>CP125977.1:69824619-70572270 GCA_030063025.1 Avena longiglumis | reverse complement strand
TTCTTGCAAGCTTCATGGCATGTTGCAAACCAAACTTTTTTTCCTCCATGCAAGTATGAGATTGTCTTCACAAATGTTGACTATCTTGGGTAGATGACATCTGTTAAGTAGTATCCCTTGCCATACTTGTGGCCATTGATATCAAACTACACTGGAGAAGCAATGCCTTCAACAAGCTTGGCAAACACATTGGAGCACTGCAGGACATTGATGTCATCGTGTGATCCTGCCATGCCGAATAATACATGCCAAATTTAGAGATCTTAATCTACTACTGCGTCAAGCACCACACTACACGATCCTTTGTGACCTTCTTACATACCTTGGTGTGCAAAAAGACACTTCTTCCATGCCCAGTGCATACATCCGATGCTTCCAAGCATCCCCGAAAACCCTCTTTCTGCATTTTGTGCCAGGATCCGAGTTGTGTCTTCTCCATTGGGTCTACACATGTACTTCTTTCTAAACACCGCCACGATTGCCCTTCAGAACCTATACATGCAATCAATGTTCGTGGACTCGGACATGCGCGGCTAGTTGTCTTGTGTATTTCTAGGCATTCTATATGCAAGCATTCAGAGGGCAACTGTGTAATTATGAATTATGGAGAAACCAAGTAGACCGACGACGTCTCTATTCAATTTGAAGTAGTCACCAAACATACTCAAATCCTCGACGATCTTCAGGAAAAGCTTCCGTCTCATCCTGAAATGGCATCGGAATATTACATTGCCATGCAGTTGATCATCGTTGAAGTAGTCTGCATATAGCATGCAATAGCCTTACATCCTCTGTCTCGACTTTCTCTTGCAGCGCCTCGACGCCAACCCTCCAATGGTCGGTTGTTCTTCCTCGATGATCATGGCTAGTAGGGTGGTTAGGATTGCCAGATGTTCCTCGTCGTCGACAGAGTCAAGGGCGGCATTGGTAGCAGCAGCGACTTCCTCGTTCATCAGAGCGGCTAGGACCTCCTCATCGTTCGAACCCATCGCCTTGGCAAATGGCTGAACACCTCACGCACAAGGTGGGCGTGGGGTGGGAACGTACCTTCCTGGGAGGCGCCGGACTACGACGAGACATGGCGGCACTGGGGCACGGGATGCGGGTATGTGGCGGCAGCTGTTGGAAGGGAACGGCCGGCGATAGGAGAGGGGTGGTTGCGGTGGCGATCTCGAGCGGAGGTGTCTGTCGCACGGTGGAATAGTGAGATGGAGGCGGAATTTCTGTTTGACTAGCCGACAAGGCTGGCCCGCGGCATTTCTCGTCCATCCGGTGTTGCCGATAGACATCCCCGGTTAGATTCGGTCTGAAGACGTCGAATAACTAGTTAGGTCATGTCGCTGCCAAAACCAAATTGGGGGACCAGCTGGGCTTCCATTTTGGCGCCCGTCCCCGCAAAGCCGAGTGGAGATGCTCTTATTACCAGGCAAAAAAAATTAACCTGTGATCTTGCAGTCTCTATTCGGCGTCGTGACACGGCTATGTATACGTCATTTTGTATGTTGGGACAGGACATCCGCTGGCGTGCCAAATCATATGCACAGAGGAAATTCTGGCATCGATTGAGACATCCAACGCGGGGGAACAACATCAAGGTGTACCCGGTGAAGTTGTTCCCCTTTGATTTCTGTGGACACCGTACGAACTAGGAGTATCTGGGAAGGAGATAATAAACAATTTATTCTCTGTCGCACTAGTATAGTAATTTACAACCTGGAAATTTGGGGAAGCAAATAAGTCATCGCTTTCCAGCTTGTTTGAGCCGCTGCTGCGAAGCAAACTAAGAATTAACACCCTTCTTACTTATTTCCTATAATAGAGCTGTCGGGTTGTCATTAGGCTAATCAGATCTTCTGTTTATTTCCTCTGACTTTTTTGATGAAAAGGACAAACTACCTGCAAACATTAGAAAGTTGATACTAGGAGTTACTTCAGACATGTCTGAAATCAGAGAAATTTAGGGATCGTGTCGGTACATCAGACATGTGTGGTCTTTAAACCGGTACATGTAACATCGTACGTCTAGAGCAGTAGAGCCTTTACCTAATGGTGATTAAGCCTATATCATCTCAACGACTACGGACTACGAAGACTCAATTTGCACGGAGAAGTGACGTTTTTTTTCCTTTTGAAAATGTCAGATCACGAGAAAAGATGCAGACGACGAACGAAATGGCGGGAGAAATGCGTCGTGGAAAGGCAGCCCATCTTTGGTAGTGATAGCCACAGCCGGAGATCCCACTCATGGTGGCAGGAACCTAAAATGAGCAACAACATATCAACTTGCCTCCACTCACAATCTTGCCAATCAAACATCAAATCTGGGTCACGAATGCGTCTGTCCGGACTGACGCGGACACATGTTGGCCCAGATGGAAACGTACATAGGCCTTCTTTGAGGCGTACACGTCCGTCTGTTGGATCGCCGCTGCTTCGTGGTCGAATGACGGACATGACCCTAAATCGTCCGTGGCATGACCAAAACAGACAAATTCGAACCATTTGGGTCATCCATTTGCGTCTCCCGGTAGAGATGCCCTTACACCAGACCCAGACCATGTCATACAAATCACGTAAGCATGACGAAAGCGATCTCCTATCCTATCTCTTCTTCTGACTTCCGTTTTCGTTTTGCTGATCCGTTGATCTTGTCCTTGATCGTCCTGGTTAAACAGATAGCGGTTGGCGTGGAAAAAAACTGGTCGCCCCGCCGACCAGGCGGCGATCTCGATGTGTTTCGTCCGAGCGAGCGGAGAGAACCGGTCCGGCCCTGCAAATGTGATGTCGACTTTAAGCAACAGGCTAATTATCCTGGCGTGCCAAATCATATGTGCAGAGAAAATTCTGGCATCGATTGAGACATCCAACGCGGCAGAACAACAACAAGATGTACCCGATGAAGTTGTTCGCCTTTGATTTCTGTGGACACCGTACGAACTAGCAGTAATTGGGAAGGAGATAATAAACAAACTGACGTAGACAGAAGTTACTGCCAACGAGAACAATTTATTCTCGGAAACTGATGGGCGTGCCCCCGACAATGGAGAGTTCCCATCTCCCCCTTCCATGCGCGACATGTGTCTCTAAAATAGTCTCAAATCCTGTTTTTGCTGTAAAACGGCCCGCTTTTGCTACATATATCCCCGTTTTTGCTTCGGAAAAAAAAACTGTTCTTTTCAGAAATAGAACATCTCGTCGGAGACCATGCAGCAAAAAAAATTATGTTAATGCAGCAAACCCGACTTCACCGGAAACATCGTCGGAAAAAACTCGCAGGTGACTCTCGCCGGAGATCTTGTAGCAAAAAATTGACACTGATGTAGCAAAACCACGAGACGCTTGTAGCAACAACGTTCTTCTAATGTAGCAAAAAACCTACTTCGCCGGAGACATCGCCGGAGAATTTAGCCAAAAGACCTCGTCGAAGAACTTGTAGCAAAAATTTTATAGTATTATAGCAAAACAAAAAACAAAGATAGCAAAAAAAATATATCAATGTAGCAAAATCAAAGGCTAGGTTTTGTAGACGGCCTTGAAGACTTGCAGGAGGGCCATGGCGTCCAAGCTTGCAGCAGATGTGGCCGTCCGAGGACGGAGGGGGCGGTAGGGGCAGCGGCACGACGAGCGACGTGAGGTCCCGCAGCGACAGCGGCAACGTGAGATCCGAGTGGCGCCGCGCCCTACCCGGCGTGCCCGGCTGCTGCTGCGCCTGCCCCGGACCTAGACCCGGCTACGTGTTTGACTCGAAGGGGCGGGCTCTATGGGCTAGCTCCAGTCCTTGTCGTGCACGCGAGCGCGGCGGCCGGATCGGTTCGCGTCGGTGATGGTTGTATCGGGCTCGCGGTGTAGGGGCAGGAGGATAGAGAGATCGGGGTCAGGGGAGCCGGATTCGAGAGGAGCGAGAGTCAACCCAGACGATCGAAACGCCACATCGTCCGGGGGAGCAACATCATTTTCCTTTATTCTCTGTCACACTAGTATAGTAATTTAAAACCTGGAAATTTGGGGAAGCAAATACGTGATCGCTTTCCAGCTTGTTTGAGCCGCTGCTGCGAAGCAAACTAAGAATCAATACCCTTCTTACTTATTTCCTATATATAGAGCTGTCGGGTTGTCATTAGACTAATCAGATCTTCTTTTTATTTCCTCTGACTTTGATGAAAAGGACAAACTACCTGCAAACAAAACTTTAGAAAGTTGATACTAGGAGTTACTTGAGACCTGTCTGAAATCAGAGAAATTTAGGGATCGTGTCGGTACATCAGACATGTGTGGTCTTTAAACCGGATGGGTACATGTAACATCGTACGTCTAGAGCAGTAGAGCCTTTACCTAATGGTGATTAAGCCTATCATCTCAACGACTACGGACTACGAAGACTCGGCGGGACTAGTTGGGAAGAAAAGTGACGTTTTTTTCCTTTTGAAAATGTCAGATCAGAAGAAAAGATGCAGACGACGAACGAAATGGCGGGAGAAATGCGTCGTGGAAAAGCAGCCCATCTTTGGTAGTGATAGTCACAGCCGGAGATCCCACTCATGGTGGCAGGAACCTAAAACGAGCAACAACATATCAACTTGCCTCCACTCACAATCATCACCGTATTGTGGCCTTGTCCCCTGACCTCACCACGTCCAAGTAGAAGTCCCACTCTACTAGTACTAGCGACAATATTTGCAACAAAAGAGCAGCAGGAATGGTCTAAAAACAGGGCAGGAAGAATGATAATTGCAGTAGGGCTTCTCCAATTCTTGCTTCTTCCAAATCGTGTCCTTTTCCTGTCCTTGAGCGTGTCACGCATTTGGATTTTCTTTAGTTGAGGTTTTGGACTTCTCTTTTATTTACTGCCGCGTAAGAAGTGGAGAAGCGAGCACGGACAAGGCTAATTTTTTAAAATAATAGTATGTTTTTATTGATTCCGGAATATAATACGAATTTGAAAATGTGCAAATCTAGCACATTATCGATTTTGGCCAAACCGAATGGATCAATCAGTTTGAGCCATGGTTCTTCGCGCTTTGGCAAATTTACAGTCAGCATGGACAATCGGTTTACCACAAACAAACTGGCCCATTCGATTTGGGTCAAACCCATACTGTGCTAGATTTGCAAATTACTATTTTCACGTATTATATTTTGAAATTAATAAAAAATATATTATTTTAAAAAATTAGCCAAGGACAAGAGGAGTTGGTACTTTCTGTTCTTGCAAAGAAGCTACAAGAAGGGAAGTATCTGCTCTTTTCATTTTATCGTTCCCAAGTATCAATCGGCACAAATACAGAGCAAGATGAAGCGGAAACTGTTTTGGAAGCGCCTATGGTGCCATCAGATGCTGCCGCGTCTACAAGTGAAGTAGTCCTGAAAATTATATCTCCTATTGAACCATGTAGATCTAGTAGAGTTCGTCTTTCGGTTGTAAGATTTGAAGCTGAAGTATTGTTGTTAGATAATAATGAATCAGTTGCATACAAAGAAGCTATGATGGGCTCTCACTCCGTTAAATGGCAAGACGCCATGAAATCTGAGATAGATCCATGTACGAGAATCAAGTTTGGAACTTGATGGACCCTTCTGAAGACGTAAATCCTATACAATGTAAATGCATCTCTAAGAAGAAAACAAATGCCGACGGTAATGTGACCGTTTATAAAGCTCGACTTATCGCAAAGGGGTTTCGACAAATTTAAGAAATTGACTACGATGAGACATTTTCTCGTGTAGAAATGCTTAAGTCTATTCGGATACTTCTAGCAATCGCTACATATTTCGATTATGAGATATGGCAGATGGATATTAAAACAACGTTCCTAAATGGAAAGCTAATCGAGGATGTGTACATGGTATAACCCAAGGGTTTTGTCCATTCAAAGGATGCTAGAAAGGTGTGCAAACTTCAGCGTTCAATCTATGGACTGAAGCAAGCATCACAGAGTTTGAATCTCTGTTTTGATGAAGTAGTCAAAGGATTTGGTTTCGTCAAGAATGGTCAAGAAGCTTGTATATACAAGAAAGAAAGTGAGAGCTCGATAGCATTTCTTATACTATATGTGGATAACATATTGTTGATCGAAAACAATAAAACATTTCTTAACACTATAAAGGACTCATCGAAGAAAAGTTTTTCAATGAAAAATTTGAGTGAAACAACTTACATATTAGGCATAAATATCTATAGGGATAGATCCCTTTGCCTAATAGGGCTTACTCAAGATACATATCTAGAAATAGTTTTGAAGAGGTTCAAAATGGAAGATCCAAGAGAGGGTCACTTCCAATGGTACATGGCAGGCCATTAAGCAAGAAGCAAAGTCCCATGAAAGATGTTGAGCGGGAAAACATGGGTGACGTTCCATATGCATCGAAAATTGGGTTAATCATGTATGCCATGTTATGTAATAGATCAGATGTGTCATATGCTCTAAGTGTTACAAGAAGATACCAAAGTGATCCAGGAGTTGATCACTGGATATTAGTGAAAAATATACTTAGGTACTTACGAAGGACTAAGATAATATTTCTCATATATGGAGGTGACAAAGAGCTTATTGTAAGGATTACACTGATGCAAGCTTTCTCACTAATCCTGATGATTACAAGTCTCAATCCAATTATGTGTTCACTTTGAACAGGGAAGAGGTGAGCTGGAAAAGTTCTAAGCAAGATACAGTTGTGGATTCTACAATAAAGACGGAGTACATAGAAGCGTCGGATGCTGCAACGGAGGGGGTCTAGATGAAGAACTTCATTATAGAACTTGGTGTATTTCCAAGTGCGTTATATTCTATGGAGATTCACTATGAAAACAATGGTGCCATTGGTCAGGCAAAAGAACCAAGGTCTCACCAGAAGAACAAGTATGTACAACATCAATATCATCTCAATATGATCTGTTGACTAAGTTGATCACGCTTTCAAAGCATGAGGAACACCGGTAAGCCATATGTAACATCCCAAAAATATGAAACAATGATCATCAAACTCTAATCACTAAAATTAGGGTTAACAAAAACATTGATTAAATAAAAACAAAATGAATGCATGTGTGTATGTGATGATTTGATAAATGCATGAATGGACTTGTGTGATTAACCTAAATAGCAAGGAATGGTTTAAAGATAAAAATAACATCATCTAAAACACTTCCAAGCAGAAACAAATAAAGAGAAAATAAAAAACAAATCAAATAAAGCAAATGGTCATTTTTGTCAATCTTGCTCACTAGGTCACTTTGAGTGTTTCTAGTCCAAGATTTTAAACAGAAACTTTTCCAATTCTTTTCACCCCTTGCTAGACCAAGTAAAAGTGAATCAAAGCCCACCTTTCAAACTTGCAGAAACATTTAGCAACCCCATTCAAATGACAATTCAAAATTGAATCTTTAACATATGTGAAGATCACACATTTTCAAAACCCAACCAAACCAGTGCCCCTTGACCAATCCAACTAACCAGATACTCCCTAGTATGTGCCTAGCCAACCCACCAAGTTTGAATCCAAAATTCAAATTTGAATTTTTTGCGGCCATTTCATCAAACACTTGGAGACAGAAAATCAAACTGGCCAAACTTCACTGTTTTGAGCAGTAATCTGGCTAAGCATTGTTCACCATTGATCACACTTGTCTCCCCTAGTGCCAACCAATGCTTTGAACACCCCTAGACCCTACCCATTGCACCATGCCATGCCAACCCGAAGGCACCCTTGCTAGCCGACCATGGCTAGCTAGCCAGAGCAAGCACCAAGCCTAGCCACCTTATCTAGCAGGCACTCCACCGTCCACCGCCACCCCCTGTCCAACGCTCGAACCCTGCTAGCCACTGGACCACCCAGAACGCGCGTGGCCATTCTCTCTGCGACCATGCCGAGAGCGCATCAGAGCGCCGCGCTCGACACGCTCGCACAAACCACGTGCCGCCTTCGCCGTTCGCGTACGTGATCACCACCGCACCAGGAACCGCCCAGACATGCTCGTTCACCGCCACGCGACCAGGAGCGCATGTGCGCTATTAAGACTTCCGTCGGAGCCGCCCAGAGCATTGACGTGTTCCGACCGATTCGCACGACCCCACGCCTCGCCACCACGCCGTTGAGCTTCGCCAGGGAGCACAGCACCGCCCCTATCGCCGCCCGCCGGTAGCACTCTATGTCGTCGTGTCACATCCCAAGATTTTTCCAAATCTTGTAATGTGAAAAATAAATGAATAAAATAAAACTTTGTTGATTTTCAGGGTGAGAATAAACTTTTTGAATCCAATTGGGAACTTTCAAAACCTATTTGGATCAAATAAAATCCTAAAGGGATTTAAAAAGTTAAATAAACAATAAACTTCAAAATATTTAAAGTTACTATTTTGGATCTTTAAATAAAAGGATTTGGTTTTCAAAAGAAAAGGAGGATTTATAAATAAGGATAATTTTATATAGCCAAATTAAACCTTGGTAAATATTTTGAAATAAATGTTTTGTTTTGGTTAAAAATAGTAAAGGTTTATTTAAATAAAAAAGATTTAATATCCAATTTTATTTAAGTAAAGGCCTTTCCCATTTTTAAATAAACACTAAAACTTATTTATTTATTTTCCAAATATTTTATATTCTCAAATAAAACCTACTGAAGTATTTTGGTTTTAGATTTCAAAATAAAGTTTTTAATAAAACATATCCTATTTGATTTAATGACAAAGGCCTATTTTATTTAATTATTAATGGACCCTAAAATAAAAATGTTATTTTATTTTAAACAAGTTTTCCAAGTATTTTCTTTATTTCCAAATAAAACCTACTAATTTGGTTTTGAAAATACTTGGATTTCAAATGCATATTTTATTAAATAAATCAAACCCTATTTGATTAAATAACTAAAGGTCCATTTTATTTAGTAAATGAATGGACCCTAAAAAGAATAAAAATATTATTTTATTTTATTTTTGGGATTTGGTTTATGTTGATAAACAGAACCAAAAACTCATTACAAGTTTGGAAGTGTTGGAATTGTTTGAATGTTTGGTTTGTTGTTGGAATTGTGAATTGAATTTCAAATCAGTAAAGAGAAATAGAATAAGATAAATCAATCAGACAGAAAAAAATATGAAAACAGACTGGCCCAACTATCCTAGCCCACCTCCCCCTCTCAGCGAGTGAATCGTTTTCCACCGCAAAAGCAACCCGCTAGGTCACTGACTCGTGGACCCTCGTTTCCCCTTCCTTCTCTCGCTGCCAGAGGACCCCACCGCCACGTCCCTCTTCTTCCCCACCCGCAGACTACGCCCACCCCTCACCGGCCGTTGCAGGCGAATTAAGCCCGGCGTAATACGCGTTAACCACGCCGTTAATCAGCCCCTTGACCAAGAAAGTTAAAGCGCCTGCCCCTCCTCTCCACTTCCCCTCTGTGGCCCCACCTCGACACGCCCCCAGGCTGCCAAATTCTGCTCAAACACCGCCACTGTCCGACGATGCTCCAGCGAGGATTCCGGCCAGCACACGCCACCTCTTGCCTCCTCGAGCACGCAGCTGTGATCAGCATCCCCCAGCGGACCTTTCACGCAACTCACTCGCAGCGCATCCTCGCGCGGCAACGCCTTCCCGAGCGCCGCTCGCTTCCAAGCTGCGGCGACGTCTCCCGTAAACTGCACCACCCCTCTCTTCCCCGTGGACACGATGATGATCGCCATGCTCTTGCGAACCTAACAGTGCCTCCCATTTGTCCTAGGGTGCCTCCTATCCTCGCCCCCGACGACCTCCAGAGCCGCCCGAGGCCCAGCTCATCTCCGGCGAGCAATTAAGGACAGCCACGTGCGCCCCTTCATCAACCAGTACCAGGTTGAGCATCAGCAAGCGTCAACGATTCCAGTGAGCATCTCCCCAGCCACCCTTGCTTCAGACGCCGGGCTCACTGCCCGTCGCCTCCGCCGCCAAGAGCCGCCGCTTCGTTTAGGGTCAAGCTCACGGCCGTCCGATCTCGATCTGGTGGATAGGATAGAACCACTTAACGACAAAGGGTACGGGCCACGCGATCTGTTTAGATCCAACGGCAATGTATGCGATCCACACGAACCGCATCATTCAATAGGAACTTGACGTGGCGGGTCTGTTTAAAACAGATTTTGAAATCAGAATTAGATGCCATTTTGAAATCCCTATAACTTTTAAACCACACGTCCAAAAATTACAAATTTTATACCAATGGAATCAGCAAGACAAGCCCTAGCCAACCATGCCTTTGGTTTAGTAAAAAGCCTCTCGAAAAATGGTTGTTTTTGCAGAAACATTTGTATGCTTGTTAAGGATGTGAAAATTGTTTAAAAATGAATTTGGGGATAAAATCTTTGGAAAATGGTGTGATTTGAAACTACTGACCATACGAAACACTTTGTGGTTTCAAAAATGTATTTGGTGAAGGAAAATAATGATTCTTTGATTTAAAACCATTTCTAGTCAAATAGAAATGTGGTTTATTTATTAAAAATGATTTTGAAAGAAAACTTTTGGGAAATGTTTTGTTTTAAACTCTCTGACCCCAAACACCAAGTTTTATGGTTTGAAAACATATTTGGTGAACCCTATAGGTTAATGCCTTAGTAAAAATATTTCTACACCACATAAAATGATACTCTGTTTTGAAAATTGTTTTTGAAGTGAAACCTTTTGCAAATGACTTTGCCACTTTACAAAATGACCATTAGGTGTTTTCAAATGTTTATGACCCATTAGGAACCACTTTTCAAAACAAAACAAAGCTTGGCATGCTTGCATGCATTACTTTGACTTTATGATTTTATGTGTTGTTTTGCTTGATTGGTAGATTAAGTTTGTACCTTGCTTGATTGAATTGTAGTGACTTGAAGAGTGTGATTGTTGCAAGGACAAGGAGACAACCTATACCCTCTACCAAAAAGGCAAGTGATGCTTCATACTTTGTCCCATTACTTTCACTATGCATTAGTGATTTTTCTCTAAGTAAAACTTGCATGAATTTTTGCTAAGTATAAACCTTGCTACAGGAAAACCTAGTAGATGAAACCTTAGTAGAAATTTTTCCTAAGTTAAGATTCCTACTACTATCAAGCTTAACCTAGCTAATAGAAAAAAAGGGTGGAATATATATTCACACTATGAAAAATTTCTAAGTCTGAGGACTTGTGTTTTTGTTTAATAAAACAACTAAGTTAATGAATCACATGGGTGGAATGGTAATTGCTTGGTGGATTTTGGTTGAGTGGTTCACAAGGCCCATGTCTATGGTTTACCTTGTGTATCTCACTTGTGGATGGCCACCCAGGAACAAAGAGATTTGAGATGTCAAATGTTGAGAAGCTTCAAGTGCAACCACTTGGCATTATGGGCTTTGCCTGGATCATATAGGTTGCAAGAACTTAGCCATATCGACAGTTGGTGGTAGAATTTGATAGGATGGAGCGCGTCCATTTTGGTCTAAGGGAAGGCTTCTGAAAGATCTTGTCTTGGGAAACCAAGTCTTGTGGGCAAAGTGCACCACCTCTGCAGAGTGTAAAATCTAAGTACTTAGCCATGTCCCTGGTAAAGGACAATTTGAGCATCAAGACATGGAAGCAATCAAGAATCTCATCATTCAAATTTCTAAGTTAAAACTTGTGGTTTGAACAAGGGTTAAAGTATCTTCAATCTTTGATTGAAAAAAAAATGCTTTTGTCAAGCAAAAACTTAGTGTTTTCAAAATGATAAGGAAAGTCTATTTTGAGCAATGCAAGCCTCAACTCCACTTAGCCAAATGCATATAGATGATAGACTCCACAATACTAACATAGTATCACTTGCCAATACAATTCAAATGTATTGACCCTTATGGCTGTAACTTGTAATGTTGCAGGTTTGATTGTTCTAGAGAAGATTGATTGATTAGGATTACAAAGTCTACAACCAACATGTCTGCCTGTGGCACTTTGAAGATGAAGGACCCCATGACTATAGATATTCCGCTGCAATGTAATGTAATAGCCAAATGAGCTATGTATGATGTAATAAAATTATGTTATTCCTGGTTATAAAGTTATATTCTGACCTTTGTTTCTTGATATTACATCTTAACTGTGGATTCTAGCTATTGATCCAGGGACTAGCATTGTAAACACAGGGGACTCCACCTTATATTAAATAAAGGTTGGGACACTCCCTCTACAGATGGTATCAGAGCAATGTGTTGCCTGTAGGATTTGTAAACCTAGGATTGGACAAACCCCTTAGAAAAATAGGAGTTGTATTTGTTCCAAACTTATTTACAAACAATCTTGTAAACTCTTTTCTCAACCATTTTGGTTTCAACTCTACATCTCTCTATTTCAACTTGATGGAAAAACCTACCCATGGCCAAAGACTACACCATGTGCAAAGGACTTCATCAACTCTAATGACTTCAACTTCTTCAACTCTAATGACTTCAACATCTTCAGCATGTTCACCAAGGACTTCCAACTTGGATACCACTAAGGACTACAAGTGAGACAAGGAAATCTTGCTCAAGATTTATAGACTAAGAGAATGCAAAAGTTAGAAGGAGCCTGCATCATTTGAAGTTTTGTGACCAAGAGTTTTTCTCAAGGAAACCATGATCTCATGCAAAGAAGAATCAACCAAGAAGGATAGAAAGATCACAAGTGAACCATTTAGATGGACTACCATATTTTAGTTAAGTCAAACACACCAACTTATGTGGTGTAACAAAATATGTTTGGTTGCCTAAAAATATGCTTGAAACTTGTTGTTTGAGTGGAATGTTTGTTTGTGATTGCTTGCACATTGCTTGTCTGAATTGTGATGTGTGTGATTGGAATTATTCCCTTAGAAATATTTTGCCTATTCTAATCCCTAACCAACCCAAACAGATGACTTCTCCAAGAAACTCCAACATCAAGGTTGATGACAACAACAACAACCAAAAGGACAACATGAGAGAACTTGTAGCAACCCAAAACCAGTTGAGCCAAGAGACAACTCAGCTTTTAGCCAACAACAATGGACTAGACCTAGCCATACAAAGGATTTTGAAACTTCAATCCCAATTGTTGCAAGGACTGGTTACTCAAATGGTCAACATGGGAGAAAACTTTTCCCAAAGAGCTAATGACAACAAGGATGACAAAGATGTTATTTTAGAAGGAACCCAAGCTAGCAATATTTGTAGAGACAAGGATCATGCATCCAAGGAGCATGAAGATCAATGCCCCAAGAAGAGAGAAAGATTTTCCACCTCTGAGATAAGGTATGAAGAACATGAACTAGAAGAACTCCTAGCTTTGGAGAAACCCAAAAAGCAAAAGAAGGACAAAAGCCATGTACAATGTCATAAATGTAAAGAAATGGGACACTATGACAGTGACTGCCCAGAAAAGAAGAAGAACCAAAGAAACAAACAAGAGGCAATGATATCAAAGGAAAAGAGAGATATCAGCCAAGTGACATGTTTCAAATGCAAGGATCTAGGCCACTATGCAAACTTCTGTTCAGGAAAGATACATCAAGATTCCAAGAAGGCCAAGATGTAATCTAGTTGGAAAATTTTTAAGGGTGGTAGTAACCTAGATGTTTTGAGCCTATCTTGTAACCCTAGCCTCCCCAAATCTCGGGACGAGATTTATTTTAAGGGTGGTAGCCTGTCACATCCCAAAATTTTTCCAAATCTTGTAATGTGAAAAATAAATGAATAAAATAAAACTTTGTTGATTTTCAGGGTGAGAAGAAACTTTTTGAATCCAATTGGGAACTTTCAAAACCTATTTGGATCAAATAAAATCCTAAAGGGATTTAAAAAGTTAAATAAACAATAAACTTCAAAATATTTAAAGATACTATTTTGGATCTTTTAATAAAAGGATATGGTTTTCAAAAGAAAAGGAGGATTTATAAATAAGGATTATTTTATATAGCCAAATTAAACCTTGGTCAATATTTTGAAATAAATGTTTTGTTTTGGTTAAAAATAGTAAAGGTTTATTTAAATAAAAAAGATTTAATATCTTTATTTAAGTAAAGGCCTTTCCCATTTTTAAATAAACACTAAAACTTATTTATTTATTTTCCAAATATTTTATATTCTCAAATAAAACCTACTGAAGTATTTTGGTTTTAGATTTCAAAATAAAGTTTTTAATAAAACAAATCCTATTTGATTTAATGACAAAGGCCTATTTTATTTAATTATTAATGGACCCTAAAATAAAAATGTTATTTTATTTTAAACAAGTTTTCCAAGTATTTTCTTTATTTCCAAATAAAACCTACTGATTTGGTTTTGAAAATACTTGGATTTCAAATGGAGATTTTATTAAATAAATCAAACCCTATTTGATTAAATAAATAAGGTCCATTTTATTTAGTAAATGAATGGACCCTAAAAAGAATAAAAATATTATTTTATTTTATTTTTGGGATTTGGTTTATGTTGATAAACAGAACCAAAAACTCATTACAAGTTTGGAAGTGTTGGAATTGTTTGAATGTTTGGTTTGTTGTTGGAATTGTGAATTGAATTTCAAATCAGTAAATAGAAATAGAAAAAGATAAATCAATCAGACAGAAAAAATATGAAAACGGACTGGCTCAACTATCCTAGCCCACCTCCCCCTCTCAGCGAGTGAATCGTTTTCCACCGCAAAAGCAACCCGCTAGGTCACTGACTCGTGGACCCTCGTTTCCCCTTCCTTCTCTCGCTGCCAGAGGACCCCACCGCCACGTCCCCCTTCTTCCCCACCCGCAGAC
The DNA here is from genome assembly GCA_030063025.1 of Avena longiglumis. NCBI lineage: Eukaryota > Viridiplantae > Streptophyta > Magnoliopsida > Poales > Poaceae > Avena > Avena longiglumis. The sequence continues at coordinate 70,557,537 of CP125977.1, read as the reverse complement.
TACGCCCACCCCTCACCGGCCGTTGCAGGCGAATTAAGCCCGGCGTAATACGCGTTAACCACGCCGTTAATCAGACCCTTGACCAAGCAAGTTAAAGCGCCTGTCCCTCCTCTCCACTTCCACTCTGTCGCCCCACCTCGACACGCCCCCAGGCTGCCAAATTCTGCTCAAACACCGCCACTATCCGACGATGCTCCGGCGAGGATTCCGGCCAGCACACGCCACCTCTTGCCTCCTCGAGCACGCAGCTGTGATCAGCATCTCCCATCGGACCTTTCTGCAGCCGCATCTCACTCGCGCGCGTCCCTGAGCATCGGCAACGTCTTCCCCGAGCCAGCGCCGCCGTCTGCTCCAACTGCGGCGACGTCTCCTCGGTAAACCAGACCACCCCTCTCTTCCCCGTGGACACGATGATTATCGACATGCTCTTGCGAACCTAACAGTGCCTCCCGTTTGTCCTAGGGTGCCTCCTATCCTCGCCCCCGACGACCTCCAGAGCCGCCCGAGGCCCAGCTCATCTCCGGCGAGCAATTAAGGACAGCCACGTGCGCCCCTTCATCAACCAGTACCACGTTGAGCATCAGCAAGCGTCAACGATTCCGGTGAGCATCTCCCCAGCCACCCTTGCTTCCTGTATCGTCGGCGCCGCCACCGTCTGGTCGCTCCGCCAGAAGCGCCATGCAGCTTCGCTTAGGGTCGAGCTCACAGCAGCCGTCCGATCTCGATCTGGTGGATAGGATAGAACCACTTAACAGCGAAGGGGTACGTGTTCTGTGCCACGCGATCTGTTTAGATCCAACGGCTGCAGCTGTGCGATCCACACAAACCGGTACCGTCCAATAGGAACTTGACGCGTGGCCAGTTTCTGTTTAAAACAGATTTTGAAATCAGAATTAGATGCCATTTTGAAATCCCTATAACTTTTAAACCACACGTCCAAAAATTAAAAAATTTATACCAATGGAATCAGCAAGACAAGCCCTAGCCAACCATGCCTTTGGTTTAGTAAAAAGCTTCTGGAAAAATGGTTTTTTTTTGCAGAAACATTTGTATGCTTGTTAAGGATGTGAAAATTGTTTAAAAATGAATTTGGGGATAAAATCTTTGGAAAATGGTGTGATTTGAACCTACTGACCATAGGAAACACTTTGTGGTTTCAAAAATGTATTTGATGAAGGAAAATAATGATTCTTTGATTTAAAACCATTTCTAGTCAAATAGAAATGTGGTTTATTTATTAAAAATGATTTTGAAGGAAAAATTTTGGGAAATGTTTTGTTTTAAACTCTCTGACCCCAAACACCAAGTTTTATGGTTTGAAAACATATTTGGTGAACCCTATAGGTTAATGCCTTAGTAAAAATATTTCTACACCACATAAAATGATACTCTGTTTTGAAAATGGTTTTTGAAGTGAAAACTTTAGCAAATGACTTTGCCACTTTACAAAATGACCATTAGGTGTTTTCAAATGTTTATGACCCATTAGGAACCACTTTTCAAAACAAAACAAAGCTTGGCATGCTTGCATGCATTACTTTGACTTTATGATTTTATGTGTTGTTTTGCTTGATTGGTAGATTAAGTTTGTACCTTGCTTGATTGAATTGTAGTGACTTGAAGAGTGTGATTGTTGCAAGGACAAGGAGACAACCTATACCCTCTACCAAAAAGGCAAGTGATGCTTCATACTTTGTCCCATTACTTTCACTATGCATTAGTGATTTTTCTCTAAGTAAAACTTGCATGAATTTTTGCTAAGTATAAACCTTGCTATAGGAAAACCTAGTAGATGAAACCTTAGTAGAAATTTTTCCTAAGTTAAGATTCCTACTACTATCAATCTTAGCCTAGCTAATAGAAAACAAGGGTGGAATATATATTCACACTATGAAAAATTTCTAAGTCTGAGGACTTGTGTTTTTGTTTAATAAAACAACTAAGTTAATGAATCACCTGGGTGGAATGGTAATTGCTTGGTGGATTTTGGTTGAGTGGTTCACAAGGCCCATGTCTATGGTTTACCTTGTGTATCTCACTTGTGGATGGCCACCCAGGAACAAAGAGATTTGAGATGTCAAATGTTGAGAAGCTTCAAGTGCAACCACTTGGCATTATGGGCTCTGCCTAGATCATATAGGTTGCAAGAACTTAGCCATATGGACAGTTGGTGGTAGAATTTGATAGGATGGAGCGCGTCCATTTTGGTCTAAGGGAAGGCTTCTGAAAGATCTTATCTTGGGAAACTAAGTCTTGTGGGGAAAGTGCACCACCTCTGCAGAGTGTAAAATCTAAGTACTTAGCCATGTCCCTGGTAAAGGACAATTTGAGCATCAAGACATGGAAGCAATCAAGAATCTCATCATTCAAATTTCTAAGTTAAAACTTGTGGTTTGAACAAGGGTTAAAGTATCTTCAATCTTTGATTGAAAAAAAATGCTTTTGTCAAGCAAAAACTTAGTGTTTTCAAAATGATAAGGAAAGTCTATTTTTGAGCAATGCAAGCCTTAACTCCACTTATCCAAATGCATATAGATGATAGACTACACAATACTACCATAGTATCACTTGCCAATACAATTCAAATGTATTGACCCTTGTGGCTGTAACTTGTAATGTTGCAGGTTTGATTGTTTTAGAGAAGATTGATTGATTAGGATTACAAAGTCTACAACCAACATGTCTGCCTGTGGCACTTTGAAGATGAAGGACCCCATGACTATAGATATTCCGCTGCAATGTAATGTAATAGCCAAATGAGCTATGTATGATGTAATAAAATTATGTTATTCCTGGTTATAAAGTTATATTATGACATTTGTTTCTTGATATTACATCTTAACTGTGGATGCTAGCTATTGATCCAGGGACTAGCATTGTAAACACAGGGGACTCCACCTTATATTAAATAAAGGTTGGGACACTCCCTCTACACGTTGACACCGACGAGCTCCACCCGCACCATTCGGTCCCCTTCAACCACTATAAAAGGAGACACCCCCCCCCCCTCTCGTTTTCTACACACCAGTTCACTCCCCACCTCTCACTGATACCCCACACTCACTCCCGGAGCAAGGCGGGCACCAGGTGGCCGGAATTTCACCGTAGTTCACCGCTGCAGAGGAGGAGAGGCACCGTCGATTGGAGTTGCCCCAGGAGAAGCTGACGGTACCAGGAGAATCGCCGCCATCGACTTCGTCGTTCGCCCCCGTCGCCGACCATCGTCTGAGCCCTGGTGAGCCTCCCATGACCCCCACTGACCGTGCTAGGGTTCTGTCTCACCGGCGCTGCCCGATGTGGACGATGAACCCGAGCCGTTCAATTAGAGTTAGATCGTGTGGCCTAGATCACCCTGTACTGCTTCGCCACTCGTTGTCTCACTGACGAGTGGGGTCGCTCACTTAACCAGCCTGCGCGTGCGCTGTGCATAGTGGCCAGCCCAGTTAAACCTCCCGCGCGACCCAATAATTCAAATTTAGATTTATTCATTTAATTTCAAACCCAGCTCTGTGCCTAGATTCAAAAATCAACCCAACTCGATTCACTGAACCAAAATGCATGAAACCAATTTTTCTAGAAAGGTATTGAAATGCTTAATCCACGCACGTTGGATTCAAACCATTTAGAATTGTAGATCACCATGGTAAAAATAACAAGGCAGAAGCTTTTCTGCATTCAAACTTTTTTCAAAATTCAACCATAATATCTTTTGAGTTGATTCCAACTCTCAAAAATCACATTTAACCATACCTTGCAGAATATATAAAAATATATAGGTTTATTTATAGAAAGAATGATCAAGTAATAAAAGAATACCACATAGGCATTTCTAGTCACTTTAATTAAATTAAATAAAAAGGTTAAACCTTATTAAATTGTGACACCACTTTAAATCATATTCTCATGTACTGAAATATGTGATGATGACATGTGTCAACATGATCCCATGTTTGAGTTGGAGAATATTAAATCTTAAATAGTTTTTGAATGAGTAGAAATTACTTTTCTAAAATAAAATAAATGATACAAGTGCTTTATTCTTGTAATGTTATTGATGATGCTAGATCATCTAGTATGAACCTTTGTGTGATGATTAGAAATAGTTAAGTATTGTTTGGTGATTGTGTACCTCGTATTTATTTATAGACGCTAGTACCTGAAGGGAATATGCCCGAGAGGCAATAATAAAGTGGTTATTATCGTATTCCTTGTTTATGATAAATGTTTATTTTACATGCTATAATTGTATTAATACGGAAACGTTAATACATGTGTGTTTAATAAACAAAAGAAAGTTCCTAGTTATGCCTCTCTTATAAACTAGCTCGTTGATTAACAAGATGATCAAGGTTTCCTGATCATGGACATTGGATGTTGTTAATAACGGGGTCACAACATTAGTGTAATGGTGTGATGAACATTCATCCGAAGTATAGCATTACGATCAAAGTCATTGAGTTTATATTGCTATAACAACTTACGAAGTGATCCTAATCCTTAGACCATGAGATCATGTCAATCACTAACACGGAAGAGTTTCTTGATAACATCAAACGTCACACCGTAACAGGTGATTATAAAGATGGATTCAACTAATAAAGTGTTATGTTGAGGCCCATGGATCGAGAGTGGAATTTGTTCATCCCGATGACGGATAGATATACTGGGCCCTCTCGGTGATATCACATTGGTTAGCTTGCAAGCAAGTGATTTGATCACTAGAATGTTATATCACGAACGAGAAAAGAGTGCATGTCGATGCGATATCAAACTAGGTATGGAGATACCGATGATCGAATCTCGGACATGTAATATATCGCGAAACAAAGGGATTAAGATACTAGCGTAAAGGTTCCGACGATCACAAGAAAGTCATCGTTGAATGTGTGGGAGTCGATGGGTCTCGGATCCCGCTTCGATTATTGATCCGAGAGGGTCTCGATCATGTCCGCATTATTCGCGAACCGTAGGGTGACACACTTAAGAGACACCGACATCCATTTGGAGCAAAAGTTTCATGCCGAAAAGAAAAGGAAAGCGCAGGAATTTATTTCACTAGACACCAAACTGCTTTCGGTTGAAATTGTCAAACTGGTTACGCATGTGAAATGGAATACTAGCAAGGGTTTTATGTGAATGTTTGTTAATTAAAGTAATTAACAAAATTCTGAATAAATAAATAAAAGAGTTTTATTTAAATGAGAGCTTGCATTAAATTTGGTGGAAATTTAATGCATGTGAGTGGATTTTGAGTGGAGGCTTTTAATGGGAGTGGAGGCTTTTCATTTTGAGTGGGAGCTCCACCCACATGAATGTGGAAGAGGTGGGGCAGCCCCATGGCTGGGCGCCATGCCCCTTGGGTGCCCCCCCTCTCCTCCTCTCACAACACACCTCCTCGTGAAGGATCTCTCTCCCCCTCTAGAATTTATCCCCCATGGTCTCGGACTAGCGAGATACATGTTCCCGGTGGCTATTCGGCAAGAAAGAGTTGTGCTTCCGCTGCATCGCTGGAGCGAGGAGGCGGAGGTTGCTCGGTGCCTCGAACGTGTGTGCGAGCACGGATGCGCTGCTGTTTTGCGGCGCTAGGACTTCCTCTCGATCTTGAGATCGGCAAGAGATCGTCTACATCAACCACGAGTTAAACTTGTTAAGCTTTGTCGGTCTTCAATGGTATGTTCTCTATGGATATACATCCGCCCGTTGTTTGTATCTAGTATATATAGATCTTGGTATATAGTTCACATCGTAGGAAAATTTTTGTTTTCTATGCTGCGAACCCTTCAGTACCGACCAAGGATACGAGGAGGAAGGAGGATACTATGAGGGAGAAGCCGAGGAGAACTTCAACCACCGCTCTGCACAAGGCAAGATAACACTTGCAACTTAGCAAGCTTATACTACTATCTTAGCAAGCTAAACCATGCAAGTTTTACTTGCAATCTTACGCCACTTGATACCCAATCCTAGTTTTATTTGCAAGCTTAATACTTTATTTTCTTTATCAAAGTTTTCTCTTAAAGTTTACTTAGTAACTTGTAGATAATAGAAGGATAATTAAAGGTAGCATAAAGAGCATAAAATTTGGCCTAAGTTAGATAATCTTGATATTATCCTGAGGCATGAGATTTTACCTACATAAGATACACTTGCTTATCACCCCTCATTAGTATTTACCACCACTTATAGATGCTAGTGCTAAGCTTAAAACTTGACCAACTTTAGATGGGAATACTTGATGAAAATGGTTATGAAAACCTTAGAATGATGAGTCATTCTACTGAGATGTTTTGACATGTGTTTCCGAACACCAAATGATTTTGATGATGAAAATGTTAAGGCATGAGCCTTAGCCCTTTACAAAACTGATGGTTGTCTGGATGCGATACCATTCCAATTTTACCGTACAACCACAATACCCAAAAATTGGGTAGGGCTTGACTGGAAATTTATATACCTTAGTATGGGTTCCCTTGCAGCCAAGGTCTGAGCTGAGGCTACCTTGTGAAGATTTTCCACCTGTGCAGTACCCAAGATGACAGTTGGTCATGGTTGGGAGGCCAAACTCACAGGAGAGGTTCTTATACTAGGGCGTGCAAAGGTTAGGATTGATTATCCGCATACTGAGTATGGTGAATTCAAGATTGTTCCTGACGTGTGTATCGAATGTTATGGTGAAAGTGTACAATCTCTGCAGAGTGTCAAACTATTCGAATAGCCGCGTCCGCGGTTATGGACAGTTGGAGTGGCCATACTGTTCTATCGTCAGATGTTTTCAAAATGATTTATGACTTTGACTTGACCACAACAAAGTTGTGACATGAAATTCAAGTTCCCACTTAGGTGTTATAAAACTTTCAACTAGCTTTCTTTGCTTCTGAACTTAGTAGAGGTAAATCTGGATTTTTGCAAAACAACCCTAGAGCTTAGTATATCCTATTCAAAACCACTTCACTTGTTAGTATTAGTTTGCGAGTACTTAAAGAGTACTCATGGCTTTTTCCCTGGCTATTCCGGTGGCCAGACTATGAAGAGGAGTATCAGGAAGATGGACAGCAGGAAGGTTACGACAACTTGGATCATCTCCCATCGTCAGCATTGCCTGTGACCATGAAGATGGAGCTTCGCCCACGCTATCATTACTATTACATTATTCCGCTGCTTGAATTGTCTTAAGGACTGGATCATGAGATCCTTATTTGTGTAAGACCTTATGTATGGTTTGTAATGGATGATATACTGTCATATCCAATCTGTTATGTCTCGCAAAAATGGTAATCCTGGGATTGCGATGTATGGCATAACAGGCATCTGTGATTAAAAATCCGAGTGTGGACACCATAGGTGTTAGAATGATAAATATAAACTAGATTATGGACTGTAATGCAAGTGGGTGATTGATGGAAATATGCCCTAGAGGTAATAATAAATATATTATTATTCATATTTATATTTCATAATTAAGTTTATTGTTTTGTGTTATTATTGTATTAGTTTCGGATAATGTGTATTTGGAGGAAAACCCTAATACATGTGTGGAATAATAAACACCAATAGATATCCTTAGTATTGCCTCTGAGACTAGTTTGTCTATCAATGGTAGTTTCAGTTTACTAACTATGGGCAAAATGACAATGTGTTATGGAGTTGTCGATGATACATGAGATCGGAGTTGTTGGGAGAACAACGACGATGGATAGACCCAACATGATATAGGTGAAACACATCGTCAATATATGTTATGGTAGTTTCTCATAAACAACATATCGCGTTTACTGAAATTCATTTGATTGGGTATAATATGGAAGTGGCAGGATTGTTCAAACGTTGCTCCGAAAAGGGGCAATCATAAAGCCGTCTTTTCTCTTATTGGATTGTACGAAAATTGTTCACACTAGGCCCACTCATGTGTTCATGTTCTTCATCGTCTAGCTGGACACGTGAACAACTTGTTGATCACATAGATATCGATAGTACGACATGAGTAAAGAGTACATGCCAGGTAATGAGGATAACCTAGTGTTTCATCTCGAGCAATGTAATGTATCACCGAAGCAATACGATATGTATCAAATATAATACTATGGTTTACACTACTAAGATCTTCGTGTTATTTATGGGGATTACAATATGTATCAAGACGCTAATACTAATCATTGTCTCGGAAGGAGTTCCATACATGTCTGTGAATATCCTAACCCACAGGGTCACACACTTAAGACGTTATCCACATTTTGATCATGATTATGATTATGATATTGAATAGAATAATCCAGAAAGGAAGTTTCGGAGTGTCTCGGAATATTTCGGAGATGTCCGGGATATTATCGAGAATGAACGGAATCATTCCGGACATGTTATGGAAGACATCGGGAATATTTTAGAAAGATTACGGAAGTAATTCGAATGAGTTCGGAATTTTCGAAATGCTTCATAATAAATATTAATAATTAAAAGTAATTATCCTGATGGTGGCACAATGGGACCTACCGGGCCGCACACGCATGGAAAGGGGAAGGAACCTTGGCCTAGTCGGCCAGAGCCTCCCATAGGACGGCAGGTGGGGGAGAAGTTGTGGGGAGGGAGGAATCCCTCTGGGACTCGTAATCCCTCCCCTAGTCGAGTTGGATCAAGGAGGAGTCCTTTCGTCTGGGACACAAAGTCCTACTTCTACTATCTCTATGTATGTGTGGAGGAAAGGAAGGAGAAGTCCTACTAGGACTTGGAGTCCTACTTCTACTCTCTCTCTAGAAGAGGTACTAGAGGCACATACATATGGGGCACGACTAGGGGGAAGGACACACGCTTTTTGGAGATCCACGCACCAGCCCTGCCTGCACCTGCCACCACCGACTCGCTGCAGCCGCCACACCGTCACCCGTAGCCGGTCGTCATCGCCTCGACGTTTCAGAGTTCGTCTTCTACTTCTTCTTCTTGTAGACATCGTCTTCGGGGGGAACTTCTTCTTCATGCCAGAGTACTATTCGTCTACTACTTCCATCTATATATAATCTAGCCAGACGATGAAGTGCTACCGGATCTTCATCGACATGACCCTGCTTTGTCCATGAGATTGATCTTACTTTGACACGGTGCCATTCTCGTTGGACGTGTGGATACTGGTGGAGGTGCGACGCTTGGAGCACTTGATCTTTGGAGCGTCTGTGAGATAATTCATCTTCTCGCGACTTACTAAGGCTTGTTGCGGGGATCAACACATGATCAATCTCGTCATTGACAAACTTTCGCTAGTTCAATCTTCGAGGAAGGCTGTAATGGTGTCATCTAGGAAGGCTACAATGTCGTCGTCTAGGAAGGCTGCAATGGTGGCGATGGAGGTGGCGAGGAATACGAAAATGGCGTCGTCCAGGAAGGCAGTGATGGAGGTTGCGTGGAACGCGACAATGGCATCATCCAGGAAGGCGGTGATTGTGGCGGCGAGGAAGGCGGCAATGGCATTGTCAAGAGCGACAATAGAGGAGGCAATTTCTTTGTCAAGGGCAGCGATGGCGTCGTCCAGGAAAGGTGGCGAAGGCGATGTCAAGGGCCATGTTAGGAAGTCAGCTATGGCACCGGCGAGGGGGAGGTGACGGTGGTACGGGGGCGTCTGTTGCGGTGGCGGCGCAAGAGGCGTGGTATTAGGGAAACTAGATCATAGGTTTGATGGTTTCCTTAAATTTTGCCCTTTTTTCAGTGACGAAGTAACACTACGCGGTGGGTTTTCATGCGGAGTTTTAGTCCATCAAAGCTAATTGCTAGATGCACCAAAGAGTTAGGTTAGGCTAATGGAAGTTGTTGGATTGTGTTTAGATTGGTAGATCGTGCGGTTGTAAGACTTTGTTTATGTGATGGTGTGCTTTTAGCGAAATTCAGGTTGATGCCTTTATAGGTAGTAGAAATATATTTAAACACTAAAACATGTTTAGATACATGCAAATTTATACAAGTATGCGACATATCTATTTAGACACAAGGAGTATTACTTTTAAAACCATGTGTGTCAAAATAGATTGCAGGCAAGGGTGAAGATACATGATGCATGTTCGGAAGAAGTGTTAATTAATTCCACCATCAACCGACCACGGAGAAACAACATCCCTCTTGCCAAATGACATATCTCTTATTTTCAACCGTTCTTTTAGAAATCATAGAAACTTTATAAAAAAGCTAAAAATAAAAAAATTATAAATAGATTATTTGAACCACTACCGAAGACTAAAAACAGTAGAACAAGCCAAAAGCGTACCGCCATCTCACCCCTCTATCATTGGAACCACACTACAAGACAGTTGTTCAACCAAAACTTTGTTGCAGAGCTCAAAGTTTTGTTTACTTCTCTCATATTCTCTAGAGAGCGAGGATCATAGGAAATTAATTCATTTCCCGCAAAATTCCTGCGGTCCATTTATCATGCCGGATTTGGTCGGGATAATTTCTGGATATTCTCACAAATCCTTCAATTTTTTTAAGGTTAAAAACTCTTCTCTAAAGTAAAATATTTTGAGAAAGTGTATTTTAGAGGATTAGAGAGTATTGGGTAACACCAAATATTCGCATATACCAAAACTCTAGTGGATAAAAATATGAGAGAAATAAACGTGACCGTAGAGAAAGTACAATAGGAAACAATTTATAAGGGGTTAAATATTATAGTTTTGGTGATGTGGAGAAGAGATAAGTGGCGCAAGCGATCTCCTATCCTATCTCTTCTTCTGACTTCCGTATTCGGTTCTGATGACTCAGGCCAAACCGCCGTACACAACAAACAAATGATATTGGTATATCCCAGCATATCCCTCTCGGGGATACGATCGACGTGACAGGCGACAACGACCGCATATATACGGCGACGTGGCGCTAAGCTCGGCCGGGAGGCGGTGCGTGCAGCCGTACGTCGACGTGACGGGACCTGGATTTTCTCCCCGGCGGCAGACAGCTACGTTTTCGTTTTGCTGATCCGTTGATCTTGTCCTGGATCCCTAGTTAAACTAATTGTGGTTGTTGTGGAAAAAAATGGTCGCCCCGCCGACCAGGCGGCGGCGATCTCAACGTGCTTCGTCCGAACGAGGGAAGGGAACCGGTCCGGCCGACCTAGCTAGCTAGCTAGGCCTGCAAATGTGATAGTACCGACTTTAAGCGACAGGCTAATTAACGTGCGATCAGAGCATCTTCACTCATGCTCTCTAAAACGTCCGACGTGGACTCTTTTTGGCCCGTCTGGGGACACGCAGACGCGGATGGCGATACGTGAAGACGATAGCGCCCAGCCGCTCATCGTATACGTCCCCTATACATTTTTATATAAAATACAAAAAACAAATAAATTAAATTAAACATAAAATTTAACACAATAATTTATTACTAGTTCACCGAATTAAACAAATAATTTTACAAGTTCAATACAATCCATATATTTTTTTTTAATTTCAAACGCACAAACAAACTATTCGGCAGCTTTGAGCCTCCACAAATGCTCCACCAAACTATTATACAGTTGATGAAACCAGCATAGGTGGCACCTGGTGATCAACACTTGCTAGAGGACGTCGACGATACTACATTCACTGTCAAACATAGGATTTTCTAGCTCGCTCTCAATGTGCAAGATCACGCATGCAGTTATGACCTCCCATATCTAATTCTTTCGACCATGTAAGAGATGGGTACCGGACAAATGGCCGCTCTACGTTCTTTCTGCAAGCTTACTGGCATATTGCAAACCAAGATTTCTTTCCTCAGTCACAGGGTTTGAGATTGTCTTGCAAATATTGATCATCTTAGATAGATGTCATCTGCCAAGTAGTAGACCTTATCATACTGGTGGCCATTTATCTCAAATTGTACTGGAGGAGCTGTGCCTTCAACAAGCTTGGCGAACCCATTTGAGTATTGCAGGATATTGATGTAATTGTGTGATCCGCCATACCGAAGAATGCATGTCAAATCCAGAGATCTTGATCTACCACTGCCTCAGGAACCACACTGCATTATCCTTTGTGACATCTGTACATACATTGGTGTGCAAAAGGACAATTCTTCTATGCTCAATGCAAATCGATGCTTATGCTTCCAAGCATTCATGGAAACCCGCTTTCTGCGTTCTGTGCCAGGATTCGAGCTGGGTCTTCTGCATTGAGTGTGCGCAGGTACTTCTTTCTAAACACCGCCACGATTGTTGTAATATCCCGGTCTCTTCGGACCAGCGACTGTCACTCCTGATAGCTTAATAGGATCCCTAAACTAGCCACACGGCCAACACTAGTTTTTTCTACACACTTGTAGATGCTCTTACCCGGTGAAAAAAAATTAACCTGCGTTCTTGCAGTTTCTGTTCGGCGTCGTGACACGGCTATGCGTACGTCATTTTGTACGCGGGACAGGACCGCCCTTGGCGTGCCAAAGCATATATGTGCAGAGGAAATTCTGGCATCGATTGAGACATCCAACGCGGCAGAACAACATCAAGATGTACCCGGTGAAGTTGTTCGCCTTTGACTTCTATGAACACCGTACGAACTAGGAGTAATTGGGAAGGAGATAATAAACAAACTGACGCAGACAGATGTTACTGAAGGAGAACAATTTATTCTCTGTCACACTAGTATATATAGTAATTTAAAACCTGGAAATTTGGGGAAGCACGTACGGCTATTCCCTCGTTCCAACAACACAAATACGTCATTGCTTTCCAGCTTGTTTGAGCCGCTGCTGCGGAGCAAACTAAGAATTAATACCCTTCTTACTGCTACTTCCTCTGACCCATATTAGTCGACTTTAATTTGATATATCTAGACAAGTTTTTATGATAGATACATCCAAATTGAAGTCAATTAATATGGCTCGGAGGGAGTACTTATTTCCTACTATAAGAACAACTCCAACAGCTTACCTATATATGGGTAAGAGAGACAATAACTACTTTTTTGGTAAAATGGACAAAAAACTTGCCCCAACAGCTTACCCATAAGTGGTCTCCCACCATAAAATTTTGGGTGATCACCCATTTTTTGTCACCTCCTACCCATATATGGATAGATGGACACAAATTTTGGGTAAGAGGCAAATCTTACCCATTTCTTGCCACATCAGCGAAAACTCAGGCGGGAGCCTTCCAACTGCTCGCAAGGAAATTTCTCCCCGAGCCACGCAAGGATGGCGCCGCACGCCATCGTCCCTCTGGCCGCCGGCGACCACCCCATCGTCCCTCTGGCCGCCGGCGACCACCCCATCGTCTCCACTCTGCGCCCCTCCACCTCCGCCCCGACCGCCGGCCTCCACCGCCCCCGACCGCCCCTTCTATCGACCGGGAGCGAGCCACAACGTCCGCCTCCATTGCCGCTCCACCAGCTCCAATTCGCCGGGGCAGAGCTTCTTCCAAGCGCGCAGACAACTCCGCCTCCACCCTACCCGCGAGCTCCACCACCTTCCCCCACAGGCGAGCACCGCGATCCCTCCCGCGTCCCCACCTGCGACCTCTAGTCGTCGGCCTCGACCAAGTTCCCGTCGAGCTCCGGCCTTAATCCCGGCCACCATGCTCCGGCGGCGACGCAGGCGAGGCCTAGGAACGCAGCGACGTGGGAGAGGACCGGGGAGGCAACGGCTCCGGCGAGGCCTAGGTGCAGCATGCATGCAGTTCACCGCCGGCGGCTGTCCTTGATTGCTTTTTTTATTTTTTTCTATAGGGTCCTCAGTGTAAAAATATGTACTGTATTGTAATTTATTTATTGTTTAGGTCCTGATTGTGTTTTGGCTAGACAAAAAATGGGTAAGCTGTTGGAACAAACAATGTTTTGATTACCTATACCTTCTCTCTCTTGTTACTGTAGGGGTTCGTAGCATGGAAAACAAAAAATTTCTATCGCATACAAACAAACAAGCCAAGATCTATCTACTAGATTGTAGCAACGAGTCGATGGAATAACTTACCCTCGAAGATTTCAAAGTGTTTAACGAGAGCGGATTCTCTTGGGTGATGTAGTCGTACTCTTTCCGATCTCAAGATCGTGTGGACGATCCTTCCCAGGCTGCGTTCAGCGCTTCATGATCGGTCACACGTTCGGTACTCGACGAAGACCTTCCTCTCCCTTGTTCCAGCAGGCAGCGGAGGTTGTAGCACTCTCCTCGCGATTCCGGCAGCACAACGGCGTGGTACCGGAAGTAGAGGGGAAATCCCGCAGGGCTTCGCCTTAAGCCGGAGCGAGTATGGTGGATTATGAGAGAGGGCTATTAGTGGTCTAGAGATTAGACACACCAATTAGAAGGCTCTAAACCGCAGGCTAAAGCAATTAGAAGCTCTAAACCAAATGGCTCTAAACCTGAGATTAGAGGTAGAAACTTGTGTGTCTCAAGGAGGAGCCCTGCCCCTCCTTTTATAGGTGGAGGGGCTAGGCGCGCCAGGGAGGGAGGGAGTCCCTCCCCAACTCGGCCTAGGGCTTGGGCGCCGACTTGGAGGAGAGAAACTCCTCCTCCAAGTTGGTTTCAAACTCCTCTTGCTTGTTTCCCAGCTTCCTGTTTCCCACAGTTTCTGTTTTCCACAGTTTTCTGTTTTAGCCGTTTGACTTTCAAACTGGCAATTTGACTTTCATGTTTTTGGAACAGCAAGAACACTTAGTACATGATGCAATCATCCAATGACACATTCATGTACCCTCCCCCCCGGAGTGCCGGACAATCCGGACCCTTCTAGAACATTCCTGATGAAAACACCGGAATCATTCCCGAACTCAAACGGGACTTTCCTTATATGAATCTTATTCTCCGGACCATTCCGGATCACCTCGTGATATCCGGATCCCATCCGAGACTCCGAACAACATTCGGTCTCTTTCTCATAATACCATAACTACTCAAAACAACGTCGAATCCTTAAGTGTGTCTCCCTACGGTTCGTGAATTATGCGGACATGATCGAGACACTTCTCCGAACAATAACCAATAGAGGAATCTGGAAATTCATATGGCTCCCACATATTTCTACGATTACTTTGCGATCGAATGAACCACTTACATACGATACCAATTTCCCTTTGTCTCACGATAGTTTACTTATCCGAGGTTATGATCGTCGGTATCTCTGCATACCTAGTTCAACCTCGTTACCGATAAGTACTCTTTTCTCGTTCCCGTGATATGTGATCCCTTGTGACCCAGTCACATGCTTGCAAGCTAATTGGATGACATTCCACCGAGAGGGCCCAGAGTATATCTATCCGTCATATGGATGGAAAAATCCCACTCTTGATCCATGTGTTTCAACCAATACTTTCCGAACACTCAATGCCACCTTTATAGACACCCAGTTACGGTGTGGTGTTTGATGTCATCAAAGCATCCATCCGGTAAAGGTGATATGCATGATCTCATGGTCGAAGGAATTAGGTTACTATGTATCAGAAAGCATATAGCAATTGAACTATTGAAATGACTTGATCTTTATGCTACGCTTATCAATAGGAGTATGTCCACCATATCATTCTCCTAACGATATGATCTTGTTATTGATAACATCTCAATGTTCATGATAGGGAAACCACAATCATTCAATCAACCAACAAGCTAGTGAAGTATAGAGGCTATACTAGGGACTTCAAATTAAGTTTACATATCACACAAGTATTAATGTTTCCTTGTTAATACTATTATAGCATGAATGTAAACATTTATCATAAACACAAAGATATAATAATAACTACATTTATTATTGCCTCTAGGGCATATCTCCAACACTTACCTATACACTTTTTGTTTACCCATATATGGGTAAGCTGTTGGAGTTGCTCTAATAGAGCTGTCAGGTTGTCATTAGGCTAATCATATCTTCTGTTTGTTTATTTCCTCTGACTTTGATGAAAAGGACAAAGTACCTGCAAACTTTAGAAAGTTGATACTAGGAGTTACTTGAGACCTGTCTGAAATCGGAGAAATTTAGGGATCGTGTCGGTACATCAGACATGTGTTGTCTTTAAACCGGTACATGCAACATCGTACGTCTAGAGCAGTAGAGCCTTTACCTAATGGTGATTAAGCCTATATCATCTCAACGACTACGGACTACGAAGACACAACTTGCACGGACAAGTGCCGTTTTTTCCTTTTGAAAATGTCAGATCACAAGAAAAGATGCAGAGGGATAAATGGCGGGAGAAATGCGTCGTGGAAAAAGCAGCCCATCTTTGGTAGTGATAGCCACAGCCGGGAGATCCCAATGGTGGCAGGAACCTAAAACGAGCAACAACATATCAACTTGCCTCCACTTGCAATCTGACCAATCTAACATCGTCTAGAACAGTAGAGCCTTTACCTAATGGTGATTAAGCCTATATCATCTCAACGACTACGGACTACGAAGACTCAACTTGCACGGAGAAGTGACGTTTTTTTCCATTTGAAAATGTCAGATCAGAAGAAAAGATGCAGACGACGAACGAAATGGCGGGAGAAATGCGTCGTGGAAAAGTTGCCCATCTTTGGTAGTGATAGCCACAGCCGGAGATCCCCACTCATGGCGGCATGAACCTAAAACGAGCAACAACATATCAACTTGCCTCCACTCACAATCTGGCCAAATCAATCATCACCGTATTGTGGCCTTGTCCCCTGACCTCACCACATCCAAGTAGAAGACTGACGGGCGGCAGCCTGCGCCATTAATGGCGACAACGGCACGCTGAACCACTGGTGTCGCCTGTATTCCCGTGCCGGCATTAATGGCGAAGGAGCGGGAAGCTGCGCGTGTTCACGGACGGCTGGGCTATTTAACCATGCGTCCGTCGGTGCCGCCCTCCTCACCTCTCGTCATTGCAAACCCTAACTGCCGCCACCATCACCAACGATGAAGACGCCGTCGTGGCTGAAGAAGGGGAGGAGCAAGCATGAACACGAGGCGTCTGACTTTAGCAGGCAGCGCTCCCGGCTGCCGGCCTTCCTCCGTGGCACATCCATGCCACCTTCGCCGCGGTCGAAGGATTTCTGGGGCCGCGTCGTGGTGGATCGCCCGCCACCGCGGAAGGAGGAGTGCCGCTCACGGCAGTACTTCCACATCAAGGAGTGTGACCACCGCTGGAGGGAGGGCCGGGCCATCAGACACAACGACATATCCCTCCCAACCGGCTTACACCTCAACCGAGACTGTCTACCGGTGCCGCCCGTGCCCAAGGCGGGCAAAGGGCTAGAGGAGGAGATCCGCTGCCGGATCAGGAGCCTCCCGCCAGCCCAACGGTGGGAGGCTGGCTACCAATCCGAGGCATACTGGGTCAAGTTCTTCGAGTGGGAGCACAAGGTGCGGCGCATCACCACCATCCGCCGTGACCTGATGCCGGGGGAGGTCTACCCTGTCCCCGACATTGACTCAGACGACGAGGGCGCCGTCAACCACTCTGACGCCAGGCTCGACAGCGAGGAAGACAACGACGAGGAGGAGGACGACGACATCGTCGTCAAGTAGGAGACGGTGGACGACATCGTCATGAACCTACCCCCGGAGTACCACGAGGTACTGGCGCGGGGCTACGACGAGGACTCCTTCACCAAGCAGGCCATTGCAGCCAGTGCGCGGGAGGAGGAAGCTGAGTGGGCTGGCTTCGAGGAAGTCGTCCAGCTCACCGGCATGGTGGCGCAGGCGAACGCCCAACTTCCTCCACCGTCGCTGCTGCCGATATGGGCGCCTCGATCGCGCCGAAGGTGGGGATGGAGCTAGCGCACCTCTCGCATGGTTGGGCGTCGTGGCCTGGGCAGGCAATCAATCCACCTGCGTTCGCTCCAGCTCCGGCCCTGCCACCGCCCAACCTCTGGACGCCGTCGGAGTACATCGACCTCGACCCGTAGATGGACGAGGCGGCGCCGGCGTGCGAAGATCGATAGCTAGGGCAGCTAGGATTAGTTTAAATTATATTTTTTATATTTTGAATGTAAATTAAGTATGAACTTTGCCAGTTTTTAGCGCGAACTGTTTGTGTTTGAATATGAAAAAAATTGCCTCACCCAAATGGGCCACACCGCTCGGCACGGTCGGCCGGACAGACCGGACCCTTTCCCAAATCGACTACGACCCAACCTAAACTAACAGAAATGAACTGTTTGGATCGACCGGATGCGTCGGCCGATACCCTAAGGGCATCTTCACCGGGACGACGCAAACGGTCCGCAAGTGTCTGTATGGGTGCGCGCGGTACGATCCATCCGGATTGTTTTGGTCCGCCCGACCCATTCGTGACCCAGATCTGAGTGACGGATGGGTCTGCACGGATACAGGATCTGAGTGACGGATGGGTCTGCACGGATACAGGCTGGCCCAGATGCAGACGCACATAAGCATTTTTCTCTTGGGCTGACCTATCCGTTTTCGTCTGTTTGAGTCACACTACTGTGCACGATCAACCGAACGAGCCAAATCACGGATCTAAATCGTCCGTGAAACAACCAAAACGGATAGAATTTGTGTCGCATCGGTATAGATGCCCTAATGTCTCCACGGTAAAGATACCTTGCACCAGAAATGTGGAAGCGTTTTCCTACGACCTAGACAAGCCACCATGTATAAACACCAAATAATAGCATATCCCCGCGCGTGTATCCCTTTCGGAGATAAAATACGCCAGTATAGCCCACCGGCCGTGCTGCCAGGCAACAGCGACCGTAAACGGCAACGCTGGCGGGCGACCAGCCGCCGACGGGACGGGAGCCAGATTTTCTCCCGACGTCACGAGTAGTAAATTGCAGAAAGCTATCATAATTCGAACTGTCAGAACGAGTCAGTACCAGCATTCTTAGTTTCTGTTCGTCAGTACTAATTTTGAGTCACAGTGTTGCAAATCACACTATTTTTTATCTGATAGCATTTTAACATGTTTCCTGACAGATGGGACCCATGTAACAGAGTGGACTAGTCAACAAAAATTGACACGACGGAGGATGAGCTGAGCTGGACGTTGGGCCCACTTGTCAACCACAACACCCGGCCTGCTTCGTGGTGCCGCTGGACCTGCTCCGCACGGGCAGCCTCCACGTCTCGCCGCACCTTCCGAGAAGCTCCTCTACCGTGAGGCACTCTACTACGACCTCCTCGACCACATCCGCGCCGCGAGCTGGGGCGCCTTCGACGGCGACCGCCTTCGCCTCGCCGCCTCAGTGCCCGGCCGCGCGCCGGGGGACGGCACGGCCATCCGCACTTCTACAACTGGATGCTCGACGAGCGCCGCCCCGTCTCGCTCGACCACTCGCGGGTCAACGACGTCGCATACCTCGACGTCGCCACGCTCCTCATCGCCGCGCGCGAGCGGCTCGGCAAGTGCGACGGCGGGATGGCCGCCTTCTCCGCGTTGTCCGGGGACCTACGCCACTGCTTCCGCGTCAGCCACGGCAGCGAGTCCAAATCCTTCACCACCGGCGCGCTGGCGTTCAACGCCCACGACTTCAGGATCTTCGCCAGCTACAAGGGCAGGCTTAATGAGTACGGCGTCGACGTCTGGGACGCCGCCACGGGCGACCAGGCAGACTTCTTCTACGAGCCACCCGGCGTGGCGCTGGGCGACGCCGACAGGCTCCAGTGGCTGGACGCCACCAACGCGCTCATGGTGGCCACGCTGTTCCCCAAGAAGGACAACTGCTCCATCGGCCTGCTGGACTTCCGGGACAAGCGCGTGGCCTGGTCGTGGTCCGACGCCGGCACGGCCGCGTCGCTCGAGGACAAGCGCGTGCTCCACGCCATCGCCATGAAGGACGAGCGGTCCGTCTGTGTCATCAACCAGTACGACGACCTGAGCTTCCCGGACCTGCGGAGCGCCGCAGGCGTCGGCGGCGTGCGGTGGAGCTCGCGGAGCAAGCTCATGAACCGGAAGGCCACCGGCGAGGAGAGCTGCTACCGAAGCTGGCCACGCACGGCGGGCAGCGAGTGCTGTGGCTTCAACTGTACTACACTTGTTTTAACTTTTGTTCTCGCGTGTCGCGAGTGCTCACTCAACAAAAGGAAACAAGTAATCGTATTCTGGCCGCTGAACACGGAGATGCTGTCGTCATGAACAAGTAATCGTATCCTGCTCATCCTGGTCGGCGGCGCCCGCGCCACCGGCTCGCCCTGCCTGTCCACCGATGCCGCGGAAAACGCCAGCGCGGGCGGCGGGTTCATGGCGTCGATCGCGACGCTGCAGAAGCGGATGGCGGCGGAGGAGTCCAGCGCAGGCGATGGCGCCGCGCCGGGCGTGATCAGAATGTACGAGTTCCGGCGCGCGCGGGCCACGGCGGAGGCGGCACAGGAGGAGGTGGAGCGAGCGGCGGCTAGCGCGCTCGTGGGCGGCAGCAAGTGCTTAGACCGGGACGGCGCGGTGAAGGAGAAGGCGGAGGAGCTGAGGGCGTGGCTGGAGGTGATCCGGGCGGGCACCGACGGGCTAGTGTGACAGCTGGTAGCTGTCTGTTAGATGGGTCCCATTCGTAGAAAATATGTTAAAATGCTGTTAAATAAAAATTAGTGTGATTTGCAACGCTGTGACTCAAAATTGGTACTGACGAATAAAAATTAAAAATGTTGGTATTGAGTCGTTCTAACAGCCCGAATTATGATAGCTTTCTGCAATTTTCTTTGCCAAGAGGCGGGAGCAGACAGCTACGTTCTTCCGATGCTTCTGGTCTTCTTGTTCCTATATTTAAATTTAATCTAAAATCGTACATAGTGTTGAAAACAGGCCGCCTAGCCTGGTCTAGCTTGCCTGCTACTTCCTCTGTTTTAAAATATAAGATATTTTAACTTTGTATAAATAAATGTATTTAAACTATTTTTAATATATAAGTTCATTCAGTTTAACTTAAATCTATATACTAAAAGAAGTCTAGCTATTTTCTACAAATTTACGGAGGGTGCCATATGTTCCGTCCAAAGGAGTGGAGAACCAACGCAGTTTTTCTACAAGGTCGTGGGTGTCCCTGGCTTATCTAACGACCTGTAATGCTCTAAGATGCGTGCTAGTTCATTATGCACTTTCATCCTGTCCAAATGCAACTTCTTCTCCTTATGGTGGCAAAGATGTACAGGTCCATCTCTAAGATGCACACACTGCATCTCTCTTCCCTTTTTTCTCTCTCCACCGTATCTATGAATCTCGCAAACCTGCGGGGCCAGGACCTGTGCTTTCTATCGGAGAGGATGACGATGGACGGACGACCGATGACGCCGGTGGCTCGCGTCGGACCGGGACAGAAGCCGGCCTTGGGCGGTAGCCCCGACCTCCACGAACCAAGCCACATACCAGATCCGTTCGCCCCCATGCTCGCAGCGCTGTAGGTGCTGCCCGCCGGAGGGGTGGGCCACGGAGGCTCTAGACTCGTTGGTTGACATCTATGTTGTTGGAATTTTGGCCCAAATATTCTAGCCCAAATATTCCTGAAAATCCTAGAGGCCCATGTGGCCCATTCATGCAAGGCAAGAGGTGGGACAAATGTTTAGTCCCACATTGCTAGTTTAGTGGAAGTTGGACCAGCTTATAAGATGAGCTCTTCTACCACTTGGTAAAAGGATGAGAAGGAGAAGGAGAGAGTTCCACACGCGCGCTCCTCCTCCTCCTCCTCGCTCGCCAGGTGAAACGTCTGCTTTGAATGGACGTTTAATACGAAGGTGAAACGTTTGCTTTAAATGGACGTTTAATACGAGTTAAATGTGTCTGCTCGTTTCATCTTCTGCACCGTCTGCCTTCTCCTCTGCGCCTATAAGAGAGAGAGGCGCCTCTCCTCTCGATTCTTGTTGTAACATTCCTTGCCTCGAGTTCCAGAGCACTGCGCTACTTTCGTCTTCCCCATCCCGTCTTGCGGCGTGCATGGAGCCGATAAAGGGCCTCCGAGACCCGCTGCCGAGTCCTGCAGGAGAAGGCGATAAGGTTTTGGGGAGCGCTATCAGCGACTCTTGCTTCACGGACTCCCTCACAGATAGCGGCGTCTTCCCGGCGAAGACTTCTTCCCGACATCGGCACCCTCTTCCTCGGCGACATGGCCAATGACGGTTCCAACGCGGCGGTTCTACTTACATCTTCTGTGTATATCTTCTGTCTCAATCTTATTCTTATCCTACTCAAAGTTTTATGTCTTGCAGTTTGTTTGACTATATGCCTCAGTATGTTTTCGCTATTAAACATGATTAGTATATTGCCAATTATTCTAGTCATGTTTTATCTAGCGTTTATTATGGATAATTCACCTGGTAAATTGCTCTATTTTTCAACAATCCAAAAACCTTATTTCAGGCAATTTGCCCCAAGCGGCTTTGTTGCTTCTATGAAGCCACCTGTGTTTGAAGGTGTGAATTACAAACGGTGGCGTGCGAGAGCAGTGCTCTGGTTTCAGACCATGAGCTGCTATAACGCCATCTATGGCGCACTGAGGAACTTAATCCCGCCAGAAGAGGCGTTCAAAACTTGATACTACTTTCAAGGCTGCCTTGATCAGCATCCTTGGCGACAATATTGTCGATTCATATCTCATTTAGTAATGGCAAAGATATGTGGGATGCGCCGAGAGAAAATTTGGAGTCTCGATCTGGCGGCAAAGGAAGCGTATGTCATGGAACAATTCTATGACTACAAGATGATTGATGACCGCTCCATTGTGGAGCAGGCTCATGAGATCTGATCACTTGCCAGGGAGCTTGAGCACTTCACTTGTGTGTTACCGGACAAGTTTGTTGTCGGAGGCATCATTGCCAAACTTCCCTAGTCATGGAGGAATTTTGCTACTTCTCTGAAGCACAAGAGACAAGAGTTCTCCGTGACGGATCTCATTGGGACTCTTGATGTGGAAGAGAAGGCAAGAGCAAAAGACACACGTGCTCGAGGTACCGAGGGAGGTTCTAATGCCAATCTGGTACAGAAAAGGAACTTCCAGCCTCACAAGTTCAAGAACAAAGGCAAGTTTGACGACAAAGGAAAGTTTGATGGAAAGAACAAGGCCTCATGTCCACCAAACTTCAAGAAGAAGACTGATAAGAGGAAAGGTGCTTGTCATGTGCGGTGATCCTAATCATTGGGCTCTGCTTGTTCCAACCGCTTTGACAAACGCCAACATGGGAAGAGCAGCAAGATCGCTAATGTTGTCATGGGCGACGTTGAGATGAAAGATGTTGGGTATGGTATATTACCTCGTTCTTTCATTATGTCATTCTCTGATTGGTGGATTGACACGGGCGCTAATGTACATGTCTGCTCGATATTTCCATGTTTTCTTCATATCAGTCGAGGGACTCAAACCGTCTTGATGGGGAACGGCTCGCATGCTTCGCTCATGGTGTTGGTACGGTCGATCTGAAGTTCACTTCGGGAAAGACTGTACCAAGAACG
This sequence comes from Avena longiglumis, assembly GCA_030063025.1. Lineage (NCBI taxonomy): Eukaryota > Viridiplantae > Streptophyta > Magnoliopsida > Poales > Poaceae > Avena > Avena longiglumis. The sequence goes on along the minus strand of CP125977.1, from coordinate 70,534,228 downwards.
TGCATCATGTTCCCTCAATAAATAAAAATCTTGTTAGCGGATCTCTTCTGTGTCGAGATGGCTACAAGATTGTATTTGAGTCCAATAAATTTGTAATTTCGAAGTATGGAACCTTTATTGGTAAAGGCTATGAATGCGGAGGCTTGTTCCGCTTATCTCTGTCAGACATTTGTAATAAAGTTGTTAATCATATTTACACAAATTTTGAATCAAATGTCTAGCACTCTCGTCTTTGTCATATTAATTTTGGTTGTATGACGCGGTTAGCCAAAATGAATTTACACTACTAGAGAAAAGGTTATAGGAGACATGCTTATGCGAGGCACATTTAGCATATGCGCCTCCTATAAAAATAGGCGAGGCGCACTTTGCGATATGCGCCTCTAGTATAAAAATAGGCGAGGCGCATATGATAAGAATGCGCCTCCCATAATCCCTGTACGGACAGAATCTAGCAGCCCCATATTATGCGAGGCGCATTCTAGTCATATGCGCCCTATATATCGAGATAGGCGCATATAGACGTAATGCGCCTCGCATATTTTGTGTGGGCCCGTGTTAGGTGCACCAATATGCGAGGCGATATGGCTATATGCTCCTATATTGGACAATATCACGGCGCATATGGCCAGAATGCGCCTCGCATATTCTGTGTGGGCCCGCGTATTGGTAGGTGCACGAATATGCGCCTCGCATATTGGACAATATGCGAGGCGCATATGGCCATATGCGCCTCAAGTAACTCATGCGGCCCGGCTGGTAGGTGGCGGCATATGAGGCGCATATTGCGCAATATGCCTCCTATAGTTTGAATTATAGGAGGCGCATTGTGCAATATGCGCCGCATAAGCTGCACCACTTTTTTCCAGCTTTTTGCACATGGAGGCAACTAGCACCCCACTCACTTGTGTCACTTCTTCCTCCTCCACCAAACAAATCTGGTCCCTCCTCCTCCCCACCTCATTTCCCCATTGATTCACCTTGAATCTTGCTCAACATCCATTGGTTGACACCCATATGTAAGTGAAGTCTCTTGCTCCTCTAGATCTACAACATGTCCATTTACTTCTCCCGCTCTCTTGCAAGTCGATGTTGGAGGAAGCGTGAAGGCGTTGCTTGCATGTATCTTGCGTTGTCGGAGACACGACTATATGATTGTGTTGTGGTGCTACTTTTTTGCAGGGATTTCATTTGAGATGCCAATGTTTCACGAATGTCGATTTATTTCTTTTCCGTGAATTTCTCGCACTCATGGATGTCCTCTTTTAGGGAGGTCATGCCGAATTTTTCCGCGATCCACGTCCATATATGCTCTAATTATTCTCTTGCTCTTTGTACCACGCAGCGCCATGGTCCCACCACCGATCAACAAAGCCCGCGTGGATAGGTGGATGACATGCGCGAGGGCCGACATGGAACGTGCAAACAAGACAGAGATAAGATGTCCATGTCGGGACCGCAAGTCGATGTATCGATAAGGCATGATTCCGAATCTTTGAGTCGCACCTGCTTGACGTAGTTTCATGGATGGCTACACTCGATGGATACGTGATGATCACGAAGATCAAGATGCCGGTGATGATCACGAAGATCAAGACGCCACCACGATCACGAAGATCGTGGTGGTGGCATTGGACATGGACACGAAGATGATCAAGGTGGCGTCGGGCATGGACACGAAGATGATCAAGGTGGTGCCGACCATGATTCGAGCTGGTTGCGAGACCCTCATGTCCAAGATCGCTTCTCAAGGAGACGAGTAACGCCAGAGCCGCCCGGTAGAGAAGGCTAACTGGAGCAAATGGAGAAAGACGCGTCACTCCATTGTTTGACGGATGCAACGACGGGATACCCGTCTAAATGTAACGCTTAGGGCTCGAGATGAAGGCGAAACACAAAATGACCGACGAATGTTTCGACGACAACATTGTATTCGCACGATATTCTTCCCAAGAAGGGGAACACATGTCCGACTAGTATCGCTGAGGCGAAGAAAGTCGTGTCCTCTCAATCTACCGCACGTGAAATACCACGCTCGCATAAATGATTGCATCATCTACCGGGCGAGGACGCGGAGAAGACCACGTGTCCGTGTGCAAGACCTCTCGATACAAGAGAGGGACCAAGAAAGCTCCTAGGAAGGTGGTGTGGTACTTTCCTCTAACTCCTCGCTGCGGTATTTCGCAGACCCTAAGGAAGCAGCTCATGCTACCGGCACGCGGAAAGAAAGAGGCAAGACGATGATCCGGAGAAGGAGGAAATGTTGAGGCACCCTTCGGATGCTTGCCTGGAAGGCGTTGGACCTACAATATTACCAACATTTTGGGAAAGAGTCAAGGAACCTCAGCTGGGCGTGAGCAGCGGACTCAATCCGCTTGGAAGCGAGCAGACACACAAAGACTGCCCGTGTTTGTATGGATCTACAACCTCCTCCCCTGGTTGTGCATGAAGAAGAAGTACGTAACCATGAGTATGCTCGTTCAAGGGCCAAAACAACCTGCACATCAATCATCTCACGTTGTTGAAAGAGGAGTTGGCCACGTTATGGGAAGAAGGAGCCCGTACATGGGACGCCTCGAGACAAGAGTACTTTGACATGAGAGCGGCGGTGATCACGACGGTGCAAGACTATCCTGTTACGGATACTTCTCGGGCAGGTGGTCCAAGGATTCTATGGGTGCGTTAGGTGCAAGGATAATACAACGTATCGCCATTCTGTAAAGATCCGGTCCGGAAAACCGTGTTCCTTGGGGCTCGGAGGTGGCTTCCCAAGAATCACGCTGGAGAAAGCTAGGACATCTGCTCGATGGGACGATCGAGCTCGAGGAATCCCACACCGTAAGAGTGGCGGAAATCTACAAGCTGTTGAATAACGGAAGGAGTGCGCCAGAAAGACCCGTAAGAAGCCGAGCCGTTCTTGAAGGTATGGAAGGCGAGGTCTGCTCGACTTGCCATACTTGGAAGATCCTCCGCGTGCCTCATAGCCTTGATCTCATGCATATCACGAAGAACGTGGGCGAGAGTCGCTTGCCACCCTCCTTAACACCGACAAGACCAAAGATGGGCCAAGGCAAGGAACGACTTGAAGCATATGGGCATCGTGGATGAACTTCAACCACCACCTAGCGATGAGGAGGAGGACGAGGTGGAGGAGAGAAACACGAATAGCCGCCGCAAGGGGAAAAAGGTTAAGAAGGAGAGGTCAAGCTCAAGGCCTCATGCTTCACTCGAGTAAGAAGGAGGCCATACTGGTTTATGAAGTGCCTCCTCGAGTCAAATTTCCAACGCTACGCTGGGAAGATAAGCAGATGGCTAGACGAGGCGAAGGCGCTTCGGGATGAAGTCTCACGACGCCGTGCTAATGACGCAGTACTCCCGTCGCGATCCGAGGTATAATGGACAAGCACATCCGTGAAACACCGTTTGGCCTCTCGCAACTTTTTGACGTCATCTCTCGAAGTCGATAGGCATTAAGCGACTCACGAGGCTACGGGACGAGATCGTGGTGATAATGTGCGAGCTCGAGATCTATTTCCCCGCTTTCTTCGACATCATGCTTCATCCGCTTCTCCATGTCGTGGAGGATATCGTCCAGCTCGGTCCTGCGTTTCACGAAGCATGATGCCGCTCGAAAGGCTCAATGGACACATCAAGGGATACGTTAAGAACAAGTCCCGTCCGGATGGAAGCATAGCAAGCGGCTTCCTCAAGAGTGCATCTCTTCGCTCGAACTTTCTACAAACCGAGACCCCTCTTGGTATGCCATTCAACAAGCACCTCGGGAGGCTCATTGGATGGGGTCACGCGAGGTCGACGTGCAAAGCATGTCGACATGGAGGGCGAACCAAGGACTTTGAAAGAGCAAACCTGGTCGCTGCAACACTGCGCAGTGGTTGATCCATACATACATGAGCACAAAGAGTTTATCAAGAAGAATTACGCTGATCAGGCGCCAGTCCCGAGGGAGGAAGATGTTATCAAGGAGCACAACTCGGTTTCACGCGGTGGTTTAGGGAGAAGGTCATAGCTAATCCACCGCAGGCGAGTACTCGGAGGAAGATAAACTCATATTCTCATTGTCACAGGCGCCTCGCACAACCTCATGACCTATCGAGCTTACGATATCACGGATACACGTTCTACAGAGGAAAAAGACAATAATTGCGATTACGTAACTCGGGGGTAACAGGATATTCTACACGGCGACATCCCGGAAAGATACTACGGAAGGATCGAGGAGATTTGGGAGCTCGACTATGTTACGGAGAAGGTGCCGATGTTCCGTGTCGTGGGCCAAGAGCGTCGAAAGAAGACCGGTATTTCACCACGATGGTTATAATCAAAGACCACCAGCGTAACGCACCCGCAAGAAATGAGCCTTGGGTTTTGGCTAGCAAAGTCGACCAATGCTGGTACATCAAAGACCCGTCAAAGCCTAGCCGGGTTGTCGCCGGGAGGCAAAAGGAACATTATTGGAATGGAGTCGCCAACGAGCAAGACTTTGACGTAACGGCGACCGAAGATAGAAGACGGGTATGGCAACCAAACACCGTACACCACAACCCTACCTAAGAAAGGACTTCCGCTCAAGAGAAGTAGTGAAGACGTCCGGACCTAACCTATGCAAACCGCGACAAAGAAGGGCAAGAAGACGACCATTGTCAAGAAACGCTAGCGCTCCGACCATTGTCAAGAACGCCGTGTGTGTGGCCTACTATTATGTATCAAAACATTCTTAATTTTCATTATGTGTGTTATAATAATATTGCATTGAGAATATTATGTATCGACAAGACACATTCATTGAGAATACTCACTTTTGTTGTTTTAGCAATATTTGAATATTTAAAATATTTGTAGTATATTTTATAGTTCATATTTGTATGCTTTTACATGAAAATTGGCCTTTAAAAAAAATTTCCAAAAAATTGGCCCCCTTAGGATTCGAACTTGGGTGGCCAGCAATGAAGGACAAGGCATGCTACCACTAGGCTGTTGTGTGATAGTTGATAGAAACATGCGCACTGCCCTATTTTTGTCTAGGAGTGCATATTATGCGAGGCGCATTTAGCCCAGATGCGCCTCGCGTAATATTATACGAGGCGCACTTTGCGATATGCGCCTCTGCGTCACTCATCGACCAAGTCACACAACGCTAGCAGCTAGTACGACACTTCACATATCTCAGAGGAGGCGCCCGACGCCGTGGAGGAGCCCGACGCATCGATCGAAGCCGTCGCCGCCGTGGAGGAGCCCGACGCTGTCCCGTGGACGAGGAGGAGCTCGCCGCCGCCCCGTGAAGGAGGAGCTCGCCGCCGCCCCGTGGAGGAGGAGCCCGTCGCCGCCGTCCCCGTGAACGAGGAGGAGCCCGACGCCGCCTCCGCCACCCACGCCTCTTCCCCTCTCTCCGGTGAGTCCCCGACCCCCACCCACCCACGCCTCTTCCCCTCTCTCCGGTGAGTCCCCGACCCCCACCCACCCACGCCTCTTCCCTCTCTCGGTGAGTCCCCGGCCCACCCACCCACGCCTCTTCCCTCTCCAACGGGCGCCGACATGTGGGCGGCGGAGGAGGAGTGGCGGATCCCTAGCCCTCCCTAGCCGGCTTGTCCCTATCCCTCCTCTTCCCTTCTATTCCTCTCACCAGTAATTTCTCCTTCTATTCCTCATGTCCTGGTTGTTACGGTGATGTCGTTCTTGACGTCCTCTGTGGAGCGCCTAGGAAGAAGGCCAAGCGCCGTGCCCATCCTTGAGCTTCCCTACCCAAGGGCTGGGCGTCGATCGTTCGGCAACGATTTGCTCGAAGCGGAACACCGTTCCACGCCGAGCCATTGGAAACTAGGTGAGTTCAATCTCCCTGCTGTATGTTCTTATCGGTTCCCCTCTCACCTGTCCCTCTCTAGCCGGGCTCCTGCCACCACAACTTCGGTCGCGTCCACTGTCCTGCTGACGAGGCTACGGACAGCAGGAGTCCTTAGATACAAGTACTCTGTATATGCATAGTATGTAATGTTGAGGTTGACCTTAATTCAGTGGCATCTTAAGACTTGTCATTTGCAGCACATAGATGGTAGTCGACAGTGTGTAATCTTATTTGAAAACAACAAATGGGACCTTGACGTAGATGGTAGTTGACTAAGTTATCTATTTATTTAACAGTCATACCTGTTTGATGTAGCATGGCTTCAAGTCTGTCATGGTTGGACGGTTGAGATGCTTCACAAAGAAAATCGATCACTCATTGTCATGCTGATTCTTGGCGGTGGATGGGAGATGCAAATCCGTATTTTGCAAAGGCATATCTTTTCAGAATTAGTTTTAATAGATTCTTATGTTTTGCTTGTCAAAGTTAAGACCAAATTCTAAGTTCAAAATTTATGATACGAGAGACTCGTTTGTTTCAAGATTTTAAAAAGAACTAGAACTTTCATGATTGTGTGCTGCCTTTCTACCAGTGGTATGATGGTACTCAGGTTGCAGGAGAAGAGCTAGAGACCAGGGAGCCATCAACTTAGTTTAGTGTTTGAAAATATTTGTTGTCTCCCTGTTTTTAGTGTGCCGACAACATATACTAAGTCTTGCCTAAGAAAGTTAGTTGTGACAATTTTAGAGAATTTAAAAGACCAACTTAGTGATCTCTGTATGCTATCAAGAGAAACTGTACAAGGACCTATTAGTCCCAAGCTTTGCAACTTAACTAATCTTACTATGGGATAAATAAATAGCTAGAGAAACTGCAAGGACCTATTAGTCCCTTCTTTATGTGCATATAATACAAATTTGCTTGCTTGGGACCTTGGTGTTGGAACATGCATGCACACATCTGAGACAGGTTCAGTTCTTTTCTTCCTTTCAAGAAGTGGCAAGACAGATTCAGCTGTGTATACATACATGCGTTGGTGACAATTTTTAGTCTAAACCAAGTGGTGACAATTTTGTTTTCTCTGAACCTAGTGGTGACAATTTTTGAACTTTATTGTGCCCCTGCGATTACATATTTGAGCTTCAGACATTTGAGCTTGATCATTTATCATGCTCAAAGTTGTTGACAAGCAAAATGTATGATACATGGTGCCTCTGTGTATGTATGGCCTGAGCATGATATATATACATGGTGTTTGTGTATGTATGCTAGCAAAATGGCTGTGATGATGGCTGTGTTTGATCCTTTTTGTGCAGGTTTTTCTTTTTGAGTTGCCAATGTTTCGCTGGAATGTTGATTCATTTCCGTTCCGGCGAATTTCTGGCACTCCTAGACATAGAAAATTAGCAAAGTTCATGCCAAAATTTTCGTGAATTTTTATGCTTATTAGTTTCATTTATTTGTGTGTTTAGAAATGTCGGATCCGGGCCCTTCTAGCGAAGCCCTTTTGGGAGCAGCAGAGGAGATGGAATCCCTAGAGGCCCCGGAATTTGTTCCGGAGACGAGATGGAGGAGGACGAGGATACCTCGTCGGGCAATGAGGAGATGGGGGGCCCGATGGCGACGCCACTACCATCGATGGTGGCGATGAAGCTACTACGACGGTGGTAGCGCATCGAAGAAGTCTCGGAAGGATCGGACCCGATCGTGGTCGACCTCAAAAGGTCCATCATCACTGGCGTGAGCCCTAAAGGTGCGCCTTTGGAGCGTAAGAATTTGTTGGGGTTACTCTAACCAGCTCGCGGCAATCCTCCCAACACCGTCACGATCAACATGGAGAACCTCAAGGCGAAGAGAATAGGGTTTCCTCATCCAGCTTTTCCGAAGCTGCACGCAAGATCTGGCGTTCCGGGTGATGAGGAAAACAAGTATAATAATGACAATCTCAAAGGGAATCCGGTGAACAAGTATGCCCTCGGGAGGATGACCAAGGCCTTGTCAAATTGGAAGGCTCGGGTGAAGAATCTGATTTTCGAGGAGAAGCTAAGTTATCGAGCTCGTCAAGAAGGAGCCTCTGGTCAAGGAAGAAGACTACAATGTTTTCAAGGCGGATGTAACTCCGCCTTGGGCAAGGCCAGGGCGAGAAGGGCAAGAATATGAGATCCGAAACATTGGTACCCACCATCTCGCTCCGGGTTATAGAGCCGCGAGGCCCAAATGGGATAAGGAGGACGCCGCCTTTCGTGCAAAGGGGTTGACACGTCCCTTTGACGACATAAAGGAGGAGCAGGCAAAGAACTTCGTCAGGGCCCGGTTTGCCCCACCGAAGAAAGGGGGTTCTGATTATTCTTGAGCCCGCCCTTTGTTCGAGGGTGATGGACTTCATGCAAAAATATGTAAGTAGTTTGCATGCAAGTCAATTAATTGCATTCATGATTAATCAATGAAGTCCAGTTTTACGATCAAATGCTTCGTTCCTTGTGCGCAGGGCGAGTGTAGGAGCTCCTCATCCTGGTCAGCGCCACACTGCCGCCAAGTGGGACACCACTTTTAATAGGGCGCTAAACCGACCAAGAGTGTCGATCCTGGCGGCCCGTCGGTGGGTGTGGTAGGCTTTGGCGGCATATCATGGTCTCGAGTACTATGGCACCGGGCGGAAGGGCAAGAAGGCCGAAAAGCCGAGGTAAAACTCCTAAGGAACAGTGGAAGCCTTTCCAAATATAGTCCAAGATGCCGTGAACAAGGCGTGTCACCGCCGAGACAAAGTTCAAGAACAAGTCCACCACAAGTCCAAGTCACAAGTACATTCACAAGTGAACGAGAAGCTCAACACCATCCTTCCGTCTACATGGAAAAGTACAACAAGTGGCGTAAGGGTGGTAAACGGGCCGCCACGGTTCCCAACCTCAGCCCAATCGGACAATGGCGCGGCCGGAGGCGTTGGTGACTCCTCCAGGGGCGGTGGTGGTGGAGACTCCTCTAGCTCGAGCTTAACTTGCCCATCGCGGCACGAAGCCCGCACCACCGTGCCATCGTGCAGCCACTCCGCCACTTGCGTGCTCAAGCACATGCCGTCGGTGCCTCGACATTGGCCGAATTTGGCGCCCTCAAGGTAACTAACTAATTAAAGCGAGAGTTGGGAGGCTCAACCACACCGATGACTTGATCTATGTTTTCTAACGCTTGGCCTACATGTCGATCTTTCGCAGGAGACACTCCTTGCACTCTAATGCATTGGGTGGCGGCGGTTGATGGATGTTGCCAAGGGTACTATTGTTCAACCAGAGAACATAAAATGCACAATGTCACAATGCCACGACATGATGAGGGTCAAATACAGATGGTGCTTCCGCCACGAGCAAGTGGAACCTCCTCTCAACCTCAAGGATGGGATGATGAGGACACGGCAGCGGTCCTCACATCGGCTACTTGTACCTATGGCGAAGAGCCAGATCCGTTTGGGGACAGAGACAGGACCTCAACATCACCCTAGAGGCAGACAACCAGACATGATGAAGACTTGAGATGGGAGACTTGGACAACATGGCACAATCCGATGATGATGAAGAAATTGACCGAACTACGGTGACCAGTTTGTTAACACAAGGTTTTCTGATTTGTATGAGCCAGACCATCGTGCACACATCAAGTTGCCGAGACCCAACCAGACCAATGAAACCCCTTGCAAGGTGCGTCTCTTCCCAACTAGTCGAGACGCCGCCACCTGTCCCTTCACCGAGCCTCCAAGGCCGTGAGTTCCTTTGATCAGCCCGGCACCCTCCATAAGACGGTCGGTGAGGTGAACGCAGGTGGCAAGCCGTAAAGAGCAAGAAGGGTCGCAAAGGAAGCCTAAGGGTGATCGGGGCCAGATCCAAATCCTCTTTTCCGGACGGTTGTGGGGCAAGCTGTGAATCGCCAGACGTGGCAGGTGTACCGATGATGTAAATCGATGCTCGAGGTCGCAGGCTCGCATATGCGTAGTATTCATTATGGATGTCTCACAATTGAGCGGCCGCATTCGCGACAACGATCGATCGTACCTCGTTTTCAAGGCTAAGGTGCCTTCTCACATGCCGTGCTTGTACCCGACTCTGGATATCTTCTACGTATGCATACACTGCTTGACATGTTGAACGGGTTTCGATTGCACAATACCCTGGTCCGCTTTCTCCTCAATATGGCCATGGAGATCACCAGAGACAAGATCCGGGCATCCGGATAGTGGATCCCTACTTCATGCGTGCCGTCTGAAGATGCCGAGGCCATAGATCCGCGCGACTACCTCTCAAACTTCCTGCAAACATACTCGGACAAGGATGTGATTCTCCTTCCCTACCATCCCATCACGGAGGATGATCGGACAGTTGTGTGCTCATAAGCTTGAATTTGAAACACTCAATGCCTTGTACCTCGACTCAAACAAGGCGATCCAAAAAACTACACCAATATCAAGAAAATTCTTGATGGCGCTCTCACCGCTACGTCGCAATGAGGCGCCAACCGGCAAGGCCACATGTAAAGTTCGGCGCACGTGTTCCGCCACACGAAGTTTACTGCGTCAAGCAGCCTTTGGCGATGGGAAGGATGCCTTCTCGCCATTTACCACATGAAGGCGTTCTTCAATGACATGGAGACCAAACGCTGCCATCGACCTCGTGAAGTGGGCTGAAAAGCTTGCATGCATCTGAGCTCGCAACCTCGTGCAACACTTCTTCAACATCCGAGGAGATCGCGACAATCGTGTACCGTGGAGTCATAAAAGCGGAGGCACCTTCCACGGCTATACACCGTCCAACAGGGAGATAGACGAACGCTTAGCGCAGCAGGGTGACGGCAGATGTTCATGCAAATGGCGAAAACTCGGTCGGGCTTCATCAATGCCCCCCCAAAGCCGACTCAAGAGCCGAAGAAGACTTCATGATTGCATTTCCTGGGTACCTAGCTGTTAGTTGCGAACTCGTGTTGTAACCTCTTATCACATGTTAAACTTGCCTAGCAAAACCTCTAGAATATGTTTCACAACCGTTGAACTTGATTGTGAGAGACACTAGCTAGTTATTTGTGTTATGAACTATTTTAAGTGCTTGTTGCTTTTCATTTGTCATTGCTTCCCTACTTTCTTGTGGTTTGCTTTCTTTGTCTTTCTTCGAAATGCCGATGATTAGAACGTGTTGTGGTGTCACGTGTATGACTATGCCGCTGTTTGATCTTGTGTGCCAAGTAGACTAGTAATTTGGGCATATACTCTACTTGCCGCACAAGATCAAACAATGAATTGTTATTTCCGTGCTCAATCTAAGTATGAGGCACTAATCCATGTCATTCTTGGTTTGCTTTCTTTTGGTCTTTCTTGAAATGCCGATGATTCTATCTTTGTGAACTGCTAGCTATTGCTTTCCACCGACATAAGTAATATCATCTTTAAAATGTGTAGGAGATGCCGAGGTGTTATATGTGTACGTCGGTCGGGTTCGGTGTGTACGAGGAGTGGAAAGACTGCCGAAGCAAGTGAACAACTTCTCGAACAATGACTACCAAGGCTATGAGAGTAGAGAGGTGGCGGAAGAGAAGTGGAGGAGGCATGGAAGGAAGAAATGGAGGAACTTCCTCGTGATCACCACCTTGTTGCTCTTCATTGTAGGTTGTGTTCTACTTCATCTAGGTAGAGCTACGTCGTTGGAGTTGTAATGTGAATTGTGAACTTGTACTCAAGGTGTAATGTGATTGTGAACTTGTACCGATCGGAGGTGTGAACTTGTGGCACAAACACTTGATGTATGAACTTGTATGTCATGATTGATGTGTATTCATGTTGGTTCTATTATGCTTTGGCAAAATGCAAGTTTCAAAAATTCATGGACTATATTGTATATTTGAATATCTGTATATTATTTATATATAGTGGTCTCAGAAACTTGAATTTGAAAATATTACCGGAGGCGCATATAGGATACTATTGGGCGCATATACTATAAATACCCGGGCGCATTACAAAACATGCGAGGCATATGTTATAAATACCCGGCGATTCTCAAACATATGCGGCGCATATATATAAATACCCGAGGCGCATTCGAGACATGCGGCGCATCTAATATCGCCTCCTATACTTCACATATGCGAGGCGTATCGATATGCGCCAAGATATTATTATGCGATGATATGCGCCTCGCATATTATTATGCGAGGCGCATATCGATATGCGCCTCGCATATGTGAAATACCCGAGGCTTGAAGCTAGAGGCACATGTGATATGCGCCTCGGATAGGCTTTTTGGTGCGCCTCGGATAGGCTTTTCTCTAGTAGTGTTAATCCCTGATTTCTCAACTGTTAAGGGATCTAAGTGCCAAGTCTGCGTGCAAGCTAAACAACCTCGCAAGTCACATACGACTGCAGAAGTGAGAAATTTAACACCACTAGAGCTCATACATTCTGATCTTTGTGAGATGAATGGTGTGTTGACAAAAGGTGGAAAGAAATATTTCATGACTTTGATCGATGACTCTACGAGATATTGTCATGTGTATCTTCTGAAATCAAAAGATGAGGCTTTGAGTTTCTTCAAAATCTATAAAGCCGAGGCAGAAAATCAACTTGATCGAAAGATTAAGAGGCTTAGGTCTGATCGTGGTGGAGAGTATTTTTCCAACGAGTTTGATTCTTTTTGTGCGGAACATGGCATAATTCATGAGAGGACGCCTCCCTACTCACCCCAGTCAAATGGAGTAGCCGAAAGAAAGAACCGTACTCTAACAGATTTGGTTAACGCCATGTTAGATACATCGGGTCTTTCTAAGGAATGGTGGGGGGAGGCATTATTGACCGCGTGTCATGTCCTAAACCGAGTTCCCACAAAGAACAAAGAAATTACTCCATTCGAAGAATGGGAGAAGAAAAGATTAAAACTCTCTTACTTACGTACTTGGGGTTGTTTGGCAAAGGTTAATATACCAATCCCCAAGAAGCGCAAGCTTGGACCAAAAACCATTGATTGTGTTTTTCTGGACTATGCTTTTCACAGCATTGGTTATAGATTCTTGATAGTAAAATCTGAAGTACCTGACATTCATGTTGGTACAATCATGGAGTCGACTGATGCGACTTTCTTTGAGGATATCTTTCCAATGAAGGATAAACCTAACTCATCAAATCCGGAGATACCTAGTTCATCTAATCAGGAATTTGTTATATTCTCTAAACCTACCATTCCGATTGAACACTCCGAAAGTCCTAAGGAGGATGATAATGAAATTCCTAAAAGGAGCAAGAGACAAAGGACTGCAAAGTCTTTTGGTGATGATTTCATTGTGTACCTTGTGGATGACACTCCCACTTCCATTTCAGAAGCTTATGCATCTCCTGATGTCGACTCATCGAAGGAAGTCTGTTCATAGTGAGATGAATTCCATCTTAGCTAATGAAACATGGGAGATCACCGATCGTCCTTATGGGTGCAAACACAGAGGATGTAAATGGGTGTTCAAGAAGAAACTAAGACCTGATGGTACTATTGAGAAGTACAAGGCAAGGCTTGTGGCCAAGGGTTATACCCAAAGGAAGGTGAAGACTTCTTTGACACTTACTCACCAGTAGCAAGGTTGACCACCATTCGAGTACTACTTTCTCCTGGCTGCCTCACACGGTCTTCTCGCTCATCAAATGGACGTTAAGACGGCTTTCCTAAATGGAGAGTTGGATGAGGAAATCTATATGGATCAACCAGATGGTTTTGTAGTAAATGGTCAAGAAAGAAAAGTGTGCAAGCTATCAAGTCTTTGTATGGTCTTAAACAAGCACCTAAGCAAAGGGTACGAAAAATTTGATAAAACCTTAACGCTGCAGGCTTTGTTGTAAACGGTCGACAAGTGCGATACTATCGCCATGGTGGGGGTGAGGAGTCATCCTTTGTTTGTATGTTGATGACATACTGATTTTGAACCAACCTTAATGCAATTAAGGAGGTCAAAGATTTCTTATCTCGTTCCTTTGAGATGAAGGATCGAGTAGCGATGTCATCCCAACATCAAGCTATTGAGAGATGATGATGGTGGGATTACATTGCTTCGGTCCACTATGTGGAAAAGATCTTGAGTCGTTTTGGGTATAGCGACGTCAATTTCTCTCCTACACGTATGATCCTAGTGTGTTGCTTGAAAGAATCGAGGAAATGCTAGAGACCAACTAAGATACTCTCAAATTATTGGCTCGCTTATGTATTTAGCTAGTGCCACGAGACGACATCGCCTTTCTTTGTAAGCAAACTCGGTCGATTTGTCTCAAATCCAGAGATGATCACCGGCATGCTCTTGAGAGAGTTATGCGATATCTAAAAGGCATCGAGCTATGGCATACACTATACCGGTATCCAAGGGTACTAGAGGGTTATAGTGATTCAAATTGGATATCCGATCTTGATGAGATAAAGGCCACAGTGGATATGTTTTCACACTTGGTGGTGGCGCTGTTTCTTGAAGTCTTGCAAGCGACCATCTTAACGAGGTCAACTATGGAAGCAGAACTCAAAGACTGAACACGGCCCTTTGTTGAAGCAGAGTGGCTTCGTGAACTCTTGATGGACTTACCGTGGTTGAAAAACCTATACCCGCAATTCCAATGAATCGTGATAATCAAACTGTGATTATTAAGGTGAGCAGTTCTAAGGATAATATGAAGTCCTCAAGACATGTGAAGAGGAGAATGAAATCTGTCAGAAAATGAGAAACTCGAGTTATTGCATTGGATTATATCCAAACATCTAAAAACTTGGCGATCCCTTCACAAAGGGTCTATCACATAACGTGATAGAAATTGCATCAAAGGAGATGGGTATGAGACCCACAATTTGAGCTTTCCATAGTGGTAAACCATTCTATGTGATCGGAGATCCCGTGAATTAGAATTGGGAAACAAGCTGTTGGTTAGGAGAGGAAAGTATCCCTACTTTAATAAACACCACTCCATAAAGATGCAATACTTTCCTATTCTCGCATGGCAGGTTGATTTATTATCTTAATGTGTTCTAAGTGGCTTATCCTAAGCAAAGATGTTGTCTGCAGAACATCTTTTGAAGAACACACCTATAGTCTCGATTGTTAAACGTCAGCATCTATGAGAGTGGTGCTCTCTAATAAACTCATGAAAGGTCATGGAGTATGACGATAAGCTCCACCTGGGAAGTCCCACGGTAGCCCAGTATCGGTCAAGACTTCGTGTGAAGCTAGATTGCAGCAAACTTGCAGTTCAAGGCATAGTCCACTGTACAAGTTGCAACCTAGTGTAGCATAGAATTCTAGGTGGAAGTTCAACTTAACAGTCTCCACTATATTACCGGTATATAAACAGTGTTTTGGAACCAAAGGCAGATTACATGTGCCTCTGGGATCTGGTGGGGGATTGTTGGAATTTTGGCCCAAATATTCTAGCCCAAATATTCCTGAAAATCCTAGAGGCCCATGTGGCCCATTCATGCAAGGCAAGAGGTGGGACAAATGTTTAGTCCCACATTGCTAGTTTAGTGGAAGTTGGACCAGCTTATAAGGTGAGCTCTTCTACCACTTGGTAAAAGGATGAGAAGGATAAGGAGAGAGTTCCACACGCGCGCTCCTCCTCCTCCTCCTCGCTCGTCACGTCACGACGCGCGCGCGCGCCGCGGGTTGCGGGAATCTCGTCGAGCCGAGCTTTATTTTGCCACGCATGAATGGTATATGAACATATATACGAAGGTGTAACGTTTGCTTTGAATGAACGTTTAATACGAAGGTGAAACGTCTGCTTTGAATGGACGTTTAATACGAAGGTGAAACGTTTGATTTAAATGGACGTTTAATACGAGTTAAATGTGCCTGCTCGTTTCATCTTCTGCACCGTCTGCCTTCTCCTCTGCGCCTATAAGAGAGAGAGGTCGCGCCTCCTCTCAGTTTGCGCTGTAACACATTCCTTGCCTCGAGTTCCAGAGCACTGCGTGTGGCATCCCGCAAAACCACTACTAGAAAATCGCGTTGAAATTGTGCATTGCATCGTCATCATCATGCATTGTTTGCCAAAACTATTTTCGCAAAGCCCGCCTTCGTTTTCTAAAACGCCCCGACTTTTATTCAAACGCCAAACCCCGGTTGTTCCGGATATTTTATTTGTCTAGCACTAGTTACAAAAGATAATTGAAGATAAATAAAATATTAAATTATTTTCAGTGAGGCGTCGAACGGGCGTTGCGACCCCGACCACCCCAGTTTTAATCGGTCCAACCTCTAAATCTATAGCTACCTAAAATTCTACCCTCTCACACCTCACCCCACCTATCCTAGGCCGCCACATCACCTTTCTTCCCCCACCCAATCGAGATGTTGCCATCCTCTCTCTCCCTCTCTCTCTCTCAACCCCAGCCCACTCGCCACTCAGACGCTTGCACAAGACCAAGATCCTCCCAGCCTCTCTCAGCTTTCCCCTCGACCCAGGCCCCACCCCCGCTGCCTCACACAGTCAGCCCCTTTGTCAATTGGCATGGGACCCACCCACGCACCCGCTGCACCCACCCCGCACGCGTCCCACGACCCCCCCACGCGCCTGTTCATCCTCAACCTCCGCCTCCCCAGGAACCCCTCCTCCCGTGCCTCTTCCCCCTCTGCTCCACGCCGCCGCCCCGCCACCTCTCTCCTCCCAGCTGCCTTGCCACAGCTCCTCCAAGAACCCGCACCGCCTCGGGCTCCTTCCACCGCCTCGCCCAGACCCTTCCTCCTGCTGTGGCTGACGAGTCCGCCACGCCCGCCCTCCTCCTCCCTCTCCAGCCGGCGCCGCCAGCGTCTGCCGCACCTCCAGCGTGGCCGGCCGTCCAGCGTCAAGACGCTGCAGCGTGGCGCCCGCTTCGCCCGCCCAGCCCTCCACCGCCCTGACCACTGCCGCTCCGCCTCGCCCAGCTCCATCGCTCGCCCTCGCGCGGCTCCCCTCGCCCAAGCGCTGCAGCCACCTCCTCGCTCATCGCGCCAGCCCTTCATCCCCCGCCGCACCGCCACCACACGCCCTTCCCAGCCTTGTCGCCCGGCGGGCCTCTCTGCCGCCCAGGCTGGCCTCCCCGTGCTCCCTCAAGCCGGTCGCTCTTCGGTGAACCACGCGGGCTGCCTCCTGGCCTCTGTACCAGGCAGTGGGCCCCGCCGGGTGTAGGCTTGAGTCAGCAGAAGTCGTTGCAGATGGCGTATGTTAGTTGGAGATTACCTAATCAAGTTCTACATCGTCAATCAAGTGGGATTCCGGGTACTTCATCGAGGGAACTAGGGGCGATGACGCCGTATCGACAAGATCCACCTCCCAGAGCGACGAACCCCTGGACACCAAGAGCTACCGGCGACTTGACCAGGACCCGGGCCCCGATGACGGATCCGAATAATCGCCAAGGTCGTCATCGGAACAATGAGGCCGTTGCAGTGGACCCGACAAGATCTACCGCCGGAACCCCGAGAACTTTCCCGGCACGCCAAGTTCGCCGACACGGATGCGTCAAGTACTCCCTCACAGACGCCATGACCCGACGCCCCCGATGCCGAGACCGACTCGATGGCGCGAGCCCGACAAGAACCTCGCAACGACAAGCTCGACCCTGTGGGACCCGACAAGATCGGCACGACGATAAGAACGGCACCGACCCGGAAGAAGCCGATGCGCCCCGACACCGACCCAAGTTCTGCTCCCGGACATCGAGACCGCGATGCGACAAGATCTGTCCCCCCGAGTCCGAGAACGACTCCGTCGAACCTTGGACCCCGAGACCGGACCCTGGACCCTGAGACCGACCCCGAACCTCGGAACCCTAACAAGATCGTCGAGCCCCCTCTGATGTGTGACCCCTTTTTCCCTCGAACCCTATTTTATAACATAACAACTTGTCGCATATTTAATTGCCATCCTTGCATGCATATCTGTGGTTTGGGGGCCTTATGCCGATTCACCTAATAACTAAATATGGGGCCCATATGCGGGCAAATCTAGCCTTATATTGGCCTCATTTAAATTTGTGTAGCGAACCCGATGCTATCTTTGGCCATGCTAAAACAACATTTAATATGCGGGGGTTTAAATAACTTGAACCATATAATAATTGTCGGGACCCCGGTTCCGCTTAATATGACCTAATCGCATCGCACCTTTGCCATGACATTCATCATACATGCATCATGCCGATCTTCCGCGTTGTATTAAATATTGCATCCGGCGTTTCTTCTAGTGTTTTGCTTCTTCGGATAAGGCCGTTGAGTTGATGTGAGCTTACCGATCTCGGTTGAACCCTTCGACATGGTTTCAAAGTAGCATCTCCTTTCTACCCATCTTACTTTTATAGTCTTTATTCCCTCCTGTTGATCTATTGCTATCTGTGTTGCGATGCTCTAGTTTTCGTACCCGTGAAATCCCTTGCAGCCCTATATTGCCTTGGACACTTCCTATTACCTGTTGTTTGGTAGCTAGTTGGACTTGCGCGTCGTAGTTGCTTGCTCAAGTGTTGATGTGTGTCGTCATATGCCACAGTTGCTGATGTATTGCCGCATGCTGATGTTGGAGATGAATTCTAGTTTTACTTATTGTTCACTTTACTTCGCTTAATAACTAAAATTGAATAAGCGAGGCATCGGTGGGTGATAGATAATATTTGGTTTCGACGCCCACTTGTGTCCGTAAGACCCCGAGTACTTGATACTGTTCCTTGATTTTATTGCGCTATCCACATCCGGAGGTATATGGGACCCCCACAGCGAGCTTGATTCCGTCTTATTTCTTGGGGCCACAAACTAGTTTGAGGTTTTATTTACGATCCTGTACTTATGCCATGTTTTACCGCTTTGCTTTATTACGATTGTGCGCACATCGCATCTTTATTTAGGTAAACGGGATGTTTTCGGTATCGACAGTCCCGATTGGGGACCTGCTTCGTTCTGACCATCGACGTAAACCTTGAGTCCGTCTCGAGCTTGCTTACTCGTTATGGTATACTCAGGGTGGCCCCTCAAATATTTCTCAATCGTGATTGTTCAATCGTGAAAGCCTCGTTGGGTTTTGATTTGGTTTTTCCGAGGTTGATCGAGCGTGTGTTGCTATTGGTGCACCCGGCGGTTAAAACTTTCAAAGCCGTGTCCCGGATATGGACGACTTGGAGCACAGATTCTCGATCATAGACAAGCATAACTAAAGTTTCGTTATAAATTTGACTTATAATGACTAGTAATCAGCTTCACTATAACGGAATGGCTAATAATACCCACAATTGCTTGATTGGTTGTCGCGACAATTGTATCGACTAGTAAGTATTGCAACTTCGAATTGGCTGAATAAAAGTACCAACAACTGCTGGGTTTATGGGTTATCTCATGTTAAATGCATCTGTCTAGTAAGTGTTGCCACTATAACGGAATGATGGACTAAAAGTGCCCACTGCTTACTTTATCAGGACGCTTATCTAAATCTGACTAGTAAAGTGCCACCACTACAACTGAATAAATAAAACTGCCAACTGTGTGAGTTCCTCGGTTGACTTCCTCGTTGGTCTCGGGGAACACAGATGGGTTTGTTTGGCGATAGCTTCAAAGTTGGATCCGGTTAGGTCATTCTTACCCTCTCGATAACCGCCATTGTATCGAGTCTCTATAGGTTGTTCGGTGCTCACGCTGCGCCAGTCCACCATACCTATGTAGGCGAGGGCGCGAATTCTAGCCTCGCTGTCTTGGCCTCAAGATCGACGCTCCTTCTTTTTCCTTTGCCCTTTGTCGGCACCCTTTTGTTTAAGCAGGTTTTGAGATCGACGCCGTTAGCGGGTTACCCTTCCGGCTTGGCAAGGTGGTTATGGACGCCATTGGTTATTCTTCGTGGCTCTTAGCCCCATTTGCATCTTGTCGTAGTCGGACGCTCCCTCTTTCAAGGTGATTTGGATCTTTGTATATAATATTTGTATTCTTGACTCTTTGAGTCATTGTTGTATATATATATACTGCTGTGGGTCCCATCGAGGACTGTTGTGTAATGTTATTACTTTGTTTTTCCACCGCACGAAAGTGCTGGTGGGCACCTTCAATCGTTTCTATGCGGGTTTGGCGAATTTTGCTAAACTTGCATAGGGTCGATTCGAGGGTGTTACAGAGTGGTATCGAGCTCGGCGATTGCGATACCCCACAAGTCCAGCCTGGAGGATAACCTAGCTAACGGCCGAAGTAGAGTGTCAAAACCATTTTTGAAAATCGGTTGGATAGTTCTGATTAGGTCTGATTTTACTCCTTACCCCTCTGCTGTTCTCCTCTTGCCCCTACGTGTTTTGAATCTGCTCTCTCCTTCCTCTTCGAGTCCAGGATTTCTCGTGGTTGGGTTCCGTCGTACCTTTAGGGTTTCGCTTCCTTCTTTGATAACGGTGCTCTACCACCCGGTGTTCAAGCTGCCTGATGAATCCGTCTACGGTGTTACCATTCCTTGTTCCTTGTTTGAGCCTTCCGGTGTTTCCGACGCGACGACATCATCTACGTCAAATCCGATGCAGAGTCTGCCTCACTCCTTTGATCCGAACCTCGTTTGTCGAGATCTTCAGTCTGAATCTTGAGGGTTGGTTGCATAATCTGTCTATTCGTGTACAGAGTAATGCTTTGAGTGCGGGATGGAGTCGCGACCATACCACTACTCTTATCATTCGCTTATGTACAGCGAATGGTGGATCGATGCAACTCTACTCCTTCCATGGAAGTTAGAGGTGGCCTTACCTTCAACTTCGTCCTTTGTTTCCCCGGAGTGTTCTCTCGCCGATCAGGAGCAACGACCCTTTGTTGGTGGTGTCGCCGTTTTCAAGATGAAGGAGGAACCATCGTTAGTGGTGTCGCGAAGGTCTACACGAAGTGAGAAGACGCAGATCGCCGACCTTCCTTCCGGTACCATGAGGCGGATCTCGAGGGCGAGATCCATTGTTAGTGGTGTCGAATTGTGGCATCCCGCAAAACCACTACTAGAAAATCGCGTTGAAATTGTGCATTGCATCGTCATCATCATGCATTGTTTGCCAAAACTATTTTCGCAAAGCCCGCCTTCGTTTTCTAAAACGCCCCGACTTTTATTCAAACGCCAAACCCCGGTTGTTCCGGATATTTTATTTGTCTAACACTAGTTACAAAAGATAATTGAAGATAAATAAAATATTAAATTATTTTCAGTAGGGGCGATCGAGCGGGCGTTGCACCGACGACCACCCCGTTTTAATCGGTCCAACCTCTAAATCTATAGCTACCTAAAATTCTACCCTCACCCTGCCACCTCACCCCCACCTATCCTAGGCCGCCACATCACCTTTCTTCCCCCACACCCAATCGATGTTGCCACATCCCTCTCTCCTCTCTCTCTCTCAACCCCAGCCCACACTCAGACACACCAAAGATCCTCCCAGCCTCTCTCGGCTTTCCCTCCCGGGCCCCACCCCCAGACAAACCTTTCCCTGTCAATCCGCCTTGTGGCATGGGACCCACCCACGCTGCACCCACCCACGCGTCCCACGACCCGCGCTGTTCATCCTCAACCTCCGCCTCCCCAGAACCCCTCCTCCCGTGCCTCCCCTCCACGCCGCCGCCACCTCTCTCCTCCGCGCCCTTCCGCCCGCACGCCCAGCCTCCTCCAAGAACTCTCGCCCGCCTCGGGCTCCTTCCACCGCCTCACAAGACCTTCCTCGCCGTCGTGGCCGACGAGTCCGCCAGCCACGCCCGCTCCCTCTCCCTCGCCAGCAGGCGCCCGCTCAAGCCCGCCGCATTCTCCTCAGCGTGGCGCCCGGCGTCAGCGTCCCTCGACGCTCTGCAGCGTGGCCGCCCCGCCAGCTCTCGCCCTTCACCGCTGCATGACCAGCGCCTCGCAGCGTCCTGCCCGCCGAGCTCCATCGCTCCGCCCCGCCGCGCTCTCCCCGCCGCTGCCATGCCTCGCGGCCTCCTCGCTCACGCCAGCCCTTCATCCTCCCGCACCGCCCACCGCGCCCACCTCGCCCTTCTTCCAGCGTCGCCGTGAGCCTCCTCTGCCGCCTGGTGCTGGCCTCCGTGCTCCCCGCAGCCTGCCCGGTCGCTCTTCGGTGAACCACGCTGCCGCCTCGGCCTCTGTGCAGGCAGTGGGCCCCGCCGGGTGTAGGCTTGAGTCAGCAGAAGTCGTTGCAGATGGCGTATGTTAGTTGGAGATTACCTAATCAAGTTCTACATCGTCAATCAAGTGGGATTCCGGGTACTTCATCGAGGGAACTAGGGGCGATGACGCCGTATCGACAAGATCCACCTCCCAGAGCGACGAACCCCTGGACACCAAGAGCTACCGGCGACTTGACCAGGACCCGGGCCCCGATGACGGATCCGAATAATCGCCAAGGTCGTCATCGGAACAATGAGGCCGTTGCAGTGGACCCGACAAGATCTACCGCCGGAACCCCGAGAACTTTCCCGGCACGCCAAGTTCGCCGACACGGATGCGTCAAGTACTCCCTCACAGACGCCATGACCCGACGCCCCCGATGCCGAGACCGACTCGATGGCGCGAGCCCGACAAGAACCTCGCAACGACAAGCTCGACCCTGTGGGACCCGACAAGATCGGCACGACGATAAGAACGGCACCGACCCGGAAGAAGCCGATGCGCCCGACACCGACAAGTTCGCTCCGGGACATCGAGACGCGATGCGACAAGATCTGTCCCCGAAGTCGAGAACGACTCCGTCGAACCTTGGACCCCGAGACCGGACCCTGGACCCTGAGACCGACCCCGAACCTCGGAACCCTAACAAGATCGTCGAGCCCCCTCTGATGTGTGACCCCTTTTTCCCTCGAACCCTATTTTATAACATAACAACTTGTCGCATATTTAATTGCCATCCTTGCATGCATATCTGTGGTTTGGGGGCCTTATGCCGATTCACCTAATAACTAAATATGGGGCCCATATGCGGGCAAATCTAGCCTTATATTGGCCTCATTTAAATTTGTGTAGCGAACCCGATGCTATCTTTGGCCATGCTAAAACAACATTTAATATGCGGGGGTTTAAATAACTTGAACCATATAATAATTGTCGGGACCCCGGTTCCGCTTAATATGACCTAATCGCATCGCACCTTTGCCATGACATTCATCATACATGCATCATGCCGATCTTCTGCCGTTGTATTAAATATTGCATCCGGCGTTTCTTCTAGTGTTTTGCTTCTTCGCGGATAAGGCCGTTGAGTTGATGTGAGCTTCGCCCCGATCTCCGGTTGAACCCTTCGACATGGTTTCAGGCGAGCATCTCCCCCTTTCTACCCATCTTACTTTTATAGTCTTTATTCCCTCCTGTTGATCTATTGCTATCTGTGTTGCGATGCTCTAGTTTTCGTACCCGTGAAATCCCTTGCAGCCCTATATTGCCTTGGACACTTCCTATTACCTGTTGTTTGGTAGCTAGTTGGACTTGCGCGTCGTAGTTGCTTGCTCAAGTGTTGATGTGTGTCGTCATATGCCACAGTTGCTGATGTATTGCCGCATGCTGATGTTGGAGATGAATTCTAGTTTTACTTATTGTTCACTTTACTTTCTGTTTAATAACTAAAATTGAATAAGCAGAGGCATCGGTGGGTGATAGATAATATTTGGTTTCGAGCCCACTTGTGTCCGTAAGACCCGAGTACTTGATACTGTTCCTTGATTTTGCGCGCTATCCACATCCGGAGGTATATGGGACCCCTGAGCGAGCTTGATTCCGTCTTATTTCTTGGGGCCACAAACTAGTTTGAGGTTTTATTACGATCTGTACTTATGCCATGTTTCTTGCTTTATTTACGATTGTGCGAGGTATCGCACTTTGTCTTTAGGTAAACGGATGTTTTGCAGTATCGATAGTCCCGATTGGGGACTCGTCGTTCTGACCATCGACGTAAACCTTGAGTCCGTCTCGAGCTTGCTTACTCCGTTATGGTATACTCAAGGGTGGCCCCTGAAATATTTCTCAATCCTGTGATTGTTCGATCGTGAAAGCCTCGTTGGGTTTTGATTTGGTTTTTCCGAGGTTGATCGAGCGTGTGTTGCTATTGGTGCACCGGCGGTTAAAACTTTCTCAGCCGTGTCCGCGGATATGGACGACTTGGAGCACAGTATCTCGATCATAGACAAGCATAACTAAAGTTTACTGTTATAAATTTGACTTATAATGACTAGTAATCAGCTTCACTATAACGGAATGGCTAATAATACTGCCCACAATTGCTTGATTGGTTGTCGCTTGCGACAATTGTATCTGACTAGTAAGTATTGCAACTACAACGAATTGGCTGAATAAAAGTACCAACAACTGCTGGGTTTATGGGTTATCTCATGTTAAATGCATCTGTCTAGTAAGTGTTGCCACTATAACGGAATGATGGACTAAAAGTGCCCACTGCTTACTTTATCAGGACGCTTATCTAAATCTGACTAGTAAAGTGCCACCACTACAACTGAATAAATAAAACTGCCAACTGTGTGAGTTCCTCGGTTGACTTCCTCGTTTGGTCTCGAGGGGGAACACCAGGATGGGTTTGTTTGGCGATAGCTTGTGTTGGATCCGTTAGGTCATTCTTACCCCTCTCGATAACCGCCGGTTGTATCGAGTCTCTATAGGTTGTTCGGTTACTGCCGCTGCCAGCTCGATCCACCTATGTAGGCGAGGACCGCCATTCTAGCCTCGCCGTGTCTTGGCCTCGATCGACGCTCCTTCTTTTTCCTTTGCCCTTTCGGCACCCCTTTTGTTTAAGCGGTTTTGAGATCGGCCGTTAGCGGGTTACCCTTCCGGCTTTGGCCTTGGGGTTATGGACGCCATTGGTTATTCTTCAGGGCTCTTAGCCCCATTTGCATCTTGTCCGTAGTCGGACGCTCCCTCTTTTCAAGGTGATTTGGATCTTTGTATATAATATTTGTATTCTTGACTCTTTGAGTCGCTGTTGTATATATATACTGTGGGTCCCATCGAGGACTGTTGTGTAATGTTATTACTTTGTTTTTCCACCCGCACGAAAGTGCCTGGTGGGCACCTTCGAATCGTTTCTATGCGGGTTTGGCGAATTTTGCTAAACTTGCATAGGGTCGATTCTGAGGGTGTTACACTGCGCTACTTTCGTCTTCCCCATCCCGTCTTGCGGCGTGCACCGCGAGCCGGGACAGTAGGCCTCCGAGACCCCGCTGCTTCGAGTCCTGTACGGGAGAAGGGCGATAAGGTTTTTGGGGAGCGCTATCAGCGCGACTACTGGCTTCGTCACGGACTCCCTCACAGATAGCGACGTCTTCCCCGACGAAGACTTCTTCCCCGACATCAGCACCCTCTTCCTCGACGACATGGCCAATGACGGTTCCAACGCCGGCGGTTCTACTTCTGCTACTGCTGTGTATATCTTCTGTCTCAATCTTATTCTTATCCTACTCAAAGTTTTATGTCTTGCAGTTTGTTTGACTATATGCCTCAGTATGTTTTCGCTATTAAACATGATTAGTATATTGCCAATTATTCTAGTCATGTTTTATCTAGCGTTTATTATGGATAATTCACCTGGTAAATTGCTCTATTTTTCAACATATGTGCTGTGTGGGGATACGGTGTGGAGCTCCTGGTCGCAAATCGCATTCCGAGTTCCCGACTTCCCCCCAAATCTCCTGCCCCAGTTCTGGGTGTGTGGTCCTTTTGAGTTTTGGCGATGGAGTTCTCTTCACTGATGCAGATGGGATCTTGGGCTCTGCCTCATAATCTTCGGTTATGTCTCTTTGTTGTTGCGGATTTTCTTTTGTTCATGGAAAATTGAGAAGGATTTCCGTTCATGCTATTGTTGCTCTTCCTTAATTGTTCTGCCAAAACAGATTCTAATTCTTAGATGGATGGATATCGTTTCCTAATTTTTTTGAAGATCTCCTAATCTTTGTTTTGTTCATGCTACTCTTGATTCTAGATCCTGTCACAGTCAACTGATTAGAAAATGGCAGCTTCATCAGGCAGAAGAACTAGTAGTACATAACAGGGGAGGGGCTTAGCCATAAAAAATGGATATAGAACAGGGTGTTTTCTGTAAATTGTGAAAGAGGCTTGCACGAATCTTACAGTAGACTGGACGTTCAGGATAAGCCCGGAACGTCCACATATATGTAGAGTTGGTTTTTTGATGGAGAACCAGTCCGAGCTTAGCTCGCTAGGCCTGCAAATATAATGCACGCCAGCGTGAACCGAAAAGATCTGGCACTCTAGTTTTGTTCGCCCGCCATCTTGATACGTACGGCTCTGTATGTGTCGTGCGTGCCATTTTGCACGTCGGGGCAGGCAGGGTCCCGCCTCTGGCTAGCCAGAAAGATACTAGTATCTGCGGAGGTGAATCTGACGACACCGATTCAAAGCTCCAGCATCGGGTTTTACGTCGGCGAAGTTGTGCGCTTTTGTTTGTTATATGGACACGGTACGAACTAGTAGGAGTAACCGGCAAGAAAATGATAAACAAATTAGTGCAGGTAAATAGCCTATTTATTAAGAAAATCAGATAATAGGCCATCATCTGACGTCGAAATGATACGAGATGCTGAACCAAGCTTACAAGGTAGGACCACACAAAAAACATAGCAACCAAGAAGGCTATCATTGGAAGCGAGGAGCAAAGGACACAACCACCGAGAAGACTAACCCGAAGAGGATGAGCACTTGCTGGACGGGAAAAGTTGTCGGGCCGGAGCTCATTCTAGAGCACGGGCACACGGGAGCACAAACGGTTAGAACAAAAAACAAAAAAACAGGAGGGTGCAGACACGAACTGCTTTTTTGAAAGAAAAAAAAAAAAAGATCAGACACACAAACACCACAACTTCGCCACAGTGTCTTAGGAGAGCCACACATCCTGTGCTCCAAGGTGACATATTCAAGAAGATCATTGCGCAAGAGGGCCGCTATCGCCCTATCTAAGAATATTGGGTTTTCACCCGGAGCGCATAGACGGATGGAGAGTTACCACCCGGAGCGCATAGACGGAGGGCCACTATCCATCCTTAATAAGGAAAGATAATCCAAAGAGGAAGGAGTTCTTGCATGTATTAAACTAGCTTAAAAATGTGAATCCCGAGGTGTCTAGCCAATTTGGGATAGAGCTTTTGAGTATATGTATTTTTTTTTTCTCAATAGGATTTGCTATACATCTTCTTCGATTAAAAACATGAACAGCCATTTCCCCGCTAAAGCCGTATTTTTGGCTTCAAGATCATGGATCCCAATACCCTTTTGGTCTTTTGATGGTAAACAACATTCCATTTTACCAGTCTGTATTTCCTTTTTTTTCAAATCTTTTTGCCAAAAGAATCTCGAGTGATAATAGTCTAACTAAAGAACCCCTTTTAAAACTTGGAAGAAGGATATATACAAGAACATATTAGTAAGAACGAACTAGTCTTTCACCAACTAATAGGAGTACTTCTTTCCTGTAAAATGAATTAAACACCAATCCGTTTACGTCGCCTCATTAGTCTTTACCCTTTGTCTGCGCGAACACATAGGCAACATTTAGACCAAATGGACTGTCCCGTCTGAGTTGCCCTTACCTTCCTGTGCTTCAATGAGCCGTACTGGAGAACAGACGCTGTCTGATCGCAAGTAAGTATCACAAGCTGCCGCCCCCAGGTAGAATGAGAAAGGGACTCTTCTTATTTCTGCATGAATAGAGCTATCGGGTTGCCATTAGACTAAGAAGATCTTGTAGGAGTATTTATTTCCTCTTTGACTTTGATGAAAAGGACAAACTATAAGTACTACTAGATGCTTGATGGTCCAGACCAGTCTTAAGTCGGAGAAAATATGGAATCGTGTTATAAATTTCCACCGCACATGTGTGCTCTTCAAACCGGAACACTATTTCCAACCGGTACCTCGCTCAAAGGAAAGCAACTTGACGAATCATAACGGAAGTAGACGTATCATTTCCACAACAACGAGGGCTTCCAAAGGAAGTGGCATTTTTTTTCTGGAAAAGTCCATTTTAAATTCTGAACTTGTAGATGTTGGACGGTTTGAACCCTCGTGCTAGAATCCATGTAGTTTGCAACCTGAACCTCTAATCCTGGTCTAAATCGAACCCTGCGGCGTACCTTACGTGCACGGGAGAAAGAGAAAGAATTGGGGAACAGAAATTAGGTCTCTTCCAATCCTCGACGGTGGAGGGGATTTGCCAGCGGTTAGGTTGATCGAGGACCTCGGCAGCGGTGGGCAAGAGAATGAGTTGGTCTTCTAGTGCTTCTTCCACTCCGGGCTTTCAGGACCCGCCGGAAGAAGGAGATGGACAAAAGTGAGGTCGTTTGTGTTGTATTAAGAGAACCCGATGGCGTAAATAACCGACGAAGCTATGCCACTACGATCCACGGAGGAAGACGCCTAGGTGGATCTCGTGGAGTGGTCAGAACCTAGGTAGGTGGTACTATATGCATATGTCGATGCCATGTTGAGCTCAACATTTTCATAATTTTCCTCTTATTTCTTCCCGCACTCTCTGATTCACTTCTGTTGGGACAATTGAACATCATGGTGGATGTGGTTATGTTGAATGGCATGATGCTCCATTGCCGAAGTTTTTAGTGATTTTTTATTGGCGATTTGCGCGATGGAGTGTGTAGGTTGCATGCTGAATAAATTGTGCCTCCTCGGTCTGAAGAACAAGTATGAAAAGAGGCTATGGTTCAGGCTCTAGAAAATCAGTTGAAATACAAAAATGTAGAGATAGCGACTATCATGTGTAAATATGAGAATGCGGTGTTTTTTTTATTTTAGTCTATGTTAGATTTAGTGGCACGGATGCTGTCTATGCAGTGGATTTGTATGATATTTGTGCCAGTGAAATGAAGTTGTATGCAATGCACTCCTAGCAACTTAATTTCAAACTTCTACTATGTCTCAATTGCATTGCAATATAATTTTGCTATTTCTATTTCAATTTTTTTAATTTGAAATCGTAATATTGTTGTCAAATTTAAATAAGACATGTGCAAATGAAAAATAACGAGAATAAATAGAGTAGTGTTATTGCTTATCGCTGGCATTCTAACTAGGACATGTGCAAATGAAATAACTAGAATATCAACCTGGGATAAACATCAAGCTAGAACATCATGTTTCCAACATAGCATAAATCTTGGACATATCTAGAGGATTAAACTTGTCATCCCGGACACAACACAAATGTTTGCAATATTACATCACAAATGTTTCAAACATTACAAAATGAACAAAAGTACTTGCCACTGAAGATGGTACCATTGACTAGTAGAAAAAATCTCTAAAATTCAAGAAAATCTCTAATATTTAGGGAAAATTCAAGAAAATCTCTAATATGAATTACCTTAGTTGACTTCTTTTTCTTAGTAAAATGTGCATTTTGTTGCCTTTCTATAGATTTTTCTTGCACCATGACTTGTTGTGTCTTGGATTGCCACACAGAGAACACTTGATAAGTAGTGCCATTTTTGCTCATTTTTTCCCTTAGGCATCTCAGTTTCTTGTCTTTTCCTACCATTTTTAGGAATTCCTGGCATTCTCACATTCCTAGGAGCTTGGGGCCTACGATTTGCAAACATTGGCCACATCTCATCACCTTCCACATGCTGAAAGAAATGCTCATTTTTTTAACACCTCAACAGAGTAGCAAGGTGAAAGGACTATATCTTCCGATGTTGTTTTTGGTGTTAATGATAATCCCAATTGTGTTTTAATTGTGCGCTTGAGTTTCAGGGGAAACGTTGTTGATGTCTCCTTCAATTGTGGTGGATGCTCTCTTGGGATCTCATGAAGACGGTGGCCTTTTAGTTTTCTCCTAGTTTCTCTCCGGTTGTTGTTTTTAGGTCACCATACTATTAAGAGGGGGTCCATCTTGGAAGGCTGTGGGAAATCACTTGTTCTTGCACAAACCTATATGCACCGCCACAGCCATCCTACTATTCCGTGAGAGAGTGAGTTCTGCTCGTTAGAGCCTTCATGTCTCATCGAACTTCCGGCTGGCCGGAAGTTCGCCAGCTTTTCTGCGGGCTGTTCTAAGCTTTGTTCCGACGCTAGTTCCGCTGGTGGATCAGTAACCTTCTGTATGAAGTGTTCTATTTGCCGGAACTTGGGCCGGGACTTGCATCGGAACTTGTCTTGCCAAAAGGTCCTGAGCGGAACTTCCGCCCAGCCGCCGGAACTTCCGACCAGATTCGGTTCGCGACCCAGAAATTCCGCCCCTAGTTCCGCTCCAAGTTCCGTTGAAGGCTCAGTAACCTTCTGTTTTGAAGTGTTCTATTTGCTGGAACTTGGTCGGAACTTGCGTCGGAAGTTCACCAGAATTTCCGGTTGTGCTTCTGGAGCGGGCGTCAACGGTCTGATGACCGTTGGAGCCAGGCTGGGCGGAACTTCCGGCCTCTCACCGGAACTTCCGGTGAGGTCACGGGGGTTGTAACGGTTCAGTGCGAGGGGGGCCTATTTAAGGCACCCCTCTTCTTCCTCCCATCCTCTCTTGAATTTCTCTCTCTCCTCCATTAATGCTTGAGCTTCACCTCACTAGATCTCTCTCTCTAGCCACTCAAATGACTTGATCTTTTGAGAGGTAAGGGAGGTGACCTAGATCTACACTTCCACCAAAGAAGATTTGATTTCCCCCACCCATCCTTTGTGGATCTTGTTGCTCTTGGGTTTCTTGAAACCCTAGATGGTGTAGGGCATCCTCGGAGCTAAGGCTTGTGTTGTAAAGCTTCGAGGTGTCGTTGAGGGCCTCCAATTGAGTTGTGGAGCCTCCCCCTCAACCTTGGTTTAAAGGTTTCGGTTGGCGCCTTCAAGGTCACCGGTTAGTGGATTGTGAGGCCTCCTTTGTGGGGGAGCTCACCAGAGAAGAAGGTGAGGCCTTTGTGGCGCTCGGGTGACCTTGTGTGGCCCCGACACCTCTCCAACATAGACGTAGCTCCTTGGGAGTGAACTACGGGAATTACATCTCCGTGTCCCCGCTCTGGTTACTTCGTTCCCTTCCTTTACTTCTTGCTATTTACCGTTTTTGTGATTGGTGTTTGTTTTCTTGCATTTAGGTTGTTCACTTAGTTGCATCTCTAGATAACTTTCCTTCTCGTTGAGCCTAAAAGTGAGAAACAAATTAAAATTGGGTAGACGCCTATTCACCCCCTCTAGTCGTATCAAGTCGGTACTTTCAATTGGTATCAGAGCCAAGGCTCTTATTTTGGGCTTTACCGCCTAAGATACTATGGCCGACGAAGGGGGTAGTGAAATCAAAAAATCCAATAACTTGGCCACTATGGATGACCTCAAGCAATTGGAGTCGTCCATGATGTCCAAGTTCGAGGAAATGATGACTATCTTGCAGTCTCTCAAGCCAAACCCCATGGTTGCTCTTGACACACCCCAACCCACCGAGCTTCCTCCCACCGTTACGGTGTCCGCCCCTGGGGTAACTCCCACGGCTGCCACCACTCGCTTGGGACTTGGTTTTGTTGCTCAAACCTCTACCAAGGTTCCAAGTGAGAACACCGAGGAGCCCGATAACCCAACTTCCAAAGAGGAAAATGGAGGAAAGGACTACTCGGCGGTACCCCCACCGCCGAAGTACACTCCGGATCCACCCATTCCCATGCCACACATTATACCTCAAGGAGCACCACCCATGCTAGATACTTCTAATTTCGCCAATTGGCAATATCTAATGCGCTCACATATTTCCAGCTCTTCTATTGAGTTAATGAGGATTGTGGAGGATGGTTTCTCTCCATATGACCCAAAGAAGTTGACACGAGGTGAAGTGGTGGACAAGCAACTCAATGCCACAGCTTTGGGGATGATTCAAAAGGCCTTGACTCCAAAGGACTTTGCTCACATTCGCCAATTCGACACCGCCAAGGGAGCTTGGGATCAACTCACCGAGCTCTTTGTTGGGAATGCAAGCATCCAAAGCTCCAAGTTTGATGAAATCAACAACGAGTGCGATTGTTTCGCAATGCAAGATGATGAGACCCCCGAAGACATGTATAGGCGCCTTAAGGTCCTTTGTTCCACTATGAGGGACCTTGGGGCCCACTATGTTGATGACAAGTTTATGAAGAGGAAGTTCATCCAAGCTCTCCTTCCGTTTGAAGAACAAAAGCTCAAATCTATCAAGGGAAGAACCAACTTTCACCTAATGACCTCCCAAGAAGTCTTGAGTGAAGTAATTGCCATGACTATTGCCAAGAAGAATGCGGAGTCCGCTCGAGCTAGGGCCATTGGGTCAACCAAAGTGAATCTTGCTTTGAAGGCCAAGGCTATTGAAGTTGATGATGATGATACATCAAGTGAGTGGTATCAACAGGATCTCAAATGTGCCTTCAACGAACATCTTGCTCTCGCTTCAAGGGCCTTTTGGAACAAGTCCGGATTCAAGTCAAGATCAAGGGACAACTCAAGATTCAACTCACCCAACAAGTCTCCCAAGGCAAGGTCGTGCTACAATTGCAACGACAAGAGTCACTTCGTGGCCAAGTGTCCCTTTGAGAACCGTGAAGACAATGGTGGTCGTCTCATTCGCAAGATCAAGTCAAGACCTCCTCATCCCTTTAACAAGAACTACGCCGTCAAGAACGTCACTAACAAGGAACGAGCAATTGTGGTCCATGAAGAATACCTTTCGGGCACGGATGAAGATGATGATGATGAAGTTCATGGTGGAGAGATTGTGGGAGTTGCTGCTATTGCCACTACCTCAACTCCACGTCTATCCCTCTTTGACTCGCCGAATGAAAATGTCATCTCCTCCAACCAAAAGTGCTTCATGGCCAAGGCCATCGAGGTAACACCGAAACCCACTCCTCAACCTATCTCTATTGAGCCTTCCTCTCTTGATCTTGTTGGTCTATAGGTGAAGAAAGAGATGATTAACATGTGTGAATTTGTTGCTACCTTAGATGAAGAAACTGTTGGAATTATGCCCTAGAGGCAATAATAAAGATGTTATTATTATAATTCTTGTTCATGATAAAGTTTATATTCCATGCTAGAATTGTATTAAGCGGAAACTTTAATACTTGTGTGGTTTGTAAACAACACCGTGTCCCTAGTACGCCTCTATGGACTAGCTCATTGATCAATGATGGTTAAGGTTTCCTAACCATAGACATGAGTTGTCAATTGATAATGAGATCATATCATTGGGAGAATGATATGGTGGATAGACCCAAACAAAGCAGAGCAATTAGATCGTGTCATCGTGTTCGTCTTTGCGAAGCTTTTCCTATGTCAAATATTGTATTCCTTAGACCATGAGATAATGCAACTCCCTGGTACCAGAAGAAAGCTTTGAGGTCATCAAACGTCATCCTATGAGAGGGTGATCATAAAGGTGTCTCTCAGGTGATCGGAAAGTATCTGTTGGGTTGTATGTATCGAGATGGGATTTGTCCCTCCCAAGTCGGAGAGATATACTTCGGGCCCACTCGGTAATCGATATCAACACCGCTTGCAAGCATGTGGTTAAGGAGTTAATCACAAAGTGATATCGGATTACGGAACGAGTAAAGTACTTGCCGTGAACGAGATTGAACTAGGTATGACGGCATCGACGATCGAATCTCGAGCAAGTAAAATATCGCGAGACGAAGGGAATATATATATGGGATTGATTGAATCTCGCATCGTGGTTCATCCGATATGATCATCGATGAATGTGTGAGTCAATATGGGTGCAGACCGCTGTTGATTATTGATAAAAGATCATGTCGCATATTCTCGAACCGCAGGTCACACACTTAACGATCTCGACGCTAGGATAGATTGGATAATTGGTTTATGAATTTTTGTTCGAGTCTCGGATGGGATCCGGATATCACGAGAGGTTCCGGAATGGTCCGGAGAATAAGATTCATATAAGGCAGTGCAGTTTTTGGAGTTCGGAAATGTTCCGGGTTAATCGGTATTGTACCGGAAGCTTCTAGAACCTTCCGGAAGGGGACCAACGTGGCCCCACCTTCCGGGAGGGGGCATGGGCCTATGAGGGAGTGTCCTGGCCGCATTGGGCCAGGGGCACAAGGCCCCATAGGGCCCAGCCGATCCTAGATAAGTTTAAACTCGTTTAAACTAGAGATAGGATTTCTAGATAAGGGAGAGTTTAAATCGTTTAAACTAGAGATAGAATTTCTAGATAAGGGAAAGTTTAAATTGTTTAAACTAGAGATAGGCTTGGAGGAGGGGCAAGGGCTGGCCGCCCCCCCTCTATATATAGAGGGGTGGTGCGCCCCCTCCCCCTACTACTACACACCTTCCTCCAAGCCCTAGCTGCCTTGCTACCTTCCTCTCTCCCTCCCGACTGTTTGTAGGCGAAGCCCTGCAGCAGAAATTCTCCACCATATACACCACGCCGTCGTGTTGTAGATCCAATCTATCTCTCCACCATACTCGCTGGTCCGAGGAAGGAGGAGACGTCGAGGTCAGACGTGTGCATCTCACGGAGGCACCGCCACTTGTGGTGCTAGTTCGATCGGATCGCGAGGAGGAGAAGCGAGTACGACTACATCACCCACGTTAAGACGAGCGTTCACTGCGAATCTTCAAGGGTATGAAGATCTAATCCAATCTCTCGTTGATTGCATCTCCTAGATTAGATCTTGGATTTCCCTCTCGCATCCGTAGAAAATTTTGATTTACTATGCCGAAACCCTTTAGTGGTATCGAGCTAGATCTATGCGTAGATGTGTTTCACGAGTAGAACGCAACATGGTTGTTGCGCGTTGATGTTTTCTGTTGCAAGCCTCTTGTTTGTGTTCTTCTTATGACGCGGATAGTGAGATTGAAGCGGTCCGTGCCAACCTTACGGCGTCGTTCGCGAGACCGGCTCCGCACTTGACGTGTGGCTTGTTCCACACATGCGGCTGGTGGATGTCGGTTCTCTCACTATAGTTGTCATGGGATTAACACGAATTTGGCAACCATAATATCACCGTTGTGGCTTTCAGAGGTAAGAATCGTTCTTAGCATCTACTCCCATAAGCCACGTAAAACATGCAACAACAAAGTAGAGGCGTCTAACTTGTTCTTGCAGGAGTGTTTTACGTGATATGGTATGGCCCAAGATGTGATGTATAATGTATGCGATGATCATGTTTTGTAATGTTTCACGACTTGCATGTCGATGAGTACACAACGGCAGAAGCCATATGGTTGTCTTTATAATTGTGTATGACCTGTGAGTCAACTTCTTATACGCCATGTAATAGCTTTACTTTATCGCTAAGTAGTTAGCAATAGTTGTAGTTGCTATTCGTGGTGGAGGCAATCATGGTGGAGTGATGGAGATCATGCGGAGCACAAGATGGAGATCATTCTTGCCAAGATTGGCTATACCATGTCACATAAAGTTATATGCATGTGATGTTTATCCCTTTGTGTATCTTATTATGCTTAGATCGCGACGGTAGAATTATAAGATGATTCCTCACTTAAAGATCAAGATAAAACTGTGTTCTCCCCAAGTATGCACCGTTGCGAAAGTTCGTTGTTTCCAAGCATCACGTGATGATCGGGTGCTATAGACTCTACGCTCACATACAACGGGTGCAAGCCAGTATTTGCACACGCGGAAATACTTGGGTCTAGCTTGACGAGCCTAGCATGTACAGACATGGCCTCGGAACACAAGAACCGAAAGGTTAAGCATGAGTCATATGAATGATATGATCGACACTTCGTTGTCCACCATTGAAACCACATCTCTTCTCGTGATGATCGGATTAGGTGTGGTGAATTTGGATCGTGTTCACTAAACAACTTGAGGGATGTTGAATTTAGTGGGAGTTCATCTAGTAATTTGATTAAGTTGAACTATTTATCATAAACATAGTCTAAATTGTACTTGCAAATACTGTAGATCACATGGCCAAATCCAACTTCAATTTCAACGTTTTTGCTGAGAAAGAAAAGCTTAGAAACAATGGGTCTAACTTCACCAACTGGTTCCGCAATCTAAGAATCATTCTGTCTGGCGGTCAAAAGGACTATGTCCTTGGGAAAGCGTTAGGTGACCCCTAATCAAGCTATGGCCGATGAGAAAGTTGTCTATCAACAAGCATAAAGATGATTATGGTGTGATTAAGAGCACCATGTTGTTTGCTATGGAACCGAACTTCAAAATCGTTTTGAAGACTATCCCGGCCCTTTGAGATTCTCAAGAGCTGAAAACCATGTTTGGACTCAGCCCGTTCGAGAGATATGAGATCTCTGAAGTTCTTTAATCGCAAGATGGAGGGAGGGAGTTCCGTTAGTGAGCACGCCATAAAGATGTCGGGCTACACTCAACGCCTTGAGCAACTGGAATGCACAATTCGGAGGAGCTCAAGATTGTGGTTCTGCAATCACTCCCTCCCGGCTACAAAAGTTTTGTAGTGACTCATAATCAGATTGGTTCCATCGATACGATCACCGAGCTCTTCGCAAAGTCAAGGCTGCGGAAGTGGACATCAAGAAGGATAATCATGTGTTGATGGTCAACAAGCCCACCTTTAAGAAAGGTAAGGAGCAAGAAGCCCTTCAAGAAGGCGGCGGCAAGCGCAATGCCCTCGAGAAGAAGCTCAGTCTGGTCCTAAGCCGGACCGAGTGCTTCTATTGCAAGGATAGGGTTCATCGGGGCAACTGTCCAAGTACTTAGCGGACAAGAAGGTGGCACCATCAAAGGTATATTTGATATACATGTTATTGATGTTTTCCTTACTAGCCCTCGTTGTAGTGCAGGTATTTGATACCGGTTCGGTTGCTAATATTTGTAACTCGAAACAGAGCTACGGAATAGACGGCGTCTTGCGAGGATGAGGTGACGATCGCGTTAAGCGGATCAAGAGTTGATGTGATGGCCGTCGCACGCCTCCTTAGTTTTACCTTCGGATTAGTTTTAAACCTTAATAAATGTTATTATGTGCCTGCGTTGAGCATGAACATTATTTCCGGATCATGTTTATTGCAAGACGGTTATTCATTTAAATCAGAGAATAATGGTTGTTCTATTTATATGAGTAACATCTTTTATGGTCATGCACCTCTTGTGAATGGTTTATTTCTTCTAAATCTCGAAAGGGATGAAACACACATCCATAACATTGAGGCTAAGAGATGCAAAGTAGATAGTGATAATACTACTTATTTGTGGCACTGTCGTCTAGGTCATATTGGTGTAAAGCGCATGAAGAAACTACATTCTGATGGACTTTTGGAGTCTCTTGATTTTGAATCATTTGACACATGCGAACCATGCCTCATGGGCAAGATGATCAAAACCCCGTTCTCCGGTATGATGGAGCGAGCAACGGACTTGTTGGAAATCATACATACCGATGTATGCGGACCGATGAGTGTTTCGACGCGCGGTGGATATCGCTATTTTCTCACTTTTACCGATGACTTAAGTAGATATGGGTATATCTATTTAATGAAACATAAATCTGAAACGTTTGAAAAGTTCAAAGAATTTCAGAATGAAGTGGAGAACCATCATAACAGAAAGATTAAGTTTCTACGATCCGATCGTGGGGGCGAATATTTGAGTTATGATTTTCTCACGCATCTTAAAGCAAGTGGAATCGTTTCACAACTCACGCCACCCGGAACACCACAGCGTAATGGTGTGTCTGAACGCCGGAATCGAACCTTATTAGATATGGTCCGATCAATGATGTCTCTTACTGATTTTCCGTTATCATTTTGGGGTTATGCATTAGAAACCGCTGCATTCACTTTAAATAGGGCTCCATCTAAATCCGTTGAGACGACACCATATGAACTGTGGTTTGGTGCTAAACCTAAGTTGCCGTTTCTTAAAGTTTGGGGATGCGAATCTTACGTCAAGAAGTTGATGTCGGACAAGCTCGAACCCAAAGCGGAGAAATGCGTCTTCATAGGATACCCTAAGGAAACTATTGGGTATACCTTCTATCACAGAACTGAAGGCAAAGTGTTTGTCGTAAAGAACGGTTCCTTTCTTGAGAAGGAGTTTCTCTCGAAAGAAGTGAGTGGGAGGAAAGTAGAGCTAGACGAGGTTATTGAACCTTCGCTTGAATTGGAAAGTAGCGCAGCACCTGAAATTGTTCGGTCCGCTTTGCACCAACAATAGAGGAAGCTAATGACAAGGATCATGAAGCTTGGACGATGTCGCATCGAACGTCGCAGTCGACAAGGTCGTGCCCCTCCCGAGTGGTACGGCAACCTGTCTTGTTGTCTTGTTAGTAGAAGACAGTGAACCTCGAACTATGAGGAAGCGATGATGAGCCGGACTCGAGAAATGGCAGAGCCATGAAATCCGAATTGGGATCCATGAGCGAAAACCAAGTATGGACTTTGGTGGACCCTCCTAGAGACCGAACGGCCGTTGAGTGCAAATGGATTTTCAAGAAGAAAACGGACGCGGATGGTAATGTTACCGTCTATAAAGCACGGCTTGTCGCAAAAGGTTTTCGACAAGTTCAAGGTGTTGACTACGATGAGACTTTCTCTCCCGTAGCGATGTTTAAGTCCATTCGGATTTTATTAGCAATTGCTGCGTTTCATGATTATGAAATATGGAAGATGGATGTCAAGACTGCTTTCCTCAATGGGAACATTGATGAAGAGTTGTATATGATGCAACTCAACCCGAAGGTTTGTCGATCCTAAGGATGCTAGTAAAGTATGCAAACTTCAGCGTTCCATTTATGGATGAAGCAAGCATCTCGAGTTGGAACCTTCGTTTTGATCAAGTGATCAAGAGCTTTGGATTTGTTCCAAATTGCTCTGAGCTTGTATCTACAAGAAAGTGAGTGGGAGCTCGGTGACGTTTACGGTACTATATGTGGATGACATATTGATTATTGGAAATGACATCAACATGCTTAACGATGTGAAGAGTTATTTGAACAAGTGTTTTCAATGAAAGACCTAGGTGAAGCTGCTTATATATTGGGCATCAAAATCTATAGAGATAGACAAAGACGCTGATAGCTTTAAGCGAGTACATACCTAGACAAAGTTCAAAAGGTTTAGAATGGATAAGGCAAAGAAAGGTTCGGTGTCTATGTTGTCAGTAAGATATTGAGCAAGGCTCAATGTCCATTCTACTGAAATGATAGGGAAGCTATGAGCAAAGTGCCTTATGCCTCGGCCATAGGTTCCATCATGTATGCCATGTCAGGTACTAGACCGATGTGTCCAATGCTCTTAGTTTGACGAGCAGATATCAAAGTGATCCAGAGTGGAACATCGACAGCCATGAAGAACATCCTAAAGTACCTAA
Organism: Avena longiglumis; assembly: GCA_030063025.1. Classification (NCBI taxonomy): domain Eukaryota; kingdom Viridiplantae; phylum Streptophyta; class Magnoliopsida; order Poales; family Poaceae; genus Avena; species Avena longiglumis. The sequence goes on along the minus strand of CP125977.1, from coordinate 70,495,120 downwards.
ATAGAACTAAAGAAATGTTCTTAGTCTATGGGGTGATGAACACTTGTCGTAAAGGTTACGTCGATGCTAGTTTCGACAATCGACAAGGATGATTCTAAATCTCGACAGATACGTTTATATTTTGAATGGAGGAGTCGAGAAGTCGCAAGCAAAGCGTGATCGCGGGATCTACAATGAAGCGAATACATGGTCAGCAGCGTTGCAAGTGAAGGAGTTTGGATCGAAACTTCATCATCGAGCTTGGCGTGGTTCCAAGTGCATTGGACCCACGGAGATATTGTGTGACAACACCGCGCCATAGCACTCGCATAGGAACCAAGATATCATCCAAAGACCAAGCATATCAACCGCAAGTTTCATATAATCCGAGATTATATAGCGATGGAGATCCAAGATTAGCAAAGTACATACGGATCTGAATGTCGCAGATCCATTGACTAAACCTCTTCCAAGTGTAAACATGATCAACACCTCAAAGGCCATGGGTGTGAGATTGTTACCAGATGTAAACTAGATTATTGACTCTAGTGCAAGTGGGAGACTGTTGGAATTATGCCCTAGAGGCAATAATAAAGATGTTATTATTATAATTCTTGTTCATGATAAAGTTTATATTCCATGCTAGAATTGTATTAAGCGGAAACTTTAATACTTGTGTGGTTTGTAAACAACACCGTGTCCCTAGTACGCCTCTATGGACTAGCTCATTGATCAATGATGGTTAAGGTTTCCTAACCATAGACATGAGTTGTCAATTGATAATGAGATCATATCATTGGGAGAATGATATGGTGGATAGACCCAAACAAAGCAGAGCAATTAGATCGTGTCATCGTGTTCGTCTTTGCGAAGCTTTTCCTATGTCAAATATTGTATTCCTTAGACCATGAGATAATGCAACTCCCTGGTACCGGAAGAAAGCTTTGAGGTCATCAAACGTCATCCTATGAGAGGGTGATCATAAAGGTGTCTCTCAGGTGATCGGAAAGTATCTATTGGGTTGTATGTATCGAGATGGGATTTGTCCCTCCCAAGTCGGAGAGATATACTTCGGGCCCACTCGGTAATCGATATCAACACCGCTTGCAAGCATGTGGTTAAGGAGTTAATCACAAAGTGATATCGGATTACGGAACGAGTAAAGTACTTGCTGTGAACGAGATTGAACTAGGTATGACGCATCGACGATCGAATCTCGCAAGTAAAATATCGCGAGGCGAAGGGAATATATATATGGGATTGATTGAATCTCGCATCGTGGTTCATCCGATATGATCATCGATGAATGTGTGGGAGTCAATATGGGTGCCTGCACTCGCTGTTGATTATTGATAAAAGATCATGTCCAGATATTCTCGAACCCGCAGGGTCACACACTTAACGATCTCGACGCTAGGATAGATTGGATAATTGGTTTATGAATTTTGTTCGAGTCTCGGATGGGATCCGGATATCACGAGAGGTTCCTAATGGTCCGAGAATAAGATTCATATAAGGCAAGGCAGTTTTGGAGTTCGAAATGTTCCAAGTTAATCGGTATTGTACCGAAGCTTTAGAACCTTCCGGAAGGGGACCAACGTGGCCCCACCTTCCGGGAGGGGCATGGGCCTATGAGGGAGTGTCCTGCCGCATTGGGCCAGGGCACAAGGCCCTATAGGGCCCAGCCGATCTAGATAAGTTTAAACTGCTTAAACTAGAGATAGGATTTCTAGATAAGGGAGAGTTTAAATCGTTTAAACTAGAGATAGGATTTCTAGATAAGGGAAAGTTTAAATTGTTTAAACTAGAGATAGGCTTGGATAAGGGCAGGTGGCCGCCCCCTCTATATATAGAGGGGTGCGCCTCCCCTACTACTACACACCTTCCTCCAAGCCCTAGATGCCTTGCTACCTTCCTCTCTCCTCCCGACTGCTTGTAGGCAAAGCCCCGCAGAAATTCTCCACCATATACACCACGCCTGCGTGTTGTAGATCCAATCTATCTCCACCATACTCGCTGGTCCGAGGAAGGAGGAGACGCCGAGGTGCCGCACGTGCATCTCACGGAGGCACCGCCACTTGTGGTGCTAGATCGGATCGGATCGCGAGGAGGAGAAGCGAGTGACTACATCACCCACGTTCCGATTTAACGCTCATTGCGAATCTTTAAGGGTATGAAGATCTAATCCAATCTCTCTCGTTGATTGCATCTCCTAGATTAGATCTTGGCTTTCCCTCTGTTCGCATCCGTAGAAAATTTTGATTTACTATGCCGCGAAACCCTTCAGAAACTAAAACTTGTTTTGAGTCCTTGCTTGCACAACTTGATAATGCTAGGAATGCCTTAGATGAAAAGGAAGAACTTCTTGACTTGCTAAGTAAAAATGAAAGAGATGCCGCCGATGAAATTACTTCTCTCACTCAATGTCTTGAGGATGAACAAAATATGAGAATTAATCTTGAAGAAAATGTGTCTAAGCTTGTAGATGATCATAACAACACCTTGTGCTCTATAATTAAAAACGTGATCATGCTCTTGCTTTGATTAAGGTTCTCAAGAAAGGAAATGTTGAGTTTGTGGGTGGTCATGATAGGACTCAAAAGGATCTTGAGAAACTCAAAGAGGAACACAAAGCCTTGGAGAGTAAATTCTCAAATCTTTTTGAAGCCCATGAACAACTTCAAACTCAATTAACTTGTGATCTCACTAAGTCTTCCGCTATGCAAATTATAGACTTGTCTAGCACTCCTAACCCTTGTTGCAAGCATGAGCATCTCATAGAGGAAGTCAAGGTGTTGAAGGATCAACTTTCCAAGACTAAGAAGAAGAAGAAGAAGAAGAAGAAGAAAAAGAACAAGGGCATAGCCCAAGGGGTACCAAATGGCCTAACCCTCTTGCAAAGTGACAACTTTGCCGGAAAGAACAATCCCTCTTATATTCTTTGCAAATCATATGATGGTCATGTATATGCTAGATATGTGGGAACTTCTTACACGCATGATTATCATTGGGCCATTTGGGTGCCAAAGGCTCTTGTCACTAACAAAAGGGGACCCATTGCAAAATGGGTACCTAAAACCAAAGCTTGATTTTCTTGTAGGACTATGCTTCCGGTGGATCAAAATGGGTGCTTGATAGTGGTGCCACGAGTCATATGATCGGAAGCAAGTCTATCATGACCGAGATGAGGCCCAATATTGCCAACACCATGGTCTCCTACGGTGACAAAACAAGCTCTCAGGTTTTGGGTTTTGGCAAAGTGGTGGTAACCCCGGATGTATCCTTGGTTGACGTCATGCTTGTCAAAACTCTTGGTTACAACTTACTCTCAGTTCGTTCTCTTGCTCTTATGGGTCTTTCTTCTTTCTTTAATACTCATACCGTGGTCCTAATGTGGAGCAAGTCTCTCAAGGTGGCTTTTGTAGGATATGTAGAACATGACTTGTATGTGGTGGAATTTTCAGGGACCACTACTCCTCATGCTCTATGTCTCCATGCTAAAGCCGACAAGGGATGGTTGTGGCATCGCCGCCTAGCCCATGTTAACATGAGAACTTTGCAAAGACTTCACTCCGAGGGCCACATCATTGGAATTAACGATGTTTCTTTTGCCAAAGATCGTGTTTGCAGGGCTTGTATTGAAGGGAAGATGCATGAAACTCCTCACAAAGCACTCAATCAAATCACCACCGAGAGGTGTTTGGAGCTCTTGCATATGGATCTCTTTGGTCCACCCTCTCATGATATCCTTGGAGGCAAGAAGTATTGCTTGGTTATTGTGGATGATTTCTCAAGATACACTTGGGTGTTCTTTTTCAAGTACAAGAGTGAGACTCAACAAACAGTCATCGATTTTGCTAATGAGGTTCAACGGAAGCACAATGCAACTATTCTCTCAATTCGAAGTGATAATGGCACCGAGTTCAAAAACTCTACCTTGGATGAGTTTCTTAGTGATGAAGGAATCAAGCATCAATACTCCACTCCCTATACCCCTCAACAAAACGGAGTTTCTGAAAGGAAGAATCGCACTTTGATGGATGTGGCTCGGTATATGCTAGCTGAGTTCAAGTCTCCATACAACTTTTGGGCCGAGGCCATCTCCACCGCTTGCCATGCAACCAACCGTCTTTATCTCCGCAAGAAAAAGGACAAGACCCCCTATGAACTTCTCACAGGGAAAAAGCCTAATTTTAGCTACTTTCGGGTGTTTGGTTGCAAGTGCTACATTCTCAAGAAAGGAGTTTGTTTGTCCAAGTTTGAATCCAAGGCTCAAGAAGGAATTTTCGTTGTCTACTCAAATCAGTCCCATGCTTATAGAGTCTACAACAAACCCAATGGAAGAGTTGAAGAGACGAGCAACGTGAAGTTTGATGAAAATCATGAGTCTCTTGTTAGGCAAGATGGTGTTTGTGATCCAAGTGATGAAATTCCTCCTAAGGCCATAAGAAGAATGGGTGTGGGTTTCCACCTCCCCATTGAGGATCCCCTTATGGACGAAGGAGAAGGACCAAGCTCTACTCAAGTGGAGCCCTCACTTTCACAAGATCATCTTGCCCCTCAAGGACCTACATTTTTGTCACAAGCTCCCTCAAGCTCTTCCGAAGCTTCCCATGCTCATGACTCTCCAATCTCCAAAGATCAAGCTCTTCATCAACAACATCAACCTCCCCACGATGGGGCTCCTTCTCAAGGCACCTCCCACGGACAAGCTCTTCATCAACCTCCCCAAGATGGGGCTCCTCCTCAAGGTCATGGCTCTCCCCAAGCTCAAGCTCGTCAAGATCAAGAGCAAGTCAATGATCCTCAAGGCTCCACTCCAAATGATGACTCCCCCAAAGTGGAAATTGATGAAGATGACCCTCGTGTTCATGCTTATAGTCAAGGCGGCGGCTCAATTGGTGATAATAACCAAGTTGTAGCATCCCATTGTCTAACAACTGTAATGCTACTTGGTTTAGTAATATAATGGCTACTTCCTATATATATAATTGTTGCATCATCATTCAATCATGCTCATGTCATCATGCCACCTTGCATTTGAGCATCATATAAAACCCTTTCCATTTGGTTCTTATCTCATATGCATTATTAATTGTATTTGCCTCTTGATATTGTATTGTAACTACCTCGGTGAATTACGCTCCTAGTTACAAGCCTGGATGAGCGGAAATGGTTGAAATAGTACGGTGGGGCCCAAATGCCACTCACAGGTAGACCTTTCGGCCGTCCCAACCATTTCCAATCATCGGGACAAGAACGGGCGCGAATCGGCGAAGGGATCAACTACATACACAAATGAGTATGTATGCAAGCCACCATACAACAAAGACATCGAGCCATTCCATCTAAAAAGAAAGGAAATATAGCAACGCCATACGGCAAGATTCAAATGTCCTAGATAGATATAATAGTTTAGGATATCTCCTCATACATCAAACATCGAGTATCAAAGCGGAAGCAAACAAGATCCGGCACGGATAAGAAGCAAATCGGCATAAGATGCCCATTAAATAAGCACATCCCGCCCACGTATCTCACGGATCCCCTGCTCCGTAATCTCTACACCGAACGATCGTTGCCCACATCATCCGCCTCCACCCAAAGATCCATCTTGTGAGTGTACTGCTCATCTGAATCAAATAATTTATCGTGTGAGACCCTAGGCGTACTCAGCAAGTCTTTATGCCTCCAAAGCGGCCACAACCTGGGTGACGCAATTGCAGCAAAAGATAAACCCTAACAATTCTATAGATACTCGCTAACCATCCGCCTAACCAAAGATAGACGGATGTACGTGAAATAATGACAACAGTTATAACAGTAATACCATCAGATCCATCCTCCTCGCTACCAACGAGGAAGCGTCTTAACAACCCCCATCCGCTGGCAATTTTATTAACCATTCCATGAGTGTTGCACTATTTACTAGTCGCCATTTAGTCAAATTAGAAGCGGTACTTTAGTTATGCTTGTCTATGATCGAGAAACTGCTCCAAGTCGTCCATAACCGCGACACGGCTTTCAGAAAGTTTTACCTGCAGGGTGCACAAATAGCAACACACTCGATCAACCTCGAAAAACCAAATCAAAACCCAACGAGGCCTTCACGACAAAGCAATCACAGATTCAGAATATTTCGGGGCCATCCCATTGAGTACACCAAGAACGGTTAATGACTCGAGACGGACTCAAGGTTTGGGTGGACGGCCAGTAAACGATCGGGAACCCGAAAGTGTGATCGGGCTTGTCGATACCACAAATCGTGTCCCGATCCTAACAAGACAGTGCTCCTCGCACAATCGTAAATAAAGCAAGAAGCATGGCATAAGTAGGATAGTAAACAAAACCTCGAACTAGTTTGTGGCCCCAAGAAATAAGAATGAATCAAGCTCGGCTCGGGGGTCCCATAAGCCTCCGGATGTGGATAGCGAATAATCAAGGAACAGGAATCAAGTACTGGGTCCCACGGACACAAGTGAGCAGGAAAAACCAAATAGCAGATATTGCTCACCGGTGCCACTTTCATTATTTATCCCATTACTACTCAGGTTAAGTTGTTTAGGTACCTCGTTATCCATCAGACACTCACATACCCTACACATGTTGTTCTACGACTCGCATGGCTCAAACAACTCCTGTAGTAGTGGCTCATGGGATGGAGGAACAAGCTTCGGTGGGGTTTAAAAATAAAGGGTATGCAATACTTGGGATTCAATTCAATGCAATCGGGACTCAATGATGCAAGAAGAAGATAGAGGCAATAGGTACTATATGTATGCAAGCATGTGGTAGTGCTTTCCTGGCAGCTCAGTTGAAGCGAGAGAAGAATCTGGGTAGTGCTCCTAGTTCTCTTGATATATCCCCTGCTCAGCGTCTATTCGAAGAAGAACCAAACAAACAAGGGCCAATATAAATAAAGTGCACAAGCATATGAATAAAATGCGACAAGTAAACAATCATGCCATGATGAATGATGCACAATTTGCATGGCAATAAAGTAGCATGGCATGGGTGAGGTGTGGAATACAAGAATAAGTCATTTTATTGAGTTTTGGCCACACTTTATCCTCATATTAGTTGCTGTTTACATTATATTTATATGATGCATGCTGCAATTCAGAACATGGAATGCATAAACAGAAAGGTCTCGTCGAGCTGATCCTTTTAGACATATCATTTGTTAAATTTGGAGTTATAAATCAAAAGTTATTAATTAATTAAGGTGAAGGGCATTTTCTTGTAATTTTAGTCAACTTGAAAATTTAAGTGTTCAAAATATATTTTGGATGGCATATTTGAAATCCTCACATTTTTCTGATTCAAAAACATATATTATTTGTATTATTTGGAATTATGAATTTAAATTTATTTAAAAGTCAAAATTATTAAATAGGATCAAAGTCAAAGGTTGACTATTTAAATTAATTCTGAAAATATTTGATTAAATATTTGAATTATCATTCAAAAACAAAACATATTTCATATTAAGTTTGAATTCGAATTCCAACCCATTTGAAAGTTATGAATTCATTTAGGTTTAAACAGATTTGAAATTTGAATTGAATTAATTTGAAAAGATTTGAATTCAAAACAGATACAGAAAAATACTTTTTGCACTCAGGCAATTCTAGCCCTAGTCTCTGACAAGCGGGCCACATGTTGACTGGGCAAAGGACTGGTTGGGTTGAGGACCGCGGGTTTGTTTCCAGAAAAGCGAGGTGCCTTTTTATAAAAATGCCGGCTGGGAGGGCTACGGTTGAGGCTGGCAACAGGCAAGGGGGCTAAGTGCAAAAGAGGACGGCCGGCGCTACCTGAATCAAAACCTGTCTTTGAAACTCGACAGGCAGCAGGGCGACGGAGACGACTTCAGGTGAGGTTGGCGGCGGCCGTGGTTGACCAAAAAGGGCGCGGCCGGTGGCTACGGAAAGCTGGAGGTGCGGCCTACGCCCGAGATTCCTCAGAGGAGTCTGGTTCTAACTAGGAGAGAGCGGACCTTGCGATGAAGTCGCGGGCAGAGAGGGGTGCAGCAGCGGCTACTACGAGCGACGGAACGCGCACGCAGAGGAACCAAGACGATGGTGGCTATAGCTAGGCGATAGGGGAAGATACAAGGAGGAGTAGGGGCGGGAAGGGGGTGCTCACCTAGACCGATTCCCAGAGGAATCGAGGATGGGGGTGGTCGGAGGTGATGACGGCGACGGCGGTGTTGTCCTGTGCTTGGTCAGGAAGAAGAGGAAGCAGAGGAGCCACGCCCAGCTCCTCCTGCGAGCTTCCAGGATTCGCGGCGGAACGAGAATGGCACCCACACCCGCGTTGTCGACCAGGATGACGGCTCAGCCAGAGAGGAAGAAGGGGAGAGGGAGAGGATGATCTGGTGGCGGCGCCGACCCGGGGATGTATGGGGCAGAGCTAGGGTTCGATGGGACGGCACCTGGGGTGGATAAGAAGGCAGGTGGTGACTCGGCTGACGGGAGGCGACGGCCACCTGCTCCGCCTTTTACCTGCAGAGAGAAGGGAGGGTCGAGAGGAAGACGGGGAACAGGACGGCGTCGCACGAAGGGGTACTGGGCCAGCGAGAGGGAGGAGGGAAGGTTCCTGGGCTGCTGTGGCTGGGCCTGTGCTGCGGCCAGGAAAGGCCCAGGTATGTTCTTTCTCTCTTCCTATTATTCCCTGGTTTGTTTTATTTAGTTGTTTGTTTGAACTTGGTTCAATTTCAAATAACCTTTCTTTTGAATTCTTTTCAGATATTTTAAATAGAAGATTTTAGCACTTAAATGGAGAAAAGGGGGAGTAGAAGAATAGAGAGGATATGTCCATGAACCAATTTGTACATGATGCAAGAATAAAGAGATTTTGGCAAACAAAATAGGGATGAGGTTAATCAAAACATTTATAATTTTAAATAATGGTGCTCCCCATTAAACAAGAAGGGGCCCCTAATGAATGGATCATGCAAAACATTAGACATGTGCATGGGAGCATGTAGAATACAATGGATCAATCCATTTAGCATGTGGGTATGATTGACAAACACAAATCCAAATAAAAGAATCCACATGCTATAGGAATGGTGAACTACCCACAAGATCATGTAGGCAAAGTGTAGTGGAACAAAGGTGACAAGAATCCACACATTGTACATGGGCATGATTTAAATATAAACGAGACAATTAGAAGCCCACATGTACATGCATGGTGGAATCTAGAGAAACATTTATCACAAGGGGCCATAGTATGAACATTAGGCAGAATGATTTAGAGAGACATGCCCTCAACTCAATTTGGGCATTAAACAATATATCAACAACCAAATACAATATCAAGAGGCAAATACAATTAATAATGCATATGAGATAAGAACCAAATGGAAAGGGTTTTATATGATGCTCAAATGCAAGGTGGCATGATGACATGAGCATGATTGAATGATGATGCAACAATTATATATATAGGAAGTAGCCATTATATTACTAAACCAAGTAGCATTACAGTTGTTAGACAAATGGGATGCTACAACTCTCCCCCACTAAACAGGAATCTCGCACCGAGATTCTAGGAAGAAGAAGAAGACTCAAAGAGGGTAGGATAGTTGGCACGGAGCTCATATTCACGCTCCCAAGTGGCTTCATCAACAGAATGGTGCGACCACTGCACCTTGCAGAACTTGATGGACTTGTTGCGAGTCCTTCTTTCTGCGGTCTCAAGGATTTTTGTGGGGTGTTCTGGATAAGACAGATCTTCTTGGAGATTGATTAGCTCATGATCCACGGTCCTGCCGGGATCCTTAAAGCACTTCTTGAGTTGAGAGATGTGGAAAACATCATGAACCTTGAGTTTTTCCGGGAGCTCAAGAGCATAAGCAAATTCTCCTCTTCTACCACGAATTTTGAAAGGACCGATGTATCTAGGAGCCAGCTTTCCTTTGATACCAAAACGGTGCGTGCCTTTCATGGGAGTGACACGAAGGTAAACGAGATCACCAGGGACATACACCATGTCCGTGTGCTTCCTGTCATAATTGATCTTCTGGCGACTTTGAGCAATATTCAGATTTTCAAGAATGATGTGCACCTTCTCCTCCGCTTGAGTTACAAAGTCAGGGCCAAACCATATTCTTTCTCCTGCACCCGACCAACCAATCGGAGTTCTGCACTTGCGACCATAGAGAGCCTCAAATGGTGCCATCTTCAGACTTTTCGAAGTCATTGTTGTAAGAGAATTCAGCATAAGGAAGACATTCCTCCCACTTCATGCCAAAAGAGATGACGCAAGCACGAAGCATATCCTCCGAATCGATTGATCCTTTCAACTTGTCCTTGCGATCGAGGGTGGTAGGGTCTTTGAAGTTCAACTTTGTTCCCAAAGCATTTTGGAAACTTTCCCGAACTTGGAAGTGAAAATGCTCCCAGTGCGAACTGATCTCAAGCGGAACCCCATACAGAGAGACAATTACATTGATATAGAGTTCAGCCAATCAATTCCGAAATTGTTTCCTTGACGGGAAGAAGTGAGCCACTTGAAAGCTGTCGATGACAACAAAGATTGCATTGTTGCCCGATACCTTGGAAAACCAGTGATGAAGTCCATCTCTACTTTCTCCCATTTCCATTCGGGGTTTCAATGGCTGTAGAAGACCGAAAGGTTTCGATGGACAGCTTTCACTCTGCGTACATCACACTCCGAGACATACTTGGCACAATATCGTTTCAAACCCGGCCACCAATATTGTGTTTTCAAGTCCATGTACATCTTTGTGCTGCCAGGGTGGATAGAAAGAACAGAATCATGCGCCTCCTTGAGAACTTGCTCTCTCAAACCCGGGTAGTTCGGAACAAACATCCGGTGTTCAAAGAAAAGCGTTCCTTGATCATCGACATGGAAGGACTCATACTTCGGAAGCTGAAGTTTTGAGATGATCTTTTTGGTGTGCGGATCACCAAGCTGACGAGAGCGAACCTTTCCTTCCAAGAGAGGTGTTGCTAGGAGGTTCAGGAGATGCCCTTGTTCCACAATTCCCAGGTTGAGCTGACGGAATTCCTCGCACAAGAGAGGCTGTTGTTCTTCCATCATGAGGTTGTTGACATAAGCTTTGCGGCTGAGAGCATCGGCCATGACATTAGCTTTGCCCGGAGTGTAGTTGATGGTCAAATCAAAATCATTGATTGCTTCAATCCATCTCCTCTGCCGAAGGTTGAGATCAGGCTGTGTGAAGATATACTTCAAACTCTTGTGATCAGAAAAGATTTCACAACGGTTGCCAAGCAAGTAGTGCCTCCATAGCTTCAAAGCAAAGACAACTGCTGCGAGCTCGAGGTCATGTGTAGGATAGTTGATCTCATGCGTCTTCAACTGTCGAGAGGCATAAGCAACAACTTGTTTTTCTTGCATAAGGACCGCACCCAATCCTTGCAAAGAGGCGTCACAGACTATCTGGAAAGGCTTAGATGTATCCGGAGGAACCAAGACTGGTGTGGAAGTGAGATTCTCTTTGAGTGTCTCAAAGCTTGCTTGACATGCAGGAGTCCAAAGGTATTTCTTGCCTTTCTTGAGGAGATCGGTAAGAGGCTTTGCTATCTTTGAAAAGTTCACGAGCAAGCGGCAATAACTAGCCAAACCAAGGAAACTCCGCACTTCTTTGACATTAACAGGAGGAAGCCATTCAACAATTGTCTTCACAGTTTCCGGGTTGACTGCAATGCCCTTGGCAGAGATGACATGACCAAGATAGGTTACTTGAGGCAGCCAAAACTCACACTTGGAGAACTTTGCAAACAAGCGGTTCTCACGAAGCTTGTTTAGGACACACCGAAGGTGTTCTTCATGCTCTTCCTTTGACTTAGAATAGACTAGGATGTCATCCAGATAAACCACAACGAACTTATCAAGATACTCCATGAAAACCGAGTTCATAAGCCTCGAGAAGGTAGCAGGGGCGTTGGTGAGACCGAAAGACATGACCGTGTACTCATACAGGCCATAGCGGGTGGTGAAAGCTGTTTTGGGAACATCTTCCTTGCGAATCTTGATTTGGTGATAACCACTTCTCAATTCAAGCTTAGAGAACACCACAGCTCCATAGCCGATCAAGAGATCATTAATCCATGGAAGGGATATTTATTCTAGATGGTTTTAGCATTGAGAGCCCGATAGTCAACACAAAGTCTATCAGTCTGTCGCTTCTTCACAAAGATTGTTGGGCTACCCCAAGAAGAAGTATCGTGTTGAATGAAACCCAACTTCTCTTGTTCATCAAGTCGACGTTTGAGTTCACCAACTCAAGGACCCATTTTATAAGGCCGCTTGGAGATAGGAGCCGTTCAGGTTCAAGATCAATTACAAACTCAACCTCACGATCCGGAGGCATACCGACAACTCTTCAGAAAGACATCTGAACTCACGGACCAGGAACACTCTGAATAGCTTCCATAGCATCATTATTGAGCCGCCAAAGAGAAAAGCTGGATAGCGAGTCGACTTGGAGAATAGACTATATGGCCTTGAGGAATCTTCAGAGAAACCGGCGTTGCTCAGACAATCAATCAGCTGCATTTCTTTGTCAACCAATCCATGCCCAAGATGACATCAATGTCAGAATTGCCCAGAACAATTAAGGATGCCGAGAACGAAGAGCCACCAATCTGAATTTGATTGCCATGGCTGATATGAACAGCCCTCATGTTTGCTCTAGGAGAAAGGACCATTAACCGCTTGAGGAGAGGAACCATAGCTAACTCATTTTCATTTGCAAACTTGTGAGAAACAAATGAATGCGATGCACCAGAATCAAACAAAACTCGTGCATGGACTGAGTTAATGGGAAGCATACCCATCACAACTCCAGGTGCATGCTCAGCTTGAGCGGCGTTGACACAGTTGGCACGAGCAACAGTAGACCCGGGCTTGGTGTTGATGTTGAGAGCCCGAGGTGGTGGTGCACGAACCAAAGGATAGCTTGCCGCAGATCTTGGAGGGGGTGGAGGAAGAGCTTTGTTTTTCATCGGACAGTTCCAGTTTTGATGCCCCGAGTCTCCACACGTGAAACAAGCACCAGGTGGACGTGGAGCAACGTAGCCATGGACTCCTTGAGCGCTCGAGGTAGTGGTGGTTGTAGCCCCAGGATCAGGTGAGGAAGTTTGGTGGCCTTGCCGCGTAGCTTGCAGTCTTGGTGGAGCCGGGCGACGGTGGGGTGTTAGGAACCCGAACCACGGCGCTTAGAGGGAGCCGACATAGTCAAGAGCTTGGTGCATCACGGTTGTGTTTCTTTGACTCCTCAAACACTTGCCTACTTGCTTCCTCTGCAGAGTATGCTAAAGTTCGGAAAAGATGCCGCCTTGCATGTGTGATTGCATATTTGATCGATGCATTGAGCCCTTGCGGAACCTCTTTTGCTTCTTCTTGTCATCAGATATCTCATCGCCACCATAATGAGAAAGGTTCATGAAGTTCCTGATGTAGGTATTGACATTATCATTTCCCTGCTTGAGGTTGAGAAACACTTCCTTCATCCTTTCCATGACAATTTCTGATAGATACTGCTCTTTGAATGCTCCGATGAACTGCTCCCAAGTAGGCTGAAAACCACGGTCAGCTTGCCTTGTAATTCTCCCACCAGAGCTGCATCTCCTTTCGGAAGGTGAGTAGCACATTTTACCCATCTTGCTCGGGAACATCGCAGTCTCCAAGAGCCTTGACATCTCACGCAACCAATCATCAAGCATCAAGTGGTTGATCGAAACATCAAATTGGCGAGGTTGAACTTGAGGAAGCTTTTGATGTCTCCTCGCTTGGGAGGTGGAGGTAGCGAGCAAACTCATTCCTCGACACTTTCCTCAAAGCGCTGGTTCTGCATTCGCCAAGGCATTGGCGATGTTTGACAACGCGGATCCCGATTCAGTGGTATGTCCTCATCGAGCAGTGGTGGAGCCATCCTGTGATTGATATAAAACACAAGTCAGTACTATAATGGAGAATAATAATAATCCAAAATAGTACCAAGATGGAATTAACCAAGATTAAAGGATACAATTTACTAAGATGATATTAAAATATCAACAAAGTTCAAGGCACCTAGAAGATATTAAGCATATCGCACACGACTGAAAAGGAGTGTGGTACACAGATATATCAAAGAAAAATTTTCCGCAAATTTCGGCATGAGAATACCAATAGATGCGCAAAATCACTTAACGAATCAAGATTAGTGACTCTACCAATTCAATATACAAAAGCGAATGATAAGAGTAGTGGTATGGTCGCGACTCCATCCCGCACTCAAATCATTACTCCGCACATGAATAAGTGGAACACATATCCTAACCCCTTCTTCTCACGTTGAACCTAAAGATTAGTAACTACGGAAACGAAACACCCCAAACAAGATAACGTCGGATAAAACAGAGTAAGACAGATCACGGCGGTATACAACGAATCAGATAGATCACGTCGGTTTGCAAACGCCTGTCGGTATGGAATGTACCAACAGTTGATAACCAAAGGCCGATTGTGATAACAACTTGGATGCAACAGATAGACAAGGAATTACACACACACACACACACACACACACACACACACACACACAACCTATGGTACTACGGAAACCCAGAACACGTGAATCCTAGTTTGAATTTTAAGAAGAGGATTGAAAACGTTACACTTCCTTACCAGAAAAGGGTGGGTGGGTGGGTAAGAAGAAAAGTGGAAGCAGTCCTACTCTCACGTTTTGATTTTCCCTAGTATACATAACTACCAAAAATATTTGCTAGACTGACAACGACCGTTTGGCTGAGACCCTGAAGGGCGGGATGGCTCTGATACCAATTGTAACTACCTCGGTGAATTACGCTCCTAGTTACAAGCCTGGATGAGCGGAAATGGTTGAAATAGTACGGTGGGGCCCAAATGCCACTCACAGGTAGACCTTTCGGCCGTCCCAACCATTTCCAATCATCGGGACAAGAACGGGCGGCGTAATCGGCAGGCGAAGGGATCAACTACATACACAAATGAGTATGTATGCAAGCCACCATACAACAGTACATCAGAGCCATTCCATCTAAAAGAAAGGAAATATAGCAACGCCATACGGCAAGATTCAAATGTCCTAGATAGATATAATAGTTTAGGATATCTCCTCATACATCAAACATCGAGTATCAAAGTGAGCGGCAAACAAGATCCGGGTACGGATAAGAAGCAAATCGACATAAGATGCCCATTAAATAAGCACATCCCGCCCACAGATCTCACGGATCCCCGTTCCCGGAATCTCTACACCGAACGATCGTTGCCCACATCATCCGCCTCCTCCACCCAGTATCCATCTTGTGAGTGTACCTGTTCATCTGAATCAAATAATTTATCGTGTGAGACCCTAGGGGTACTCAGCAAGTCTTTATGCCTCTAAAGGGGACACAACCTGGGGTGACGCAATTGCAGCAAAAGATAAACCCTAACAATTCTATAGATACTCGCTAACCATCCGCCTAACCAAAGATAGACGGATGTCCGTGAAATAATGACAACAGTTATAACAGTAATACCATCAGATCCATCCTCCTCCTCGCTTACCAACGAGGAAGCGGACGAACAACCCCCCATCCGTTGGCAATTTTATTAACCATTCCATGAGTGTTGCACTATTTACTAGTCAGTTACTTAGTCAAATTAGAAGCGGTACTTTAGTTATGCTTGTCTATGATTGAGATACCACTCTGTAACACCCTCAGAATCGGCCCTATGCAAGTTTCAGCGATTCTCGCCAAAACCCGCATAGAAACGATTCAAAGGTGCCCACCAGGCACTTTCGTGCGGGTGGAAAACGAAGTAATAACATTACACAACAGTCCTCGATGGGACCCACAGAACAGATATATATACAACACGACTCCATGAGTCAAGAATACAGATATACAGAACAAAGATCCAAATCACCTTGAAAATGGTAGAGCGTCCAACTACGGACAAGATGCAAATGGGGCTAAGAGCCCTGAAGAATAACCAATGGCGTCCATAACCACCCCAGCCAAGCCGGAAGGTAACCACCTAACGACGTCGATCTCAAAACCTGCTTAAACAAAAGGTGCCGACAAAGGGCAAAGGAAAAAAGAGAGAGCGATCGATCGAGGCCAAGACACCGAGGCTAGAATTTGGTGGTCCTCGCTACATAGGTATATGGTGGATCGAGCGTGAGCATGCACTAAACAACCTATAGAGACTCGATATAACCGCCGGCTATCGAGAGGGATAAGAAAGATCTATTCGGATCCAACTGAATCTAACACCAAACAAACCCATCCACGGTATTTCCCTCGAGACCAATCGAGGAAGTCAATCGAGGAACTCACACCGCTGGCGCTTTACTCATTCCGTTATAGTTGCGGCAATTACTAGTCGGTATAGATAGTCATCCGATATAATAAGCGATGGGCACTTTTAGTTAACCATTCCGTTGAAGTTGCAACACTTACTAGTCGAGATACAAATAGCATGAGATATCCCCAAACCCAAAGCTTGTTGGTACTTTTATTTAGCCATTCCGTTGCAGTGAAGCGATTACTAGTCATATCGGATACAAGTCAATTTATAACAATAAACTTTAGTTATAGTTGTCTATGATCGAGACCATGCTCCAAGTCGTCCATAACCGCGGACACGGCTTCTAAAATATTTAACCATGCAGGGTGCACCAAAGTATCCACAAGCACTTGACCCTTTTGCGGATCGGTTAACATACACCCATCGGTATGTCGGTGGGCCTAAGTCATGACGCTTCCTGACCCAAAGCAAGCACGGGGCCACCCCACTAAGTACACCAACGAAGTCGGCCGGTCTCGAGACGGACTCGGGGTTTGGGTAGACGGCAGTGAACGATGGGACCCAAAATGGGCTTGTCGACACGCGAAATCGTGTCCCGATCCTAAACAGACAGTGCTATCCATCGCACAATTTAAATAAAGCGATAAAGCATGGCATAAGTACATGATAGTAAATAAAACCTCAAACTAGTTTGTGGCCCCAGACAATACTTTGAAATCAGTACTAATCGATGGGGCCATATCTCCCCACCGTGGTTAGCGCTCGATCTCGGAACAGTGTCAAGAACTCGGGGTCCTGGGACACCAAGGTGGATCGGAAAACAAATATTATCTATCACCCACCGGTGCCTCTGCATTTACCTACTTCAATTTTTAGTTATTAAACAGTAATTGAATTAAACAATAATTAAAGCCATGATCCTCTCCAACAATAAACTTGCGGCAATACTCCAACAAATGTGGTACTGGACGACACGCAACAGCACTTGAGCAAGCGACTACAACGCGCAAGTCCAACTATCTACCAAACAACAGGTAATAGGATGTGTCCAAGGCAATGTAAGGCTGCAAGGGATATCACGGGTACGAAAACTAGAGCATCGCAACACAGATAGCAATAGATCAACAGGAGGGAATAAATACTATAAAAGTAAGATAGGTAGAAAGGGGGAGATGCTCGCCTGAAAACATTGCCGAAGGTTCAACCGACGATCGGGTCGACACTCGCATCAACTCAACGGCCTTATCCACGAAGAACCAAAACACTAGAATAAACACCGGATGCACTATTTAATACAACGGCAGAAGATCGGCATGATGCATGTATGATGTATGGCATGGTAAAGCTGCGATGCAATTAGGTCATATTAAGCGGAACCGGGGTCCCGACAATTAAATATATGGTTCTAGTTGTTTAGATAACCCCGCAATTTAAATGTTGTCTTAATAAGGCGAAATTATATCATCGGTTCGCTACACAGGTTTAAATGGGGTCAATATAAGACTAGATTTGCCCGCATATGGGCCCCATATTTAATTATATGGTGAATCGGCAAAAGGCCCCCAACCCACATGATATGCATGCGAGATGAACAATTAATATGCAACAAGTTTTATATAAGGAATTTATAAAATAGGGGCTCGGGAAAAGGTTCACACATTAGGGTTCGGCGAACTTGGGGTTCGATGTGGTTTGGGGTTCGGTCTCAGGGTTCAGGGTTCGACGGGAACAGGTGCGGATCAGGGCTACTGGGTCCGAGATGAAGGGCTTGGCGTTCGGCGTCCTTCGGTTTCATGTCGACATGCTCGGCGTCCACGATGGAGAACTCGGTGTATCCGTGTAGACGACCTTGGCGTCCGAGAGACGATCTTGTCGCATCCGCGGCCTTCGGGTACGGGTTCTCCGGGCTCCCATGTAGGAGATCTTGTCGTCGTGTCGAAGAACTCGGGTTCGGGGTCGGGTGTCGATGGACTACTTGATGTTCCCCTTAGAAGATCTTCGGGTTCGGGTAGCAGATCTCGGCATTCCGTGACGAAGGTCTTGATGGTTCCGTCTTCGTTTGTCGATATCGAACTTGGGTGGATCGGGTACCGGGGTCTCGAGGTCCGACGAGTTCGGTCTTGTCGGGGAGCATCCGTGTACAAGGCACTTGCGGGACCGGCGTGGACTGCAGGAAGCGGTGGTTGACGCGAGGCAAGACGGTCCAGGATGGAGGCGGCCGGGGGTCCTCTGGCGGCGGCAGGCTCGACTTCGCGGGAGCGGTCAGACGGAGGCCAGGGCTTGAGGCGGCCAGCGCTGCGGTCGAAGGGGGGATTGAGGCAGGCGGCGGACGGCGGAGCTCCACGGGGCGGCGAGGACAAGGGGCACGGCGGCAGAGGCCGGAGCTTACCTGCAGGAGGCGCCGACGGAAAGGCGAGGCAGCAAGGCTTTAGAGCTTAACGGGGAAGGTGCTTGGGGAGCTTGCGAGGGCACCGGACGGAGGCGGGGATGAGGACGGCCCGGCGGCGGCGGGAGGAGGGGGCCCTGGGCGACGCGGGGAGGCGGCGGTGGAGCTTGGCGACGGAGGGCCGGCGAGGGGAGCGGCGCGGAGGAGGAGCGGCGAGGGTAGGTGGAGGCGGTGAGGGCGCGGAGAAGAGGGGGCGCAGGAGGCCGGAGGGGAGGGCGGTGAGGGTAGGTGGAGGCGGTGAGGGTTCGAGGAGAGGGTCGCCTGGGAGGCGGGCGGCGCCGGGAGAGAGGGCGTGGGCGTGAGAGAGGAGGAGGCAGGCGAGGAGGAAGCGTGTGAGGAGGTGGGCCCGGGGTGGGACCACGCGGGACGGACGGGGCCAAGCGGGGGAGGTTCCAGGTGGGGGTGTGGTGTGCGGGGTGGGACCCAGGGGGAGTGGGGCCAGGTGGCGGTGGGTTAGTGGTTGGGGTGATGCAGGGGTGAGGGAGTGGTGGGCCGGCGCGGTGGGACCGGGGTGGAAGGGAGAGGGGGTGGAGTGGGTGCGGCTGGGTGTGTGTGGTGTGTGGGGTTGGGGTGGGGCCCAGGGAGAGAGGCAACAACTGCTGGGAATGGTGAGGTGGATGGTTGGAGTGCTGAGGTGGAGAGACGGTGAGGTGGCAAGCTGTGGTTGGTGGGTAGACTAGGTTTAGGTAGAAAAGGGTTTAGTTTTTAGGTTGATTATTTTGTAAGATATTTATTTGTTTGGTTTTGTTTGAAATCTTATTATCAAATAATTTTTAGTTAAATAGTTTAGTAGATAATTATGAGACTTTGTTTCGAAATGAAAGAAGGGTAATTTTAGAAAACAAAAATAGGCTTATTGAAAATAGTTTCAGACAAACAAATGCATGATGATGACGATGCGATGCACAAAACAACGCGATTTTCTAGTAGTGGTTTTGCGGGATGCCACAATTCGACACCACTAACAATGGATCTCGCCCTCGAGATCCGCCTCATGGTACCGGAAAGAAGGTCGGTGATCTGCATCTTCTCGTTTCGTGTAGATCTTCGCGACACCACTAACAAGAGGTCGCTGTCCGTGATCGTCGAGAGAACACTCCGGGAACAAAAGGTCGAAGGTAGAGGTATCAACAAATAAAGCCACCTCTAGCTTCGATGGAAAGAGGGAACCGATGCATTCTCGTCCACTTCAATGTACGCGAGCAAATAGAGTGAGTAGTCGGCATGGGGGCCAATCCATCACGCACCCAAACTATTACTCTGCACAATCAGTAGAAAAGCGTGCAACCATTCTCGGAATCAGACTGAAGATCTCGACAATCGAGGTTCAGGAACAAAGGAGTGATACAGACTCTGCATCGGATCTAGCGTCGATGATGTCGTCGCGTCGGGAAACACCGGAAGGCACGAGAAGGAACAAAGAGAAGTCCTCTAGACAAAGGATTCCTCTGATAGCATGAAGACCAGATGTAGCAACACCGTGATCAAAGGAGGAAGCGAAACCCTGAAGGTACGACGGAACCCAACCACGAGAAATCCTGGACTTGAAGAAAGGTAAGAGAGTGGATTCAAAACACGCAGAGGTAAGAGGAGAATAGCAGAGGGGTAAGGAGTAAAATCAGACCTAATCAGAACTATCCAACCGATTTTTCAAAAATAGTTTTGACACTCTACTTCGGCCGTTAGCTAGGTTATCCTACAGGCTGGACTTGTGGGGTATCGCAACTGCTGAGCTCTGATACCACTCTGTAACTACCTCGGTGAATTACGCTTCTAGTTACAAGCCTGGATGAGCGGAAATGGTTGAAATAGTACGGTGGGGCCCAAATGCCACTCACAGGTAGACCTTTCGGCCGTCCCAACCATTTCCAATCATCGGGACAAGAACAGGCGTGTCGGCGAAGGGATCAACTACATACACAAATGAGTATGTATGCAAGCCACCATACAACAGTACATCGAGCCATTCCATCTAAAAAGAAAGAATATAGCATACATCGGCAAGATTCAAATGTCCTAGATAGATATAATAGTTTAGGATATCTCCTCATACATCAAACATCGAGTATCGGTGAGCGGCAAACAAGATCCGGCACGGATAAGAAGCAAATCGGCATAAGATGCCCATTAAATAAGCACATCCGCCTACAGATCTCACGGATCCCGTTCGGAATCTCTACACCGAACGATCGTTGCCCACATCATCCGCCTCCTCCACCCAAGTATCCATCTTGTGAGTGTACTGCTCATCGAATCAAATAATTTATCGTGTGAGACCCTAGGGGTACTCAGCAAGTCTTTATGCCTCTAAAGGGGACACAACCTAGGGTGACGCAATTGCAGCAAAAGATAAACCCTAACAATTCTATAGATACTCGCTAACCATCCGCCTAACCAAAGATAGACGGATGTCCGTGAAATAATGACAACAGTTATAACAGTAATACCATCAGATCCATCCTCCTCCTTGCTTACCAACGAGGAAGCGGACGAACAACCCCCCATCCGTTGGCAATTTCATTAACCATTCCATGAGTGTTGCACTATTTACTAGTCAGTTACTTAGTCAAATTAGAAGCGGTACTTTAGTTATGCTTGTCTATGATCGAGAAACTGTGCTCCAAGTCGTCCATAACCATGACACGGCTTTGAAAGTTTTACCTGAGGGGTGCACAAATAGCAACACACACTCGATCAACCTTGGAAAAACCAAATCAAAACCCAATGAGGCCTTCACGAAAAAGCAATCACAGGATTCAGAAATATTTCAGGGGGCCACCCCATTGAGTACACCAAGAAAAGTTAGCCGACTCAGACGGACTCAAGGTTTGGGTGGGCCAGTACAGAACGATCGGGAACCCGAAGTGTGACTGGGCTTGTCGATACCGCGAAATCGTGTCCCGATCCTAAACAAGACAGTGCTCCTCGCACAATCGTAAATAAAGCAAGAAAGCATGGCATAAGTACAGGATAGTAAACAAAACCTCGAACTAGTTTGTGGCCCCAAGAAATAAGAATGAATCAAGCTCCGCTCAGGGGTCCCATAAGCCTCCGGATGTGGATAGCGCGAATAATCAAGGAACAGGAATCAAGTACTCGGGGTCCTACGGGACACAAGTGAGCAGGAAAAACCAAATAGCAGATATTGCTCACCGGTGCCACTTTCATTAGTTATCCCATTACTACTCAGGTTAAGTTGTTTAGGTACCTCGTTATCCATCAGACACTCACATACCCTACACATGCTGTTCTACGACTCGCATGGCTCAAACAACTCCTGTAGTAGTGGCTCATGGGATGGAGGAACAAGCTTCGGTGGGGTTTAAAAATAAAGGCTATGCAATACTTGGGATTCAATTCAATGCAATCGGGACTCAATGATGCAAGAATAAGATAGAGGCAATAGGTACTATATGTATGCATGCATGTGGTAGTGCTTGCCTGGCAGCTCAGTTGAAGCGAGAGAAGGATCTGGGTAGTGCTCCTGGTTCTCTTGATATATCCCCTGCTCAGCGTCTATTCGAAGAAGAACCAAACAAACAAGGGCCAATATAAATAAAGTGCACAAGCATATGAATAAAATGCGACAAGTAAACAATCATGCCATGATGAATGATGCACAATTTGCATGGCAATAAAGTAGCATGGCATGGGTGAGGTGTTGAATACAAGAATAAGTCATTTTATTGAGTTTTGGCCACACTTTATCCTCATATTAGTTGCTGTTTACATTATATTTATATGATGCATGCTGCAATTCAGAACATGGAATGCATAAACAGAAAGGTCTCGTCGAGCTGATCCTTTTAGACATATCATTTGTTAAATTTGGAGTTATAAATCAAAAGTTATTAATTAATTAAGGTGAAGGGCATTTTCTTGTAATTTTAGTCAACTTGAAAATTTAAGTGTTCAAAATATATTTTGGATGGCATATTTTAAATCCTCACATTTTTCTGATTCAAAAACATATATTATTTGTATTATTTGGAATTATGAATTTAAATTTATTTAAAAGTCAAAATTATTAAATAGGGTCAAAGTCAAAGGTTGACTATTTAAATTAATTCTGAAAATATTTGACTAAATATTTGAATTAACATTCAAAAACAAAACATATTTCATATTAAGTTTGAATTCGAATTCCAACCCATTTGAAAGTTATGAATTCATTTAGGTTTAAACAGATTTGAAATTTGAATTGAATTAATTTGAAAAGATTTGAATTCAAAACAGATACAGAAAAAATACTTTTTGCACTTAGGCAATTCTAGCCCTAGTCTCTGACAAGCGGGCCACATGCTGACTGGGCAAAGGACTGGTGGGGTTGAGGACCGCGGGTTTGTTTCCAGAAAAGCGAGGTGCCTTTTTATAAAAATGTCGGCTGGGAGGGCTGCGGTTGAGGCAGCAATGCAAGGGCTAAGTGCAAAGAGGCCGGCGCTACCTGAATCAAAACCTGTCTTTGAAACTCGACAGGCAGTAGGGCGACGGAGACGACTTCAGGTGAGGTTGGCGGCGGCCGTGGTTGACCAAAAAGGGCGCGGCTGGTGGCTACGGAAAGCTGGAGGTGCGGCCTACGCCCGAGATTCCTCAGAGGAGTCTGGTGCTAACTAGGAGAGAGCGAACCTTGCGATGAAGTCGCGGGCAGAGAGGGGTGCAGCGGCTACTCTGACGACAAAAACGCGCCTTGAGGAACCAAGACGACGGTGGCTATAGCTAGGCGATAGGGGAAGATACAAGGAGGAGTAGGGGCAGGAAGGGGGTGCTCACCTAGACCGATTCCCAGAGGAATCGAGGATGGGGGTGGTCGGAGGTGATGACGGCGACGGCGGTGTTGTCCTGTGCTTGGTCAGGAAGAAGAGGAAGCAGAGGCGCCACGCCCAGCTCCTCCTGCGAGCTTCCAGGATTCGCGGCGGAACGAGAATGGCACCCACACCCGCGTTGTCGACCAGGATGCCGGCTCAGCCAGAGAGGAAGAAGGGGAGAGGGAGAGGATGATCTGGTGGTGGCGCCGACCCGGGGATGGATGGGGCAGAGCTAGGGTTCGATGGGACGGCACCTGGGGTGGATAAGAAGGCAGGTGGTGACTCGGCTGACGAGGCGGCCACCACTGCTCGCCGTTTACTGAGAGAGAAGGGGTCGAGAGGAAGACGGGAATGGCAGGCGTCGCATTTAAGTCTTGGGCCAGCGAGAGGGAGGAGGGAAAATTCCTGGGCTGCTGCGGCTGGGCCTGTGCTGCGGCCAGGAAAGGCCCAGGTATGTTCTTTCTCTCTTTTATTATTCCCTGGTTTGTTTTATTTAGTTGTTTGTTTGAACTTGGTTCAATTTCAAATAACCTTTCTTTTGAATTCTTTTCAGATATTTTAAATAGAAGATTTTAGCACTTAAATGGAGAAAAGGGGGAGTAGAAGAATAGAGAGGATATGTCCATGAACCAATTTGGACATGATGCAAGAATAAAGAGATTTTGGCAAACAAAATAGGGATGAGGTTAATCAAAACATTTATAATTTTAAATAATGGTGCTCCCCATTAAACAAGAAGGGGCCCCTAATGAATGGATCATGCAAAACATTAGACATGTGCATGGGAGCATGTAGAATACAATGGATCAATCCATTTAGCATGTGGGTATGATTGACAAACACAAATCCAAATAAAAGAATCCACATGCTATAGGAATGGTGAACTACCCACAAGATCATGTAGGCAAAGTGTAGTGGAACAAAGGTGACAAGAATCCACACATTGTACATGGGCATGATTTAAATATAAACAAGACAATTAGAAGCCCACATGTACATGCATGGTGGAATCTAGAGAAACATTTATCACAAGGGGCCATAGTATGAACATTAGGTAGAATGATTTAGAGAGACATGCCCTCAACTCAATTTGGGCATTAAACAATGTATCAACAACCAAATACAATATCAAGAGGAAAATACAATTAATAATGCATAAGAATCTCATGTTGAAGAACAAGCCCGCCGTCAAGCCTATAGTCTCGCCAAGCTTGTTCGAGATGGCCATATCCTTGATAATGTCTATGGAGATTTCAATAAAGGTTCCACTACTAGGAGGCAACTAGCTTCCTTTAGCTCTCACCATGCGTTTATCTCTCTTGTGGAACCACAGAAAGTCTTCGAAGCTCTTGAAGATGATGATTGGCTTGATGCTATGAACGAGGAACTTCACAACTTCAAGAGGAACAATGTTTGGACATTGGTTGAGCGGCCCAAAGATTGTCAAAACGTCATTGGAACCAAGTGGGTCTTCAAGAACAAGTGTGATGCGAATGGAATTGTCGTGCGCAACAAGGCAAGGTTAGTTGCCCAAGGATACTCACAAGTTGAGGGCATCGACTACGGTGAGACTTATGCCCCCGTTGCTCGCCTTGAATCCATTCGTATGCTTCTTGCCTTTGCTACCCATCATAACTTTAAGTTGCATCAGATGGATGTTAAGAGTGCCTTTCTTAATGGTCCTTTGAAAGAGTTGGTATACGTCAAGCAACCTCCGGGTTTTGAGGATCCACTTTTTCCGAACCATGTCTACAAGCTCAATAAGGCACTCTATGGCCTCAAGCAAGCCCCACGTGTGTGGTATGATTGCCTTAGGGAGCTCTTGTTAGACCGTGGATTCGAAGTGGGCCTCATTGATCCCACTCTTTTTACTAAGAAAGTTGGAGGCCACTTGTTCATATGCCAAATCTATGTTGATGAAATTATCTTTGGGTCTATTAACAAAACTTTTAATGAGGATTTTGCCAAGCTCATGACCGATCGCTTCAAGATGTCCATGATGGGGGAGTTGAAGTTTTTCCTTGGGTTTGAAGTCAAGCAATTGAGGAAAGGGACTTTCATCAACCAAGCCAAGTACATCCAAGACATGCTCAAGAAGTTCAAGTTTGATCAAGTCAAAGGTGCTAAGACTCCCATGCCAACTAAGGTTAATCTTGATCTCGATCCCAAGGGTAAGGAAGTGGATCAAAAACTCTATCGGTCTATGATTGGGTCTTTGCTCTATCTTTGTGCATCCCGACCAGATATTATGTTGAGTGTGGGTATGTGTGCAAGATTTCAATCCGCACCAAAGGAAAGTCACATGGTGGCGGTCAAGAGAATCTTTCGATATTTAGTTCATACCCCAAACTTTGGGTTGTGGTACCCCAAGGGAGCTAACTTTGATCTTATTGGTTACACGGACTTGGACTGGGCTGGTGACAAAGTGGGAAGAAAGTCAACCTCCGGAGCTTGTCAGTTGCTCGGAAGATCTTTGGTTTGTTGGTCCTCGAAAAAGCAGAACTGTGTGTCTATGTCCACTGCTGAAGCTGAGTACATCTCTGCCGCAAGCTATTGTGCTCAATTGCTATGGATGAAGCAATCTTTGAAGGATCTTGGACTATCTTTTGACAAGGTGCCTCTTCTTTGTGACAATGAGAGTGCCATTGATATTGCTCATAATCCCGTGCAACACAACCGGACTAAGCACATTGAGATTCGTCATCATTTCATTCGGGACCATGTTGCTAGAGGAGACATTTCTTTGGAGTATGTTCCCACCAAGGCAAATCTTGTAGATATTTTCACGAAGCCTCTTGATGAAGCAAGGTTCCTAGAGTTAAGGCATGAGCTAAATATCATCGATTCGAGCAATGTTGCTTGAGTACCTTGCACACCTACCCGCGTCTCAATGTGTATCTTGTTTGGATGTAGGCATGGATTTAGGGGGAGTGTAGTTCCTCTTATTAATAAACACTATCCCTATTATGCGCACAATAAAGTTTTCATACTCTATAGTCTCTAAAGGAGACCATTTGAGCTTCATGATGAGTGCTGGTAATGAACCCAAGATATATCTTCGTGGTGTCAAGCCATTTACTCTTATATAAGGTGGCCTCGGCCACCAACCCGTTTTTATTTGTGTCCTTGACCTTTTTGTGTTTTTCTTGGCTTTGGTTCTTCACAGTTTGAGCTCTCTATCCTAAGCCTTTCCTTTCCTCAAGCCCTCTCTATTTCCTGCACAAGTTCTTCCTTGTTATCTTCCAAACCTGAGAAGGTCTTCCTGGCGTCACCGGAACTTCCGGTCAGCTGGTTGTTCGTCTGAACCACCTGTTGACCTGGAATGTGTTCAGCCTGACCCGGAACATCCGGTCCACCGTAACTTCCGATGGTTCTCCCTTTCCTATATAAGGTGGGCCCTGGGGGAAAACGGGATCTTCTTCCTTTCCCCCCCAAGACCCATCCTCTATTTGGAGCAGCCGCCGGCCAAGACCTCTCCGCGAAGGTGCTCCGGCCCCTTCGTCTCCGGCCACTCCTCCGCAGATCTTCTCTGTGGGAACCTTCCCCACCTCGATCTCCCACCATGGACTCCGGTATTTGCCCTCAACTCCCTCCATTAATGGAGATCTTGCTCTCTCACCATGGCTTGAGTTAGGGCACACCATGTCTAGGCTAGTTCTTTGGCTAGAACTTGTTGGGAGATCTTGGTAGGCCTAGGGTATCATGCTAGAGTAGATTGGTCCAATACACTCTTAAAAATCTTTGCACTTGTGGCTTTTAGATCTAGATCTAGTGAACTGCTGTTTGGATCCGTCAGTTCGTGGTCTCACCAGAACTTCCGGTGAGTCACGACCGGAACTTCCGGTGGACTATTTTCACCGGAAGCTCCAGAGATTCAGCGGAAGTTCCGGCAACAATGCAACTTTTTCCTGATTGTATTTTTCCAATCTATTTCTTTTGTTTCCTCTTCCGAACTTGTGCACTTACCCCACCTTCCCTCCCTATTCTTGTGCTTTCTTATCAGGGCAAGGAGGTACCCGCCAAGGCAAGCGTACCCGTCGACCATCCTCTGACATTCCTCCTGAGATTGATGAAGAAGATGTTGAGGTTGTGCGTCCAACCACTCAGACTAGTCGTCAGAAGGCTGCTGCTTTCGCCGTCTTCTTGTTCTTTGAAGGGAAGAGGCCTGCTCTTGCTCAGAAGGCCACTGCTGCTGGGCCAGACATGACCAAAGCCAAGATTTCCAAATGGTCTCAGAAAGATTACTCTGCATTCAGGCGTACGGATCCCTACCTCGTGGCTCGTGACCGTCTTTGCTTGGACCCTCACTTCCACAACTGCTGTCAGGAACAGATATTTGCTGAAATCTATGCAACGAAGAAGAAGTTTGTGGTTGCTCCTCAAAAGTACATCAATGTGACTCACATGGAAGAGAAGCATGCATACTTTGGCGAGGCTCTTGATATTTGCCAGAAGTTTGGGCTGATTCCCCTCATGGAGCACCGTCAGAACTTTGATGTGAATGCTATTGCTAAGTTTTACTCAACTCTGTTTATTCACATGCAGTCCTCTACTGAAGGTGTGTTGAAGTGGATGACTAGGGGAGTGTTTCTTACCGCCACTTGGTCTGAGTTTGCTGAGCTTCTTGGCTATCCCCTTCAGCCTGTCCGCGGGGCAAATGGTTGGCGTGTTCATGGTCCCGAAGCTGCTGATCCTGAGGTCCTGGAGCCTCTCTACATTGAAGGGTGGGGAACTGTTGGGTTTGTGAATCATCTGCTGCTAGTTTTTGACATCATGCGCAGGGTGTACTTGAACACCATCTCTCCCAAGGCTGGTAACTTTGATCAGCTCCATGGCTATCAGGTTGACCTCATGCATCAGACTTATCTCCGCCGTGACACTGATAGTCCCATGGATGTTATGCACTCCATCTACTCTGAGCTGTGGCAAGCTATTACTGAAAAACGCTCCTGCATCTATGCTCCCTTCATTTAGATTCTCATCAATCACAAGTGGATTGAGACGACTGGCACTCGCTTTCCTGAAGACAACATCACCATTCATGAGGAGAAGAAGCTTCATGTGAGTAAGCACCAAAAGCCTCGTTCTCAAGAAGAAAAGGAAGCTGAACTCCAGAAGGCCCGAGATGAAGCTGGTGGTCCCTCCTCTGCTCCTGGGGGCTCTAGTGCTGGTGGTCCGTCTCTCCAGAGGCAGCCGTCTTGGGCAAAGAAGCTGCTTGGGAAGGTGAAGAGAACTTTCTGCTTTCTGTAGGACCGCGAGTATCAGGCCTATGTAGATCAGCGTCACAATGTTCAGCGCCAGAAGGCCATCATGACAGCTCTCAACATTCCTGGCTCACCGATCACTAGCTCTGTCACTGTTCCCAAGGATGATTGGATTCGCGACAACTGCCACTGGTCCGAGGATGAGTCTGAGGAGGATGTCACTGGTCCGTCACCTGAGTGGGGTCCTTGGGTCCCTGAGTCTGCTCCTCCTCCCTTTCATGGCTGGGACGATTAGATTGATCTTTTCTTCCTTTTTGGTGTCTCGATGCCAAAGGGGGAGAAATATGTCTATTAGGTTGTCTACGGGATTTGCATGGGTTGAGTCGCGAGCCTGTTCTTGCCTTTGATCTTTTCTTGCTCGCGAACTCTCTAGTTTATTTGTGTGCTTGTGGACCTTTTATGTCTGTGAACTTATGTGTGCTTGTGGACCATGTTATGTTTGAGACTATGTGGTATCTTTGTGGTATCTTATGCAATGTCGTGCATGTGGTATCTTGTTGTCATCTTATGGGCATATGCATATGGTGGTGGAGCCTCATAGCTCTTATTGTTATTATTACTCCTTTTGTCTCCACCACTTTTGGTTGGTTCTGGTATGATCTCTATCTTTTCTTGTACCTTGCACTTGTGCTATCTTTGCAATTGGTAGGGGAGCCTCCTTGTATGTGTGCCAGTCTTGTCCTTAGAGTTTTTCTCTACCTTGCACACATACAGGGGGAGCTTGTCCCGTCCATTGCAAAGATTGCTTTGATTCTCTGCAAATCTTTGGGATTGTCATCTAACACCAAAAAGGGGGAGATTGAAAGGACTATATCTTCCCATGCTGTTTTTGGTGTTCATGATAATCCCAATTGTGTTTTATTGTGCGCTTGAGTTTCAGGGGAAACGTTGTTGATGTCTCCTTCAATTGTGGTGGATTCTCTCTTGGGATCTCATGAAGACGGTGGCCTTTTAGTTTTCTCCTAGTTTCTCTCCGGTTGTTGTTTTTAGGTCACCGTACTATTAAGAGGGGGTCCATATTGGAAGGATGTGGGAAATCACTTGTTATTGCACAAACCTATATGCACTGCCACAGCCATCCTACTATTCCGTGAGAGAGTGAGTTCTGCTCATTGGAGCCTTCATGTCTCACGGAACTTCCGGCTGGCCTGAAGTTCCTTCGAGCTTTTTTGTAGGTTCTAAGCTTTGTTCGATGCTAGTTCGCCCCAAGTTCATTTGGTGGATCGGTAACCTTCGTATGAAGTGTTCTATTTGCGGAACTTGGGCGAAACTTGCATCGAACTTGTCCTGCCAAAGGTCTGAGTCGAACTTCACGGCCGGAACTTCCGGCCAGATTTGGTTCGCGACCCAGAAATTCCCCCTAGTTCCGCTCCAAGTTCCATTGAAGGCTCAGTAACCTTCTGTTTTGAAGTGTTCTATTTGCTGGAACTTGGTCAGAACTTGCGTCGGAAGTTCACCGGAACTTCTGGTCTGTTTTGACCGGAACTTCCGGTTGCGCTTACGAGGGGCGTCAACGGTCGATGACCGTTGGAGCCAGTCTTGGAACTTCCGCCTCTCCGGAACTTCCGGTGGTCGCGGGGCTATAGCAGTTCGGTGAGGCCTATTTAAGGCACCCCTCTTCTTCCTCCCATCCTCTCTTGAATTTTTTCTCTCCTCCATTAATGCTTGAGCTTCACCTCACTAGATCTCTCTCTCTAGCCACTCAAATGACTTGATCTTTTGAGAGGTGAGGTTGGTGACCTAGATCTACACTTTCACCAAAGAAGATTTGATTTCCCCCACCCATCCTTTGTGGATCTTGTTTCTCTTGGGTTTCTTGAAACCCTAGACGGTGTAGGGCATCCTCGGAGCTAAAGCTTGTGTTGTAAAGCTTCGAGGTGTCATTGAGGGCCTCCAATTGAGTTGTGGAGCCTCCCCCTCAACTTGGTGTAAAGGTTTCGGTTGACGCCTTCAAGGTCACCGGTTAGTGGATTGTGAGGCCTCCTTTGTGGGGGAGCTCACCGGAGAAGAAGGTGAGGCCTTTGTGGCGCTCGGGTGACCTTGTGTGGCCCCGATACCTCTCCAACGTAGACGTAGCTCCTTGGGAGTGAACTACGGGAATTACATCTCCGTGTCCCCGCTCCGGTTACTTTGTTCCCTTCCTTTACTTCTTGCTATTTACCGTTTTTGTGGTTGGTGTTTGTTTTCTTGCATTTAGGTTGTTCACTTAGTTGCATCTCTAGATAACTTTCCTTCTCGTTGAGCCTAAAAGTGAGAAACAAATTAAAATTGGGTAGACGCCTATTCACCCCCCCTCTAGTCGTATCAAGTCGGTACTTTCACAAGGATTGCAGCAAAAATCCTCTCATCTTCTCACCTTTGGCCAACATTGTTATTTCAAACAGAATCATCAGCAAATCGCAGTGAAAATCCATTCTTTTTCGTCACCGAAATTACCCCAAATTACCCACTATAAACCGTAACACTACTGGCGCAACTACATGGTAAACGATGTCGGTCGAAGGAGGAGGGCAGCCTGGACGCTACATTCGTCTTCGTCAGTGTTCGCATTGTCACGATCATTACAACCCCACCGATCAACCACCATTGTCGTTGCTAGAGCAGGGTGGAATGTCAGGTGATGCATAGAGGACGAGGTGGACTCTCGGGCCTCACTTGGCCGGCCAAGTCTTTTCCTCTCCCATACGTTGTGTAGAACCAGCGAAGCCGGTCACCCGTTATCCACGGGCAACAATCCCTGTTTGGCAAACTTCCCAGTGTTTGATTTAGACAGAGATTTGATAATTTAGGATGCAAATGATAGAGATTTTGACGCAATGGTTCAATTCGCCAAGCCTCCACGGGTTTATTGTTTAAAATAGGAATTTCCGTTTTTCTTTTGAAAGCATCAGATTCACAACAAAAGAAGCGGACAACGAAATGGCAGGGTAAATGGATTGTGGAAAATCAACCCATCTGTGGCAGTGATAGCCACAGCCACGTATCAACTTGCCTCCGATACGCCTCTAGCTATATTGGCACCTGATCGATATACCCACTCACTCACAATCTGGCCAATCATCATCGTGCTATGGCCCCCTTGTCCGCTGACCTGTGCACATACAAGTCACGCTCTACAGAATATTTGCAACCAAAGAGCTCCAAGGGCCATCGTTTCCTTTGATCGATCTGCTCAATTTTTACCTTTTCCATACCGTGTCCTTTTCTTGTCCTAGTGCGCGTCACGCATTTGGATTTCTTTAATGGAGGTTTTGGATTTCTCTTTTACCGCTGCGTAAGAAGCGGAGAACCGAGCAAGGACAAGCAGAGTTGGTACTTGCCCTTGTTGCAAGAAGCTACAAGAAGGGGGGGAGAGTGTTCGTGGCTTGCTTGCTTGCGCTGCCTGCCCTCCCAAACCCGGAAATCTTCTTGCTGAAATAAAACTTGTCTACCCAAATCTTCTCTTCTCCGCTCTCCCAAATTCGACATCTCGGTTCTTGGACCTGCGGGGCCGCTCGCGTGGGCGCAGCGAAGGTGGCGACTTGCACGCTTGGCAGTTGGCGGCAGTTTGGCAACGTGACCCGCGCGTGAGCGCCGGGAATGGACGCCGAGAGCACCGGCGGCGGCGGAGCGCCGAGGGCGGCGCGGAGGAAGGTGAGTCTGGGCATCTGCTTTATCGGATTCCTCCGTGCGGAAGATTCGATCTCCGGCGTGGTTTTTTTGGGTCGGGGCCACCACGGTCACGGCGGTTTCTTGGTTTCTTGACGGCGGTTGTTGCCTGCAGCAGTGGAGCGCGGAGCTGCTGCTCGCTTACCAGAGCCTCGGGGTGGTGTACGGCGACGTGGCCACGGCGCCGCTGTACGTGTTCAAGAGCGCCTTCGCCGGCGGAGACATCGAGCATTCGGCGGGGAACGAGGAGATCTACGGCGTGCTGTCCCTCGTCTTCTGGACGTTGACCCTCATCCCGCTCCTCAAGTACGTCTTCGTCGTGCTCCGCGCCGACGACCACGGCGAGGGCGGCACCTTCGCGCTCTACTCCCTCATATGCCAACGCGTCCGCGCGGGGCTGCTCCCCGGCGGCGACGTGGTTGCGGGGCGGCCGCGCGAGGGAGAGGCGCCGGCGCCCCGCCTCTCGGGGGTGCGCGCCGCGCTGGAACGGCACAGGGTCCTGCAGAGGCTGCTGCTTCTGCTCGCTCTGCTCGGGACGTGCATGGTCATCGGCGACGGCGTGCTCACCCCTGCCGTCTCTGGTCGCTCCCTCCTCCTCCTTCCCCACAGAATTTTGGTTTTGTTCTTGAGATTGTTGTATTGGTTGGTAACTATGTTGGGATACAGCCTGATTGTCTTCTTGCTCTGTTTTACAGTGTTCTCAGCGGTTTCCGGGCTTGAGCAGTCGCTGAACAATGAACAGCACGAATGTAGGTCAATTGCTTGATTTGCTTGATACCAATGTCTGGTTCTTATACTAGCGGATTCTAATAGGATATATTCGAATTACTTGTTCATTTGTAGCAAGATGCTCATTTTCTTATTCTGAATATGCTGTTTCTGAGTAGTGTTTCTGAATCTGCTGTGACATGCTGCTGGCTTTCAGATATTTTGCTACCGGTAACATGCGCGATCCTGGTGGGCTTGTTCACCTTGCAACACTACGGCACACACAGGGTCGGCTTCCTTTTCGCGCCTATTGTTTGCCTGTGGCTTCTTTGCATCAGTATCATAGGGGTCTACAACATCATCCATTGGAATCCCCATGTGTACCGAGCTCTTTCGCCATACTACATGTACAAATTTCTCCAGAAGACTCAAACTGGTGGCTGGATGTCACTGGGTGGGATCCTTCTATGTATAACTGGTGAGGGCAGAATACAGACTATTGTGCGCCCGTCACTTCTAATAAATGGTGATGATAAGTTGACCACATCTGAAACTATTTGAGTTCGCAGGCTCTGAAGCTATGTATGCGGACCTTGGACATTTCTCACAGTCTTCAATTAGGGTAAGAGATGAGTGTCTTAGCTCGAAGTTTCGTTACATAATCCTTATGCCACTTGGCCTGAATATAATTCTTTTGCCTTTGAATTTCTTTACTAGTAAGAGGGTGCATATGAATTAAATGTTTGCAATGTTTATAAAGAGGACCTTTGTACACATTGTTGAAGTAATCTAAGTTTGCATCTGAAACAGCTTCAATTCATGAAAAACAAAGACTTGTGTTAGGACATGGAATTTTAAGCAGAGAAAATGAGTTAATTTAGGGGCAAATTAATTTGATTGTGTGCATTGGACTGTTGGTATCCAATGCGACTTCCCATGCTCTTGTTTTGTTGCAAAAGCTAGATTTTAACTCCCTGTATTATTTCATAGTTCATACTAGCTTTTAGGAATTGACATTCGCTACCACCATCCTTGATCTGTTGATCTTCACCTCAAGTTCTTATTTAAGTCCTAACTCCCTTACCGCTATGCTTTACTTCCAACAGATAGCTTTCACATCTGTAGTTTACCCAGCTCTGATACTTGCATATATGGGACAAGCTGCTTACATTTCAAGACATCACAATTTTGAGGATATTAATAATATTGGATTCTACGTGTCAGTCCCAGGTATACTTTATATTTTCAATTTTCACCCTCATGGGTAAAACACTTGGAGAATATAACTGTATAACAAGTCCCCCTTTATTCGTTATTTACTTATGCAATAATCTCTTTCTAGAAAAAATCAGATGGCCTGTTCTGGTGATTGCAATACTTGCAGCCGTCGTTGGGAGCCAAGCACTTATTACTGGCACATTCTCAATTATCAAACAGTGCTGTTCCTTAAATTGCTTCCCTAGGGTGAAGATTGTGCACACATCCTCTACAGTACATGGGCAGATATACATACCAGAGATCAATTGGATCCTGATGATACTATGTTTGGCTGTTACTATAGGCTTCAGAGATACAAAGCACTTGACAAACGCACAAGGTAACAAGCGTAGTTATATAAGCATATAATTTCTTTTCAGAAGTGCACATGCATATTTTCATTTTACCATGAACAATGAACAGATGCAGACCCTTTATGTTTATCTTGCTTTTTTGTGTATATAATTTATGGTCAACTTGACATGCCAAGCGAATGTGGTTTTTTCTTGGTTCAGGTCTGGCGATCATAACTGTTATGCTCGTCACAACTTGCTTGATGTCACTGGTTATAGTCCTTTGCTGGAACAAGAACATAGTGTTATCTCTCGGGTTCCTTCTTTTCTTTGGTGCAATTGAGGTTGTTTACTTCTCAGCATCCCTTGTGAAATTTCACGAAGGGGCTTGGGTACCTATCACTCTTTCCTTCATTTTCATGATGGTGATGTGCGTGTGGCATTATGGTACCATAAAGAAGTATGAGTTTGATGTCGAAAACAAGGTATCGATAAGTTGGCTTTTGAATCTTGGCCCTTCCTTGGGGATTGTTCGGGTCCGAGGCATTGGCCTAATACATACAGAGCTTATGTCTGGTATTCCGGCAATTTTCTCTCACTTTGTCACCAATCTGCCTGCATTTCATCAGGTATGTTATCATCTTCTTTTGCTGCATAAGTTTGTTTTCAGAATCGACAAGAACACAGTTATAATGTCTAATCTATATTCTCTATGCTTTCCCCAAGCCACTCTCCTGAATAAATTTTCTTAGCCCACCAGTACGTGCATCTAGCTAACTTCTACAATGTTCAAACATATTTTACCAGGTTCTGGTATTTCTATGCATTAAATCAGTACATGCACCACATATCCGACCCGAGGAGCGATTTTGGGTTGGTCGCGTTGGCCCGAAACAGTATCGTCTATACAGGGTGGTTGTCCGGTATGGATACCGCGATGTGCCGAAGGATGACATAGAGTTTGAGAAGGACCTAGTTGGCAGCATTGCAGAATTCATCCGCTGTGGGGACTCGGAAGACCAAAATGGCTCTCTGGACAGCACAGCAGACCAGTCCTATGAGAGGCTGTCTTCCATCAGCAAAGGTCTGCCATTTCAGGAGGGCAGTGAGATTACAGGATCAGATACATCGATACCATCCCCAGATAGCCAGACATACCTGAACGCAATAGCACCGAAGGCAAAGAGGGTAAGGTTTGTGCTTCCAAAGGGTGAACAGATTGACAGCGAGGTGCGCAGTGAGCTGCAGGAGCTGACAGATGCTAGGGAGGCAGGCATGTCATTCATCACGGGGCGCACGCACATGAAGGCGAAGAGCGGGTCTGGTCTGGTAAAGCGGATCGCGATAAACTTCATCTACGAGTTCCTGAGAAGGAACAGCCGAGGTTCTGTGACTGCAGCTAACATACCTCATGCTTCGAGTCTAGAAGTAGGGATGGTGTGCCAGGTCTGATATGATTGTCACCACCACGCTCCGTTGTTCAAACATCAGTGTGTGTACATATATATATATATATCCTAACGAAAGAGGTATAGAGGATTGATGAAGCAGGGCACCGTTGGTCGAGAATTGTACATCAGAAGTGTGCATAGTTTTCTCTGTGATGTATTGTGTTGAGCTTATCTTTATTTTTTCTTTTTGATATGTTGTTGTCATTACGGCCGCCGTCTTTGTATATGGGTCATAGAGCTGTAGGAGGGACAATGACGAGATCATTCTTGTGCATGTGTTCGGTTCTGCTGCAATTGTCTGTTGCATAACTGAGAGTAGGCTGAGAAATGATACTACTTGTTTTGCAGAGCAGTAGTAAGGCTTTGGTGAAGTTCCATAATTTAGCTAGGCATTCTAACTAATTTATAGATCAATTATATAATCCCTTCGTCCAAAAATAACTGACTTGAGTTTGGGCGTCACGGAAAAAAAACCCTCTCCCCCTCGTACGTAACCCCTGGCGTGTCGCTCCACAGGGCGACGCCAGTGGCCCCCGCGCTGCCGCCCGACCCCTCTCCCCCCGCCCACGGTGGCGGCGGCCCCCATCCTTCGAAGGAGGTTTGCGGTGGTGGTTGCCGGAGGTTCCCATTGGATCTGCCGGGGCAAAGGATCGTCGGCGTACTGACGTGCAGCGGCTAGGGCGGCGTCCTTGGTCGGGGTGGTGGCGGAGATCCTCTCCCGGTGGCGCCATGGCCAGCGACGGAGGTGGGGGTGGACTGGTGGCCATGGACGAAACCCTAGATTAAAATTTGGGTGTCTCCTGTGCCGTCCCCCAATTCCTCTTTGATG
The DNA here is from genome assembly GCA_030063025.1 of Avena longiglumis. Taxonomy (NCBI): domain Eukaryota; kingdom Viridiplantae; phylum Streptophyta; class Magnoliopsida; order Poales; family Poaceae; genus Avena; species Avena longiglumis. Next base: position 70,458,120 of record CP125977.1, on the reverse strand, counting down.
CATGGTTGGGCCAGATCCGGTGTAGGGTCGATCCTGCTCTGCCGCTGCCTTTCTCGATGCTAGCCTAGCCCAAGGGCTACTGCTAGGGGTCGGAGCGACGGATCTTGCAGGTTGCCGGGCGGTGGCGTGGGGGCTGCCGGCTAGGCATTAATAATGGTGGTGGTCCTCGGTTCTCTCGCACATCAAGACGAACATATACTTGATGCGTGCCTAATGGATATGTCTGGAGTGTCTAGTTTCAGAAGGCTCTGCCGGCGAACTCCCATGGACGCATCATTCTTGAAGATTGCTGGATCAGAAGGAATTCGGTCGTGCGCACCTGTGTTTTTTGCTGGCCGTTTGTTTCAGATGGAGCGTGGCGAAACTCTGCTACCTGTTACCATCATGTGTCATGTCTTTGACGTTCCATGGTAAAGTCAGATATGGAGAATTTCATGAGGACAGGAACATAAGGGTTAGCTATGGTGGATTGAGTCTTTGGGGTGTTGAGGATCTGGCTTGGTGATCTATGACTCGCGGTAGCGTCTGTTAGAGGGGGTGAAAACACAGGAGATGTTCACGGTCTTTCCTTGCAGGGTGAAAATATAAGGTTTGGCCTTCATTGGTTGTGCCTGGCAATGGCCTTGCAGAAGGCATTGTTTTGCGAGCGAAGACTTTCTCCAGGGTGAAAACCTAGAATCTTTGATCGGGCGACGACATCGCTTGAGCACTGTTTCCTTCTTGGAGGCGTCGTTTTTGGAGGGGTTGGACTCTAATGTTGTTTTGGTGGTGTTATTGTCGCTGCTGCTAAGAATCTAATCACTTTAGCGGGACTTAATTCTTCTTCTTTCTTTTTTTGCTGTGTGCATCTGTAATACCAATAGGATAATACATTGTTGCAGATAGCGGGTGTAACCGGTATCACGCGATATTAATATATGCCCTCTTCCAAAAAAAAATTACATTTTAGTGTATAAATATATTCGAACCTAAACAAATGTAAATTAGTTATTTATGGACGGAGGGAGTACTTACTTTGCTCGTACAGAGCTTTACTGATACGAATCAAAACGTAACCTTGAGTAACCATTTGCTCTACACAATCTTGAGATGGAGCACTTCTATAAGCAAGACAATGCCCTATTCTTTACAAATTTCCCCTTGAGTTTTTCAAATCCCTTCGTGTTCTCCGACACAGCTGGCAGGGTTGCGTGGCGAGATCACACGTGAGCAACCCTAGAGACACTACAAAGTAGTTGAATTGAGACGGATGACAGAACCGTGTGCATCCCTGCTGACTATAGTTACCACGCTTTCATTTTTCATGGTCCAGTGGAGATAATTTGGTAGGGCTTATAAAAGTGATGATCAGAAGATTATCTATTCACACATGGTTGTACATTGCGAATATAATGGTTAATTGGGGCCTTACTGCTCCATGGTAACAATGCAACATGAGACAGTGAATGTAAAGGCTTTCTCAAAATATGGTCATCTACACAAACTATAGTATAGAATTAATTTTATTTGACAAAAGCATCTATTAGAGAGCTACTTCGTGGAGGGAGGGGATGCCCAGAACAGGAAATGAAATCTTGGGTGCCCTCTATGGAAGTGTTGAACTGCATGAAACTATTCATTGCATGGTTGTTGCACCACATGGCATCAACATTTGATGTAACAACTAGCACGGTGGCCCTCGCAAATGCGAGGGCACCATCTTTAGTAGGTTGAAGGCGTCTAAGAAATAGGATTATAGTTGATAGATACCACATTATAAGATAAGAAATACTATGGATCTAGAACCATAAAATCTTATTCTAAGAAGATTATGATATATGCAAATAAGAGATCTTACAAACTTAATTTTGTGGGCTGAAAATTGTTTTTTCTTCTGTCAAAATATACATGTGTGTTTGTTCTATGTAATATTATCTCAATGGTGAAACTATGTGTGATGTTCGATAAGTATTTGAGCTTAATTAACATGGCCGGATTTTGGCTTGAACATAAAATAAAATAATTAGTTCATACAAATTAAACAATTAGAATTGTTACATTGGTCCGAGTTTCTTCCTCACAACTATTTATGCGGTTCCAAAACGTGAAACCTTATAAACTTCAACAAAGTTCCGTGGTGAAATTTTTACATTATTTTTTATATTAATAGGATCCTATAAAAAGGTAAACACAAATTTGTACTATATAAGTTCAAAAGTATTCCTAGACGATCCATTTACATGTTTATACATCGCTAATTCAAGTAAGAGAATTATGGCTTTAAGTTTTATAATGTCGTCAATTTTGATATATTATTTTTCTATGTATTTAAATAATTACATGTTATGTCGTTCTGGAATTCCTTGGTTCCATGTAACATGAATACACAACTTCGATAGTATAGTTCTAGCAGTTAATCTGTGTTCGGTTTTATTGGATGTTTGAATGATTTGTGCTCTTATGTTGACTTCACTACATCATAGAAAATACATGGCAGGTATTCTAAGTATGTAAAATCATAGAAACCAAATAATATCCACCGGATCAATTCCTAATAATTAAAATTTGCACATTTTAGGTCCTCTGTATAAACAATTAGTTCCTAGGTTTAAGATGATATGAAGTATATCAACTAATTCACCCGGCAAAAACGACACTAAATCTTACAAATAACTTGTCTTAACCTCTTGGTAATGTATGGTGTATAAGATTCTGCTCACTATATATGTTTGGTATATCTCTTTGTGCACAACCATTATTTTTATTTCAAGTCCTGAGCTTCAGAAAACATCACTCCTCGCATACTCCTTTGTTGATGCCCATAAGGGTGTTTGGTTCTAAGAATGTAAAATCATACAAACCAGACAATATCCACCGGAAAGGAGGTCCGAACCAAAAAATTATATACTGCAAAATCAGTGCAGCGGAAATTTAAAACGGCATTTTTTTTTACAAAAGCCAAACACCTCAATTTACGTAAAATCATTGTACTCTTACTAATCACAGGATTTTCAATTTACCTTAAAAACTTTGCTGCCAAAACACAACCAAAATCATAGCAAATCTTTTAAATTGTTAATTATCGGAATAGAAAGATATGAAATATAGCCATTGCACTTTTTGTTTGCACGAACGGACTTGGCTAGCTCGCCAGCCGATCTCCTCTTTTAGAGCATCTCTAGTGGCTCGTCCAAATGACCGTCCAAAAGAAATATAGACGATGTGAGACAAAAAACGCTCTCTAGAGGCTCATCTAAAGCGTCGTCTAAATTTAGACGGCCATCCATTTCTGCTACCCATCGTCTAAATGTGGACGACCGAGCCACGACGTCCAAATGCAACTGCCACTCGTGAGCCTTCTGTCTCGCGCGCCGTGTCCCTGCTCCCGCGCTCGTCCCCTGTAGAATAGGCGAGAGAGGGTGAGAAATTGGATGGGGTAGAGGGGGATTTCCATCCTAGAACCATGGCAGGCGCCGGATCTGGCCGCCAGCGTTCCGTTTCTTCCCAATTTGGAGGCAGGGAGGTGGTGATGGGCTGATGGCCAAACGCGCGTGTCGATGGGCGGGGGCGGCGCAGGATGCGTGGGCGGATCGAGAAGCTGCGAGGCGGCGGCTATGCAAGGGCACAGCGTGTGCAGGCGCGGTTGTGCTGTCTGGCGGGAGGTGCTAGTTGTGCAGGGGCCGCGCGGGTTGTGGCGCCACTACTTGCTAGGGTTCGTGGATAGAGATGGGACAACAACTCAACCTGAATTTTAATATTGATTTTGCTGTTACTGAAATTTTAATACCGATTCTGCTGTTTCTTGATAGTGTACGGTCTCAATTTTGTTTCCCACGACCGGCTAACAATCAAACTTTTTGCAAACCTCTAGATTTGTAGCTTTTGCCGACCGGGTGTACTCATCCTAACCATAGTCGTTGGATGGTAGTTAGAATATATTGTTAAATATAGGAGAGAGAATATAGACCTCCTGGATATAGACGTTCCACTGAAAAACCGAGGATGTCTAAATAAAAAAAATTATACACGGCCATCTATACGAATATATAGACGTTCATATTTGGACATTCCACTAGAGATGCTCTTATGTTCAAAAACAGACAGCTAGACGACACGGCTAGCTAGCTGGTCTGGTCTTTTATTTTCAAACGATACCTTGCTAGTTAATCTATCTATCTATCTATCTATCTATCTATCTATCTATCTCTATCTACTACTCTAGAGATAGGTTCGTCTTTAAGATATTTCCGTCCGACATTTTCTAGACGCTTTTGCCCCTGACAGTTCTAACATACTACAAGGGCTACCACCGCAAGTCAAAGTAACCCTTCGTTCTCTCTCAGAGTCAACACGACATTATCCCCTCGAACGCCGCCGCCTGGCGGAAGCGGGGGCAGCACACTGCGCCAGGTACCCCGTCATCGGCCTGGAGCACCACCGGTATCGCGGATCTTCCACCCCTCCATTACCCTATTAACCGTGCGATGAGTCACCTCCTACCCCTAGCTTCGTCCCAATTAAGCTCCCGTCATGGCCGTACGGGACGAGATCGGGGCGCTCTCTCCCGTGGCTCCCCGGTGTCGTTGTCGTGCCTGCTCTCCCCGGGTGCTGCGTGAGAAGTCGCCCCCTCCCGACGCCAAACTACATCTGCAGCGAGAGCAAGATGGACCTCGCGGGGGTGGAGCGGCTGGAGGAACGCAGAGGAAAACGACCACCCCACCAGGCCACCACCCCAACTCGACGGGACGAGCTCTTCGTGCGACCGACCCAACTTGCTGGGACGAGCTCTCCGCGCCATCTTGGGCGGCGACGAGGACGTTTTGGTGCAGGCGTGGGACCTACGCACGGACAGAGGTTCGGGAGCCGGCGGGAAGGGGCTCTGATCAATGGCGGCGAGCGACGCCTGAAATACGGAGCGGTGGTGGCGTCTCGGCGCAGGCGCATATGAATGACTACCCCGCGCGACGCGGCGGCGCTCGAGAAAGAGACCACGATGGTCTTCGAGAAGCTCTTCAAGTTCACCGGCCCCAACCTGAAGCACCTCCTGGAGTGGCCCTCGGTGGAGGGCTCTGACCCGGAGCCCGGCCGCTACTGCCTCTGCGCTCCTTCCTCTTTGGGACTCTTTGGGAACTCGGTGCCCATGTCCGCCCTCGCGCGCATCATCGAGAACACCAAGTTCCGCGATGGTGTCGGATGTGCCGCTCAGGTTTGGGTTCGCCGCCAAGGGCGCTCAGGACTGCAGGTAGACAGACACAAACACCGTGGTGGTTTTGCACCTGTCTGACGCCGGCGAGTACCCCACAAGGAGGAGCTCATGTGAGGTGAGGCTTGGCCTTTAATGCTTGGATCATACTACTGGATGATTAATTATATGATGAGAGGGTTGCCAATTTGTGCTATCTCGATGTTAATTTACACTAAATGGGGATCATATTACTGTATTTTTTGTGTGTGAAATTGAATCAGACAAAGTAGTCTGACATTACTTGTGTACTCCATCATCGCTAAACATGGCATGGGTATGTCTGTTCATAAAATGAGTGTAACGGACATTATGTCTGTTCATCACTAAACAGGGCATGGATATGCCTTGAAATTGCTACATAAATGGCAACAATGATCTTCCATCCGGCATTCTTGATAGTGTTGCTTTATGCGTGTTGTGTTTTTTTTTGGAAAAGAGCATATATTAATATCACACGGATACCAATTACACACAGTCTCTGCAACAACACATGCCCTATTAGCAATACGGATGCACTCAGCCGAAAAAAAGAGGAAAATTTATAAAAAAGAAAATTCCTGCTACAGTAATCTGATCCTTAGCAGCAGCGACACTACCACCACCAAAAAAAACACCAGAAGTCCAACCCCTCCAAAAGTGACGTCTCCAAGAAGGAAACCGTGCACAAGCGCTATCATCGCCCGATCAAAGATCTTAGGTTTTCACTCTGGAGAAAGTCCTCACTCGCAAAACAATACATTCTGCAAACCATTGCCAGTCACAACTAATGAAGGCCAGATCTTGGGTTTTTACCCTGCAAGGTAAGACTGTGAACTCCTCCTACGATGTCGCCCCCTCTAACAGACGCTACTGCGAGTCACAGAAAACCAAGCCAGATCCTCATCTCCATAAAGACTCAATCCACCATAGCTCACCCACATATCTCTAGCTTCATGACATTCTCCGCATCTGACTTCACCATATGTATCGTCATAGACATGTCACATGATGGTAACAGGTAGCAGAGATTCACCACGCTCCCACTGAAACCAAACGGCCAGCAAAAAAACAGGTGCGCATGACCGAATTCCTTCCGATCCAGCAAACTCCAAGCATATGCGCCCATGGGAGTTCGCCGGCGGAGCCTTCCGGAACCAGCCACTCTGGCCAAATCAATGGAGACACGCATCAAGTAGATCTTCGTCTTGGTGTGAGAGGAATCCAAGGACCACCCCCTTTACTCAAACCGGTCCGGCAGCCCCCTCGCCACCCGCCGGCAACCTGCAAGATCTTCCGCATCAAACCCTACCAGCAGCCTTGCGGCTAGGCTAGTACCGAGAGAGATGGCAGCAGAGCAGGGTTGGACCCTACCGGATCCGGCCCTACCAGCAGCGAAGAGGTCCGGGAAGGCGACGCCGGAGCACCAGATCTCAAGATCTAGGGTTTCCAGCACCAGCCAGCTTGGCCCTGGACTTCCACCGCCGGTCATGGCGCCGCCGGGAAGGACCTCCACCACCACCCCAACCAGGGACGCTACCCTGGTTGCCAGCCGTCGTCGATCCAACCACATATGCCCCAGCAGCCATGGCAGCTAACTCCGACCTCCATCCACCCCGGACCACCTTCAGCAGCCAGGCCCGCCACCCTGTCGCCACAGGGTGCGACAGCGAAGTGTTGGTTGTCGCTATTTTTTCTAAAGCCTCGGCACAAGTTTACGGAGAGCTAAAAAAACCGCGTGTTGTGGTGATGGGTCTCAACTATCGAATCATGATTGACTGAGTATTGAATATTGAATTTGTTGGTTGTTCCTGTTGTCCGAAAAGATTTTTATCCACAATTGGTTACTATTTGTGCAGGAGATTAGCTTATGCGTCTTCATCTTAGAATATGATTTTAGAATATGATTAGCTGATGCGTCTTCATCTTGGAATATATTGTCAAGGTTTATGATAAAACAAATTTGTCTTGGAGAGTGATTTTTATTTCCTAAACTTTTATTTACATCTATAAGCAATAAACAAATATGAGAAGATCGAGAACGGATTTACGGTGAGGGGCTGGGTCGCTAGCTAGGTAGAGGGGATCGAGGGATGGCGATGCAGAAGGGAACGAGGATACCTAGGCGACTAGACGTGATGTTGGATTTCTAACGCATAGTGATTTCCCTGTTCCTTTTTTTCCATAGATGTGTTTAAATGATGAATTATTCTTCCCTTTCGATGATTATATGTTCTCATGTTATGTTCTATTTTGAGAACCATAAACAACATGTGCTTCTATCTTGGCTGGCAGTTAGATTGTGGCTTAGGTCGGTGTCCACCAAGTTACAGTTATCCATGGTTATGTGAGTCTTGATTTTTACTGCGAAGATCTGACACAAAGAGTGTCGAAGAACATTGTGATGGAGGGGTTAACCTCTTGGGTGCCCGATCTTCACGGATCTCGTGGTCAAATCGATGTGAAAGCGAGGGGAAAGGGAGAAGGTAGCGGAAGCGAACACACACCTCGTGAAGAACACGATGAACACATGCAAAACTCACACGATACAAGGCCCATTTCCCCCGAACGGCGGCCACCGGTCCGATAGAATCCTCGCAAGGAAAACGTGCTCCCTCAAATCCACATCGGAGAGGGAAGAACACCTTGGGGAGGGTCTTGACAACTTGGAGACGAGACATCGAACTCCGAGGCCTTGTTCAACGATGGATGCGTGATGCAAAGTCCAATCGAGGTTGGTGACGATAGTCGGTCCCCTTGGATAAGGGGATGAGGCAAAACTAGAGCTTCCACACAAGGGGGTTGTCTTTAGTCTATCATCTATGCCTAAGGGATACATGAAGGGGTGGGGGCTCTATTTACAGGCCAGCCTCATAAACAGGGGTAGTTTAGGGATAAAACTAGGGTTTGGACGAGATAGGGGGGTACATGGGCCGAAGGCCCAGCTGGCGGCGCGCAGGCCCATCTTGTGGGATGGAGACTCCGGTGTGGTGGGCCGGAGACTCCGGTCTGGGCCAGAGACTCCGGTCTATCTCCGGTGTCGTCTCCGGAGGGGCATACAGACTGTCCCCGGGTCGGTTGCTGGTGTTGGTCCGGAGGTCGGTCCGGAGACTCCGGTGTAGCAGGACCGGAGACTCCGGTGTGGCAGGACCGAAGACTCCGGTGTAGGCCGGAGACTGTGGTGGTTCAGCCGTGGCTTCTTCCGTCTCCTCTTGCAAGCCTCCGTCTTGTCGGGCTTGATGTTCCGGGCTTCCTCCCTTGCCTCCGTACTTGTCGGTGTGAACCTATCATGCATATGTGACGGAATATGAAGTAGCATACCATTCAATAGGGTAGGAAGTGGGCTCGCATAGAGGAACAGATTCACCTTTGGAGTCCATGACGACTTGGCATAAGTTGGAGACCATGATGTGGTAACGACCGTAGGTCGGGCTACATCAGCTCCCCCCTTCAAAAAGAGTCGTCCTCGACTCTACATACTCATCACAAAGTAGAAGAGGTCGAGAGACCTTCTTGATCCTGGGGTTCACCATATAGTCATCCTCGAGAAGATTGACTTGACAACACTTCAATGTTCCTTCACCTTCCATGAAGCCTACAAAGCTCACAACAAAAGCAAAGCAACACTCAAAGCGTAGCCAATTCATGAAGATTATTGCATGAGTCCTCAAGTAGAAGGAAGTCACCTTATCTTGTAGAGATAGCTCGATGAAGGGTAGACATCGGTAACTTTCTTCAGTTCTTCTTGTCAACATATAGTCCATATAGGTTGACGTGTATGCATTTGTACCTTCATACAACAAAGACCAAGAAAAATATTTTCGTGCGTGGTAGAGGAGCATGGCAAATGTGGCATGTCCATTCTTGTTCACAACACTATTAGCACAATACAAGGATAGCAAATGGAATGCATACGCAAGGTCAAAGTGTATGGAAATCGTTCGAACATCCTCCAAATGTGGCAACTCAAAAACTCCATATAACGTAGCAGTGGGGCACTCAAAGCATTGGATCAAAATTTCAATCAACATCTTTGATGCAAGAATAGGAGAATTCGGCAAAAACACACAAGGAAGAATTTCCAAAGAAACATCATTATGTGTGCAAACCAACCATTGGAAAGAGAAATTGTTCAACATGTTGGATGTCACACACAAATCATCGATAGCAAATATCATGGGAGTATGAGTATCCCAAGCGGAAGCCAAAGTAACATGTTTGCAAACAAACCAAATGAAAAATCAAGTGGTCCTTATGTTTGTTGCAACAACAAGACGAGATTCTTAGAAGCTCTCATGACAATACATGCTCTTAATGGAATTGTGGTTGCACACAAAACATCGGAAAGATTCAACACTTTTGTTGCAACACACAAAGCATCATTATCCAAAAGCAAAGAAACATGAATGTCACAAGGTGAGATAATACCATCAACATGCTTGCAATCAAACCATAGGAAAGAGCAATTTGCCAACATGAAAGATGCAAATCATGCAAAAGGTATCAGAGCTGGGTTCGATCTTGAACTCACTTGTGGGATGCTCTCAAGAGCTCTTTTTGTCAACTCGTGCTCAACCGAGGTTGACATGATAGTGCGGGTACCTACATACATCATACACAAAAGGAAGAACGTGTGTGCATGGTAGAGATACACATCATCCATCATGACATATCTCTTCTTGTGCACATCACCGTTAATGTCAATCAAGTATGAAATAGGTGCATGGTGAGTATGCAAGTGGGGAACATGCTTATCTTGGCAATCATCAAAATCTCCAAAAATTGAGAAAGCTATGGGGGCCATCTCATTATAACGCATATGATCAATGTTGTTGCAAGCAAAACAAGTGAAATAGCAAGCATTCATCTTATTGCAAACAACGAGAGAAATTGAATGACTATCATGACAAAGCAAGTTCGAAGCAATTGGAGGATACACACAAAATGCATAGCATAGCATGTTTATGGCAATGGTATCGCAATCAAACAATTCCACATGAGCAATATTATGCAAAGGCAAAGCATCACATGGGAATATGAATAAAGCATATGTAATGTCACAAGTATCATCCATAGCATGCATATCCTCACAATTCATCATGTCCACTAGTGGGATCATGGCATCATCAACACCCTTATTGTTACCTTGGTCATACCTCTCATATGAAGTGGGTGTTGTGGAAGTAGTGGTCTCCTTGTGGACGACTTCGTCTTCTTGATGTAGCCATGGCGTAGCATCATCTTCGTGCACCATGTACATATTCTCCAATTGAGGCATCATTGCTCCATGGCTTGGCGCTTCTTCATCCATGAAACCTAGCACAACACAAGAGAACACATTAGAGGTAGAGGGTAAGTTGTTAGAATTCGAAATGGTCTCACGTGACCTATCAACTACCACTCTCAACTCACTAGGAGTATCGCTCATGCCCTCCAAGTGGAAGCACTCAATCTCACATAAGGTGGAGTCACTCATCTCACTCTTGTTCTCACTCAAGTGGGCTAAGTGGCTCTCATACTCACAAGGGATTGGTACCACATCATCACTCAAGCATATGGGGATAGGCTCGGTTTCCTCAACTCCAAGCGCCTCCTTTGGTGAAGGGAAAATCCCATGCTCACCATTCTTGACCTTGTCGCCTTCAAGGTTGGATGCCATAAGATGGGCATCATTGCTCTCCTCCATGGTCGAAGGGAAAATCCCATGCTCGACCGTCTTGTGGCCATCTTGTAGTAGTGGTGGAGGTAGGCTCATGCTATCCAACTTGGCGAAGTAGAGGTCTTCATTTTCCTCGTTCACGAGGTCTTCAAATGCAAGCGTAGTCGTTGAAGTTTGATGGCGTGGACGAAGGCTTGCTCTTGGTGCCATTTTGGTGGTGGCACTAGAAGTTGAAGGTGCCTTGTGATAGTGTCGACGGAGGTCATTGGCGTGCCTTGCCGATGGTTGATGTAGGTGGCGCACTTGGTCATCCATATGACGCTCGTGACGATGGCCCTTGACCTTGGCACTCTTCATTGTAAGTTTTTCTAATGAGCGCAAAGCATCATTAGTCTTGGCGACCATCCTCATGTTTTTGTCGAAGTCGTTGTCCATGTCCTTCTTGAAGTTGTGGAGGTCGCTTTGGAAGTTATCCATTTGATGATGGACCTTGGCGCACTCGAGTTGGAAGCTCCGTCTTGGTCGGTGCGACTTGAGGAGCTTGTCGTTGTCGTTCTTGAAGTTGCCCATGCTTGGGGAGTCGTTGTTGTTGTAGCACTCCATGTCACCCAAGCATGTAAAGCCATTTTTGGTGTAGTGCTCCATCATGTTATCCATGCTTGTGGAGACATAGGCATGGTGGCTCATCGTGGATTCTTCATAGAAATCATCCTCGGTTCCGGAGTCCCTAGACATGATTCACAAGACCAAGCGGTGTATATGGAAGTGGTAATGGGAGTTAGGGATACAACGTCAAACCTTACTTTACCTTGGAAGATCGTATCGTGCAAGTGGCCACACTTGAGAGCAATAAACCAAGCAAAGTGAAGTTCACGCAGAACACCAAAACCAACTACTATCCAAAAAACACACACACACAAAAGGCCTATGGTGGATAGGTATGGAAAGTGGCATGTCAAGAACCAATCCGAAATCAAGATGTTGTATTGGCAAGTAAAGAACCACAATGATCACAAAGTAAAACAAGTCAATCCACAAGATAGGAAATATGTACAAGGAAACACACACGGTGGGATAAATGGGACTTGTGCGACGGAGAAAGTGAGCTAAGAACCAAATGATTACCTAGCGAAGACTATAAGCTCGTGTCACACAAGTACAAGGAGAGACGCTAGTTCGATTGCACAAAATTGGTGGGCTACAAGATATGCACAATAAGTACCACCTCTATGATGTTCATCGAGCTTGCGCTTCCTATTCTATGAGGCACATGTATATTTATTTTTTTCTCTTTTTCCTTTTTTTTTCTCTTTCTCTTTTTCTTTTTCACTTGCCTCTTCCTTATGCCAACAACTATACAAGATAACTATATGAGATAGCGCTCACAATGTTTGATCGGAATCTACAAGGTATCAAATGTGCATAGCCCAAGCAATCATAATAGGAACTAGTCTCAATAGGTGTTTGTTGCTCGCAAAGATAGTGGGGTTCACAAAGGAATGCAAGTGGGTAGAAGTCGTGGAATGTTTATACCTTTCGTCGACGATCTTTACCCTTTATTGTTGGATTCCGCCTTGCTCACGGAATTTGGATGGAGTAGATAGCATGAAAAACGTGGATGATGATGGAGATCTCCTTCTCCTCTTCGAAACGAGCTAAAGAACACCAAAATCCGAGTTGAAATGCAAAAGTTATGCTCAAAACCGTGCTGCAGTTTTTCTATCTGCAGGAAGGGGCGGAGACTCCGGTCTGGAGGTCCGGAGACTCCGGTCTGGAGCTCAAAAAGTCCAGAGACTCCGGTCCAGGAGATTTCATAGCGTCCAGAACTCGAACGGGACGTGTTTTGGGCGGAAAAACTCGAACCAAAACCTCAGATTGATGTGAGAAATCAAGGAATTAGGCCATGAGAATGCATGGGAAGGTAGATCAACAAGTTTAGCAAGTAATCAACGGATCAAAACCTACCAAAACTCACTGAAATCACAGATCGATCCAAAACACGAATTGGGGCTGTTTTTGGTAGAATTTTTGAATTTATGGGGAAAAGACCAAATCGATGAGAAATCCATGGCAACCAAAAGCTGCTAATACCAGATGATGGAGGGGTTAACCTCTTGGGTGCCCGATCTTCACGGATCTCGTGGTCAAATAGATGGAAAAGCGAGGGGAAAGGGAGAAGGTATCGGAAGCGAACACACACCTCGCGAAGAACACGATGAACACACGCAAAACTCACACGATACAAGGCCGATTGCTCCCGAACGGCGGCCACCGGTCCGATAGAATCCTCGCAAGAAAAGATCGGTCAACGTGCTCCCTCAAATCCACATCGGAGAGGGAAGAACACATTGGGGAGGGTCTTGACAACTTGGAGACGAGACATTGAACTCCAAGGCCTTGTTCAACGATGGATGCGTGATGCAAAGTCCAATCGAGGTTGGTGACGATAGTCGGTCCCCTTGGATAAGGGGATGAGGCAAAACTAAAGATTCCACACAAGGGGGTTGTCTTTAGTATATCATCTATGCCTAAGGGATACATGAAGGGGTGAGGGCTCTATTTATAGGCCAGCCACATAAACATGGGTAGTTTAGGGATAAAACTAGGATTTGGACGAGATAGGGGGTACATGGGCCGAAGGCCCAGCTGGCGGCGCGCAGGCCCATCTTGTGGGCCGGAGACTCCGGTGTGGTGGGCCGGAGACTCCGGTCTATCTCCGGTGTCGTCTCCGGAGGGGCATACAGACTGTCCCCGGGTCGGTTGCTGGTGTCGGTCCAGAGACTCCGGTGTGGCAGGACCGGAGACTCCGGTGTGGCAGGACCGGAGACTCCGGTGTAGGCCGGAGACTCTGGTGTTTCAGCCGTGGCTTCTTCCGTCTCCTCTTCCAAGCCTCCGTCTTGTCGGACTTGATGTTCCGGACTTCCTCCCTTGCCTCCGTACTTGTCGGTGTGAACCTATCATGCATATGTGACGGAGTATGAAGTAGCATACCATTCAATAGGGTAGGAAGTGGGATCGCATAGAGGAACAGATTCACCTTTGGAGTCCACGACGACTTGGCATAAGTTGGAGACCATGATGTGGTAACGACCGGGCTACATCACATTGTCAGCAGGCTTGCAAGAAATTGTGTTGCTGCTGTCAGCCGGAAAAAGTGATTGGTCTGCCGTTTATAGTTCACAATTTGCAGGTCCCTGTGGATAAGGAGTCCATCTTCACAGGCTGGTGCGAATTCAGCTCTCCCGTTTGCATGATTCTATTGCTGCCTACGCTTCTGATCATTGGAAGGATTTTGTTCACCAAATCTAAGGCTCTAACGCTATCCTGTGCTAAGTCTGCATTGTCTAATCAATATGGGAAGTGGAAAAAATTAGAGAAGCAATTGGCTACACTTGGTGACAGGGACATGGCCGCTCTGGCGTCCCTAGCGTCGGTGCAACGTCATATTTCGGATGGTATGTTAGGGTGATTTAAGAAAAAAATAATATTGTAAGCACTCATACTTTGTAGGCTGCACATGCTTCAAGAAAACTTGTTCTCGCCCTTGGTTGGAGACATAGCAGACACAAAGAGTACAAGCCTGCAGAGGAGCGAGAAATAAATTAACTTTAAATCTTAACGTGATTCGTTGAGGATAGAAACTTTGTACATGATTATTATGGTCATATAGGCACTGAAAAAGCTTTAAGTAAATCGTAATAACGCACGGGCATTCAGCTATTTTTACTTATATGTTTTCTTTGGGGACGGATTCGTATCACCTATTTCTACGGGATGTATTGCTTGCGAAATAAATTGCTTCGCACTTCAAATTTCTTTTTGTGGCGTGGATGTTTAGTTAACCATGGGAGTCCTGTTTCTAAAGAAATATGGACACACATATGGAGTATATAATCGTCTAGATATATGACGTGACAATTGGAACTAGATATATGACGTGACAATTGGAACTACCTTGTTACATATCTCATTAAATCCTAACCATAAATATTAGATCTAACTGTCAAAATAATCTAGATGATGTGGATCAACCAGATGTCTTGAAAAACACCCTTATATTACTTTTAGTATATAATAATAAAAATAAAAAAATAGATGTTCCTATTTAATCATGAGAAGACAGCGGCATAGGATCAGTTTTTTTCAGAATACCCATCCTTCACGCATGAGCCCCAAAAGTAGCAGTAACTGCTTTTGCAATAGTGTTGAGATCCAAAAACAAATACTAGGACTTGGAAGCATGAGGTATGTGCTAAAATTGTATTCCACACGAAGTAACATCACTATGATGTTTAGCTCAAGATGGTAATATTCTTCAGCAGTTCATCCATCGTATATCACACCTGATCGGACTACCGTGATAATATAAGAAGGGTGATAAGTTGTAGCACTAAATACATATGCCCAGATCAATTCCCGAGACTGATCACATCCTCCCGCACCCACGCGGCGGCACCGCACCGGGCGGTCTCCTCCCCTCCTCGTCCTCGACCCTCCTTCCGCGCCCCCCCCCCCCCCCCACACACACACACACACACACACCTGTCGCTGGGCAAATCCCTGGCGGCATTGTGGTGGCGGCGGTTACCTCGGCTGCGATTCGACGGGGACTGGCGGCGGCGCCCGCATCTGGCCGGTGTCAACAGTGGTGTCGTGGCTGGCGGCGGCCAGAGGACCTCGACGAACGTCGGTAGATGGCAGCAAGCGGTGGTGGGGATTCGGGTTCCGATCTCGGTCCAGATGGGCCTAGACGGGCCGAGATATCTGCTGACTGTTCGCCGCCCTCAATGCCGGCTCGCCCAGGTATCCCTCGGCCATGTTTGGGGCATCTTTCCCTCATATGGTGCTGGTGACCTCCTTCTCCGTTGGAGTGGTCGGCCGGGTGGTCTCGCCATCAAGCGGCGGATCCTGCTATTTGCCGGTGGGTGGCGTGGGGGCTATTGGATCGATTTCAATAAAGGAGGCGGTCCTAGGATCCCTCTCAAGCCAAGATAAAGATCTGCCTGATGTTTGACTCCTTTGATCTGGTTTCTGTGTCGTGTTCCGGAAGGCTCCGCCGATGAAATCCATAGTGCTATCATGCCGAGAGATTGTTGGATTGGATAGGATTCGGTCGTATGCACTCACGTTTTACTCTGAACGTTTGGGTTCAGAGGGAGCTCTTGAGATCTATTGACTGTTAATATCATGGGGCATATTCTTGTTCCGTGGTGCTGATGGAGAATTTCATAGTGAGACCGAGATCTGTGGACTGACCATGATGGTTCGAGTCTAGGTAGCCACGAGGACTTGGCTTGGTGACTCGTGACTTGGAGCAGTGGCATGCAAGTGGGGGTGACTGCACATGAGAGGTTCACGGTTCTACCTTTTAGGGTGAAAGCCCAGGGTCTGTCCTTAATTGATTGTGTCTGGAAATGGCCTTGTTGAAGGTATTGTTTTGAGAGCGTATACTTTCTTATGGGTGAAAAACTAAGATCTATGATCGGGCGATGACGATGTTTGTGCATTGTTTCCTTCTTGGAGGCGTACTTTTTGAAGAAGTTGGATTTCTGGTGGTACTGTTGTTGTTTCAACGTATGGGTCACTGTAGCGAACCTTTTTTTTGTAATACTTCTTTATTTTTTGGATTTCTGCATTCGTATGGCCGCAAGGGCAATGCGTTGTTCCAGAGACTGGGTGTAATTGGTATCTTCTAATATTAATATATGCTACTTTAAAAAAACTAAATACTCGGATGCACGAAAGTAAGACACAAAAGCTAGATCTTGAAGACACTTTAATAGGACGATAATTACCAATGCATCCGCATCCAGTCATTTAGGCAACAAGATCATCAGTGCCCAATTCAGACCCTGAAATCTACATCCATACATCATGAATATCTTGTCAAATGTGACCATGAAATCACCCTTTACCGTTCCCCAACAATTATGTAAGAACCCGGCCATAAAACCATTCAACCCTGACGTCTTACCTTGGGGAAGGTGCTACACCACATCCCAAATCTTCTCTTCCGTGAAGGCGGCCTCAAGCTCAGACATGTGGGTGCGTACCTAAAAAGTCTCAATCCATCGAGAACTCGTGGTCTACCGATGTGTCTAGGAGGTCCTAGAAGTGGTTGAAAGACGTCTCAGCCATGGCTGCGTGGTCTGAAATGACCACGCCTTCAACCTGGGGCTATGTACGACATTCTTCTATCGCCTATAAGAGGCGTGATGGTGAAAGACTGTCGTGTTCGCGTCACTCTTGCGCAACCATGCAATCTTGGTCCTTTGGTGGGCCATGATACACTCAAGCAATGTCAATCCAAGATAGACACACTTTAAGTGTACGCGTAGTCTGCAGCTCATCCGTAGATAGTTGCCTAGACTCCGTGGTTACATCTAGCCACAGGAAAACCTCCCATGCTACCATCAAGTGCAGTCGCACTTTGGCCTACCTCTTTTTTCTCCAGCTCATGATATGGCACACCGTGCGTTTGAGATTAGTTTATAGTCTCCCAAAGGAATCCGGGTCTCCATCAATCTCACATAGGCAGACCGAACCACCTCACTAAATCCAGCCAGCTTCAACCCAGATGCATTCAAACTAGAAACACTTGTGACATGCCGACTATGTAGTACAATCAAGGAGGAGGGGCAGTGATCGGCCACAACCATCGCAAGGCAACGTAGTGAGAAACTGTTGTGCAGGTCCTTCGGTCCAACCGTTACAAACACCATGTCCAATCTCTTAAGGGTCGGGCTTTGCAGATCGTTTGACCAAGTGAAGTGTCTCCCTCCTTGAGCTTAGGGTCATTCAAGAAGCGCTTGAATCTATCCATTATCCTCCGGTGTAGGTTGCCATTGTATTTGTTCTCATATCGATAAATCATGTTGAAATCCCCACAAAGTGCACACGGGATGGGATGGGAAAAGGTATTGATTTGCATCATATTTACACTATTTTTGGAGCATACATCTTTGAAAATGGTTGTGTTTAAACCTTGGAATATTTGGAAATGCATAATACTTGGGCAATCAAATGCAAATACTCTAAGAAGACCAAGTTAGATGTTGTCGCTTTTATTTTGTAGAAAAGTGCATCGAGGCACTCTTAATTTCTTTTACTTGTGCACTTTGGAATGAAAAGGACTCAAGTTGGTGGACGTCAAATGGATCAAGGGGTGATATGAAAATGAAATAGGTCAACTTGTGGTAAACTGAGAGGAGTAGAGGGTGCAATATGCAAAGAACATGATCAATTCGAGTGTGAAAAGAAACCTGCAGCCCCCATCATCAGGAGGCCAAGAAAATCTCTTCCCCTCCGCCTAAGATTTTGATCCACCTCTGACCACCGCTGTAGCCAAACCTGCATGGTGGAGCACCAGTAGACCACCACTACTCACCTACGCCCCAATATACATGCAACCCATCCCCCTATGTCACACGACCTGCTGTTTTTCACCGCCAACAATAGAGACTGTGGCGTCCTGAAGCTCTTTTCCCTGTATCCCTCGTGATGCTGCTTGTTAGGAACCATACCAATTTACCTACCCACTTCAAGTTACCTTTCCCATCACAAGCAGCCACCATAGATATCCAATCCAAGGGCCGAGGTTTCCCTCGCGAGTCGCTCTCAAGAGATCTGCTATGTTCCTTACTTTTACTCTGCTTTTCCTTACATGCCCACTCCTTTGTCGCCGTTAGCTGTATATTTAGTTTGACCACGAGCATGTAATGATTATCACTTCTTGTATCGGGTTGAAACCCTAGTCTCCATGTTATGCTTGGCATAGATCTCCTATGTAAGAGTAAACTCTAAGGCTCCAATCTTTCCTCTAGAAGTAACGAAAAGAAAGGCCAAAAGAGACAACCCATATACTATGTTCTATGCGTTGAGTGATTGTTAGTTAAGGCCTAAAAATTAGTATTAGAGATAATTGGTCCTCGGAGGCATGATACGCCCAATTTGCATCACCATTCTATATCATAATTTACCTCTATTCATTGATATTTGTCTTATTATGAGGTATTACTTATGACTATTCATCTGTTTATGCATGTTGGATGATCTTCGAGGATGAACTGCCAGAGTTTGGATTCTGATGGAAAAAAGGCGTTTCGGTGCAATTTCGCGAAGATAAAAAAATACCAGAAAAATATGGAAACATATTATTTTCCCAGAAGACGAAGGAAGCCAGAAGGAGGAGCGAAGAGGGGCCGTAGGAGGCCCACACCGCCCTAGGCGCGGGCCCACCCTGGGCCACGCCTAGGGCAGGTGTGGCCCACCTGCCCGGCTCCCGACTCCACCCCTTCGCTTATATCTTCCCTACGGAACCCTAAGCCTGGGGGAGCGACCACAAATAGATTTACGCCGCCTCTAGGGGGCGGAAAACACCAAGAGAGAAAGATCTCTCCGGCAGACAGATTTCTTCCGGGGGAATTCCTTCCCGGAGAGGGGAGACCGTCGCCATCGACACCATCGTCAAGCTAGGCTTCATGGGGATCATCATCATCATCCACACCATCATCTCCACCAGCACCATAATCACCACTCCGTCCCGCTGTAACAATTGTGTTGGATATTGCTTAGTACATTAGGGCAAACTTTCCCAGTGTTAATTACTATTGTAGTTGATGCTTGTGAGTGGAACCATTGGATTATTGTTTATGTTCAAATTGTTATCCATTACCATATCATCTTTGATCTTGATCCATATGATGTCTTGTGAGTAGTTCGTTGTGTTCTTGAGGACATGGGAGAAGTCATGTTGTTAGTAGTGGATTTGTGTTGAGTTATTATTCAATGGTTTAGTATTTAAGTTGTGGTGCTATTCTTCTAGTGGTGTCATATGAACGTCGACTACATGATACTTCACAATTTATGGGCCTAGGGGAATGCATTGTGTATTTGGCTACTAATTGTGGGGTTGCCGGAGTGACAGAAACCTGAACCCCCGTTAGGACACCTTTGCACAAGGGAGTGTAGGATCTCAGAGTTTAAGGTTGTGGTTAGATTTATATCTTAATTACTTTCATGTAGTTACGGATGTTTGCAGGGGGTTTAATCACAAGTATGTATCAGTCCAAGTAAGGTCGGTATGATAGCACAGGTTCACCCACACAACACTTACAACGCCAAAGAAGAGTATTCAGCTATTTGAAGCGAAAGCACTTGACAGAATTCTGATGTGTCCTCGAGAACGTTTGGTCCTTATAAGAATTTCCACCGGCTTGTCCTTTGCTAAGAAAGGATTGGGCCACTTGCTCCATTTGTTCGTTACCTTTGTTACTTGCTCTTTGTTTTGTTGCCTTATCAGAAAACCACTAAAATCCGTTTCCTAAGTATTCACAGGGATTTCCTGCTCCACACCACTGTTCAGCACCTTCTGCTCCTCGTTGGGATCGACACTCCTATTTATCGAAAGTACTGCGGTACACCCCCTATACTTGTGGGTCATCAAGACTATTTTTTGGCGCCATTGCCAGGGAGTGTAGCGCTATTGAAGAGTGGAACTGGTAAAGTAAACTTCTACTGTGAGTATTGCTCTTGTTACTGCTTGTTACTTTGTTTCAAATATGGATAGCCGTTTTCTATTTGGGAAAACTACTACCACTGCTAGGGTAGTAGATGAACCACCACCTGTTGAGATAGATCCTTTTAAGATACCTACAAGTATTGTTGATCGTGTTATGGATAATTATTTTTTAGGGGATGGAACAGTCCATCCTGGTGATCATTTTATTTTTATCCATGAATTATGCGGGTTATTTAAGTATGCAGGTATCACAACTGAACAGGTGAAGAAAAATTTACTCTCCATATCCTTGAAAGGGAGAGCTAAAGAATGGTATAAGCTGCTGAAGAATGGACAATCCATGGAATGGGAGGAGATGACATCTCTCTTTTACTCTAAATTTTATCCACCCAGTGAAATTCATAAGGATAGAAATCTTATATATAACTTTTGGCCTCTTGATGGAGAGAATACATCTCAAGCTTGGGGGAGATTGAAGTTACTAATGCTTAAATGTCCTATTCATGAACTCCCTAACAATATTATTCTCAATAACTTTTATGCTAGGCTTTATCTTCATGATAAAGATTTACTAGATGCTTCTTGTGCTGGATAATTCACACGTATGAAGGAAGAAGCTAAATGGAATTTACTAGAACGTATTCAAGAGAACACTAAAGCTTGGGAGAATGACAAAGGAAGAAAGTCAGGTATAAACTATGATTATGAATGCATTAAATCTTTTATGGGAACTGATGACTTCCGTGATATTAGCAATGAGTTTGGTATTGATTCCCAAAGTATTGACAACTGTTTTAAGGCATTTGCCTCTTACATAGAAATTCCCATGAAGAAGTGGAATAAGTACCATGCTCCTTATAAAGATGTTGTTAATCATGTTCCCGTCAGAAGTACTCAAGTTTGTACTACTAATCATATTGTGCCTGAACCTCATGTTGAGAAAATGCCTTTCCCAGCTAAGGTAAAGGAGTATTCTATGAATATTAGTGCAAATAACAAAGGTACAATGAAAACTGTGGAGCCTGGTAAGCAATTGAATGTTGAACCCGTGGTAGCTATTGTGAAAGACACTGTCACTAGAAATATAGAGGATGAGCATATTGTCTTCTGTGAAGACGCCTCTAATATTATCTCTCATCCTAGTAAGGCTAGAAAAGCTAGTGTTCCTGTGCTTTCTGTTAAAATTGGTGATCATTGCTACTATGGTTTATGTGATATTGGTGCTAGTTCTAGTGCTATTCCTTATGAGCTTTATAGGGAAATTATGCATGAGATTGGTCATTGTGAGCTTGAGGACACTGATGTGGTTATTCACCTTGCTAATAAGGAAACCATTTGCCCCATTGGCATTGTAAGAGACGTGGAGGTTCTCTGCGGTAAGATTAAGTATCCTGCTGATTTTCTAGTGCTTAATTCAGCAGCTAGCAAAACTTGTCCTATCATTTTTGGTAGACATTTCTTGAACACTTGTGGAGCTATTATTGATTGCAAGAAGGAATTTTTTTTAACTAAGTTTGATGGAGATTCTTAAGAGTTTAACTTCTCAAAATTTGCTAAAGCTCCTTGTGAAAATAGCTTGCCTAATAAAGATTTCAGGATGGAACATCTTGCTTCTATTGATCCAGTCTATGACCTTGGACCTCCTTTTGATGACTGTAAGTATGCTTATTCTGATGATAAAGTTGTTTCCAGTGAAAGTTATATCGTCAACTTTATTCAAAGTGCTACTGAAAGTTATTATGAGAGAGGGAAACATGATTTTATGCATCTCAATGATGTTAAGTTTCCCCGTTTTATGTTGAAAGCTTTAAAGTTGCATCTATTTTGTCTTCCTATGCTTGTGGCTTTTTGTTTCAACAGTTCGTTTTCTCATGATACTCCCATGCATAGGAAGTGGGTTAGACTCAAATGTGTTGGTTATTTGCTTCTTGATGCTCTCTTTAACTTCAAATATATATCCTATGTGAGCATCTTTGAAAGTTTCAAGCCTAACTTAAAGGCATTGAAGAAAAGTACTTGTTGGGAGATAACCCAAGAGTTTTGTCGAGTCTTGGAAGTTATTACCTTAGTAATAACCTCTCCTTATCCTTTTTGTTTTGGTTTTTGTGTCAAGTTCAACTACTTTTGTGAAGTAGAGGAGTTGTGAAAAGTGGCTATCCTGGGAAATTTTTTTGTGCTGTATTGTAAAAATTCGTGAGGAAGCTTAGTACTTCGGATAGAGCTGTATTTTTCTGAGCTTGTTCTCCAAGTTGTTACCCAACTTTCATCAGTTCTGCACTTTTTGATTTGAGCAACAGAAGGTTTTCGAGAAAATCAATATTTACCTGTTGGTCTGTTTTGACAGATTTCTGCCATCATTTGCATTTGCCTCTTACAGAAGCTTTTATTTTGATGGGTTTTCAGTTGAAGTGTGTACCCAAAGGTTTATTGTTTTTGCTTACACTAATGTTTTCATTGAGTTTGTGCAAGGGTTTTGTATGAAGGAAATTTTCAGGAGAAGGAGAAAAGGAATCTGCAGAGTTCGTCTTTGAATAGGTAAAAGTGGTGAAACTAGAAGGTTCGTGAAAATACAATCGTTTTATATTTTTGATGTTTTTAATACATAAGGAAGACTACGAGACAGAACTGAAGAGGAAACAGAGTCCGGGGGTGGGCAAACCCACCCCAGGCGCGGGCCCAGCCTGGCCGCGCCTGGAGGGGGTGTGCCACCCTCGAACTCCGTCTTCGCCTCGTTTCCGCTTCAATACCTTCCTTATGCCTTGAAACTTCGTAATATATAACCCCCGGATCCCCCGAGGTTCGTGCATCGTGTTCTCGTCGTGTTTTCATTTCAATCTGTTTCTGTCAGGAAATCTTCTCAAGTTTAGAGCGCCATAGTCTCCGCCAACAACAAAGGCAAGAAGCCCGAGGAAGAAGAACCTCAAGTCCCCAAGGAGGAGGAGATTTTGGTAGGGTATGAAGGTGACATGGAGGAGGACAAGCATCCGGACACCCTCACTACCATCGCAAGCATTGGAGTGGTGGCAACCCCTATCAAGCTTAGAAGGACAGCATGGATGTCTACAGGAGGGAAATCTCGACGTCATACTCTCTCTCCACGATCATCTCCTCCATGTAACAAGAGACCTTTCCATACTCTTATACATGAGCGTAAATTTCAACATGTTCCCAAAGGGAATTTGCCCTCAGTTTGGGATATTCCTCGTTCTAACAATGCAGGGAAGGATCATGCTAAGGATGAAGAGTGGGGAAAGAATAACAAGGACTGGGATTCTCAGTCTGACATGATCATGAAACCGTATAGAGAAAAACTCGGAGCTAATCCGTACTCTTACTTTTGAGTTCGAGGATTTGAAGAAACTTATTGAAGATCTTATAAAGAGAACACCACCACCACCGAAGGAGTAATTCATCATCATGTTTGGCATCCCCTTGGCTTGTTCCAAGCTTGGGGGAGTGCCGCGGTATCACCACCATTATCTTTTATCCTTTACCTTTTTAGTGGATTCATATCTTTGGTAGAGAGGTTATCTTATAGTTTGGTTTGCATGTGGAAGTATCTCTCCTTTAGTTGATTATCTATGTATCTCTTGGTGTGAGTGCCTTTATTGAATATTAATGAGAAGTCTCATATTTTACTTTTTGCACTTCTTATTTTAGTTTGCAATCTCTATTATAAGATGGATCTTGTTGATCAGTATTGGCACCACTTTGGGAGCATCAAGTAACTCTAAATTGGTTTTGGCAAACCGAGTTCTAGTCAGTAGCAATACTTTTTGAGGTTGAAAGAAAAAGAGAAAAAGCTTACATGTATTTTGTATCATTTGTTTTCTTTCTTGTTGGCTCATAAGCTTAGTATTCTTTATTTAAGATCTTTTGTGTCTTCAAGTAAGATTGCATGTTTGTCTTTATTACTTGTATGTTTGCTTGTTTCTTTCAACTCTCTTGCTTGCTACCCAGCCTTGCTAGCCAAAAACCTGTTTTGAGAGGGTATACTTCTCATGTTTCCAAACCCGTATGAACCAAACCTATACCATTTGTGTCCACCATATCTACCTAATAGCTTTTGATATTCCAAGCAAATTTTCAAGCTTCATCCATCTTTCAAATTAAAAAGTATTTTGTTATGTGAAAACTAGTTAGTAAAGCTCTCACGAACTTGATGGCACACCTTATTTTCTTGCCCCTAATAGACTTGAACCATTGTGAACATCGAAGTTGTATATGCTTGCATCTATACGTTGGAATTAGCAGAATCGTGCTGTCATGGGGAACATTTTCAACATTGCACTTGTACTCTGTACACAGTTGATATCGTGCTCTTTTGTCTATGGATGTCA
The DNA here is from genome assembly GCA_030063025.1 of Avena longiglumis. Classification (NCBI taxonomy): domain Eukaryota; kingdom Viridiplantae; phylum Streptophyta; class Magnoliopsida; order Poales; family Poaceae; genus Avena; species Avena longiglumis. The sequence continues at coordinate 70,433,401 of CP125977.1, read as the reverse complement.
ACGGTATGAAATAAAGAGGGAACTTGTAAGTCCATGGAGTTCGTATTTTGTGTTAGAGAAACGCCTGGGCCGCTAGCCTAAGACATGCCTAATCATGGTGGAAACTTGCAGCATCACCATAGTGATCAATCTGTGAAGCATCCTCAATAAAAAGCTATGCACATAGTAAATAAAAAGATCACTGAGATGCTCATTGTCTGCTTGTCTTGTCATTTTGGTTATGGGAAAGCTCCTGTACCATGTGCAAGGGGTACCTCGTTGGCGGTTTTCAATGATATGCAAATACTTACAATGACAAGAACTTACCTGTGACCAAAGTTGAGTAGCATGAGGAGTGGCCCTCATATTCAAGGGACATGAGATTGCCAACTTATATTTCATCAAGCATATACTCCATCCTTATTCACTTTAACCTTAATCATCTCAAGATGCGTATGATAGGGGCAATGAGGGCTCAAAGCTAGTAAGTACCATAATCTTTTGGAAGCTCTTTATGACTTGTAATCCCTGCTTCCCTATATAAAGGGACCTTTCTCCCACTTCCAAGTTGAGTCAGTAAACCTACTTCCTCTCTATCTCCAGCAAGCATTTGAGTTGTTGTGTTTCAAGCATCCATATGGTGATTTATTCAATCATGTTCTTATTCTTCCTTGTTTGCGCAAAACTCTTATCTATTGAGTATTACTTTGAAAGCCTTCACTTGTGAAAAACCTTTTTGAGCAAAGAGTGCTCCTGTTTTGAAACTTCTACAGAAAGCTTGTTGTGAAACTGTTTGCCGGCTGTTCTCTGACCAAGAACAAGTTTGCCAATTCTAATTATGATTTATCTTTATGCATCTCTATTGTGACTGATTTACTTGGTTGCAAGCTAAGTTATATAATGGCGAGTTGCTTTCTTCTATGAGTTGTGCAATGGTAAGTGTGATGCTTCTTGTTCGTATTATTTTATCAACACTTCACTCCATAAACCTGTGGACATGTTTACTGAGCTCAGTTTTCGCTTGGGGACAAGCAAAGTCTAAGCTTGAGGGAGTTGATACGCCAAATTTGCATCACCATTCTATATCATAATTTACCTCTATTCATTTATATTTGTCTTATTATGAGGTATTACTTATGGCTTTTCATCTGTTTATGCATGTTGGATGATTCTTGGAGGATGAACTGCCGGAGTCTGGATTCTGATGGAAAAGAAGGCGATTCGGTGCAATTTCGTGAAGATTAGAAAAATATGGAAACATATTATTTTCTCAGAAGACGAAGGAAGCCAGAAGGAGGAGCGAAGAGGGGTCGCAGGGGGCCCACACCCCCTAGGCGCGGGCCCACCCTGGGCCATGCCTAGGGAAGGTGTGGCCCACCTGCCCGTCTCCCCACTCCGCCCCTTCGCCTATATCTTCCCCACGGAACCCTAAGCCTAGGGGAGCGACCACAGATAGATTTCCGTAGCCTCTGGGGGGCGGAAAACACTGAGAGACAAAGATATCTCCGGCAGACAGATTTCTGCCGGGGGAATTCCTTCCCGGAGAGGGGAGACCATCGCCATCGACACCATCGTCAAGCTAGGCTTCATCGGTATCATCATCATCCACACCATCATCTCCACCAGCACCATCATCACCACTCCGTCCTTTGTGTTGAATATTGCTTAGTTCATTAGGGGAAACGTTCCCGGTGTTAATTACTATTGTAGTTGATGCTTGTGAGTGGAACCATTGGATTATTGCTTATGTTCAGATTGTTATCCATTACCATATCATCTTTGATCTTGATCCATATGATGACTTGTGAGTAGTTCGTTGTGTTCTTGAGGACATGGGAGAAGTCATGTTGTTAGTAGTGGATTTGTGTTGAGTTATTATTCAATGGTTTAGTATTTAAGTTGTGGTTCTATTCTTATAGTGGTGTAATGTGAACGTCGACTACATGATACTTCACCATTTATGGGCCTAGGGGAATGCATTGTGTATTTGGCTACTTCGGAGTAACATAAACCTAAACCCCCGTTAGGATACCTTTGCACAAGGGAGTGTAGGATCTCATAGTTTAAGGTTGTGGTTAGATTTATATCTTAATTACTTTCCTGTAGTTACGGATGTTTGCAGGGGGTTTAATCACAAGTATGTATCAGTCCAAGTAAGGTCGGTATGTTAGCACAGGTTCACCCACATAACACTTACAACACCAGAGAAGAGTACTCAGCTATTTGAAGCGAAAGAACTTGACAGAATTCCCATGTGTCCTCAAGAATGTTTGGTCCTTATAAGTATTTCCACCGGCTTGTCCTTTGCTAAGAAAGGATTGGGCCACTTGCTCCGTTTGTTCGTTACCTTTGTTGCTTTCTCTTTGTTTTGTTGCCTTATCAGAAAACCACTAAAAATCCATTTGCTAAGTATTCACAGGGATTTCCTGCTCCACACCACTGTTCAACACCTTCTGCTCCTCATTGGGATCGACACTCCTATTTATCAAAGGTACTGCAATACACCCCGTATACTTGTGGGTCATCAAGGCGATCTGAATTGGTGTGGTGAGGATGGTTTGGATCTCCTGTAAAATCTCAACCTCCTCACCCTTTCCACTGCGGTGGTGTGTCTGGTCGACGACGGCGCTAGAGGCAGAGATGTCCATCGTGACGTACTCGACGATGACGGCTTAGAAGCGGCACATGTTTGGGTGAAGTTAGATTTAGGAGTTGGTTTCAGAAGAACAACTCTTCTATTATAAAATTCTAATATGTCCACTCTGTATGGTGTACCTCTGGTGGCGGAAGACGCAGGTGGTGGTGCACAGTGGCGGTATGATCGCTAAGGTAGAGTCTGGTGTCATGGTATTGGCGACGAGTATGCCATGGAGGGGGGTCCTTACAAAGCATGTTTAGAGAGGTGACGAAGGTAGCGAGTTGACAGGTACGAGGTAACACAACTTACCCAGGTTCAGATCCCACGATTGTGGCAAAATCCTACTCCTGCTATAAATCACTATAATGGTAATACACCGAGTTATAGGGGTTGATTCCCTATGCAAGGTTGTAAGTTGTGTGTTGGGGATATGCTATATGGGTATCCTAATAGCATGTCTCTTATCCGACTAACCCGGGTGGCCCATAGTCGGTAGCATAGCCTATGGTCTGCTAGGCGGCCCAGTTAGGTGGATCCAGAAGGGAGGCCCATGCCAGATAAAAGAAGACTACGGTGGAGTCACCAGCGTACCCGGAGCCTTGGAGTGCAAGATACACAAGACTAGTAATAGACGGTGTAGGACTCTGTAACCTGTCTGGCTAGGACTTTTCCCTGTAACCCTAGGACCTGGCGACTATATAAGTCGGGCCTATGGGAGCCTTTAGGGAAAAACTTCATACAAACTCGCACAACGAACCTATCTCTGTAACTCGGCGTATTGCTCTTATAGTGATTTATAGCAGGAGTAGGATTCCGCCACCGTTGTGGGATCTGAACCTGGGTATGCTGTGTTACCTCAAACCCGTCAACCATCCGCCTTACCCCACGTCTCTAAACACGCACTGTCAGGACCCCTCCATGGCGTACTCGTCGGCAATACCACGATAGTTGGCACCCACTGTGGGGCAAGAGGCGCTTCAGGCTCTTCAGCGGGCGAGGACCAAGATCTTCGCGGGAATCGGCAAAACCGTAGCCATCGGCCGTGTTCTCTTCTCCGGCAACGTTCCGATCGTCCCTCTCGACGAGTTTTGGATTCCGGCGAAGACGAACCCTACATGGTGTTCGATCGTTCCTATCGGAGACATCCACCTCTTCATCGACGAAACCGACTCGGGCACTAGTTCCCTGGGAGTCGGAGGAGCATCAAGGCCCGCATGGATCGCCTACGGGCAGGATATGTTCGCAGAAGGATCGATGTCGTATCTCTCTTCGGAGTTTGCCGACAAAGATCGGAAAAATTCAATGTCCACCCAAACCGCCCCTGTGCAGGACATAAAGGTGGAAGAGCACTGCAAATCCGCCGGCTTAGTCCGTGCGTCTGGATAGCAGAGATCCAGGTTCGTCGGCGTGGTTACCATCTTCGATCTAGCGCGCTGCGTTCAGAGAGAGGGCGAAAACCCCGCAATTACCTGGCCAGGTGGCTCCGTATACGAGCCGACCTAGCCCACTACCCCGATGATAACGCTCTGTATCACTTCGTGGAAGGACTGGACCGTGGCACGCTTCTCCGACATTCTTTAAGACGGCAGCAGGCAACATGACGTCTTACCCTCGAATAGATGGTGAGCACCGTCAGCAGCTACGCGGCAGCTGATGTGGCAGCCCAGATGGAGCTCGCGCTCAGAGACGGAGAACCTCCGGCTTAGCAGCCGCCGCCACCGCCTCCCGCCGCCATCGTCGTAGCAGCACCACCACCTCCAGTCATCGTCGAGCCCGTTGCACCTCCACCGCCCGTCATCGAGGAGGTCCTAGCACCCTCCGACTCTGTCATTGACGCACTCTATGCTGATTTCGGTGCAGATTCAGAGGAGATAGACTTCAGTCCAGAAGAGTTAGACTCCGTTATGCAGGAGATGGAGGAGGAGTACTCGCGCGACGAGCAGGCCAACAACGCCGTCGCGTCCTGAGGGGTGTTCGTCACCATTGGGATGGCGATGGATGAAGATCAACCCGGATGAGCTCCGCCTACGGCGCTAGAAAAGGGGAAGGGGCCACTTATTGCTGCTGACGATGATCACGCAAAAGTCATGCCTCCTCCGCCCAACCCAGTGCAGCAGCCGCAAGAACTCGACACCGGCCCGAGCAACAATAACACCGCAAACTTGCCGCCTCCGGCATCCACGTCTGCAGCAGCCCAAGTTACTCCAGCTGATAGAGTGATGTATGACAATCTCCTCGTTGAGCCACTGACCGTTGCTCATATCTGGAACGTGACCCATCTTGATGAGAAGCGCCAACAGCTGCTGGATGAAGCGCAAGCCATCGCGGAGCAAGGCACTAAACTAGATCGAGATCTGGTCAACGCGCAGAAGTCCATAGAAAAAGCTAGAGCAATGGAGGCCGAGTACAAGACTCTGATACAGCAGCAGAAGGCTAAGAAAGCTCCGTCTCGCGTCATCAACGATCCTGGTGTACGGCGCAACCTAGGATGGGCTCCCTCGAAGCCGGCACAAGCCAAGGCATACATTGACAGCGAAGGCGAGCAGGTGATGCCCACCCCACTCCTTAACTTCGTCGTCGCCAAGACCCTTCTGGAGCAGGATAGATCGCCTGAGGCAGTGGAACAGGTCTATGACCTAGTGGCCAAGGCGGTGAAGCAGCAGTAAAAGGCCACCTCCCAGAGGCTTGAGTCTAACCCAACGCTCTGCCAGTCTAGCCAGTACAAACCGCCAAGGGACAGATCTCCTCTTGATGTCGGGTCCCAGACGGATTCATCAGAGCGAAGACGGAGGGATGCACGTAACAGGAAGGATTCCATCCCCATATCCTCCGACCACGGAGAAAAGGCCCAACCTCATCACCCATCGCCATCGCCCCGATCTCCCCGACATCGCGAAGATTACAAAGCTCACCATCGTACGGATATGCCCCCACCAAAGCAGTGTGGCATCGTCATCCGCGACAACGCGGAGCAGACCCATCATGATGGAAAGCACAACAAAGGACATAAGAGTAGGTCACGCCATGACCTTCCGCGTCCGACAAGCAACCGTGACAGGCGCGAGGCGTTGCAGGAGGGTAACAGCAAGAAGGCTAACCCACCGCCACCTCCGCCTCCGTCACCACCAAGTAGTCACCATGGCGGAGGAGGCCCACGTCGTTCACGCAGCCCATCCCCTGTTGACAAGAAGAAGAAGAACCCGAAGCCATACGATGCACGTTCGCGGATCGACAAGATCCACGAGGCCCGGGAAGGACCATACCTGGGACCACGTTGCTTTGGACCTGCAATATGGTCCGCAACTTACCCCAAAGGTTTCCGGATTGACAAGACCATCAAGCCCTATGACGGCACCGCCAAGCCAGCCACTTCGTTGTAGTACTACGACAACGCGGTGGAGATTGCCGGAGGCAACCCCAACGTCGTCGTCAAGTACCTCCCATTAATGTTGGCGGGTACGGCCCGTCAATGGATCGACGACTTGCCGGAGAAATCTATCTACAACTGGTTGTACATGCAAGAAGCGTTCACCAAGAACTTTGAGGGTACATACAAGCGCCCCTGCACTATGGGCGATCTACAACGGTGCGTGCAAGAGAAAGACGAGACATCTCGCGCCTACCTCTCCCGCTGGCTGGACATGAAGAATTCCTGCGCAGGAGTGCATGCTCAGACCGACATGGCCGCCTTCATCGATGGGTTGGAAAGGGGCACGTTTCTCCGACATAAGCTGAAGTGCTTGCAGGACAACCACCAGCTTGACTTGAACCATATTATTCAGTTGGCTAGTGAGTTCGCATCTGCCGACGACGATGCTCGCGGCTCCTTGCCGGCAACGGCCGTTCCAACTCAGGCTCGGAGGAACAACAGTACAAAGCGAAAGATTCCACCAGAATAAAAGCAATCTACCGACATGGTCGCTATGACTTTTCCAGGACGAGGAGAGGGCGGACAACGTGGCCGAGGAAGGGGAGCTGGTCGTGGACAGCAACGAGGAAGTGAAATCACCTCGGCGTCGCTCCGCGTTCCCCAAACCTACGAGGAGTACCGCGATATGCCATGCCTCATACACCTCGACGTCAACGACAAGGCCACCAATACCAATCGACACTGCAACTTCGTCAACAACCTCAAGGAAGACCCGAAGTCCGGCTACAAGCAAAGTCGGAAGAACAGACCGCGAGGCAAGGGAAAGGGGAAGAAGAAGGAGGAGGAGTCCAAGGATTCAAGTGATATGGACGAGGACATTGACCCCAAGCACGCCGCCAAGAGCGATGACAAGGGCAAAAACCCCTTCACAAAGAAGGTCCCATTCTACCACACTATCCTTGGCACCCCCACCGTCCGACAACAAAAGACCTCTCTGAGGATCCTGATGGCTACTCTCCCCCCAGTCCCCCAGTACCTGCGCTGGTCGGAGGTTCCAATAACTTGGGACAGGACGGACCACCCAGACCTTATACCCACGGAGAATCAGTACGCCATGGTCATCAACCCCTTGATTGACGGCGTGGAGTTCACCAAGTGTATGGTGGATAGCGGAAGCAGCATCAACATCATGTACCTGGATACACTGCAAAAGATGAACTTGATGGAGGCAAACCTAAGGCGAACCAACACCATCTTCCACGGCGTAGTTCCTGGTCGGGAGGCTCAGTCCCTTGGGTGCATTACACTTCAGGTTGCCTTTGGCGATGTTAATAATTACCATCAAGAGCGCATGACCTTCGAGGTGGTCCCCTTCAAGAGCGTGTACCACGTCATATTCGGCCGCGACATATTCCACACGTTCATGGCCAAGCAATGCTTTGTCTATAACAAGCTCAAGATACCCGTACCAAACGGCATCATCACCGTATCCGGAAGCTTTACCAAGGCAAGGGACTGCGAGATCAACGAAGCAGCCATTGCAGAAGTTGTCCTCTACTGCGAAGAATTCAAAGATATCCAGAGCAAGGTCGATGACTCAGAGATGCCCGCGTTGAAGAAGCAGATCTCCGACTCCGCTCCTGCGTTCAAGGCCGCCATCGAGACCAAGCCGGTGGAACTTGTGGTAGGCGATGCCTCCAAGGTCACCGCCATTGGGACAAACCTACATCCCAAATAGGAAAGCGCGCTCGTCGAGTTCCTCCGTGAGAATAGGGATATCTTTGCCTAGCAACCTGCCAACATGAAAGTTGTACCTAGGGAACTTGCCGAGCACAACTTAAACATTGACCCAAAATGCAAACCAGTGAAACAACCTCTACGACGCTTTGGAGATGAGAAGAGACACGCCATTGGCAAAGAGATAGCTAGGTTACTCAAGGCTAGATTTATCCAAGAAGTCCTTCACACCCAATGGGTGGCCAATCCTGTACTTGTCCCCAAAAAGGGAACCAATGAATTAAGAATGTGTGTTGATTACACCGGCTTGAACAAAGCATGTCCCAAAGATCCGTTTGCTTTGCCTCGCATTGACCAAGTCATTGACTCGACGACTGGCTCGAAACTTTTGTGTTTTCTTGATGCATACTCAGGATACCACCAGATCAAGATGAGGAAGTCCGACCAATTGGCCACTTCATTAACTACCCCATACGGCAGGTTTTGCTATGTCACGATGCCCTTTGGGCTGAAAAACGCAGGCGATACCTACCAGCAGACAATGCAACGTTGCCTTCATGACCAAATTGGTCAGAACGTTCACGCCTATGTGGACGATATCGCGGTGATGTCTAAAAAGTCAAGCGACTTAATCTCCGACTTAAAAAGAAACCTTTGATAATCTCCGGAAATACAACATGATGCTTAACCCTAAGAAGTGCGTCTTCGGGGTTCCAGCTGGAAAATTGTTGGGCTTCATCGTTTCCCAGCGTGGAATCAAAGTCAACCCGGAGAAAATCAAGGCCATCTTAAACATAAACCGTCCGACATGCCTAAAGGACATTCAACGACTAACAGGCTGTGTTGCAGCAGTTAGTCGGTTCGGCAGCCGACTTGGAGAGAAGGATCTACCACTATATAAGTTGCTGAAGAAGGCAGACAAATTCACATGGACGGACGAAGCAGATGCAACATTGAAGCAGCTCAAGGAGACTCTTTCCTCAGCGCCCATCCTTGCAGCACCTGAGCCTGGAGAGCCCCTGTTAATTTACATGGCGGCAACCAATCGGGTTATCAGCATCATCGTCCTGGTAGAGCAGAAGGAACCAGGCTATGAGCACGGAGTTCAACAACCAGTTTACTATGTGAGCGAGGTCTTGACGGAGTCCAAGCAGCATTACCCGCACTACCAAAACATAGCTTATGGAGTATTCCTTGCTTCTCGGAAGCTAAGGCATTACTTTCAGGAGCACCTAATCATAGTGGTAAGCAAGACTCCACTGTCCGACATCATCAGCAATAGCGATGCTACAGGAAGGGTCGTGAAGTGGGGCATTGAACTTGCCGCCTTCGAGATCACCTACAAGAGACGCGACGCTATCAAGTCACAAGCCTTGGCGGATTTTGTTGCAGATTGGACGGAGATGCCAAATGCTACTCCGTTGCCAGAACCATATTACTGGGTGATGCACGTTGACGGATCAAAGCTGCTCAACGGCTCGGGGCTGGTGTATTGCTGCAGTCACCAACAGGAGACAAGCTACACTACGTTCTGCAGATCCACTTCGAGGCTACAAATAACATGGCGGAGTATGAAGCACTCATTCACGGACTACGTGTAGCCAAGGATATTGGCATCAAGCATAGTTTGCTGTGGAGATTCCGACTTGGTTGCCCAGCAGGTGGCTAGCACCTGGAATGCGTGGAACCCTATGATGGCGGCATATCGAGACGAAGTGGACGAGATAGCCAAGAGCTTCTTGGGCTACGAAGTTAAGTATGTGCCTAGGGAACAAAATGAGGCGGCCGATCTGCTTTCTAAGCTTAGATCAGGGTGCAAACAAATTCCGCCAGGAGTTTTCCTAGAGCATCTGCGCACACCATCTGTGAAGGGTGCCGACATCGACAACCCAGATAGAGCTGACTCTTTCGTCAACATAGTGACTAAGGTCACTCCGGCTTGGACAAAACCGTTCATGGAATACCTCGAACACGGAACTTTGCCCGACGATGAAGTCGAAAGACGGCAGATAGTACGACGATCAAAGGGTTATACCATAATCAATGGGCAACTCTACAAAAGGAGCACTACTGGTGTATACCTAAAGTGTGTTTCCCAGCTAGAAGGTATGGAAATCCTACGCGAAATCCATCTCGGAGATTGCGGGCATCACGCCGCTCCTCGATCGTTGGTCGCGAAAGCCTTCCGGCAAGGATTCTACTGGCTGACCGTGAAGGCGGACGCCGACAAGCTGGTTGAGACATGCATGGGATGCCAGTATTATGCCCGACAACCACATGTTCCTGCTGAAGAACTGCGAACGATACCAATAAATTGGCCATTTGCAGTCTGGGGGCTAGACATGGTGGGACCGTTACAGACGGCACCTTGTGGGTTTACGCATCTGCTTGTAGCAGTTGATAAATTCACTAAATGGATAGAAGCTAAACCCATTAGAAAGCTTGATGGGGCAACTGCCCTTAGGTTCGTCCGAGATCTAGTGGTGAGATTTGGTCTCCCACATAGCATTATCATCGACAATGGCAGCAATTTATCACTCGGAGAAGTGGAGGCATATTGCTGGGAGAAAGGCATCCGACTTGACCTTGCATCTATGGCACACCCACAATCCAACGGTTAGGTTGAGCAAGCCAATGGATTAATTCTTTAGGGAATCAAGCCACGTCTCGAGGCACCGCTACATAGAGCAGCTGGGGCCTGGGCGGAAGAATTGCCATCTGTGTTGTGGAGTTTACGAACTACACCCAACAGATCTACCGGCTACACCCCTTATTTCATGGTATATGGAGCAGAAGCCATCCTGCCTTCCGACATCCTCCACGATGCACCAAGAGTTGCCGCCTACGACGAGGATGACGCTGAAGAATCCAGACGCCTGGATGTGGACCTTCTCGAGGAGGAACCCATTTTGGCATGCCAAAGATCTGCCATCTACCAGCAGAAGCTACGCAACTACCATAGTCGCCGCGTTCGGCATCGCTCGTTTAAAGAGGGGGATTTGGTGCTCCGACTTAAGTAGAAGAAGTCACACAAATTATCCCCGCCATGGGAAGGACCGTTCATCATAAGCAAGGCACTGCTCAATGGGTCTTACTACCTTGTTGACAATCGTGAACTAAAGGACAGACCCAACGAGGATCATAAGCGTAAGCGACGTGACCCGGATGATGACTACCCGGAGCTTGATCGGCCATGGAACATAGCACAGCTACGTCCTTTTTACAATTAGCATTTTTTATCTAATTGTGTATCTCTTATATGATCAGTGAAATAAAGCTCTTTGGTTCTCTCATATTTCTGAGTCTTTTACCTCCTTTAGTGTTCATTTTTGGATCATATATAACCTTTATGCACAAGCTTTGCGTTTGCACTTGTGAACATTCCGCCTACGGGCGTTAGCTTAAGTTTTCTGGTCTACACGTTCTTTGTCGTTTTTATGTGGATTCTGGAGTAGTGAATTTTGGCACTTATTGTCGGCGATTTTGTGCTCAGGTTATTGACGGTGCCATTGGGCATCATCACCTAAGCGCATGGTTCCGACAACTGAGTCTTCCGACTCACGAAAAGTCAAGCATAAGAACCAAAGTAATGGATAAGCCAGCACTTGCTTAAAAAATATATACATGCTGGGAACTAAGTTCTTAAGTAGCAGGAAATAACAACCATTTTTTTCCGCCTTAAGTTACATCATCAAGTTTTTCCACGCATACACCAAAGGCAAAACAAATATTACATAGTGTTTCACTCTTTGGGCGCAGGAGACTTGGAAGCATCATCATCCCCAGCCGGAGAATCACCCTCAACGTTGGCGCTATGATGAGACTTGGAGGAATCTTGGTTGACACTGTCGATGGTGTTCATGGGCACGAAGACATCGATGTCCACCAACTCGGCGAATCTGGTATCATAACCCGCGAGTGATGACAAGATGGCTTCGTGATCAATCTCTTTGCCGTCATCATCAACGTCGGGGATACCAGAGGTCACCGTGTCAATGTCGGCATCTTCGTAGTGTGCCTTCACCATAGACAGCGCCATCCTTGCTCCAGCCCGTGCACATGAAGCTTTCCAGCTCATGACACGCTCGGGGGCTCAGCGCAGAATCTCTGAGTACTTCGTCACGGAGTCCGAGGCCTTGATGTATATCTGGAGGGGCTTGGCAATCTCCTTGGCTTGGGTGATGGCGGTGTTGATGAAGTTGCCGGAAAGAACCATGCATTCCTTGTCCGAAGGAGGCGAGCGGGTTAAACCCATAGGAGCTGAAAATTCCGACAATGAGCGCATGAGTTCAATAAACTCTAAGTATCCAGACTACAGAAATACAAGGCGGAGGAAACTTACTGAAGATGCTGGCCTTGGCCTGCTAGAGGGTGTCCGCCAAGGATTCCTTCTCTTGTTGGAGGAGCTTAAACGCCTCGCTGTGGTGTTGGTTTTGCTCATCAGCAGCTTGCTTCTGATCTTTTAAGATCGTAAGCTCCTCCTTCAAGCGATTGATTTCCGCGGAGGCGGAATCCTGCAGGGCTTTCATGGAATCCTCGTGCATCTTCAGCATCTCTTCCCTCTCCTTCTTAAGGATTTTGTTCTCGCTGTCCAGCTGCTGGATGTGCTTGGACTGCTCGACAATATCCTTGGCCTTGGCGACATGTTCTGCAAAGTCGGAGAAAACAAAGTACACAGTGATTACTCGGAGAATGAAGGCATAAAACCAAGACGGAATGCGCAAAAAAGAAAACAGACTCTTGTTTTTGATGATCTATTCCTTCAAGATGGCAGTTTTACCCTTTTCGTCTTCAAGATCTGCGCGCATCTTCTGGTACTTGTCGTTGTCCAGGCCCCTCCGAGCATTCTCGTTCTTTGGAAAAAAAGGAAAAAATTTAAACCGTTGTTTAGTCTACTTGGAGCATCTAGTCGGAATTTTTCCACCTAGACGCTCGGGGGCTACGGCGAGAGTTTTTTAACTTGGAGAATGCTTAGCTTTTCTTTAAAGCATCTAATCAGGACTAATTCAGTTACAACTAGAGGCTTAGGGGCTACAGTATTGAAAATTATAAACACTGTGTATGCTACTCTTAAAGCATCTAGTCGGAATAGTTTATTCCATCTAAATGCTTGGGGGCTACAGTGAGAGTTCTTTCTAACTTAGTCACTCTTAGAGCATATAGATGCAAAACCTATGGTTTTCCGTCTACATCCTCGGGGGCTACAGTGGGATACTCATATGAAATGCAAAAGGTAAAGTAAAACTTACAAGCGCAATAATCTTGAGGTTTGTAGCGCTCTCGGCTAGCAGCTTGCCAAAGGAAATGCTATTTCCTCGCAAGATATCTTCTTGACGGAGAAGCTCCTCAATACCGCACGTCGGAGATGACGGCACTCCTCCAGGAACCAGAGTTGTGTTACTCGGCATGAGCGCCGGGTAAACTATCTTCGGGAACTCGAAGGGATTCTAGGGAGCAGGGGCGCCGCCTTCGGCAGAAGTACCACTTCCCACTACCGCCTTTCCGCTACCGATGGCATCCTTAGCCGGAGCTTCAGCCATTTGTAGAGCAGTGCTCTCCTGCGTCGCCTGTTCGCCGACAACAGCGAGTTTGGTAGAGGCGCCAGAATCCACTTCCATGGCGGAAGGGCCTGTGCCTCCTAGGCTTGAGATCTTGTCGGGGCAGAGGAAGGCTTGACGGCAGGAGTAGCAGGGGCGATGGCGGAGGAGGAGTCACGATGCAGCATATCCTTGATATTTCTCGAAGCCCCCAAAGTTTTGGAGGTCTTCTTGAGGCTGGTCGTGTCTTTCTTCCTGAGACGTGCAGAATGCATAAGTACAGGAACAAAACAGACAGATATACAATGTCTGAGAATGAGAAGCTTACACTAGGGGGGGTGCTTTGGCAAAAATCCCGGTGGCTTTTCTCTTTTCCATCTCCAGGGCGGCGGTACTCTTTTTGGAGGCACCATCCTCCGTCTTCTTCTTCTTGCCTCCGTCGACAGCGTCAGAGGTGGAGCTCTTCCGCTTTCGCGCCAACGGGACATCGTCGTCGGACACGACCGTGACTTCCTTCATCTTTGGATCATAGATTTGGGCAGCCAGGTTGTCCTCATCTAGATCGCTAAGCTGTTAAGTAAGAAGTCACCGTGTTATATAAGATGGTGCTGGCAGGACGGAGAAACTGGAGCATATGTCGTACACGGAAAATAAATATCTACCTTTGGGCACTTGCCATCTACGAACATGTCGTAGGTGATGGTGAAGCCATGCTTCTTATCCTTCATCTTGACGATGTCCTTCAGGCGGAGCTTGACGGAGTCGCTCGAGAAGTTATCCACGGAGATTCGGAGGGTATCCCTTCGATCACTGGTATACTCGTGCATGAACTTCGCGCGGTGCTGCAGAGGTTGGATTCGCCTGATGAACCAGCACATGGCTAGGTCCAAGCCGGTCAAACCCGTCTCTACGAACCATTCGATCCGCCTTATTGCGCGAGAAGCGTCGAGGTCGGAGGGAAGGGAGGCATGGGATCTCCATGTGGAAACTTCAGCGGCGGCTCCATCCGTGAAGTCTGGGTATATTACTTCTCGGCCCACCAAAGGAATGTCGGGGCCGTAGAAGTACGTCCGCTGACAGTTTTTGCAGGACTCGTGGCCGTCGATGTCGGGGAACCGCCGGCCAGGTCGAATCTTGAAGCTTATGGTGCCGCAGTTCCTAAGCTCCTCCTTACTATGTCCGGCTTCACGTTTGACAGTGAAGAAGTAAACGAACAAGTCTAACCTAGGCCTAATCCCTAGGTAACCCTCACAAAGTGCCGCGAAGTTGCTAAGCACTAAGATACTATTGGGGGAGAGGTTATGGGGTTGGACCTTGTAGTGGTTCAAGACGGAGAGAAAGAAGTGGGAGATGGGCATGGAAACATCGCGTACCAGCTGAGCCTTGAGGTACACCTTTTCTCCGGCTTGGGGAGAAGGTGTCACCTCACCGGCCCGCCCAAAGAGCCCCTCCGTCATGGGAGGTAGCCTTCGGCGACCATCTCTTGGATGTCGCGGTCGGTGATGTCCGAGCCGCGCCAGTCACCCTTGTGCGAGTCTGGCTCTTCTTCCAGTGGCTCTAGAGCCTCCAGATTATGGTCGTCGCCGGTGGTTTCGATCACCGCCGATGCGGGGATGACCAGGCCCTCTGGGGGCACGACGACGGAGCTCGCTGGCTTCGCCGCAGCTTCGCTCGACGCTGCCATTGATGGGAAGGAACTGCTGCTGGCCATGGAGTGTTGGAAGGATGCGACTGACACAGAAGGGGGCTAGGGTTTTTGAGGTTTCTCGTGGAGAGCTCGAGGAGGCGTGCGGCTGGAGGAAGAAGACGATGACACGAGAGGAATGAGGTAAAAAGTGGAAAGTATCCCATCGTTACTATTTATCATGCTCTGCATCAAGATTCGTGCAGCTGATCTGACGGTTGTCGTGTAGACAACGTGTTCGTGAACGTGCGCGGTAATTTTGCCACGTCTCCAACCGCCGCTGCCAACGGTTCGTATCGCTCGCGCGGGAAAATCGGATATGATTGCGTTCTCTGCATGTGTGAGTTACGAGGCATCGCTGACCTAAGCCTACGTCATCCTAGCTGACACGGGTAGATGAGTCGTCGCATCGACGATTCCGGCATGGACTGATTTAATCCGACTACGGAAGAGTATGATGGAAAATTCAGCATTTCTCCGACTTACCATTCGAAGACGGAGAACGCCTTGCAGGGTTCTTTGGGAGGACTACAAGATGTTGCTTGACGATCTGCCGACACCCATCTAGACGGAGCATTCCACGTGAAGAGGCAAGACAGCGCAAGATCTCGGAGTTCTCCAGGGGCTACTGTTGGGTATATGCTATATGGGTATCCTAATAACATGTCTCTTATCCGACTAACCCGGGTGGCCCATAGTTGGTAGCATAGCCTATGGCCTACTGGGCGGCCCAGTTAGGTGGATCCAGAAGGGAGGCCCATGCCAGATAAAGGAAGGCTACGGTGGAGTCACCAGCGTACCCGGAGCCTTGGAGTGCAAGATACACAAAACTAGTAATAGACGGTGTAGGACTCTGTAACCTGTCTGGCTAGGACTTTTCCCTGTAACCCTAGGACCTGGCGACTATATAAGTCGGGCCTATGGGAGCCTTTAGGGCACAACTTCATACAAACTCACACAGCGAACCTATCTCTGTAACTCGGCGTATTGCCCTTATAGTGATTTATAGCAGGAGTAGGATTCCGCCACCGTTGTGGGATCTGAACCTGGGTAAGCTGTGTTACCTCGAACCCGTCAACCGTCCGCCTTACCCCGTCAACCTGGGTAAGCTGGGTTATAGGGATAATTCCATATTGGACAGGTTATAGAGTCCTACACTAATACTAACTAGTCTTCGTGTCTTGCACTCCAAGGCTTCGGGTTTGTCTATGGCGGTACTGTAGCTTTCCTTCTTCTGGCATGGGCATCCCTTGTAGATCCATCTAACTGGGACGCCCAATAGGCCATAGGCCATGCTACCAACTATGGACCACCCGGGTTAGCCGGGTTAGAGACATGCTATGGTGACACCCGTTAAGCATATCCCCAACATCTCATTTCCAACAAGCTGGAGTATAATTCCTAATCTTCTAGTGCGATCACCACTCATCCGTGGGCGGACAAGGTAGCACCTAAATCCTTGTAGTCACTATGTTGATCATGGTGACTTTTTCTTATAGGGGCGACACGGGCATGCTCGAGGTGAAATCCTTACAATTGGATGCCTAGTCGTTACACCAGATCGAGAAGCATACAACCAAGAATTCTTGACATTTACTGAGAATGTGCAAAACAATTTTGTGAGTATCCAAGAGAATTTCACAAATATACAGGAAAACTTCACCAAAATCTTTGTGGTTGTCCAACCATGAGAGTTACAGCATCCACAACACCCGCCACATGAAGCTCCACCAGCAGTACCGTAAATAGAAAATTCTTCTCCAGGACAAGCTAGTAACACCCATACCCTGAACCTACACCAGCAAAAGCAACATGTAGATATTATGGGCACATGTGTTATCCGTTACAACACTGACAAGGAGATAAATCTGGATGGAATAGGGAAGACTCCATACAGACACCCCAACTTTACCTTGCACGGCACTGGAGCCAACCAACAACATCATCACCAGAAAAAATTATAGAACTATTACCAAGCCGAGGAAGAGGATGAATTGGAAATGGAAACCAAGAGAAACAATACGAGATTCAGAAACCTAAACATCTCTGAAATCATAAGATTATAGCCTCTGGTCAAACTTGCAAAGCTCAATGATACGTCCAAAACGTATCTACTTTCCCGAACACTTTTGCTATTGTTTATCCTCTAAACTTGTGTGATTTGGATACAACTAACACGGAGTGACGCTGTTTTTAGCAGAATTACCTTGGTATCTAGTTTTTGTGCAGAAAATCAACTATCAGGAAAAATCCTGGAAAATATGCCAAAAATCCTATTTCACCAGAAGATCCACGGAGCCAGAAGAAGAGACAGAGTGGAGGCCTAGGGGGGCCACACACTTGCCAGGCGCGGGTGGGCCTAGCCTGCGCCTAGGGGGTACATCCACCCCAGGCACCCCCTCGGGATCCCTCTGCGCCTATAAGTTACCCCTTGACCTAAAAACCGAGGGGGTTGGACGTTTTCTAGAAAAGAGTTCCATTGCGCCGCCACCACCAGAGACAAGATTCGGAACCAGAAACTCCGTTCCGGCATCCTCCCAGGACGGGGAATTTGGGGAGGATAATCGCCATCGTCATCACCAATGCCTCTCCATCAACCATCGATGTTTCCCTGATCCATGAGTGAGTAATCCCCCGCAGTAGGCTATGGGGATGGTAGGGATTGCATGAGTTCTATCATGTAATCGAATAAGATTGTTAGGGAATAGTGCCTAATATCTCTATTAGTGATATTTGACTTTGTTGCAACTTGTTGTGCTTAATTCTTGTCACTAGGGCCTGAGTGCCATGATCTCATATTTGAAGTTATTATTTAATAATTATGATAGTATTGTTTGTGATCTTATCTGCAAGTTCTGTACACATATCATTGTCCGGATCAAAAGGCCCCGAAGTGACAAAAATTGGGACAACCGGAGGGGTTGGCTGTGATGTGAGGATCACATGTGTTCACGGAGTGTTAATGCTTTACACCGGTGCTCTATTAAAAGGAGAACCTTAATTTCCAGTAGTTCCCTAGAGGCCCCGCTACCACGGGCTAGCTGGACAGAAGATGTTGTGCAAGTTCTCATTGCGAGCACGTATGACTATATATGGAGCACATGCCTAGGATTGTTTAGTACTTGGATGCTTGTTATTATTTATCTACAATGCCCTAGATCTTGAAGTTACATGTTAGACTCGTTCATGCAACGCCCGTCCATCCATCCCTATGCCTACCTTTTCGAATCCCACTATTCTTATTCATTACATTATTGCTCGTGTTTCACTGTTGATGTTGCTTTGCTGTTGCTACTACAAACTGTTGCTACTGATAAACTTCTGTGAGAAAGAACTATTTCCAGGTGCAGCTGAATTGACAACTCAGTTTTTAAGGCTTGCATGTATTCTTTGGCTCCCCTTGTGTCGAATCAATAAATTGAGTAATACTACCCGCGAAGACTGTTGCGATCCCCTACACTTGTGGGTCATCAAGACTATTTTCTGGCGCCGTTGCCGGGGAGCATAGCTTTATTTGTAAGTTCACTTGGATCTATTATTGTTCACTGCTACTCCTTTCATCATGGGGAAGTCTCGTGATGGAATGTTCCATATTTTACCATCCACTACAAGAAGAGGTACAGTCCTAAACACCTCTACTGCTCTTGATTCATCGTTTGTTATAAGTAAGCTTGTTACACCATCACCACATACACATGCTACACACACTGCTTCTAATACTGAGTCTGAAACTGCTTTTGATACTCATGATGTTATTTCTACTGTGCTTGATGCGAGTGGTTCACTAGGTCCTTTCCTAGATGCTACTATGGCTAGTCTAGGAAATACTTAAACTCCTAGTGAAGACACTGTTACACCTTTTAGCTCACCTGAGTCTAGAGAGAGTTATGATATTAATGATGGCTACATTGAGTTTACTGATGATTTTATTGAAGAGTGCCGAAACACACATGGTACTAGTGCTATTAAGAGTTTCCTTGCAAGACGCACCATTATTCCTAAGTTGTCCTCTGATCCTAAGTTTACCACCTCTCCCATAGATATTAAAGATAAAGATTATGATTTCTCTCTTGATTTATCCTATTTGGACATTGTTGAGAAAGAACCTTTTTGTGGGACAGAAACTGAGAGTGTTGTGGCTCATACGAATGAGCTTTCTACTATGAGTGCCTTATTCTCTGATGATTTTAAGATGCGCAAGTACTTTGTCACTAAGATTTTCCCTTTTCACTAAAAGGAGATGCTAGGGCTTGGTTTAATAGATTACCTCCTGGTTCCATTGATAGCCCTGATTGTTTGATTGCTTCTTTCTTCTAGAAATATTTTCCTCCCAGTGCTAGACATGCTGCTTTGCAGAGACTTTTTGATTTTAAACACGGAGAAGAAGAAAAATTGCCTGAGTCATGGACAAGGTTCCGTGCCTTGATTCATGCACATCCTGGATGTCCATTACCTAAAAATGAGCTTCTTGATATTTATTATAACGGACTAACTAATGATTCTAGGACATACCTAGATAGCTTTGCTGATTGTGTTTTCAGGAAAATAACTCCTACAGATGCTGAAGAATTAATGGCTAAAATAAGCAACAATTATGATGATTGGACTTCAACTGAGCTAAATACACCTGAGCCTATTACTCTTGAACCAGTTGTGCGTGAACCAGTTCCAACACCAACACCAAATAAGAGGGGAGTTATTGCATTAAATGATGAAGTGATGAAGGAAGCTAAGAAGTTTCTAAAGGAGAAAGGAATTAGAGCTGAAGATGTGAAGAATCTACCTCCAATAGAAGAATTATGTAAGCCAATTCCCCACTCATCTACTATTGAGGTACACTTTCATGAAGGTGATATTCCTTATGGTAAACCTCCTGATCAATGTTTAGAGGAACTTGACATTTTTATTGTCAAGCAAGGTAATTTTAATAAACAAGTTCAGAATCATTCATTGGAAAACTCTAGAGCCATTAAAGAGTTGAAAGATATTGTGAAAAGAACTTCAAATGATATTAAAATGCTTTGTAAACACTTTCAAATGGTCCAAACCCAACTTGATCAACTTGCTAAGGTACAAAAATATATGTTAGTTAATGCCTCAGGAGATAAACATGCTTATGGAATTAGAACTAGGAGTGGTATAGCTACTCAAGATACTTTATATCCTGAAGGACACCCTAAAAGAATTGAGCAGGATTCTCAACAAGGTGAGAGTAGTGGTAGTCCTCGTAAGAGAAAGAAAAATAAACATAAAATAGTTGAGGAACCCCTTGAACCTGCTGTAGATCCTAATAGTATATCTGTCTCTAAAGCTGAAACTGAGAGTGGTAATGATAAAAATGATGCTCCTGATAAGGAGGAAGTTGAGGAAGAACCTGAGAAGCACACTAAGAACACTAGGTACACTAATGAAGACTTTATTGCTAATAAACATGGTAAAGAGAGAGAACCTTGGGTGCAGAAACCTATGCCTTTTCCACGTAAGAAACACAAGTCAAAGGAGGAAGAACACTACAACAAGTTTTGTGAGTGGATGAAGCCTTTATTCTTGAAAATTCCTTTGACTGATGCTATTAAGTTGCCTCCTTATTCAAAGTATATGAAGGATATTGTCTCCAACAAAAGAAAGATTCCTAATGAGGAGATTTCTACTTTGCCTGCTAATTACTCCTAATGGTAAGGTTCCAAAGAAACTTGATGATCCAGGTATACCAACTATTCTTTGCTCTATTAAGAATAGTTATGTTAGAACTGCTTTATGTGATTTGGGAGCCGGAGTTAGTGTTATGCCTTTTTCTCTCTACAAGAGACTCCATCTAGAAAAGTTGATACCAACTGATATATCTTTGCAAATGGCTGATAAGTCAACTACTATTACTGTTGGTATATGTGAGGAAGTTCCTGTGCAAGTGGCTCATAATTTCTTGGATCTAACTGATTTTGTTGTGCTTGAAATGCCTGAAGATGATAATATGTCTATTATTCTTGGGAGACCTTTTCTTAACATTGCAGGTGCTGTCATCAATTGTAATCAAGTAAAAGTAACATTTAATATAATGACAAAGAGCATACTATTTATTTTCCCAAGAAGGTTGCTAAGAGCTATTGCCTGAATTCCATTGAAAATATTGAGAGCATCAAGGTTGGAGAAATATATTGTCCCATTCCACAAGAAAATTTTGAAACTATTATGATTGGGACCATTGCTATCAAGATTGAGGTAACATAATCACTTTGTGGAATACAAAGTTTTGTTTAATATAAGATTGTTTTGGTAACAAGACTTGATCAACCTTGTTAACAAAAGGATTTTAATGAACAAAATAATGTTTTCATTGTGGTTATTCTTGATTTATTTTACTTTTCTCTTTCCTAGTCTTTGCTTTTGCTCTTGTTAGCTAGTTGTTTGCTTGTTAGAGTGTCTTAGAACTTCTGTAGTTTGGTTTTTGTTTGCTTTTGCTTCTTTTGAAAAAAATCTTTTCTGCGAGAAAATCAATTTTCATACACTGAAAATTGGCCAAAAATAAAGTTTCCTGAAAAATCCCAGAAAATTCAAAATAAAATTTTCCTCGAAAAAAGGGGCAGAGGGACACCTGGAGTGACCTAGGGGGCCACCCCAGGAACCCACACCCATGGTAGGCGCGGGCACACCACAGGTGGCGCCTGGGTGGGGTGTGGCCCACCTGGGCCCCTCCCAGGTGCCTCCTCAAAGCCATCTTCTTTCTCTCTCTCTCTCTCTCTCTCTCTCTCTCTCTCTCTCTCTCTCTCTCTCTCTCAAAACACCGGAAAACTTTCTCAAGCTTGAGTTCTTGCTGTTCTTGCTCATGATTTTCGATCTACTTGCTCAGCCCATCTTTGCTGCTAATTTTTGGAGAGTTTGCTCCTTGGTATGTGCCTCCTCCACTTGTCCAATTAGATTTGTGATTGGTAGATGATGCAGCGCTAGTCCAAGTGGGAGTGCTTCATCGGGAAACCCCAAGAGAAAGGTGTGAAGCAGCACAGCAACAAGTTTTCCCTCAGTTAAGAAACTGAGGTTATCGAACCAGTAGGAGGAAGGAAACGTCACACAGGTGTTGCAAGCAACGCGGAGACCTGCACAACACAAACTCAAGACTTTGCCCCAACGAATCAGTGAGGTTGTCAAGCTCACCGGTTTGCTATAACAAAGGATGAAACGTATGGTGTGGAAGGTAATGGTTTGCAGCAAGTAAACAGGTAACAATGGAAGATGTATCAATGGTAAAGATTGGACCGGGGTCCATAGTTCACTAGAGGTGCTCTCCTTAGATAAACAAAATGGCATGAAGGATAAACAAATTACAGCAGGGCAATTGACAGGAACTGAGCAAGGCATAACAATGCAATACTAGTCAAAAATATCCTATGATATTCGATTGGGCAATACAACAATATACATAGACCGCCATCCAACTTCATCTATGACTAGAAGTCCACCTTCAGGTTATCATCCGAACCCCCTCCAGTATTAAGTTGCAAGCAACAGTCAACTGCTTTAATCAAAGTGTGTAAGGTAAACAGTCCACATGTTCCATGAATAAGAGACCATTGTTTTCTCTCTAGTAGCAACAACACATCTACAACCAAAGAGATTTCTGTCACTTCCCTTGGAAACTAGAGGCATGAACCCACTATCGAGCATAAATGCTCCCTCTTGGAGTCACTAGCAACTACTTGGCCAAGATAGCCACTAACAACGGAGAGCATGCAAGATCACAAAAAACACAGACATGATAGAATCATAAAGACAAAACCATTAATCAAACCAACATAATAATCTCAATATCCATCGGATCCCCACAAACACAACATGCATGATTACAAATAGATTATATCTTGATCATGAACGGAGCTCACAAGATCTATACATGAAAGCACAAGGAGGAGATACAACCATCTAGCTACTACATGGACCCATAGTCCAAGGTGGAACTACTTACACATCATACCGGAGAAGAAGTCCTCCGGGATGATCTCCCTTTCGGCAGGGTGCCGGGAAGAACTTTAGACTCCCCCGATCTATGGACGATGGTGGCGGAGGCTATAGACGGTTTCGTGGAGATTTGATCGGGTGCTTAGGGTTTGGGCATCAGGGGCTTCTTATAGGCGAAGGGGGAGGCCGAGGAGGTGGCCAGGGGCCCCACACCGTGCCTAGGTGCGGGCCCACCCCTGGCCGTGCCTAGGTGCGAGCCCACCCCTGGCCGTGCCTAGGGGTGTGTGTTCGCCCTGGCACACCTCTCCGTCTCCCCTCTGGACTTCTTGTTCCCCGTGGAAAGTTATTGACTTTGACGTTTGTCACGTCCAATTCCGAGAATATTTCCTTACTAGCCTTTCTGGAACCAAAAACAGCAGAAAACAGGCAACTGGCACTGTGGCAACTTGTTAATAGTTTAGTACCAAAAAACATGTAAAAAGCACCTCAAAGTGTAGACAAAGCAAAGCAAAGTAGATACTAATAAGCATGGAACATAAAAAATTATAGATATGTCTCCGACGTATCAGTAGATTGTATCTTGAGTATTTTGCTGCTATAGGTGTCAGGTTGTGTGAGCTTGAATGCTTGTTCTATGCTTAGAGATTTCATTTTGATGCATGTGTAGCCCTCTAGCAAGTTCCTATAGTAGTTTCTCATCATTTATCAACTTGTAAATCACTTGGTTTGATGTTTGTCTAAAAATTTCAGAAAAAAGAGGTCATGGACAACCACACATTTGGTGAAATATTTGAGAGTGATGCACCTAGAAGGGCAAGGCCTTCAAGATCATCCTCCTATGCTAGGCCCTCATACAATGAGGATCTCATCACTCCGCGATTTGGCGACGAGGGAGATGAGGGGGATGCGCACCCCTCCACCTTTCCTTGCCAAACCTTCTTGCGGGCTGCTGGGATTCTTGATGATTTTATGACCTTGGTTCGGAGGGCTGGACTAACAAGTTATATGCAGGATGAGAGCGTGCAATATGCAATGCTCACTAAAACATTTGTGGAGAGCTTTTCTTTTACTAACAGCGTGTTCAATCCAGATGTGTCTTTCAAAATTTATGGCAGGTCTTATAATTTAACATTGAAGAAATTTTGTGAGGCCCTGGGACTTGGTACAGCTGGGTCGACAAAGAAGATTCCAGCTCAACCCGCTGATTTGTTGGAGCTCTACCGCGGGATAACCAATGATGATGACCGTAGAGCTCAACGGGGAAAGATAAAAAATATTCAACTCCCAGCCATCAGGTACTTTGCCACTAGTGTTCTTGGTAGGGAGAACACTAGTAATATTTCCAACTATCAATTGGCCTTCATAGCTGCTGCTCTCAATAATGAAACTAGGTACAATCTTGGTTCTCTCATTGCTCGTCGTTTAGCTGCTAAGGGACCCATTTATGGGGGTATTATTGCTACATGTGTTGCTGCTGCCTTGGACCTTGTTGTTGATCCAAATGATACAGTCTTGGCTCCTCAGAGGCTTGATCTTGGTGCCATGAAAGCGCATCACTTTGTCACCACTAGCTCTACCCTTGAGAACTTGGTTTGTAGAATGCTGTTTATTAACGGGGAAGAGAGAGAGATCCCTCTCCCCCAACCCACTTTGTTCAATATTTCTCAGGGACCTTTGTCACGCTCCAAGGTGGAGATGGATGACAAGCTACGTGTACTTGGCTTTCATGGACACTATCAGGGGGAAGCGCCCTCATACTACCCCTCTGTGTACTACACAGGGGAGGCCTTGAGCTCATACCAGGACGAGGGGGCCTCCTCGACGTACTACGGAGGTGCACCTTCTTGGGCACCATGGGATTGAGCCCCACTTAGGCCAAAATCCTAAGCTTGGGGGAAGGTATACCGACATCACACTCATCTATATATCATGTTCGGTCGGTTCTTTGTATATCCGTTGTTTCACTTTCTTTTTGGTTCTTGTTGCTGCTTTCTCAAAAACACAAAAATACCAAAAATATTTTTGTTGTTTATCTTGGTTTGTTTCTTTGCTTTTTAGTTTTGGTTTGTCTTAAAAGAAAAATCCAAAAAGATTTTTCTTTGTTTGTTTTTGCTTTGTTTGGTTTTCTTTTGCTTTGTTTGTTTTTGCTTTGTTTGCTTTCTTTAAAAAAATTGAAAACACCAAAAATATTTGTTGTTCTTCTTTGGTTTTGTGAGTTCTTTGCAGGTTTTAGCCGTCCTCAGTAGAGTTTGGTTTCATGTTATTATTCAAGTCACACAAGTGAAGGGCAATAATGAAGATTAAGAGAACTTGAGGTGTGGTAAGAGGCTGGTAACGAACTCTAGTTGTTTTCATTTGTGTACATATACTCATCATTGTGAGCATGCTTAGCCTATTTGTGTAAAGTGTATGTTATTATGAATGATTAGTAGTTCTTGCTTGCTTGTGATTAGCTCTAGCTTGCTAATAGTTTGTAGCATGTCATATGAATGTTTGATTGCATTGTTTTATTCATATTTTGGTATGATATTGTGGTATCCTCCTCTGAAAGTTTCATGTGAATCGACTTGGCACATGCTCACGCATGCATATGACTAAACAATAGTTAGTAAGCCTCGATGATTTATTTTGCCTCAGAGTTCTTGTATCACTTTCATGCCATAATTAGTCATGTTTTGTTGCAAGCATGATTATGACAGTTATTGCTCTCTCGTTTGTCGCTCCCTCTCTATTGCTAGCCTTCACTTGCATTGAGTATGAGCTCTACCTGTGCTTCCAAGCTTCCCAAAACCAATTTTGCCAACTGTGTCCACCATACCTACCTATTAGCACCATTTGCTACTTCAGTGCATATTCTATATGCCTTGTTTTCTTCCAAATAAAATATTTGTCTGTTTTGAGAAAGTTAGTTAGTAAAGCTCTCACGAACTTGATGGCACACTTTATTCCTTGCACTCAATAATCCTGAACCATTGTGACATGTCCATGAAAGTTATATGCTTGCAAATTATATGATGGGAGTCAGCAGAACCGTGCTGTCATGGGGAACGCTTTCAACACTTTTTGGATATTTTATCCAGTTGATACCTTGCTCTTTTGTTTGCGGATGTCGTCGGTGTGAAATAAAAGGGGAGCTTGTGAGTTCATGGAGTCTATACATTGTGTTAGAGAAACGCATGGGCCGCTAGCCTAAGCCATGCCTAATCATGGTGAAAACTTGCAGCATCACCATAATGAGCATTTATGAAGCATACTCAATAAAAAGCTATGCACATAGTAAATAAAAAGATCGCTGAGATGCTCATTGTCTGCTTGCCTTGTCATTTTGATCAAAGGATAGCTCCTGTATCATGTGCAAGGGGTACCCCATTGGCGGTTCTCTATGATATGCATGTATTTACAATAACAAGAACTTATAGGTAACCAAAGTTGAGTAGCATGCGGAGCGGCCCTCGTACTCAAGGGACTTGGGATTTCCAGTTTATGGTTTGTCAAGCATATAACTCAGATTTGACCTCACTTTCACCTTGACCACATAAAGATGCCTATGATAGGGGCAATGAGAGCTCAAAGCTAATGAGTACCTTACTTTCAGCATTTGGAAGCCTTTCAAACTTTTCAAAACCTTTTCACAACCTTGTTGAGTCACCACTTATTCTATGAGCACCTTCTTGAGACCATAGTTATCATTCTTGTGGTTGTCTCAAAACTTGGTTAATTATGTCATGACTTTGATGCTTGTATCTCTGATATCTTTACTTATAGTCTTCACTTGAACTTCAGAGGTGCCTTGGCATTTATATTGTGCTCTTCAAACAAAGGCAAGCGAGATACCACTCTATCATACCTTATTATGAGCATTGCAATGTTGCTTATGTTTATGTTTCATGCTACTTATTATTATTGAGTTGGTTTATCTTCATAGCTTGCAATGACTATTGAGTAGACTTGGTTGCATACTTCTTATTATGAATTGTATAAGCATCTACTCCTGTGCTGAGAATATTTACATCATATGAAGCAAATGTGTTCGTAAAAGTTCTTTTATCGCACTCAGTTTTCAACTGAATTGCTTGAGGACAAGCAATAAGCTAAGCTTGGGGGGAGTTGATACGTCTAAAACGTATCTACTTTCCCGAACAGTTTTGCTATTGTTTCTCCTCTAAACTTGTGTGATTTGGATACAACTAACACAGACTGACATTGTTTTTAGCAGAATTACCTTGGTGTCTATTTTTTGTGCAGAAAATCAACTATCAGGAAAAATCCCGGAATATATGCCAAAAATCCTATTTCACCAGAAGATCCACGGAGCTAGAAGAAGAGACGGAGTGGAGGCCTAGGGGGCCCACACCCCTGGCAGGCGCGGGCTGGGCCCCTAGCCACCCTAGGCACCCCCTCGGGCTCCCTCTACTCTATAAGTTACCCCTTGACCTAAAAACTAAGGGGGTTGGACGTTTTCCAGCAAAGAGTTCCGCTGCACCGCCACCACCAGAGACAAGATTCGGAACCAGAAACTCCGTTCTGGCACCCTGTCGGGACGGGGAATATGGGGAGGATCATCGCCATCGTCATCACCAACGCCTCTCCATCAACCATCGGTGTTTCCCTCATCCATGAGTGAGTAATCCTCGTAGTAGGCTATGGGGATGGTAGGGATTGGATGAGTTCTATCATGTAATTGAATAAGATTGTTAGGGCATATTGCCTAGTATCTATATTAGTGCTATTTGACTTTGTTGCAACTTGTTGTGCTTAATGCTTGTCACTAGGGCCCGAGTGCTATTTGAATTTGTTGCAACTTTATTGAATCATTATGATAGTATTGTTTGTGATCTTATCTGCAAGTTGTGTACACATATCATTGTCCGGATCCAAAGGCCCCGAAGTGAAAGAAATTGGGACAACCGGAGGGGATGGCTGTGATGTGAGGATCACATGTGTTCACGGAGCGTTAATGTTTTGCTCCGGTGCTCTATTAAAAGGAGCACCTTAATTGCCAGTAGTTCCCTAAAGGCCCCGCTGCCACGGGTTGGCTGGACAGAAGATGTTGTGCAAGTTCTCATTGCGAGCACGTGTGACTATATAGAGCACATGACTAGGATTGTTTAGTACTTGGATGCTTGTTATTATTTATCTGTAATGTCCTAGATCTTGAAGTTACATGTTTAGACTCGTTCATGCAACGCCCGTCCATCCATCCCTATGCCTACCGCACTCGAATCCCACTATTTACTGTTACTATTACTATTGCTCCTATTTCACTGTTGTTTTTGCTTTGTTGTTGCTACTACAAACTGTTGCTACTGATAAACTTCTGTGAGCAAGAACTATTTCCAGGTGCAGCTGAATTGACAACTCAGTTGTTAAGGCTCGCAAATATTATTTGGCTCTCCTTGTGTCGAATCAATAAATTGGGTAATACTACCCACGAAGACTGTTGCGATCCCCTACACTTGTGGGTCATCACTCAACATCCTTGAATTTGAAGGAAGAGGATGCTGACTCATGGATCCAAACGATCGAACTATATTTGAACAAGTAAGAAGGCATTGGAGCAAAGAACCGATGTGGCAGTAACATACCTGAAAGGAATCGCTATACAGTGGTGGAGAGGAACTAGGTGTGCTGCTAGTACGCTACAATGGTATAGGTTCACAAGATATCTGATGGGTAGATTCTATAAAGCATCAATCTTTGACAATGTGAAGAATTTTCACAAATTAACTCAAACCATCATAGTGCGAGTACATTTAAGACTTTGAAAAAGCTATGAACTTAACGAGAAGAGATAACCCAACTCTTCTTGGTGACTATTACGTCAATATCTTCATCTCTGTCTTGAATACTTTCAACAAAGCCACCTACAGTTCTTAAAAATAGCTAACATGGAAGAAGTAATGTGGTATTCTAGGAGAATTGAGCTGTCAACCCCTATTATCCCTACACCAAAAGAATGGTAAACTTTTAACATGCCAAACCTCCTAACCAACAGAATCAAGGCATTACAAATGTCATTCAACAAGCTAGACTTAAGGGCATCTGCTACAAATGCAAGGAGAAGTGTTTTCCTGGACACAAAAAGGTACGCAAATAGGGAAATAATGCCTAGGTTCAACAAATGCAGACACAAGTTGAAGAATAGTCTAAAATCCTATACCTAGTAAAATTTGATGAGGATGTTGATACTGATGAAAGAGAACTCTTGTGCCAACAATCACCTATAGTTGATAAACCATTATAGTTATTAATGCATGTAGTCAAAGGAACTAAAAAAGAACACTATACATTCATAGTTACATCCACTTTTGTCACACACTCAGCCACTACCCTGATTAACTCTGGTAGTAGTGCCACATTTATGACACCTAAATTAGCAACAAACATCAAGTGCCCAATGCTACTAAAAAAAGAGTGAAGGTGGTAGTAGCAAATGGAGGAGAAATCTACTATGAATTCTCTGCTAGCCAATACAAATATATCATACATGGAAATGACCTATTGTTCAATTTTAGAATATTACCATTGGAAGGCTATGCCATAATATTCGGGTCATGTTGCATCAAACATCACAACCCACTATTATTGATTACAAGAAAATATTTGTCAAAAGAACACCATCTAGCAAGAAAGTAAAGTTCTATGATGAAACACTACCAAATTCAGCAACAATCTGTCTGACAATAATGTCAATAAACTTCTGCAAAATGCAGATTGTGGAGTTGTCCTTTTCATACAACCAACCGAATAGTAATGTATCAAGACAGATGGGAACAAACTAGTAGTTGATGTGGACAAGCTACGAAAGAAGTACAATGATCTCTTCCAGGACCTAAATAGTTATGCCACTTGCAATCGACTGTGACCACAAAATACCAATGGCTACAGATGCTAAAGTTGTGAACCAAAGAGAATATAGGATGCCTCATCACCAAAAATAAATACTAGAGAAAATAATTAAACAACTCATTAAGGACAAATAATTAGACCAAACACTAGTCCATACTCTTGTCCTATCCTACTAGTCAGAAAAAGAGATGGCACCTGGAGATTATGCATATATTTCAGGAAGTTAAATGAATTCACCATAAAGAACAAATTTTCTTTTCCCATCATTGAGGATCTACTAGATGAACTACAAGGAGTCAAGATTTTCTCAAAAATTGACCTTAGAAGTGGGTATCACCAAATTAGAATGCAGGAAACAGATATTCCAAAAACTTCATTTAAAACTCATGAAGGGCACTATGAGTACATGGTTATGCATTTTTGCTTAACAACTACACCATCAACCTTTCTTCCATGAACTGATGAACGAAATTGTGTCTCCATTCTTGAGTAAATTTGCACTAGTCTTCTTTGATGACATATTGATCTACAACAAGTCTGATACATGACACTTGCAACACCTAAAGCTATTTTTACTACCTCAAAGAGAACAAGTTGTCAGCCAAGCTCTCCAAATGCTCTTTTGGCCAGCAACAAGTGGAATACTAGGGCCATATAATTATTGGCTCTGATGTAGCAACATACCTTGTGAAATTACAAGAAATTGCCAAATGGCCTAGCCCTACTACTAGCACATAACTCAGAAGATTTCTGGGCTAACAAGGTACTATATAAGATTCATCAAGATCTATGGTCAAATCTACAGACCACCGCTTGACTCACTAAATAAAATGCATTCCTATGGACAGACATTCAGGAATCTGCATTTTAGGAACTAAAACTCTGCATGCAAAAAACCCTACCTTGGCACTATAAAACCTTTCACCTTGGAAGTTGATGCTTCTAGCTATGGCATTGGGGCTGTGCTCATACCAAATGGAAAGTCACTATCATTTTTCAGCAAATCAGTAGGACCAAAGGCAGCTGCTCTGTCAACCTATGATAAATAAGGTTTGGCCATCATTGAGGCACTCAAGAAATGGAAGCATTACTTTGCAGCTTCATCCTTGGTGATAAAAGCTGACCAACAAATCCTCTAGTATATCCAAGAACAAAAATTGACAGATGGCATCTAGCATAAATTGTTGATCAAGTTGCTTGGATACAACTATACCATGGAGTATAAAATAGGAAAATAAAATAAAGTGGTTGATGCCCTTTCAAGAGTGAAGTATCACCTAAATGCAATCTTGGGTACTCTTTTGTCAAGCCTGTTTGGATCACTGAAGTAATCAATACTTATGACTAAGATAACAAGTGTAAAACATTGATTGCCAAACTGGCTATTGATCCAATAGCTAAACATGACTATACACTGAAGAGTGGAATACTAAGGTACAAGAACATAATTATACTTGGTGAAAATGAAGCACTAAAGCCAAACATCATTTCAACATTCCACAAGTCAGAACTGGGTGGTCACTCTGGGGAAAGAGCAACATTTCACAGAATTTAGCTGATTTTGTACTGGTCAAATATGAGAATTGAAATTACAAAATTTATCAAAGAATGTCCTATTTGACATATCAACAAACCCGAGAACAACAAATATCCTGGCCTTCTATAACCTTTGTCCGTTCCTATTATGGCTTGGGCACACATATCAATGGACTTTGTTGAGGGCCTACCACTCTCAGAGAATAAGGATATCATCTTGGTGGTAGTGGACAGGTTCACAAAATATGCACACTTCATATCAATGAAACATCCCATTACAGTGAAATCTGTAGCAAAAGAATTTCTTGGCAACATACTCAAGCTACATAGTCTGCCAACTGTCACTGTCATAGATAGAGACATGATATTTACAAGCCATCTTTGACAAGATCTATTCATAGCTCTAGGAATCAAGTTACACATGAGCACCTGCTACCACCCTCATTCTGATGGGAAAATAGAGAGGATAAATCAATGCTTAGAAAACTACCTAAGGTGCATTTCATTCTCACAACCTAAGAAGTGACACTCTTGGTTAACACTGGCTGAATGGTGGTACAACACAAGCTTCCACACATCCTTGAAAATGACTCCATTTCAAGATTTGTATGGATTTCCACCCCACAAGTCTCTAAGATGTCTCTGGTAGATGATCACACTAAAGATGCACCTACAATGCTACAGGGAAGACATGAAGCTAATCAGGTCATTAAAAAAACTTGAGACAAGCCCAAGAAAAAATGGTTCACTATGCAAATAAAAATAGAAGTTAAAGGCACATGGAGATAGGAGACATGGCCTATCTTAAAGTCCAACCTTACAGACACTCTTCCCTCAACATCCATAGGTGTACTACCAAATTACACTCCAAATTCTATGGGCCATTCAAAGTATTGGAGAAAATATGAAACACTACTTACGAGCTGCTGCTGCCACAAGGCTGTCTCCTACATCCCACATTATCCATCTAAAGAAACATATGGGACCAGCAACAATTCCAACACCTACTCTCCCACTAATTGATGAGCAAGGCACCATCAAAACTGGACCTGAAATGATTCTAGATAGAAAACTCATACCAAGGAAGAAAGGAGACATCAATATTCCAGTAGTGCAATGGCTAGTGAAATGGCTCAATTTACCACAGGAATCAGCTACATGGGAAGACACTTCATTCGTTAAGAAAGTCTTTCCACACTTCCAGCCTTGAGGACAAGATTGAGCTCGAAGGGGAGGAGTTATCAGGAACCATAAAACATTATCTGACCACTTCAAGTTACTATTACCGTCACAAGCAATCACCATAGATATCCAATCCAAGAGCCCATGCTTAGCCCGCGAATCATCCTCAAGAGATCTGCTACGTTCCTTACTTTTACTCTATGTTTTATTACCTGCCCGCTGCTTCGTCGTCGTTAGCTCGCTGTTTAGCTTGACCACGAGCATGCAATGATTATCACTTCTTGTACCGGGTTGAAACCCTAGCCGCCATGTTCTGGTTGGCATATATCTCCTATGTAAGACCAAACCCTAAGGTTCCAATCGTTCCTCTGGAAGTAATGAAAATTTAGGCCAAGAGAGAGAAATCCTATACTCTGTTCTGTGTGTTCAGTGATTATTAGTTGAGGCCTAACACCTCTCTTCACCAACTCCAGCAGCAACGTCCTCCTCGTCACCAACCTGAAGCTTCTCTTGTGTTGGTTCAATTCGATCCCTCTGTTAGCTCTAATCTTGATTTAATTATCTGCATTAGTTATTTTGGTACTGCATGTAGCCTAGTTAGTTTAGGGAGTTGTCTTACAGTGAACTGCATCTCATGCGTGATGGAAGCGAGATGTTAGGCTAAAGAGATGTGGCGTGCCAGACGTGTTGCTGATGTAGTGCGATGCAACAAGGTCGTGTTAAACGACATGGCGTGAGAGGCTGGAGTTAGACCGGATGGACGATGAGTTAGAGCTGGGTGAATTAGTTAGTGAGTTAGATGCATGTGTGGGGTTAGCTACATCTCCGTGCATGTATTGGCCGGGTCGTGTGGTGCTGTTAGTGTCCTAGTGCATAAGTGGTAGTGCTAGCTAATTAATGGGCAGCATGGCGCCCGACAGTGTGTATTTAATCACTTGTAATCATGTTTACTTTGAGTGAGATTATGAGGAAAAGGTAAGGGTTGTGTGAAATAGCCGAAGTCACAAAAATCTTTGTCTCTGTATCTTTCCACGAGAGCTACGTGAAGTAGCAGAGAGGGCAAGGAGCTGAGCGACTCAGCTCTGTCATTTGGTATCAGAGCCCTCCGCTCTCAGTGCCTGTGGTGATGGCGGACGATACTGCTCGTGAGAAGGCCATGGCGGCGGAGCGGGAGAAGAAGGCGGCAGAGAATCCGCTCACTCCACCAAGGGCGTAGCTCAGCGACACCGGCGGGAGCGGCGATGGCGGCAGCAAGCTCCGCATAGCGTGTGGTTCGGCAGGGATCCGTCGTGTTGGCGGCGCCGCATCTCATGCTGAGCCTCACAAACTACTCCGATTGGGCGCTCGTCATGTGAGTGCAATTGCAGGGACAAGGTCGATGGGAGGTGCTCGAGCATGGCGTCGGCGACTACCACGACGACCGTGAGGCTTTGGGCGCCATCCTCCGTGCTATGCCACCGGAGATGTACCGGACACTGGCGGTGAAGAGCACCGTAAAGGAGGCTTGGGAAACCCTTAAAACTTTGAGGTTGGGGTCCGAGGGCATCCGTGAGGCAAGGGCGCAAACTCGCCGCACCGAGTTCGAAAACATCCAGTTCAAGGACGGCGAGAAGGTGGAGAAATTCGCCATGCGCCTCACCGGCATCATGCATGACCTGGAGGTCCAAGGAGATGGTGTCTCCGAGCACAAGGCCGTGTTGAAGTTCCTTCGGGTTGTGTCGAAGCATTTCAAGCATCTCGCGCACTCCATCACACAACTGCTAGACCTCAAGAACATGACGGTGGAGGATCTAAAGGGTCGTTTCTTGGATGTGGAGGAGGAACTCGACATGGAGGAAGGCGAGGGTGGGCATCACGGTGGCACTCACCTTCTCCTCACCGAGAAGCAATGGGTGGAGCGCATGAACAAGAAGAACTATGGCAAGGACAAGAAGAAGGTGCGTTGCTTCAATTGCCAGGTACTTGGGCACTTTGCATGGGAGCGTCCGGAGAGGAAGAATGTCAACAATGATAATGGAGAAGACAAGGCGCTGCTCGGCCGGTACGTTGACGACGAGCCGACTTTTCTCTAAAAATAAAACTTTCAGATGGAGAATGTGAAATCAAGATAGGAGGGGTGATTGTTAGCTCTAATCTTGATTTAATTATCTGCATTAGTTATTTTGGTACTGCATGTAGCCTAGTTAGTCTAGGGAGTTGTCTTCCGGTGAACTATAGCTCATGCATGGTGGAAGCGAGATGTCATGCTGAAGCGATGTGGCGTGCTAGACGTGATGCTGATGTTCTGCGATGCAACAAGGTCGTGTGAAACGACATGGCGTGAGAGGCTGGAGTTAGACAGGCTGGACGATGAGTTAGAGCTAGGTGAATTAGTTAGTTAGTTAGTTAGCTACATGTGTGGGGTTAGCTACATCAGTGTGCATGTATTGGCCGGATCGTGTGGTGTTGTTAGTGGCCTAGTGCGTGAGTGGTGTGGTGTTAGCTAGTGGGCAGCATGGCGTCAGGTTGTGTGTATTTAATCACTTGTAATCATATTTACTTTGAGTGAGATTAAGAGGAAAAGGTAACGGATGTGTGAAACAGTGAAAGCCACAAAATTCTTTATCTTTGTATCTTTCCACGAGAGCTACGTGAAGTAGCAGAGAGGGTAAGGAGCTGAGCGACTCAGCTCTATCACCCTCTCCCCCTCTCTTTTTTTAGCGTAACTATAGCGGGCTTACACCAGCCTGAACTTTCTCATCAATTTAAACGATCCATTATAAACAGTTATAGGGGGAGGAGAAACAAAAGGAGGGGTACATGAATTACAACAATGGCCTCAAGGAGGCTCATAGCTATTACACCAAATTTTTAGTTTGGAGGCGGAGGAGGAGGTTGTACATCTGTAAACCTAGAGCCGGACATCCTCCAGGCAGCGGTGCACTACCATCTGAAGAGGCTCGTCAGTTGCGTTGAAGACCAAGGCATTTCGACGCTTCCAGATGTTCCATGCTATAGCAGTGACGATTGTTCTCATCTCGAAGGAGCAAGAAGTCGCATATAGAGCCGAGTCGAGATTATCAGGGGGCCAGGAAGAAGAAGCTCCAAACTTCCTGGGAACGATGACAACCTCCTAGGAGGTGGTCGGAATCTTCATCCAAGTCGCAAGAGGGGCAGGTAGCATTGTTTGTCAGTCGATAACGAAAACGACGCTCATTTGTAGGTAGGGA
Source organism: Avena longiglumis (assembly GCA_030063025.1). NCBI lineage: Eukaryota > Viridiplantae > Streptophyta > Magnoliopsida > Poales > Poaceae > Avena > Avena longiglumis. Next base: position 70,397,730 of record CP125977.1, on the reverse strand, counting down.
CGACACCGGGCAAGCCACACGAAGATTTTGCATTTGAGAGGCGCGGCACTTTCCCACGCCTTAGCCGCACGATCATCCTTTTGCAAGTGTCTGAAAGAATTGACATAGAAATCTTTGTTCGAGAGGCTACGGTTAGTAGCGTAATAGTGTCGTCTCGGAGAGTAAAGGAGTCAAGGGCAACATCAAGGGAGGTAATGTCGGAGGTGGCGACAGAGGACAAGCGGTGGGAGAGGTGCGCAGCGAGGCTGTAGCGAAAGGTGTCAACAACGCTAGTGTTAGGTCTAGTAAAGTGAGAGAAAAGGGCGAGGAAGCGGTCCTTGAGCGTGATGGGGTCGAGCCAAGAGTCCAACCAAAAAGCAGTGGAGCACCCATTTCCGATCCGGACGGAGGTGAGAGACCAAACAGAGGTGATCACCCATCTCTCCCTCTTCTCTAATTACTACAATTTTCTGTGAACTAGTGTTCCGAGACTAGTTTGATTTGAGTATAGACTTGTGTTGGTTTTGTAGTTTTTCTGTGGAAAATGATACTCCTCCTCCGAGGATCCTGTGATTTTATCCCCGGTGGACGGGTGACGTACGATATGTGTGGGGCTATTGTTTTTTACTTGCATGCGTACTACCTGCTATTTTTCCGTTCGTTTCTTGCACGTGTATTGCTGCTGCTTCCATGTTTATTTTTCTGCTAACTCACCGCGCCGCCAAGCCACGTGCTCGTGCCCACAATTGTGCCGCCCAGCTGTGCCTTCCATGCCCGCGCCGACACGCTCTGCCCATGCTCTGCTGATTGCTTCGCCGCCGCCTGCTGCTCGTTCCGCCGACGCTGTTGCACCTCCCACTGCCGCATGCTGCTCGCGCCGCCGCCGCCTGCTGCTCGTGCCACCGCCGATGCACCTCCCACCGCCGCCTGCTGCTCGCGCCACCACCGCCTGCACCTCCCACCATCGCGCTCTGCTACTCGTGCCGCCGCGCCTGCTGCTCGCGTCGCCGCCATCTATAGAGCTCACACCGTCGCCTCCCTCGTGTCGCCTACCTCACCGGGGTCGACGCCTCTCAGCACCTTTATCAGAGTCCCATGGCCATCACCGCCGCTTCCAAGATTGACTACGCGTGCATGCGTTGGTGGCGGTGCTACAAGCTAGCATTAGTTTTGCGCAGCGTTGATTTTTGCTGTAAATTTTTTGCTACAAAGGCTTTCTTGTTTTGCTACAATAATATGTATTGTTTGCTATAAAATCTCCGGCGAGGTCTCCGACGAGGTCTCCGACGAGGTAGGATTTGCTACAATAGAAAATTTTATTTGCTACATACATTTTGTGGTTTTGCTACAATAGCGTAAAGTTTTTACTACATGATCTCCGATGAGGTCTACCGGCGAAAGCCTCCGGCAAGGTCGGATATGCTACATTAGCATAATATTTTTGCTACACCATCGCCGGCGAGGTCTCCGGCAAAATCTCCGGCGAGATCCAGTATATTTTTCTATTTTCTGGGTCAAATCATTTTCTGCTACATATAGCAAAAGCGAAACATTATGTAGCAAAAACGGATCATTTGTAGCAAAAGCGGGATTTAAACAGAAAATAGGGGACACATGGTTGGCTGGGGACCCGGAAATAAATACAACAAATCTCCCGGGGGGGATGGCTAGTATGACGCTTTTTCTGTTGATATGGCGTAGTACACTGTGACATAAAATTCTTCTCGTGTATGTGTGCTTGTTAAATTGTCACTTCTATGTTGTACTTAGTGGTAAACGTGCTAAATTCCATTCATGTGATGTATCCATCGTCATGTACTCTGCCCCTGTATCCCAAAATTTCTTATACCCCAGTCTTAATTGTTTGCTAGTGCATCTGTTCTATCATCTGTAAATTGTTCGGTCCAGTGTTTCTTGTATTAAGGAAAATTCCAAAAAACATTGCCTTGCAAGTAATATATGTTATTCACTTGTGTGGCTTAGTTGCATACGATCTTCACCTGCCTTGAGTGGATTTTTGCAAAGTTAGTTAAAACTGGTGTTTATTTGAACTATTCGCGCAAATGCGGTGGTTTTTGTAATTTACTCCACTCCTGCAACCACGCCTTGTGACACTTCTCTCATGATAATTTTGCAATTATTCTCTTTGTTCCGACTAAAACTATGGCCGGAGTGAGCAGTACAAGGATGTATGCATAATGCATAGATAGATAGATAGATAGATAGACGAAGGGTTCGGGTTATTTTTTTTTAAGGAAAAAAGTATCGATGATCGATTAATTAGTCCCTTCGAATCGTTCTTCCCCTTTCAGGAGAACCAAACAAGAAGGCATAAAACTGAAGCCCCGGACCAACAAGCAAAGAGTGAACGCGCGAAGGGGGCAGGCACATGTTAGCCTCATCGATCACGTCAAGCATCCCCGCGCGCCCGTCGTCTTCCCCCCTCAAAACCCCGCGCTTCAAAACCTCCATCTCGTTCCTTCACGGCAAGCCTCCAAGAAAGACGAGGGGATAATCCGAGACAATGGGGAACTGCTTCACCAACACAGCCACGCAAAACATAGTACAAATCACGCCGCGGCCGCCGCCGCCCGCAAACGGCGAGCACGGTTACGGTAAGCCGCCACCGATATCCCCTAAGCACGCGGATCCGAAGCCGTCCGGCCCGCCACCGCCGCCAAACCCCATGCTACCTGGGTCTTCGAACCCGGCCTGCGGGGTGGTCGGGTGGTCGACGATGGACGTGTGGTCGCTGTACATCCTGGAGCGGGAGCTGTGGAGCGGGCAGTTCTGGACGACGTACCTGTGCACGGAGCGCGCCACGGGGCTCAAGTACGTCTGCAAGTCGGCGTCGAAGCTCCCGGGCGCCTACGTCGTGGGGTACATGCGCCGGGAGGTCGCCATCCTGCAGCGCCTCTGCGGGCAGCCCAACATCGCCACGTTCAGGACCGCCTTCGAGGACGCCGACAGCCTACACCTCGTCATGGAGTTCTGCTCCGGCGGGGAGCTCTTCGACCGCCGCATCGCCGCCAAGGGAGGCTACTCGGAGCGCCAGGCCGCAGCCTTGTGCCGGGACGTCCTCACCGTCGTGCACGTGTGCCATTCCATGGGGGTCATGCACCGGGACCTCAGGCCGGAGAACTTCCGGCTCGCCAGCTCCGCCGAGGGCGCCCCGCTCAAGGCCATTGACTTCGGGCTCTCCGTCTTCATCGAAGAAGGTCAGTATCAATCAATTGATTAGCATAGTTGGAGGCAGAAGATGAATTCATCTCAACATTGCATACGGATTAAGGTCCATATATGGTACAGTATGGCATTTTTTTTCCAACAAATGCAGGGAAAGTATACAAGGAAATTGTAGGAAGTGCATACTACGTCGCGCCAGAAGTTCTGCGTGGAAATTACGGGAGAGAAATCGATGTTTGGAGCGCGGGAGTGATCTTGTATATTCTCTTATGTGGATCGCCACCTTTCTGGGCGGGTAAAATTTACATACATCTTCTGCTTAACATACCACGGTGGTCTGTACAATTTACACCACATAGCTAATTTGCTGCAATTTGCAAATCTGAGCAGAAACGGAAAAGGGCATATTTGACGCTATACTGGTGGGTCAAGTGGATCTTCGCAGCAACCCGTGGCCGACGATATCTGAGAATGCAAAAGATCTTATCAGACAAATGTTAAATAGAGATCCTCATAAGCGCATTACCGCAGCGCAAGCCCTAGGTAGTATAATATAGTACACCATCTGGGGTCATGAATATAGAGATCTTCTGCATTTGTATAGTTTATATGTCATCCCAATATGATTAATTGACGTCTCCATGTGCAGAACATCCATGGCTCAAAGAAGGTGGTGCGTCTGACAGACCTATCGACAACGCAGTCCTATCAAGAACGAAGCAATTCAAGGAAATGAACAAGCTAAAACAACTAGCTCTTAAGGTGAATATGTCATCCTTGACAAAGATGAAATCAACTTTTTTTTGGTATAACTGAACTGACGCACGCACTGCTCCTTTCATTCCATCTCAAGGAAACTGCAGAGGATCCGGCTGAGGAAGTCAAGGGCCTGAAACAGATGTTCGATAACATGGATATAGACAAGAGTGGGACAATCACACCCGAAGAACAGAAGATCGGTTTGACAAAGTTAGGATCGAAGATTGGCGAAACAGAGGTTCAGAAGCTTATGGAAGCAGTAAGATCACTTCTCTTTTGTTTCATCATAAGTATATGAAGATTTTACTGACCATACGTACTGTGATTCAGGTTGATGTGGACAAGAGCAGCAACATAGATCACATGGAATTCATGCCTGCTATGGTGAATAAAGATAAGCTGGAAAAGGAGGAGGATTTGCTCCATGCATCTCAACACCTTGACAAAGACGACAACAAGTAATACTAATTCCCTTTCCCTAATCGACAAATAGTATATATTATCTTGCATGCATCACCATAGATTAAGAGTGATACAGTTAACCAATGCTAAACTTTTGAAACTAATTACTTACCAATCATTATTTTAATGTATAAAAATCAAAATGGACATAGAGCAAATGGTGAGAAAGATGCAAGCAGAGCCAGTAAGAGGAGCAAAAGGAGTGGTAGGAAGAATGACAAGAAAGAAGCAGAACAAGAACTGAATAAACCTGTGAACGATAATGTGGTAATGGAAGAAGTGCCTTCAAGTCAAGTTGAACCTGACAAAAAACTTGAAGAAGAGTTGAGAAAGAAGATGCTTGCTCAGAAATTAGCTGGTGGGAGTGGGGTGAACAGTAGTGGAAATAATGAACAACATGTTCAAGATAACAGCACGCAGGAGACAAGTGTTGGAGTGGGGAACACTGAAAGAGAAGTGAATAACTATAAATACCAGGATAAAAACCATTTGGAGGTGGAAGATGTCACTAATCATAAGCAAACACAAGAGAACCAAGGGATGAACCAGGATGGTGTGATTGATACAAATGAATCTACCAGCGGGACCTCAACCGGTGGAATAGACAGAGTGAAAGTCAACAGTACTCAAGGGATTGCTGGGAAAGATAAAGAATACTTTGCAGATGAAGCGAGGAGGAAAAGTGGGAGAACAGACACAGATCAGAAGATGATGGACAAGCCAGTGGAGAGGATTAAAGCCAAGAACCTCGAGGCAGTGCTTGGTGAGAATGTTTGACCTACAGTTCTAAATTCTAGTGCTGCCAGTTTTAAATTCTCGTGTTAATAGTATTGTTAATATAGCTGATAAGGTTGGCATTAATCTAGGAAGTAATGACATAGAAACTAAGAATTCCATTAACAGTTTTAAGCCTTTAAAGGAAGCTAGATGTAATGTTTATTTAGCAAGAAAGTTCAGACCTTATAAAGTTCCTTTGGACTGGAAATCAAAACTAGCTAGTTTTGATTCTAAGGCCACAAAGTAGGTGTTAATATACTCCCTCCGTTCTGAAAAGGATGTCGCAAATTTTTCTAAATTTGCATTTATCTATATACTAAAATGTGTGTAGATACATTTAAATTTAGACAATATGAGACATCCTTTTCAGGACGGAGGGACTATACAGAATAACGATAATCCATGTTGTTCTTGCATTATTGTCTTCTTGGACTTGACGACTCAAGCGTGGGTGAGTAATGGTGGTTAACTGGTTTCTGTCAGTGCGTGTGCCGACAGGTTATTAAGTTTCAGACAATACGAACACCTACTGAAAATAACGTTGCTCAGCAGTTATTAATCACAGAAAATATGAAAATAATAACTGTAGGTGTATATCAAAGGGACAAACATGAAAAGTCATGACGACTATGGAAAGACTCTCGATTAAATTCTCAGGAGGAAAATATCGGCAATGAAGAGTTTGCGGAAACGATGAGGAAAGGGACATAAATACCTGAAGAAACTTGGTCCTCTTGAGTAACAGAGTTGTATAGAGCTGTTTCGGTATATACTAGAAAGATAAGAAAGTTGTATAGTACAACTCAGGAACATTGCTTTTTCTTTTCCAATCAGTACCGTCATGTATTCATTAGCAAATACACAAGCTTCTCCAGCGATTACAAAATAACGTCTAAAAGAACAAGCAAATCTTTAAGGTTTTCAAACTATTTCTTCTTTCATAACATAATATTATACTTTTCTGACCGAAGAAAAATGACATAGACATCAAACCACAAACATATGTACTAATACAAAAGAGGGTTCTCCCATAATTTTATTTTCAACTGCAATGTCAAGGCTATATCAACATTCAGGGAGAAGCAATCGAAAAGCCTAGTCGAAGTCGTTAGGGAGCCAAGAGTGTGAATCACCATTGTTCAAGACATAGTAGCCGGGCAAATATTACAAGGACAATCCTCCTAGTGGTAACCATGAGAAAAAAATCCGAAATCGACCTAGCAAAACAAGATCTAAAGGTCCATACCTAGAAAATTTTAATCTTCCAACAACACCATTGACATCAAGGAGAAGATCTCGTCATCGAACGAAGGGCCAAAGTTCACTTATTGTAAAGGATGCCAACTTCATTGACACGGAGGCCAAAAAGAAGACGTTTACCAAACCCCTAACCTAATTTGTTGAAAATACTACTTTTATTAAAAACTCTACTCATAGATCGGTTTTCCCACTCCTCCAGAATCGGCATGATAGGACAGAGGAGGGGACCCGAGCTATGGAGGAGGCATAGGTGTAGGCAGGCCGCTAGGTTTTTTTAGAAGAGAGGCAGCGGCTAGGTTTTTTTAGAAGAGAGGCAGCGGCTAGATTTTTTTAGAAGAGAGGCAGCGGCTTCGACCAAAGGACTCACGTTTCGTTGCTAATGTGTTGCACATTGTATATAGAACTGTTATCGCTAACTAACATACTCTTTTATTTCAGAAATAAGTGACTTTTATTTGTCTAGATTCGCATGTATCTAGACGTGTTTTAGTATGTAGATATATACGATTCTAAACAAATCAAAGTCAATTATTTCTAGACGAAAGATCTTATCACACAAATGCTATATAGAGATCCTCAAAGGCGCATTACCGCACCGCAGGCCCTAGATAGTATAGTAGTACACCATGAATGTAGATCTCTTCTGCATTTGTATAGTTTATATGCCAGCCCAATTGATTGACGTCTCCATGTGCAGAACATCTGTGGCTCAAAGAAGGTGGTGCATCTGATAGACCTATCGACAGTGCAGTCCCATTGAGAATGAAGCAATTCAAGGAAATGAACAAGCTAAAACAACCAGCTCTTAAGGTGAATATATCATAATTGACAACGATGACATCAACTTTGTTTTGGTATAATCGAATTGACTCATGCACTGCTCCTTTCTTTTCATCTCAAGGAAACTGCAGAGGACCCGCCTGAGGAAGTCAAGGACGCGAAACAAATGTTTGATAACGTGGATAAAGACAAGACTAGGACAATCACACCCGAAGAACTGAAGATTAGTTTGACAAAGTTAGGATCAAAGATTGGCAAAGAAGAGGTTCAGAAGCTTATGGAAGCACTAAGATCACTTCTCTTTTGTTTCATCATGAGTGTATGAAGATTTCACTGACCATATGTACTGTGATTCAGGTTGATGTGGACAAGAGCGGTAGCATAAATGGCATGGAATTCTTGCCTAGTATGGTGAATAAACATAAGCTGGAAAAGGAGGAGGAATTTGTGCCTGCATCTCAACACCTTGACAAAGACAACAACAGGTAATACTAATTCCCCTACCCTAACCGATAAATAGTACTAGTGTATTTTATCTTGCAAATTTAACCAATGCTAAACTTCTGAAGCTAATTACTTACCAATCATTATTTAATGTATGAAAAGTCAGAATATACATAGTGCACATGGTGAGAAAGATGCAAGTAGAGTCGATAAGAGGAGCAAGAGCAGTAGCCGGAAGAATGACAAGAAAGAAGAAGAAATAGAGCTGAATAAACATGTGGACGATAATGTGGTAATGGAAGAAGTGCCTTCAAGTCAAGCTGAACTAGACAAAAAACTTGAAGAAGATTCGAGAAAGAAGATGCTTTCTCGGAAATTAGCTAGTGGGAGTGGGGTGAACGGTAGTGGAAATAGTGAAAAACACATTCAACATAACAACATGCAGGAGATAGGTGTTGGAGTGGAGAACACTAAAAGAGAAGTGAATAACTATAAATACCAGGATAAAAGACATGTGGAGGTGGAAGATGTCACAGATGATAAGCATGCACAACAAATCCAAGATATGAACCAGGATAGTGTGGTTGATACAAATGAATCTGCCAGCGGGACCTCAACTAGTGGAAGAGACGGGGAGGAAGTTAATAGTACTCAAGGGATTGTTGGGACAGATAAAGAAAATTTTGGAGATGAAGTGAGGAAGAAAAGTGGCAGAACAGATAGAGAAAGATCAGGAGATGATGGACAAGGCAGTGGCGAGGAAGCCAAGAACCTCGAGGCAGTGCCTGGTGAGAATTCTTGACCTACAGTTCTAAATTCTAGTGCGGACGTTTTTAAATTCTCTTGTTGATAGTATTGTTTATATAGCTGATAAGGTTGGCATTAATCTAGGAAGTGATAACCTAGAAACTAAGAGTTCCATTAATTCTAATCAGCCTTTAGAGGAAGCTAGATGTAAAGTTTATTTAGCAAGCAAGTTCAGACCTCATACAGTTCCTTTGGGAATCAAAACTATCCCGAGGCCACAAAGTAGGTGTTAACGTTTTAAAATAATGATAATCCATATTGTTCTTGTATTATTATCTTCTTGGACTTGACAGCTCAAGCACGGGTAAATGATGGTGGTTTAGCTGGTTTGTGTCAGTGCGTGTGCGGGTTAGTAATGTTTTAGAAAATATGAACATCTACTGAAAATAATATTGGTCAGCAGTTATTAATCATAGAAAATATGCAAAATAATAACTGTAGGTACATATCAAGAGACAAACTTGAACGAGTCATGACAGCCTACGGAAAGACTCTCATTAAATTCCCAGGAGGGAAATATCGACAATGAAGAGTTTGTGGAAATGACGAGGATATATAGGAATATAGATACCCGAAGAAACCTGGTCCTCTTGAGTAACAGAGTTGTATAAAGGTGTTTCAGTATATACTTTTTATATAGATACCCGAAGAAACTTGGTCCTCTTGAGTAACAGAGTAGAAATTAATTTGTGAACACATACTACTAGGGTAGTACATTCGTTGATCTACAAAAGCTTGGTCAAGATCCCATGATGACCACCTCCAGCTCCAGGTACTTTGAAGTTAAAGACACATGCATGCAAGGTGCCAAGCAAGCTAGATAGCTAGCGCACTCATGGAACTAACCACCCCGTAACTAATAGTAGAAGAAGCATGGAAACATCAATATGCCCTGTGATCTTTGCCGGTGAGCTGGTGTGAAGGTGAAGACATGAGTACTAAAGCAGGTGACTATAGCACAAGAGCTCTTTGTCCGTCCCATAAAGAAGCTAGCTACCACATGCTTGTCTACACTCTACGCTATAGCAATATATGATCACTTAGAGAAAAAAAAAAGATAAAGGAAAAAAAGAAAGGTGAAAGGAAGTGAAGTAAAGAGGTGCATATGGAGACACACATGGCGTGACCCTGTGAGTGGATCTTGCGATGCCTGCATGCAGATATGCATATATATGCGGCACATCATGGGAAAGAAAGTCGGCCGGATGCGGATTGGATCGATATCTGAGCCGATCGAACTCGGATCTCGAGCAGCCACACGTGGTACGGTTTTGCCGGCCATACGTGGTGCGAAGCTACTGACACTCGTAGCCTCTTGCACTATTCATGTATCCTGACGTACTCACTCTGTTCGCCAATGTAAGATCTTTTAATATTTTATCAAGCGATCATATACTTAAAATGAGTGAACCTATATACTCACTTTCACCTATACTAATTGACTCAAATTTGTCTAGATACGGATATATCTAAATTTTGACTAGATAATTTGTTTTTAGATGAATCTAAATCAACTAATATGAGCCGAAGAAAGTACTAAAATATATCTACTAGACATATTTTGAAAAAAATAGAATGTCTTATATTTGTGCACAGCTGCACTCTGTGATCGCACATAAATAGCACACACAACAATGCTAAAATGGACAAAAATAACCTAAAATTATAAGAAAGTTAAATAATAAACTCTCAAAGAAACAACTTCACTCGGCTAACCCTTTTCGACCATGCATGTCTCTACGGCGTGGCACAATGGTATGTCGTGCCGTAGCCCTGGTGTGGCACAAAGGTTTGCCGCGCCATAACCCATGGCATGGCACAATGATTTGCCATAGAGACTGGCGCGGTTGAAAAGGCTTAGCCAAGTGAAATTGTTACGACGTGGCACAATGGTTTGCCACGCCGTAGCCCTGGTGTGGCACAAAGGTTTCATGCGCCGTAACCCATGGCGTGGCAGAATGATTTGTTGTAGAGACAGACCGGTCGAAAAGAGTTAGTCGAGTGATATTGTTTCTTCAAGAGTTTATTATTTAACACAATGGTTTGCCACGCCGTAGGACAGACGTGGCAGAAAAGGTTACATCCGGTGAAATTTCCACTTTTGGGTAATATGGAATTTCCATTTTAGGGTTGATATACATGGCCAAATCCAACCGGCTCATCACATGACCTTGTCAATCCAAACTTTCAAAGCATCTCATCCTAAAACTGGCAACCATGCATGATCCCTCCATGCATATAAGGAGCCTTCCACCATTTTATATTTCCTCTATTCCCTACTAAACCGAGCATAGTGCTAGAATCAGGGAACCATTTTGTTGGTTTTCTTGAATAATTGAGATTTTTTTGCATGATTTAAGGGTTCTCTTGATTCCGGGTAACATCTGCATTGCTTTGCATGTGCAACGTATTCGGTTAGTATTTGTTTCAGGAAATATCTGATTTCGTTTTTTTGTTTTCAGGATTTTTTATTCATTTTCACTTCCACCAAAAAATATAAAAACAGATGTGGCACCGCTCAGTTCCGTCCATTTCTGCTCTTCTTTCATCCCTATTGTATGTTGCCTCCCCACCCACCTATATATAGGAAGTAGGTGAGGACACATGACACCTCGTGTCTCTTAGTCTGACCTTAACCCTAGTCTAACTGGGTTCAACCTCTTGACACGTTTCCCTATTCGGCTAAGTCCAACTTTCTAAATTATGTTAGACAGATATTTTATTCTTCTAACTCCACTCTCTTAGGTGTGAAACCCCATAGGCTTACAGTAAGCCATGCACAGCTCAACTGGCTCTCACCCAAATCCTATTGGGAATATGCCCTAAAGGAAAATAAATATTTATTTCTATTTCCGTATTTACAATTGTAGTTTATTTTTTATGCTATAATAACTGCTCTGTGTCTTGCATAAAAAAAATTCTATCGCATGAACACACAAAACTAAGATCTAATCTATGGCAAAGCCAAGATCTAATCTACGAGATCGGTGCAATGAGATTGTAGAGAACTAACCCTCGTAGATGTAAAACGTTTAACGAGATAGGATTCTTGTGGTTAATGTAGTCGATCACTTTCCGATCTTAAGATCGTGTAGACGATCCTTCCGGTGCCGTGTTCCGGCAGCGCTTTTGCAGTCGGTCACACGTACGGTAGTCGATGAAGACCTTCCTCTCCCTTGTTCCAACAGGGCAACGGAGGTTGTAGATCTTCTCGGAATCCCGACAGAACGACGTTGTGGTGGTGGTGGAGGAGGAGAGAAGTTTCTGTAGGGCTTCGCCTAAGCCGGAGCAGGGTGTGGAGGAGAGAGGGGAGGCGTCGACGGCTAGGGTTGAGGTAAGGGGCTAGGGGGGGCTCACCCTTCCTTATATGGGTGGGGATGAGGCCAGGGTTCCCACCCCTGGACGAGACCTTCCCCAACTCCTCTAGGCCGGCAGCAAGGAAGGGGAGATGGAGAACTTGTCCCTCAAGGTTCCCTTTCCTTCCCTAACTAGGATTTGACTTTTCAAACTAGGATTTGACTTTTCAAACTAGAGTTTATTTCTCTCTTCCTAGTCCTTGGCCGAGTTGGCCTAGGGTATGATGCCCCCAGCCCATCAGTGTATGGTGCATTCCAAGTACCCCCTCCCGGGGTGGTGGACCTTCCAGAACATTCTAGAAGCTTCCGGTCAGAACACCAAAAACATTTCCGAACCCCAGAAATTGACTTTCCTTATATGAATCTTATTCTCCGGACCATTCCGGATCTCCTCGTGATGTCATGGATCCAATCCGAGACTCTGAACAACATTCAGTCTCCAACTCACATTCCATATCTACTTAAACAACATTGAATCCTTAAGTGTGTCTCCCTATGGTTCGTGAATTATGCAGACATGATCGAGACACCTCTCTGATCAATAACTAATAGTAGGATCTGGAAATCCATAATGGCTCCCAAACATTTCTATGATGACTTCATGATTGAATGAACCATTTACATGCAATATCGATTCCCTTTGTCACGCGATACTGTACTTATCCGAGGTCTGATCGTCTGTATCTCTATACCTACTTCAACCTTGTTACCGATAAGTACTCTTTACTCGTACTGTGATATGACATCCCATGTGACCTAGTCACATGCTTGCAAGACAATTGGATGACATTCCACCCAGAGAGCCTAGAGTATATCTATCTGTCATATGTATGGACAAATCCCACTCTTGATCCATGTGCTTCAACACATACTTTCATAATACCTAATGCCACCTTTATAACCACCCAGTTACGAAGTGGTGTTTGATATCATCAAAGCATCCATCTAGTGATGGTGATTAACATGATCTCATGGTCGAAGTATTAGGAAACCATGATCATCTATTATTAATAACATCTAAATGTCCATGATTAGGAAACCATGATCATCTATTAATCAACAAGCTAGTTTAACAAGAGGCTTACTAGGGACTCTTTTATGTTTACAAAACACACAAGAATTAATGTTTCCGGTTAATACAATTATAGCATTTTATGCGAACATTCATCATAAACACAAAGATATAATAATAACCATTTTTATTATTGCCTCTTGGGCATATCTCAAACAGTCTCCCACTTGAACTAGAGTCAAAAAATCTAGTTTGATAAACTTTGTGCATTCAACACCTATGGCTTTCTGGTGTTGTATATACACGATTACTAGTGGTAAACATAATATTCGGATCGGACACTTCCAGGCCCGTGTGTATTTGCATGTATTTGCGTCTCTACACCTCATTCTCTAATGAGATGGCATTGTATAAATTTGGTCCTTTGGTGAGACATTTAGTTCCTTGGGGTTAAATCTTGTCGATACAATTGTCGTACAATATATCTTCATAGTACTAGCCCGTTGTGAACCACACCTAGTTTGATAACAAACTACTTGACTCAAATGCCCTCTTTTTCTACTACAATAGCAGTCATATACTTAGCCTTTTGTTGTAATATCTGTCACAATGTCTTAACTTTTGAACTCATCCAAATCCGTTATGGAACTTCCTTTCCATTACTTGTGCCACGCATAGTTTAAATTGATATAAACTTAATTTTTATCTTGTGACAAAACTAGTATCAATGTAACACTTTACAATGAACTATCTATTTATTTGTCACATATACATAAATAATATATTCTTAGTTCTTTCAAAGATCATAAGAATATCCTTACTATCGTCCAATGATCATCTTATGAGTCATTCTGGTATATGCTCATAACATTTAGAGCATAGGACATATCTGGATATATACATATCACAGTATGATTGATCAAAATACTCTTTGTGATTTCTTTCACCAAGTGCCAAAAATCACTTGGATCTCATCTCACTTACCAAGTGTCAATACACTTGAATCTTGATTCAATCCTTCCTATGCGACAAGAACATTTCTTGTAGTTTCTATATTGAAATTATTCAATATCTCATCTATGTACATTTGGCACAACCATATTAGCGTCTCAATCTATCCATATAGACATTGATATCTAATATTCGGGTTTTGCCTAAGTCTTTCATCGAGATGAAATTCTTTACCCGTGTCAAATAAAAGATACGTCATCTCCAATCAAAAATATGTCTTTCACATAATGAATTAGAAATATGTCTTAGCGCTCCCACTTAATTTCTTGTAAATGCAATCATCTTCATCGTCTCCAATGAAATTAAACCTTTTTAACAGTTTCATCACGGTGAAGATTCTAAATCTGCGATGCTTACTTCAACAATTGAAGTTTGCAAGCCCTGTTAGCATCCTTTGAATTAACAAAACCCTTTGGATCGTGTTATGTACATGTCCTAGGTAACCATTCTATTAGAAGAACTTTGTTTTGTTTATTCAACTATCATATACCAATATATGTAGTGGTTACTACATTAATCCGTACAAACTAAATGTCGCTATTAAAGATCAAATATTGTTATAATCAACTCGTTGAACATTGTCATGAACTATTTCCTGACATGTCGATTATTTCATAGATGTGAAACATCCATGTCTATTTCTTTATAGATCCAAATACGACTGACAGGTCTTACACCTTTCCGGAGGGTCTTCCAAGTTCAAAAACAAGATTTTTCGTGTATGGAAATATCATGGATTTCATGGCTTCAATACATTTAACGGAGTTAGGTCCCATCATCGCTTCTTTGAATGCATTCGGTTCATCATTGTCAAACAATAATGATTTACTCTCAGATCTTAGTATTTGATTGTTTTACCCGGCCTCCTTGGTTCAATAGAAACTTAGACCTCCGTGATCACAACCTTTGAGTCACGTGAGACATGAGCATTTTTGTCGCCTCTGGGACACTTTTCGGCGCTGTGCAACTCTGCACATATAGCCAAGGTTCAATAACCTTATCAAAGTTTTATTGTCCTCCCACTTAACTTTCTATGGAAATTCCTTCTCAAGAAACTTGACGTTCTAAGCGACAAACACTTTTGTCTTTGGTGTTATGGAGGAACACCCAATGGTTATTCGAAATAAAATACAAAGACATGCTCATCCGACTTTGGTTGTAAACATTTTTTATGCCTAGCATACCAAAGTTTAAAAAAGGACAACTTGGGTTTTATCCCAGACCATAACTTATATGGTGTCATTTCAACGAATCATGATGGAGCCTTTTTTTAGTGTAAAAGTGGTAGTCACTAAAGCTTTAATCTTTAAAATATAATGGCAGTTTTATAACTAACATTTTTTATCTCACCATGTCAAACAAGGTTTCATTACATATCTCGAACATTTCATACTCATATGGTGTTTCGGGAAATGCAAATCCATGGAACGATTTATGATCCAATCATAAACTCTTTATTTTCTTATTACAATGATTTTCCACTTTATGATTTCATAACACCTAAGATTTTAGAAATCGTTCCATGGATTATAGAAATCGTAACACCTAACAATTTATGGAATCGTTCCATGGATTTTTAAAGGAAGATATTTGAGAAATGTTCAAGATATCGTTCCATGGATTTCATAACACCTAAGATTTTAGAAATCGTTCCATGGATTTTATGAAACGATTTCTCAAATATCTTCATTTATGATCCAATCATAAACTCTTTATTTTCTTGTTACAATGATTTTCCACTTCATCTTGAAAGTCTTTGAACATTTTCAAATATTTCACACTTCTTCCCCATTAAGTAAATATACACATATATTCACTCAAATTTCCGGAGAGAGCATATGAAGTTGAAAGCCACCGCTCACGACTACACATAATGGACTACATATATCAATATGTAAAAATTTCAATAAGTTAGTCGTTCATTCTTCTTTGGACTTTGAACGAAGTTTCAATTATCTCCAGGAAAGTCTCACAAGCATCATTTGATCAAAATCAAAAGACTCCAAACTTCCATCAATATGAGTTTCTTCATGTTTTCTTTCCAATATAATTTAAACGGTGATGTCACTTCATAAGTGATCTTTCAATCATTTTTCTTATGACATTTTTAGCATTTAGTTTTATGGATGTGAGTTATCTAGCCAAATTTGTAAATCATCCATCTTATATGGAATATGGCAAATATTTGAACAACCTTTTTTTCTCATAATACCTGATGATGATAACAATTATTGAAACAAATCATGAAGGTAAGCTTTGATGTCAACGAGAAACATAACAACACTTTGTTCGTTTTCCGATGAACATCATCACATATTCTTTTGCTGGTTATTTAGGCCATTGCAGATCATGAATTGTGTTGTCTTGCATGAAATTTCACACCAACCAATTCGGTATCCAATACCAAAGAACCACATTGTTTAGCAAGCAAAGAATACAACCATAACATGTATATCTTATATATATACCTAAGATGGACATTTCCAATCATTTTTTCTGCCAAATATTTTTGAGATTCTCTTTCAGCATTTCCTTTCCATTTTAAAGAATCTATCAACATCAACAATGGCGTTATACACATGACACATAGTCCAAAAGCGTGTATAGTCAAATACTAATACCTTTGGTCTTGCACTTTAAAGTAGATCACCATCATCAAATGTTTGGCGTTCTTTCAAAATCAATTATTTAGTAAAGTGTAGTAAATATTTTACCTACATATTCTATTCATCCTTATCATGACAACTTTCATGATCAAGCTACCATAGCTTGATCATGAGTATAATGTTGCTTCCAAAACCTTATGGAGGATTAGGACGACTAGCATGTTGCAACCAAAACATCATTTTAGATATCGCAATATCTTCCACACATGATGGTTTCTGAAACAATTCTTTCAGCTCCTAAATAACCTTGATATTAAAACAATCTTTTGAATATCAAGAATCATGGAGGCAAACATGATACTTTAGATACTAACACTAGAATTTTTACTCTTGATTTAATACTAATTATTAAACTTCATGGAGTAAATGGAGTTTGATGAAAGTTTGCAATAGGACTTTTAAACTTTAGATTGACACTCAAAACAAAACAATACCAGTTTGTAAAGTAACTATCCAGAATTCTATAGTTCTATTATCTCAATTATAAATAAGTATAAGACGGTGAACAGATGCCAATGACTACAAAAAATTATGCAAATTCACATTGATTTAATTTATGATAAATTGTGTTCAACTTTAATCATATTACTATTTGAACTCCCACTCAAAACAACATCCCTCGAGTTGTTTTGTTGATTACATGAACCAAATCCACTACATTAAGTCTGATCATCACGAGAGATGATGTAGCTTCAAAGGCGAACAATCAACATGTTCATCATATCATCCATATGACTCATGATTTACCTTTGGGTATTTCGTATTCTGAGACCATATCTATATATGTTAGGCTCGTCAAGGTTAACCTTAGTATCGGCATGTGCAAATCTAGCTTGCACCCGTTGTATGCGCACGTAGAATCTATAACACCCGATCATCACGAGATGCTTTGAATCAACGAGTCTTAGCAACGGTTCCTACTAAGGATGGACACTTTATTACTTGATATTTAGAGAGAGGGATCATATTATAATGCTACCGTCGCGATCTAAGCAATACAAGATGCATAAAAAGGATTAATATCACATGCAATTCATAATGTGTGATATGATATGGTCTTTCTTCTTGTGCCTTTGATCTCCATCTCCAAAGCATGAACATGATTGATGATTGCAAGTGCACAAATCGTTTGTAGCTAGTTTCAAAATAAATATATTGATCCCACAGGGAGCAGGAGTCTGAAGTATAAGAATTCTTAAAATAAATACTGAAAATAGAAATGCTAAATAAAGGTCTAAGTAACAAGATAAAATGCGAGTGTTGTATAAAAGGTGTTTTTGGGTTTTTGGTATAAGAGAATAATGAGTAAAGTAAATAAAACTAAATATAGAAAGTAAGTATCGCGTATGTAAAAGATATTTGAAACTTCAGTGGAGAAAAGCGTTCTCAGGGGTTAGCGGATACACCACTAGCATTATAAAGGGCTAAGGTAAAGATTATTATCATGAACATTCTCAACTATGTATGTGTGGAATGAACTCCGTATTTGGACAATTAGGCAACAACCATTGCTCACATCATCCTCATAACCATAGCAGACAGCAATCAACATCAATTCAATTACTGCGTTATTAAGGGAGTTAATCCCGCAGGACGTATTCCATGGTATGGATAGTGTTTCGTGAGTTTCCTAGATTCCCAGGTTGATACGTAAGGGGTGACAACAACTTTATAGTCACTATAAGTGCTAACACACCTTTGTCTACCAACAAGTAGTTCCCTCCATCAAGTCCTGACAAGAGGAAAATATTAAGAGGTCGACTTCTCCTAACGTCAAGATAAAAACAATCTAACACATGGTCACAACAATGAATATCATAAAAAACTTTATCTTATTTCAATCTCATGCTAGGTATTCTCCATTTCCCCAAGAACTAATGATCTACTCAGACATGAAGGCAATAAACATCATGGCAAAAGTAATGACATCTATCATAGATGAATAGTACTTGTATAAATCCACAACGAGTACGGCAATTACAATAAGACCTAGACAAGATGTAGATGGGATGGATGGAGATGGTGGTGATGCAACGGTTGATGATGAAGATCAATGTCTTAGCCTCCTGGATCTGCGCAGGGCGAAATTGGATCCCCGGTGGATGAGTTCCCCCTATAGATGCCTTCTGAAGGTGAGGTTTCGACGATTTCTTGGTGTTCTGTATGTCGTCTCTCCGATCCAGTTGCACAGGGTGAAACTATTTGAGAAGACGGTGTCGGCGCCAACTATACGGCGGGAACTATACGGCAGGAATATTTATTCCTGCCGTATAGTTAGTCGTTAAACCTTCAGTACCCTTCAATTTCTTTGGGTTTTCTTCTGGTGTTATTAATATTTCCCAAACAAGCAATTTACGTTGTTTTTGGCTCCTTTTCACTTCAATATAACTGGTCCAAGAATTGTGTCCATCGTATCCATTATCTAATCTAATCCTGGTGACAATAAACATAAAAGGTGCACGCGAACGCCGTAAAATACCAAGATCCTACCACTATAATGCAAAATAATAATATAAAACATGATTCAAATATGCACTCATCAACTTTCCCAAGTTTAGAATCTTGCTCGTCCCGAGCAAGTTTAGCTTAATGGATGTGATCCTCATATTCATGAAGCTGAGTCGATAAAACAAATGAGGCAGTTGCAGCATGTGTTTACCATTTAGGATACATAGAAATAAGTTCATGAATAGTACCTTACTCGAACGATTCGAATAATAATAGCAGGCTTTCACACCTTAGCAATTAACAGTTCACAAAAGATTACTCTTAACATGATGTAAAAGCATTAGGTTCAACCGAATGAGTTAGTGAGGTAGTCCCAAGTGTTTTAGGATTAACATATTTACTTGGGATTCCAAGATCTCAAATGTCTCTTTGTCTTACTACAATATAGTGGTGTATGCCTATCTGCGCTTTACACATTCGCTCTTTTTCTTCATCCTTCTTCTCTTCTTTTTCTATATATATTCATGCTCACACTTTTGTTTAAGTGTCATGCAAAGGAGATAACCATACATTTCACTTCATGTAGGAGTCCAAGGTTTAACGATCTCAATTACCAAATTCCCAATATATATGAAGCATCTTTATAACTTGAATATTCTACCTCAATTTTTTCTCACTCTATTTGATATCACTTTTGATTTCTCTTTTGTTCAAGGTTTTTCTTTTTCAACTTAAATAATTAAATAATTTCTTCTTTTTGTAAATCAAACCATTGACCTACAACATATCGATCAAATTATCTTTATATGTTCCGTTAATACCAATGGTGTGGAAGACTTCTATTGCTATCATTAAGTGCAAGTAAAATGATACTCAAGCCATTCATATATCCAATAAGACAACCTCAAACTCAATAATGCTCCATATATTATAATAAACTCAAAATTTCATAAAAGGGATCGACTATTACTGAAGGGAATTCTAATGATGCAAATTTTATTTATGAGCTCGAACTAATGCAAAACTAGAATAGTAATAAAAAGTTATAAGATAGATTACAAGGTCTTAACGATCTTCCCAAGCTTGGAATCAAGCCAGGCGGGATCAAATAATCCCTCGGGGTTATTTGATACCATGATTTATCCGCACGTCACTGTGGAGCCATAGCACGTGGTATCTTCTCTTCATGGTCAGCCTGAGACAAAGGGATTGATTTATGGACTCCAGTTCTTTAATGTGCGGCTTGTAGAGGAGATTATTCTTCTCCATCACTTTCACCTATTCTTTAATGATATCATTGTTATTTTGGAGGGTTTGTATCGCCTTAAGACTCATAGAAAAACCTGCTTTAGTGGTCTGCTTGATATCCTCATCGGGTTTATCAAGATAGAATCGCAGCCACCGAAGATGTCTGGGTGTCCCTGGCGCCTCTTGTTTATCTCTGCAATCTTCAGCTCGAGGAAATTCAACTCTTTATTCTGGTGTTCTCTGTCGGCGTCAAGAAACTCCATAGGGAGGGTCTTGATCTCCTCGCCTGCCCGCTATTGCTTTCGCTCTCCATAGGAACTCCTCTCCTTGGCTTCTCGGATCCGAGTTGCTCTTTGTGGTGTGTCCTCTTGTATGAACAAGAGGTAGATTGGTTCATGGTGATTGTGATTAGAGAGGCACAATGGCAGTATATAAAAGGGGACAGAGGTCGGTAAAACTCGCGAGAAATACCAAATTCATGCCCAAGAAAAGAATCCGAACAGAATAGAAAAATAAATCACGATTTTGGAGGCGTCCTGCCACGTAACGACCAACTATACGGTCGCAGTCCGTATAGCTCCGGCCGTATAGTTGGTTCCGAGTAGATATTTCCAAATATCTCGAGTCCAAGTCGGTTAGATTACCGACTAGGAACCGATAAAATGTTTTTTAGATGAATATAAATAAGAACGAAAAAAATTTCGATGATACAGAAGCTTTAACGACCAACTATACGGCGGGAAATTTTTCTCCTGATGTATAGTTGCGACCAGATAGATACTGCACACCAAACATTATTTCGCAAGGGGGATACAATACCTTTAACGACTGACTATACGGCGGGAGATTTTTCTCCAGTCGTATAGTTGCGCCCGTATAGTTACAAAAACCCCTCAAAAACTTCAGAAAAACAAGAGGAATTCAAAGGCAACATATTTAGAAGTAGAAACTATGAAAATAAATAACTTATTAGAGTAAGAACACTTACCTTTCACTTACTGTTTATTTAGTCAGGGATGACAAGTTCCTCCAACAACAAGGATTTCTTCTCTTTTGGAGGAATTGACCTTAGTTCATCTAATAATCCTCATAAGTGAAATCACCAGGACTAAAGTCCCTCTCAATAATATTAGTGTCTTGCTAGGCAAATATAGATGTTGCATCCACTATCTTTGCTTCTTGTCTCTACATAATCTACAACTCAAATTCTTGAAGTAAAAGGATCCAACAGATCAGTCTTGGCTTATGAATCTTCCTCTCGAGGAGTTCTTTTAAACCATCACGATCCAAATGAACTCTTACTTTTGCATCAACAATATAAGAACAAAATTTATCACAAGATAAACATATAGCAAATAGTTCTCTTTCTTCCTTAGGATAATTCTTTTGAGCACTATTAAGAGTTCTACTAGCATGATGTATAATATTAAATCTGCAACCTATGTGTTGTCCCAGAGTTACTCCTACATCATCATCACTAGCTTCACATATTAAATCAAAACTCATATCCCAAATAGGTGGTTTAATGATAGGAGCACGAGATAGAGCATATTTAAGTTTATCAAAGGCTATAAGGCATTTATCATCAAAATTGAATCTCACTCCCTTTTGCAACAGGTTAGTCAAAGGTTTAGAAATTCCCGAAAAAATCCTAATGAACTTTCTATAAAATCCCACATTACCAAGAAAACTTCTTATACCTTTTATGACCCTTGGTTGTGGCATTCTCTCTATTGCTTCAAATTTATCCCTATTTACTTCAATACCCTTACCTAATACCTTATGTCTAAGGACTATGCCTTCTTTGACCATAAAATGACACTTCTCCCAGTTTAGAGCAAGATTGGTTTCTTCGTAACGCTGCAAAATTATTTTGAGATTATCCAAGCAACTAGTAAACAAATTTCCATAGACATAAAAATCATCCATAAATACTTCCATTATCAGTTCTATAAAATCTGCAAAAATAGCAGCCATGCATCTTTGAAAAGTAGCTGGAGCATTACATAACCCAAAAGGCATACGTCGGTAAGCATATAAACCATAAGGACTAATGAAAGTTGTTTTAAGTTGGTCATGAGGATGAATAGCTTTTTGGGAAAAACCAGAGTATCCGTCCAAGTAGCAAAAATGAGTGTGATTTGCTAACATCTCTAAAGTTTGATCTATGAACGGTAAAGGATAGTGATCTTTCCTAGTTTCCTTATTTAATTTCTTGAAATCTATGCACATCCTATGTCCAACAATAGTTCTAGTAGGTATCAATTTATTATTTTCATTAGGAACAACAATAAAGCCGCTCTTCTTAGGAACACAATGAACAGGACTTACCCATTCACTTTATTTTACAGTATAGATTATACCTGCATCAAGTAGGCATACTATTTCTTTTCTTACCACTTCCTTCATTTCAGGCTTTAGCCTTCTATTAATTCTGTAACTAGTTTAGCACCTTCTTCCATGAATATTTGATGGAAGGTTATCATGGGACTAATGCCCTTCAAATCATCCATTGAGTGCCCAAAGGCCTTGCGATGCTCCTTTAGTACCTTCATAAGTTCTTCTTCTTCATCCCGTGAAAGTTTAGCACTAATAATAATAGGGAATTTATTAGTATCATCCAAGAATCTATATCTAAGATTATCTGGTAAAGTTTTAAATTCTGGGGGTGGTAATTCTTCATCCCCTCTCTTTTTTGGCTCTTCAAAAGCTTCATCAGTTGGATGTTCTAATATGGGAAGTGAATCAAATTCACTTTCTAACTCTTCTAGAGACCTGTCCTCCATAATTATTTCTTCATAATTTGGGTCTTCATTTATTTCTTATTCTTGATTACTGAAGAAAAGAGCTGCCATCTCCTCAATAGTTTTCTATTTCTCTTCTTCTTGTATAAGTAGAGGTTTGTCTTTAAATTTGGAAAAGTGGAATTCTTTTTCCGCTTTCCCAAGCTTAAGGGATATAACCTTCTTTTTTAAGTAGATTGTGGCACCTACATCGCTCAAAAAATTTCTTCCAAATATAATTGGGCAAAGAGTGTCAGCTGGCATGTCAACAAATACAAAATTGATAGGTAAATTTTCATTGCCAATTGTGACAGTTGCATCTTAAACTACTCCAATTGGAATTCTAAGATTTTTATTGGCTAACATGATTGTCATATCAGTGTTTTCTATTGTAGTCGGTGCTATATCTTATTTTATTTCTAAATAAAAATCATAATATATAACATTAACTTTGGTGCCAAGATCACATAGGCCGTAATGCGAGGTTTTTTTAAATATGCAGGGAAGAATAGGCTTACCCACATCTTTTACCTTAGTTTTACCTTCAACCAATATGAAAGTCTCTTCATTAAGTTCAAATATGTTACAATGTGCATACATATCCATAATTGCTTCCTTGGTTACCTCTTCATATTTGGTTTCATCCAGATATTCTTCAATTTCTAGCACACTTTCCTCTTCTATCTTCTCATGTACTGCTTTAACGTGTTCATATTCCAAACTATGCTTCTTTGTAGTGTTAGGGAAAGGTATCTCATACATTGGCTCTAGGGAGGCCAATGTTGCTTTAACTTCTCTTTTCTTCTCAGGTTCGGGTGGTGGATCATACTTGGCCGAACCCTCTTTTGGAGCTTTAATGTGTTCTGTAAAAGTTTTAACAACTTGCAACACGAGATCTAAATCTAAATAAATCTATTTAGATAATTTATTAACATAGCCCTTCTGACATGGTTATACCCTACGGGTACACAATATTAGCATACCTGGTCCAGCCCAAGGAAGGCCCACGAGAATATACGTGGCCTGTGGAGATTTTCGGGTGGCCCAAGCCCATGACATCTCCGGATCCTTGGAGAGCAAGACTAGGGTACATAGAATTTTCAAAGGGGCAAACCCTAAACTTTTAACCGACTCGATCTGTGCCCGAGACCTGCCTATCTCTATATAAAGGCTAGGAGGGCACGATGAGGAGGGAAACTCCTCACCACATACACACCTCCACGCCAGATTACATCTGCACACCCCTGTACTTTTCGGTTCCGCCGTAATCAAGAGCAGACAAGCAGGAGTAGGGTTTTCCCTCTAGGGACCTGAACCTGGGTAAATCTCATGTCCCCTGGTTGCTTGTCTGTTAACCGTTCCGTGATCTCCAGCATCCCCATATTCTCCAAAACCCAAGCTCGTAACAATGGGCATTGACGAGATCGAACCTCGTTAATTGGCGCCGTCTGTGGGAAGCGGGGGCGCTGATTGTGCGATTGTGATAGTCCCAACCAAAGCGATCTACAACTCTTCCACGACAGAGAGCCATCTCCTCTTTGGCGCTCTCGACTTCACCACCCACTCGCCATCCACCATGAAGGATTTCGAGCCCGTAGGCGACGGGCTCGAGATTCTGTTCGGGGGCTTCTGTGTCCAGGTGGGACAGACCGGCACCCTCCGCCTCCCAGAGCGGGTGCCACTGCCATCAATCAGTCCCGCTTCATGGGCCCCGCATCCCAGTGCGCTTCGCACGCCAACACTGACATACGAGTCATACGACAGCAGCAGCTGCAACTCAGATCTGTGCGGCCCCCCATCGGATGAGGGAACCTACGGTTCCGGATCCGAAAGCTATGGCAGCAGTGATCCAATCCGCGGACGCTACCAGTGCGCCGTGTTCATCCAAAGAGACATGGAACAACCACCAGGTTCAAGTGCCCACGTGCCACCACCCAACCCATAGGGTGGAAACGGAGAAAACATGAGGCAACCATCCCTCCCACCCAACGAGGGCGACCCCGGCGCTCATTGAAGAATCCACCTCAACGAGGAAGGATGGCACCAGGCACGCGAAGCTGTGGCGGGCAACAAGTACCTGCATGTGGATGCTTCACGGGACCTGTTGATGGCGTCGCTCTTGCACGGATAACATGGACCCCGCTGCACATCGCGAGGTGACCCGAACCCTCAACACGTCCTTCATGGAGATGGACGTCAACGGCAATGTCATACCAAAGACGCCGCAAGAAGCGATCATGGCAGCCACCACATATCTCGCGTCTCATCCACCTCCAGTAGGGGACCCGAAGAGGGCTATGCACAAGTCTGCACTAGCCGGACTCGGACTCGTCAGAGCTGCGCACCACAATGAGGAGGAGGAATACAGCCGCAGGCGCGAACGCCGTAGCAAACAAAGATCGTGCGTCTACGACGACCGCGACGGACCCGATATGGTTGCGGCCGGCTACGCCAAACGCCGCAACGACAACAACCGCAGCAGTGGAGGATACCTCGGAGGCAACTTCCGCGACAGAGGGCGCCCAACACAAACGTGGCAGCGCCGCGGCCGTGACGACAAACCTTCGACATACGACAAGTTGTCGGGCCCCTGCACCATACACTTCTACATCGACAAGCAGGATGGCAAAAAGAAGGCCAGCCACATGCTCAAGTACTGCCATGATTTCCAAAAACTCTACAAGGGTCTGAGCCAAATGCGGCGCCAGATCGTGAACCATGGGTTCGGACCCGCACCCGTGCCAAGTGACATCGCCCATGGAGCTCCTCCACCACCACCCGTGGGACCGTCGAATCCCGCAATCGCACCTGTGCCAAACAACGGCACAGGTGGATATTCACTGCCAAAAGGGTCCCTCATGATCTAGAAGGGACGCCCTACCAATAGGGTGCAGAAGAAGATCACTCGACAGGCCAGTCTCGTTGTAACCGCTCCACCAGCCATCCATGAGTACCTCAGTGGCTCGAAGTCCTGCATCACGTTCGATCGTTTGGACCATCCCCGCCATATCCCTCGCCCAGGTCATGTTGCCCTGGTGCTCGAGGCGCAGATCGGAGGATTCGAGATGAGCCGTGTCTTCATGGACGACGGCAGCGGCATCAACCTGATGTTCGCCAGCACCCTCGCAGCGATGCGGATCCCGCTGTGTAGCCTGGAACAGTCCGATACAACGTTCCATGGCATAGTCCCAGGGAAGGGCATATATCCCCTGGTAAAGATATGGCTCGACGTCATCTTCGGCAAGCCCGAAAACTTTCGGTGTGAGCGGCTCGAGTTCTAAGTGGTGGATTGGCCATCATAGTACCATGCCATCCTTGGGCGTGTAGCATTCGCAAGGTTCCTAGCAGTACCGCACTATGCGTACCTGCTCCTCAAGATGCCTGGGCCCAAAGGCGTCATCACAGTCCAGGGAAGCTTCACCCGATCAGACCACTGCGATAGATATTTCAATAGAATCTCCCAGTCATTCGGCATGCAAGAGGAGCTCACAAGGCTCCGAGAGGTGACAGACAACGGGGCACCCCCAGTCGTTAGGCCAAACTCACCCGATACGTCGTTCGACTCCACCGTCAACACGAAAAAGGTGCAGGTCCACCCAACCGACGCATCCAAGATGGTGCTGATCTCCAACGACCTCAGTCCCGCATAGTAAATCGCGCTCATCGAATTCCTCTGTGAGCGCTGGGAAATCTTCGCCTGGTGTCCTGCGGACATGCTAGGAGTTCCCAGGGAATTCGCCGAGCATGCACTCAATGTATTTTCGGATGCCAATCCTGTCAAACAATCCATCCGACGATTGTACAAACCACGAGCCGAAGCCGTCGGAATCGAAGTCAATAGACTCCTCGACGCCGACTTCATCCAGGAGATCAAGGCAAGTGGCTAGCCAACACTGTGATGGTCCCTAAAAAGGATATGGACATCCTGCGGATGTGCGTGGACTTCATGTCGCTCAATAAGCACTGCCCAAAGGACCACTTTCCTCTCCCATGGATTGATCAGATCATCGATTTGAGTGCATGATGTGAGAAACTCTCCTTCCTCGATGCCTACTCAGGCTACAGTCAGATTCGACCGAAGGTCGAAGATCAGGAGAAAACGGCGTTTATCACGCCGTTCGGAGTACTCTGCTACAACACAATGCCCTTCGGGCTGAAGAACGCAGGTGCCACGTACCAGCGATGCATGCAGGCGTGCCTGAAAAGCCAGATAGGCAGCAACATACAAGTCTATGTCGACGACATAGTCGTCAAGACAAGGGAGGTCAAGACATTGATCGACGATCTCCGCGAGACGTTCGACAACCTCGATCACTACAAGATCAAGTTGAACCCAGAAAAGTGCACCTTCGGCATCCCATCTAGCCAACTACTTGGCTACTTCATCTCCCAGTGAGGGATTGAGGCGAACCCAAAGAAAATCCGGGCCATACTGGCCATGGAGAAGCCGAAGAACCTCAAAGGTGTCCAGCAGCTAGCTGGGCGCATCGCGGCGCTGAGAAAATTCATCAGCCGCATGGGTGAGAAGGCCTTGCCTTCTACCAGCTGCTACGCAAGGCATACAAATTCGAGTGGACACATGAATCAGGCGACGCATTCGAAGACCTGAAGCGACTGCTCTCCACCTCGCCCGTCCTGGTTACACCAAAGGAACGCGAGCCTCTGCTGCTATACATAGCAGCCACACATCAGGTGGTAAGCACCGTACTCGTGGTCGAACGACCCGAAGAAGGAAAGACCCACAGGGTCCAACGCCCAATCTACTACCTCAGCGAGGTACTGACGCCAACAAAATAGAGGTACCCTCACTACCAAAAACTTGCCTACGGCGTGTTCATGACGGCTCATCGGCTGAGCCACTACTTCTAGGAGCATCAGATAATGGTGGTCAACGAGGCGCCACTATCCAACATCCTGAACAACCCCGAAGCAACAGGACACGTAGCCCTATGGGGCATCGAGCTATCTCCTCTAGACATAGTCTACGAGCGGCGTTATGCGATCAAGTCTCAGGTCCTCCCTGACTTCTTCATCCACTGGATGGAGCTCCAGCTGCCGGACACCCCGGATATGACGCAATGATGGACGATGCACTTTGACGGCTCCAAGCGCGAGGCCGGAGCAGGAGTTGGCGTCATACTGACGTCCCCGCAAGGCGATAAGATGAAATACGTCCTTCGGATGAAATTT
This sequence comes from Avena longiglumis, assembly GCA_030063025.1. Taxonomy (NCBI): domain Eukaryota; kingdom Viridiplantae; phylum Streptophyta; class Magnoliopsida; order Poales; family Poaceae; genus Avena; species Avena longiglumis. The sequence continues at coordinate 70,369,562 of CP125977.1, read as the reverse complement.
CACGCCTCCAACAACGAGGCCGAATATGAGGCCCTCATCCACGACATGAGAATGGCCAAGATCTGTGGTGCAACGCACCTAGTCATCTATGGTGATTTGAACCTCATCGTCCAGCAGACGATGAACGAGTGCGACGCACATGACGCCAACATGATCGCGTACCGTGCGCTCTACAATTCACTTGAAGGAGACTTTGACGGCTGCGAGCTTCGGCATGTTGGAAGGGAAAGCAACGAGGAAGCCGATAGACTCGCCAACATCGGCTCCACCTGCGCACGGGTACCACCAGGTGTGTTCCTCGAAGAAATCTGCGTGCCTTCCATCAAACGGAAATTCCCCAAGGGATCACCCGAAGAAGTAGAGCACTCGGGGGTTGTGCCACCCGAAGGACATGAAAGACCCAAAAAACTCGACACGGAGGTCAAGTTGGTCAGCCTAATGCAGGTCATGGCAATCGAAGAAACATGGACGCAACTGTACCTTCGGTACCTGATAAATAGAGAACTGCCTGATGACCCGAGATGCCCGGCGCATATCTCGTCGGTCCAAGGCCTTCACCATCATCAATGGCGAGCTGTACAAGCGCAGCATTTCGGGTGTACTCCAAAGGTGCGTCACCATCGGTGATGGCAAAACCATCCTCCAAGACATCCACGAGGGCATCTGCTGCCATCACGCGGGCAGTCGCGCCCTTGTCGTCAAAGCTTTACGAGCTGGATTCTACTGGCCAACGACCATGAACGATGCCAAGGACATCGTACGGAGGTGCAACGGCTGCCAAAGGTTTGCTGACAAACCACACGCACCAGGGTCGGAGCTCAGGCCCATACCTTTGGCCTGGCCCTTCGCCCAATGGGGCGACGACATGATTGATAAACTGCCCAAATCCTCGAAAGGAGGCCACGTCTACCTCCTAGTCGCAGTAGACAAGTTCACCAAGTGGATCGAGGCCATGCCTGTCGCCAACCAAAAGGGCAAAACGGTCGTCAAGTTCTTCGAGTCCATCGTCTATAGGTTCGGCGTGCTGCACAACATCATCACGGACAATGGGTCGAACTTCATCTCCAAAGAATTCCAGGAATTCTGCGAAGGCCTTGGAATCAACATATCTACGCTTCCATGGCACACCCGCAAACCAACGGGCAGGTCGAAAAGGCCAACGGTCTCGTAGGCGGCGGCATCAAGAAACTCCTACTTAGCCCACTCGAACGGCTTGCGGGAGCCTGGATAGAAGAGCTACCCTCCGTCCTCTAGAGCTTGCGCACAACGCCAAATAGCCCAACAGGCTACACGCCCTTCTTCATGGTACACGGAGCCGAAGCCGTGCTACCTACAGAAGTGCACCATAAGGCCCCACGGGTCGTCGCCTACAGCGAAGCCGAATCAACGGCCGCACTCGAAGACACTGTCGAAAGACTCGACGAGGCACGCGACATCGCCGCGGCTCGCTCCGCGGTCTACCAGCAGAGCCTCCGCAACTATCACAGCCGCCGGCTGCGCCCAAGGTCCTTCGTCGAAGGAGACCTCGTCCTACGACTCAAGCAAGAGCGGCCGAAGAAGCTCGATTCACCCTGGGAAGGACCCTACATCGTCACCAATGTCATCCCAGGTGGCGCCTACCGCCTCAAGCACGTGGAGTCTGGAGTCGCATACTCCAACCCATGGAACGTCGCACAATTGCGACGCTTCTACCCCTAAGCTATCCCCCTTTACTTTCAATAAGGCTACTCAGCCAAGGCTATTCAGCCGAACAATGTACCTCCTCGATTATGATATAAATAAAAGCTAAGTGTCTCGCTCGAAAACCTTTTTTCCTTACATTACTTTCTGTTACAACACACTCGGGGGCTCCGCCTCACCTCACGACTTCGTCGACTAAGAATAACGCGTGTAAACCTGAGTAGCTGATCACGTCAGGCTAACGAAAAGGGCATGCATACAACAAAGCACCACGTGCTAATACAAATAACCTTTACAACAAAGGGAAAACCAAGCCTAGTCGAAACATATACAAGTTTTACATCTATACCTTTTTAGGGTCTACCTATTCTGAAGGATCACATGCGCCTGATGCTCAAAAAGATCTATAATCTCTTCGGCATACTGCCTAACAGCCGCATAATGCGGGTGCATATCCCAAAGGCCACCATTTGGACGAGGGGGCAGCCCAGCCGCCACCACCGCAAGGTCAACATAAGGGCGATGCAGCCAAACAAGCAAAAGAGCAGCTTTCACCCCTGCCACCATCTGGTACCGAACCAACTCCCTCACATGATGCACGTCCCGAAACTTCGACAGCAAACCCCACAGGGTATACGGTGCCTCATCCAGAGGAAACATGACATACATAATCGATGCAAGGGAAGTCTTCACCTTCCTTAGCACTCGCGACACCTGATGAACATGATCCTGCATCATTGCAAGGACGGTGGTTCGGTCGCGGTCCATCCAGAAAAAGGCTCTGGCTTCCATATCCTGCTGGGTCAGGCAGTTGATCCGAACTGCAACGCGTTCCTTCTCCTCCCTCGAACAAAGTTAGCACATGCAAAAAAAAACTCAGAGTAAGATGACACGCAAACAAGGAGCATCCAAAGACGTGCAGCAGCCAAAGAAAACTCACACTGCAGCTGCTCTCCCAACTGCCACAGCTCCCCCATCAGATACTCCTCCCTGGCGGTAGCTCGCTCAATCTTCGACTTCCTAACGTCTGCATGGCCCCAAACGTTAAGGATCTCTTTGTCCAAGATACGGACGCGATCGCGAAGAAAGGCAAGCTGCGACGCATCATCCAAATATGGTCGTGGCTGGGGGACAGTCGGAATATCCACAGGAGCCTCACCTGAAGTTCCCTAAAGGAAAACATGCAAGAATATGAACAACACATGTCTTGGGCAACAACTCGAAGCATCATTTATATACATCAAAAAGGCACCGCGTGGCACAAGGAGCAATTGTTCATCCACAAAAGCATACATTACAAAAGAAGGTACACTATCCTGAAACTACAAGCAAAGAAGGCTAAGTAGCCGCATCCGAAGTGGCCTTGGAGCCAGAGTGCCTGCTCCTGGATTCTCCCTGCTGGCTCACCGCATAGTCCGCCAGCAGGTCGATAAAATTCGTACCATACCACTTACAACGATAGGGGAAGAGAGCAAAGGCTACCTCAGAGCCGTCGGGAGCTGTTGGCATCTGGGAGGTGACGTCATGAAGATCCAGCTCCGCTCCAGACGCTATGGCCATGGCCAGCCCCATGGAAGAGTCGATGCCCTTCTGCTTGTGCTTGTACGCTGCGGTGACCCAGCATACCACTGCATGATGTAGTATACTATAGTCGTGGACATAACACCAATGAAACACCGTTCACTAGTATTACATCCCTCAGAGTAGTACAACAGAAACATAGCAGGTCCAAGACATGACTATAGGTTACAACTCAACTCTTTACACAAGATCCAGAGAACACTCTAGGTTAAAGAGAGAGAAAGAAACTTCTTACAAAGAAGAATCAGAAATAAAAAACTCCAAAATTATAATACTATTAAGACTAATGTCTTAACTAATGGTCTGGAATTGTTGCTATTGCAATACACTACAGAAATAGGTTCTATGGCTAGAGATTCTATTCTTATCTAATCAACAACTTCGTCTTCACTTGAGCTGATGTATATGTTGACTTTCTTGACTTCATTGAAGAGCTTTAGCTTTTGATGATGATTCCTGGAGCATAACTTGATGTAGACGTCGTCTGTAATGGCTTTAGAACCTAGCAAGGGTTAAGAAGATACTTTGAGTACGAGCGTACTCAGCAAGTTCACTAGAAAAGGAGTGTTTGATGCACTATGTCTATAGCCACAGACCATAGGTCGTAGGCAATGCAGGTTTTCGTAAACATCTCTTCAAAGGTTGCTTTTATTCTGAAAAGCTATGTCCGTCAGCCTTCACGGGTTTACCAGAACTTTCATGGAGTTCCTTTCCCGCCGCGTTCGCAGCTCCTTCTCGGAACAGGGAGTAACAAGTTACAGTTCTTACACTCTGCAAAGGTGCGTCACTTTACCCATGAGAGATCTTAGCTTTCTTGCACATCCGGGCCGCAAACCCGTTCACACTTCCTTGGTGTGAGGCCCAGACTAAGACCCAAGCCAATCACAGACCGTTCAGATGCCGGAACTATCGTGGGACGTTGAGGGCTCCCACCCATATGCTGCATATCCTCAACAAATTACCATAAATAATATGCACGCTACGAGTGATAACAGCCACGACCCGCACATCCAGCTCCATGCTAGAGGGAAAAGATACAACTGACTTCTTCGTCCCATTCCAAATCTCATGGTCAACACGTAATATACGGCGCAAGAATCACTGGCGACATTGGTTATTAAGTCCTAGATAATATGTTCCTTTACCACCGGAGATCTTATAGTAGGTTATTACCTCATGGTAAATAACCTATAATCACATTATTATGAAAATGGTGTTTTCTGTCCTTTTTCAAATGCAGGTGATGACAACACTGGATTTGCAAAATACTTTAAGTGTGAACTTTCCTTTTGTGATTGCAAGATTATGTACTCGCTGTCTTCGAGACAATATAAAAGATCCAACATCTGAAATCAGCATCATTTGTCCGGTAAGGACTAATGTTTAAAGAAGCATGATGCTATTATGCATAAGTAATGTAATGCAAGTTGATAAACGCGAATCCCGAGAATAATGTTATTCCAGGGTTTGGATACTGGAAATGGTTTCTTTGGAATGTGTTGCTCTTTTGGATTAAGTTTCACACATGTGCTTCTTATTAAGGCTTGTGAGTGTGTGGAAAACAACATGTATTTATACAACAATAAAATACACACATATGGGATGCTACATAAGGTTGCTTACATCTTAATTGTTTATCTTCAAGTTTTACTTCACAAGTAATGTCACTTATAAAGAATTTAAGTATTAACAATCTTATTATACAAGTAAAGTATAAAGTAAAGTGTTTACTATTAATTGTCATATGTTGATTGAAGTGGAAAAATGAATAACTTTTGATGAAAATCTTACTCAACTAAGTAGAAGAATTTAAGCTTTTAAGTTAACCTTATGAGGTGTTCTTTATAGTTATAGTCTTTAAGTCAGAAAGAATTGTCTTTACTGGAATAATGGAATTAGTAGTATTTGAGACTTATCTATCTTGGTTTTTAACTGGGTTGGTTTCGTATTAAGATGCTTTATAAATTAATTATAACAGACCAAATTTAGCTATAAAGCATATAATAAAGTCTTTAGCATTATACTTAAAGCTTGGTAACTATAAGTAACTTCAAGAATGTAGATAGACTTAGGGTGTATTACTTATGATACTTGTATCTTGTTTACTTTGTATTGTTTCCTTAGAGTTACTTGAGAATGGTATTACTTTTATTTGGTAGTGGTTTCTTTACATTATAAATGTATTAAGGGATTTATCTCCCAATAAGGGTGTGGTTAAGGTTTGTGAATAAATAAACAATATTATTTACTACTTATGAATTCACTTATAGTGTTTTGATTTGTTTATAATCTTGTGGTTAAAGTAAAGGAATAGGTTTTATTTCACTACAAATTATTCTTTGAGATTTTATATTAAATAAGAATCCTTTTATAAAATAATTTGTATTTATGGCTGAGAGATAATTTAATAAAATTATATTTAAATGGTGTTAGATCATTTTGCCCACATAATGTTAGTATTCAAGATTAATACTATTTATTACATTTAATTGGTTAATCTAAGAAATATTAATAAATTTTATTTGTCATTTTATGAATTATTAACTAAAGAAATAGGTTTGAATTCAAGTTATGAAAGTGTTTAACTTTTTATTTAACTCAAATGTGGAGTATCACATTTTTAATATGTAGGTATTATTTTTGTGATCATTTTGGTATATTACATTTATTTTTGTGATTTACAAATAATAAGATATGATTTTAATAAGGTTTATTACTTTATAAATAATTATAATAATTAACAAATATTTAATTAAGTGAAATAATAATGTATAATTATAATTTTAAAGTATAATTCTTATTTTTCTAAGATTTGTAGTATTTTATCTATATTTTTAACATTTATCATTATTAAAATATGAATTATCAAAGTTTTATTACTTATAAAACTTTAATTAAATAATATTATTTAAATAATTATCAAATAATATTTGATAATAGTTTTAAGTTGTAGATTTTATTTTACTGAAAATTTTCATATATTAAACATATTTTTCTAAATTATAAAACAAAAGTTATTATTAAACAATATTTAATTATTTTATTTATATTGGAATTAATATGATTCTATTTAATCCCTAAAGAGAAAAGGCATTGTGCACCTAGACTAGATCTACCAACGGTCACTGACCAGTGGGCCAGTGACCACGTCACCCTCCACGCAAGCAGTGGACTAAGTCCAACCCGCTGACATGGCTGGGGATGATGCGGTGATGATGTCAGAGTGACATCATCCAAGCAGGAACCTCCCAGATCGATTACCGATCAAAGGAGTCCGCTCGCGCGCGTGGCTGAGATCGTGTGTATCGGAGAGAGGGCATCGCCAGGAACCCTACGGTGGCGGCGCCACCATTTTTTGGTCGCCGAGCGGCGGATGACGAGACAGGGTGATGCTGGCGGATGCTTAGTAGAGGAAAAGAGGAAGGTAGAGGGGAAGTCCCTAAGGACCAGGAGCTCACCACGAAGCAGGCAGAGGGGTCGTTGAGGAGCTAGGTGGCCAGAATTGATGGCGAGCGCGACGGCCGAAGGAGGGGAACGAGGGTCCGATTGCGGCAGTGGAGTCCTCTCGCGCTTGCACGCTTCGGGGCAATCGATGGAGATGAACGAGGCGGAACTCCAAGACACCACGGCGAGGTGCAGGACGGCCGGGAACGTCGGGAACACCGGAGCATCTGGAGTTCGTTTTCGGTATTGAATGGGAAAACGAATGAGGAAGAGGATAAGGCGAAGCTAAGGTTGTCAAGGGGTGGCACGGCGCACTTAAGGGCACTAGGGGGCGACGGGGTGCATCTCCACGCTGGCGAGCGTCGCGGTGCTGCCAGCGAGCTGCCTCCGGCGTGGCCAAAGGTGGACGATGGAGATAGACTGGACGAAAAGGTATCTTGGGCCTGGGACTTAGTGGGATGCAGCGAAGTGAGCGGAAGAAGGAAGGATTGCTGCAGGGCAGTAGATAGGTAGCAGAGAAAATGGGTTGAGGCCTGGTTTCATTTTTTCTTCTTAGTTACACATTTTTATTTCTGTTTTCTTTTCCTAGTTTTGTATTTATTCATTTGTTTTAACTTTCTAGGGATTCTTATTTAGAAAATTGTAAGTTTATGGAAATATACTTAAGATTCTGGTATTAATATTCTTTATAATAATATCATATGAAGGTTATTATATCAAATAGAATAAAATAGAAATTAGGGTCTTAGGTTTTAGGATTTGTTTAGGATCTTATAAAATTGATGTTTTGATTCTTATTGATTTATAATATTAAAGAAACTTTTATATATCATGATCCTTCATTATTATTTGATATATAATGTTTTGATTAATTATTATGGTTAATATTATTCTTACAAATTTAAGAAATAGCAATATAATTATTTTATTATAACTAATATGGAAGTTAGGGTTTGAATTGCCAATGCTTTCCCTAGGCTTTAGGGTTCTTAATATACTTATATTCTTTTGTTGATGTGAATAAAGATTAATGGCTAAATATATTGTCTTTATGTTTGAGATCAGAATGATGGTATCTGGAATGTCTCATGAAAAGGATTTGGTAAAGATAACTCCTAAGCACATATGGTTATGATAATTAGAAATGATAAAGATGTGCTTAAGTGTTTTAATATAGGAAATTATTCCTATAAAGCATTGTGGAAACAAGATGATAGATCAACCATAGTAAGTGGATATTAGATTTAGGGTTTAATGCTTAACAAGGATTCCTATATTCCATACTTTATAATTTTGGACTTCTGATTAAGGAATTCCTTTCCTAGATATATTACTTCTCTATGTCCATCATCATGTACTAACATGATGAGCTTTACTTCACAAGAATGTTCTTATCCATAATTTCTTCTAAATTCATTTGTAAATCCAATGAGCTTGACACTAAAGCTTTTCATAATCTTTTCATATCTATACTTGGTTATATCCACTACTTTGTTGTTGATAATCTCCATTTCAACAAGTGATTACTTATAACTCCATTCATACTCTTCTTTAATCATCCATCACTAACATTACTCTAGTGGATGTATATATCAATTCTACTCTCCTTAAGTGTTTAGTATTTCCCAAGAGGAAAATACTACTTCTTTAATCCAATGTTGCTCTAACATCATTTTAATCCTACTATCTTGTCCCTACTTGACTCCAATATCTAACATTCCAACTCACATTATATTAATGTGATTTGTAATGACTAATCTAGGATAATATATCTATACTATGGTTCAATCATGTTTTATCCACCAATGTCACTTATACATGGTATAAGCATTCAATATTGGTGAATAAGGCATGATCATTATAATCCTTTGATCCTATATGGTTTAGGTTTCTAGTTGGATAATCAAGGCTTCATCAATACAAATTTACAGTTGTATTATAATCATCTTCTGTTTAGCTCTATTGGATTAAGAGATATAATTCATTGACTATACCTACTTGATCCAATAGGACTACTCCTGGTAACTTATTTTCAGACTGCATTCTTGTAATCTTCTTTATTACCATATTTACTTGATTTCCTCCAATCACTCCCATCCTATAAATAACATCTAGAACTAGCATCACTATTTACCTCTTCTGACTTCTTTCTTTATAAGCCTTAAGTGAATGCTATAATAAGGACAAGAGTTGATAGGTCAAAAATTGATAGGTTAAGAATTGGTGAATCAATAGTTGATTACTCAATATTAATGAACAACAAATATAAGGATAGGATTCAATAGAGATGATAATGATTGGTATGGAAAGAAAGATATATGGTGAATGATCTTAACTTTGGTTTCTTTCCTACTCAATCTCACTAGAGAGTTAAAGTTAGGTAATTCCATGATATTCTGGTATAAGTAGATGAGATTAAGATATAGTTGTTACATCCTTATTATTTCTGTTATATTTATAATTTGGTTTTCATGAGTGATTATAATGAGTACTATGATATGATCACCTAAGGATCAAATATAAATCATTAAGTAATGTATTAGGGTTTAATTTTATTCCATCTGATCTAGCCTTAGATCAAATCATGTTTACCCAAAATAAGATTTTAGCAAAGGTCATATTGAAACTTATCGCAGTCAACTTGATGATCTACTTCAATTCCATCAAGTTAAGAGAAGCTTCAATCTCTTTAACAAGTTTTTATTTAAAAGCGCGAAAATTATTCAGATTTTCTATGCATGAATGCAATGCACACATCTGTGTTCAGCTTATTTCTAAGCTCTAATGCTGGATGTTACAGACTCTCCCCCTTAAAATAAACTTCGTCCTCGAAGTTCGCACTCTCATGTTTCGGAGTAAGGAATTGTGTTGCATTGATTACGATAGGTCTCAACTCCATCGTAACCTCAATGGGAATAATTGTAATATCCCATATCCAAATATTTTCCTTGAATCCTCATCATGCTCAACAATCTTTAATTTAGTGTCTCCAATACTCCAAAAAAATTACTTTAGTCCCTTAGGTATACATCCTTATTACAAAATCCTCAATCTGGGGTCTCTTCTTTAGTTGATTTCCTTAATTAGGTATCCTAATCCAATTCCCTTACTTGATCATCGAACTTCCTTACTATATTATGTAAGATCTAGGAAGTCTCACTAAAAACAGGTTTTAAATTTTATTAGTAAATAGTGTGGTCAAAAGACTAACCTTTGATTTGTCATTGTATGAGTTGTACTGGTAACCTTCCGAATATTGGTTTTGAACCCATTTAGTCCAAACCCATTGGAATTTCTTATTTTTTACACATGTCAAATTAGATAAGTTTTATTCCTTCTTAAGGATTTCTTAAGAGTTGTTTCCTTTAGAATTGGTCTGTTAAGACCATTTTGTGTTATTACTTCAAACTTTTACCTTATTAAGCTTTAGACAATCTATTATTATCACCCTATTACTTATGCAACTTCCTTATATTAATTGCTTTAAGGTTTGAGTATTTCTACCTCCAAGTACACTTCGATCTTTCATCCAGACATACTTCCGAAAATACTTCAATAGTAATGATTCCTTTTAACCTTATGAAAATAAGGCTTAAGTTGTCATAGGTTAGTATTTCTTCTCCAACCTTTATTTATAATGTTTACTCTCCCCCTTAAGGTTTACTAATAGTCTTCAAACTATATGTTTAGTATTTATTGGTTTAATAATTAGAATACCGGTCTCTATTCATCTTATACTTTACCTAATTAGGTCTTATGAAAGATTGTACGGTGTATCCACACAATTGTGGATCTCCGAAGCGAATCTTTGAGCATTATTTGTCTTACTTACTATTCGAACATTTTCGCTTTGATACACCTGACTTTGCGAAGCATTTTAGAAATTTGTCGCTTAATATTTTATACTCCCTTTAGGTCTTACTTGGATTAGGCCAAGTTTTATGATCTTTATGCAACTTTTAAGATGATCTGGTTGACTATGTCAACCAACACCGGCTATGGACAAGATACCAACTGTGGATCAAATACCAGCTGCGAACTATCCTAGGCTGTATGATTTACCCTATGGTTTCCGACATACCTCTGGTATTCTCTCTGAATTGTCAGAGCTTGAATACCATTTTGGTTTCAAAGCTACTTCTTTGTATTTATTCATGATACTTCCATGAACTTGCATAATTACTCCATTGACTTCTTAGCAAAATTACCTATTTTGATTGAACTTTTAAGTTCATCACTTCTTGTTGCTGACTAATAATGATCTGAACTTAATCCATCCTTCAAATTGCGTTGATACTCCTTATACTTGGCTTCATTCTTCAAGTAAATCTTCATCTTGGTCTTCGGAACTCATCACTCCTTTACACGAATTCCCATTCCTATCTAGGTCTATAACATCAAGTAGTAACTGGATGTTGCAACATGCATTTGCACATCAAGTCAAACTTCATGTACAGATCTAGTCAAACAAAAAGATTCAAGAAAAACAAATAAATCCAAATGTGGTACATATAACACACAATATTCTAAGCCCAGAATATAGTAGTTGAGTATAATATCTCTAGAACTTAGGCTTAGTTGTGTAGTATATGACACCTCCTCATATAGGTTTACATCGTGATACTTAGCACATAGAGTCAAACTATTCTTTATCTCAATATTTACCCAAATTGCTCAAGTGCAATAGGATAATATTAAGCAAAGTGGTCTCAATTTGGTTTTGACTAACCTTTAGTCTCACTCTTGGAATGTCTAATATAACCAACCTATCATTATTTAGTAAACTAACCTCACATGATTACTCCAAATGAATAATCAGATTCTATTTGCTAACTTAAACTAAAGAGTATTAGAATTTTTTAGCACTTATGAGTTCTATCATAGTTCTACCATGTTATTATCTTACTTCTACTTCAAGATATATCACTAAGTACTTGTCATACTGACACTTACATCATGGTTTCGGAGGTAATCTCACCATGATCTTGTTATGTTTTACCTATATATCATGATTTAAGAGTTAATCTAGCCATGATGACTTTATTTCACATTACACTATCATTAAACCCTGAAATATTTCACTTCATCACATAGAATTCTCAAGTGAATCCCACATGATTACTACTCTTTACATCAACATTTATCCTAATGATATTCATCATATTGTCTTTGGTTATTAACTAACCATAAGATATTCATCGTATTGATTATCGTTCTCTCAACGAGGTTACCATCAAGAACAAATATCCTTTGCCAAGAATCAATGACTTGTTTGATCAGTTAGAAGGAGCATGTGTATTCTCGAAGATTGATCTTAGGTCAGGCTATTTTCAACTTAAGATAAGAGAGCAAGACATACCTAAGACAGCATTCACCACAAGGAATGGATTGTATGAGTACACTGTGATGCCTTTTGGTTTAACCAACGCTCCAGCATATTTCATGAATATGATGAACAAAGTGTTCATGGAATTCCTTGACAAGTTCATTGTCGTTTTTATCGACGATATCCTAGTCTACTCCAAGAGCAAGGAAGAACATGAAAGACACTTGCGCTTAATACTTGAAAAATTAAGAGAACATAGACTTTATGCCAAATTCAGCAAGTGTGAGTTCTGGTTAGAGAAAGTTGGATTCCTTGGTCATGTTATGACAAAGGATGGTGTGGCAGTTGATCCGGCTAAAGTTTCATTGATGTGATTGGGAATCACCCAAAATGTGAAAGAGGTTCGTAGTTTCCTCGGCTTAGCGAGGTTACTACGAAGGTTTATTGAAAATTTCTCGAAGTGGATAAACCTATGAATTGCTAAAGAAGGACAAAAAGTTTGCACAGTCGAAGGTTGTGAAGTCGGTTTCAGAAATAAAGAAGAGGCTTGTAACAGCTTGATTCTATGTTTGCAGTTGGAAAAAGATTTCCAAGTGTATTGTGATGCTTCTCATCAAGGCTTGGGTGCTGTACTTATGCAAGATGGTAGAGTCGTAGCTTATGCTTCGAGACAACTCAAAACTCATGAAGTAAACTATCCTACTCATGATTTGGAGTTAGCTTCTGTTGTCCATGCACTCAAAACATGGAGACACTACCTATTGGGAAAACGTTGTGAAGTGTTCACCGATCATAAGAGTTTGAAGTATATCTTCACCCAGAAGGAAATCAACATGAGACAAAGAAGATGGCTAGAACTCATCAAGGATTACGACTTAAGTTTGCAATACCATCCCGGTAAAGCAAATGTAGTAGCAGATGCTCTAAGTCGTAAGACATTTGTAAATGGCCTTACAAAAGGGGAATTGCCAGAAGACTTGTGTAAGCAATTCAAAGAACTCAGATTGGAGATTGTACCAGAAGGGCATCTCATGTCCTTGGATGTTCAACCCACTCTTTTGGACAAGATCCGAGAAGTTCAAAAGACTGACGAGGAAATTGAAAAGATTAAAGTAAACATTGGTCTAGGGAAAGCCAAGAGTTTCCATATTGACGAACAGGGTACTTTATGGCACGGGAAACGTATATGTGTTCCACAAGACCCGAGTTGCAAACCGATCTTACAAGAAGGTCACAACTCTCCATATTCTATTCACCCGGAAACACCAAGATGTACATGGATATAAAAGAGAGATTTTGGTGGAACAATCTCAAAAGGACATCGCCGAACATATCGCTTTGTGTGATGTATGTAACAGAGTCAAAGCGGAGCACGTAAACCAAAGCAGTGCTTCAACCACCGCCTATTCTAATGGAAGTGGGAAAATATTGGTATGGATTTCATTCTGGATTACCAAGGACTAGATCGGGATATGATTCCATATGGGTAGTAGTGGATCGTCTAACCAAAGTGGCTCATTTTATACCAAAGGAAAACAACTTATACAAGTGCCAAACTAGCAAAAATTTACATGAGCAGGATTGTATGCCTTCATGGTGTGCCCAAGAGTATTGTGTCTGATAGGGGAACTCAATTCACATCTCACTTTTGGAGACAACTTCATGAATCCTTAGGGACGAGATTGGAATTCAGTACTGCTTTTCATCCCCAAACAGATGGACAAACAGAAAGGACCAATCAAATTCTTGAAGACATGTTGAGAGCCTGTGCATTAGATTATGGAGCAAGTTGGGATGAAAGTTTACCATACGTAGAGTTCTCTTACAATAACAGCCAACAATCAAGTATTGGAATGGCACCGTTTGAGTTACTCTACGGAAGGAAATGTACCACCCCATTGTTGTGGAATGGCGTGGGAGAAAGAAGCTTATTCGGACCTGATCTTATCAAAGAAGCCGAAGAGAAAGTCAAGTTGGTTAAAGACAGATTGAAGATAGCACAATCCCGACAGAAAAGCTACGCGGATTCTAAGCGTAGAGAGGTCACCTACGAAGTTGGGGATAGAGCTTATCTCAGAGTATCGCCACTCCGTGGAGTGAAAAGATTTGGAGTCAAAGGAAAGTTGGCACCAAGATATGTTGGACCATTCAAAATTCTAAGTCGCAAAGGAGAAGTTGCATATGAAGTTGAATTGCGTAATCTCTATCGTGATTCATAACGTATTTCATGTGAGTCAGCTTAAGAAATGTCACCCAGAAATGGAAGAATCCTCTTTGAAGGATACCATACCTTTGGAAGAGGTTCAACTAGAAAGTGATCTCACTTATGAGGAAAAGTCTGTTAAGATTTTGGAGACCACAGAAAGAGTCACCAGGACCAAGACTATCAAATTTTGTAAGGTACAATGGAATCATCACTCCGAAGAGGAAGCAACATGGGAAAGAGAAGACGATCTTCGAAAAGACCACCCTCGCCTATTTGCTAGCCAATCCGAATCTCGAGGGCGAGATTCATCCTAAGGGGGTTAGATTTGTAACATCCCAAAAATCATAGATTTAAAAACTCATTCATATCACTTTGCATCATTCATGCATTTAGGGTTTTTCTCAAGAATCATTTAGAAATGGAATATGAGTTATGATTTCATGTGGGCAAATTGTCCAAATTGAACATCATCCTGTTGATATTTGAATGTTTAAATACTTCAATGCTTGCCTTCATTGATGGAAAGATTAGGAGAAATTTTAAAACCTCAAAGATTTCAAATTTAGAAGTAAATTCTAAAACCCATTTCAAATGTTTGCAAATAGGAACAAATTCCTATTTATTATTAAAACCAAGCTGGACCAAGCTTTGCATTATAACCACCTAGTTTTGTGACTAATTTTGAATCCACAAAACCCTACAAAATTCCCAAGGCAATCTGATTTCAAAAGGATTTGAATTCATATCAAAATTCATACCAGAAATTGGAAATAGAAAAAAAAGAAAAGAACTTCTGAATAGAAAAGGGCCACGCGGCTAGGATCTGGCCCAGTAGGAGAACAAGCCCAGCAAGCCCACCCGGGGAATTCCTATTCTCCTCTCACGCGCGAGCACACACACTGAGCCACTGACGGCCAGTCCCCACACTCACTGCGTGCACCTCGCTGACGAGTGGACCCTGGACACGCGGTCATCGTCTTCCCCAAAACTCGCTCGCGACCACGTCGCTGCTGCAATGACTGCCGGTGATGGCGCGGGTTAATTGGGCCATTAAACGCAGGCGTTTCTTGTCGACTCCCAGGCTATAAGATCCCCACCACCCCACGGTCATTTTCCCCGATCAATCGCACACTCACGCCCCAGCTGCCCTCAAACCTCCGCGAGTCGCCACGACAGAGCCCCTCCCAATCAATTCCGGTGAGCCTCGAGTTCCCCTCATCTCCCATTCACCCTATCTTATTCGGGAACTCATACGCATCTTCCGACACTCGCCGTTTGTCTTCGCATGACCCCTAAGCGTTGTAACGTCGACGATCGCCGCCACCATCTCCTTCACGAACTCCGCGACCTCTCCGTAAGTAACCACCACCCCTTGCCCTCTGGTTGATACGCATAGAATCCTCGTCATCGTGCGATCCGCGGTGTCCCTATTTTGGCCTAGCACGACGAGGAACCTCGCCAACCCGACTGTGGCTGACATTTTCGCGAACTCCGCGAGCAATCCCGAAGTTTCGAGCGCTTTCTTGTTCACCCGAGCGTGTTCGTAGTTGTTCTGCGCATCTTCTAAACCCATTGGTTCGTGCTCAGCGACGCAGAAATCGGCAGAACTCGGCAACCCTCACTTGACGCTGCATTTAAACTCCGACGAGGTCTAGAGCCCATCTCCGAACGCCTCCACAAGCCGTACCACGACGAGCTTCAAAGAACTCCGGTGAACCTGGTAATACCCTCTCGCGGACGACCTAGAACGCCGCATCGACGACGACGCCGTCATTACCGCGGCAGCCGCTTTTTGGTCAAATGAATCTTAGCCGTTAGATTCAGATCCTACGCCAGATAAACACTTCACTTATCGAAGGGTACAGACAGAGCCGCCAAGAACGTTAGTTAGATCCAACGGCTCGGAAGGGTGATCCGGTCTGCGAACCGATGCCAAATGAGAAACGCCGACGCGTGGCAAAGTTTTAGATTAAAAATGTAATTCAAATCAATTAGATTCAAACTTCAAATGCTTGTATCTTTCAAACGACACGTTGGATTTTTGCAAACTTTATATCGTTGAGTTCAGCAAGACAAGGCCTATCGAATATACCTTTTGTTTAGCATATAGTAACAGTTAAAAATGTTTTATTTGTGGAACAAGTTTGGGGCTATTTTAGATAAAAATGTCTTTATAAAATTTTGTTATGGACAAATAGGTTTATTGGACAAACTTGTGACATGTTATACTTCAGAGTCATGAACACACACTTGGTAGAATTTTTCAAAATTTAACACATGGTAAATTCTTGCATGCATGCATTCATATAATTTTGGTTATGTTTAAATGTGTGTAATTGTATGTTTTGATTTCTTGTGTAGATTTTGATTGTGATTGTGATTGTGAAGAGTGCTACTCCCCACACTACCAAGGCAAGTGATATTTGCATGAATATATATTTGTCCTATGTTTTTGAACTAGCATTAGATATTTTATTATATTATTGCATAATATTTTGTCTAATGGAAAGGTGGGAAATCCTATGTAGTCTATTAGCATTGTTAGGGAATTATCCCTAGGATAAGTTTCCATACTTGCTTAGCCTAGCTTATAGCAAACAAGGGTGGTGAACATCTATATATATACTATATGATAAAATATTCTAAGTCAAGAGACTTATGTTTTCTTAATAAAACTACTAAGTTAAATAAACCTCCTGGGTGGAATGGAATGTATGGGTTATGTTGAGTGGTTACACAAGGCCATGGACTTGGGTTGTGTATCACACTTGTGGAATGCCACCCAGGCACAAAGAGGTTTGGAGGCCAAGTGTGGAGAAAGCTTACAGTGCAACCACTTGGAAAAATGGGCTCTGCCATGATCATATAGGATGCTAGAACTTAGTCATATGGACAGTTGGTGGTAGATGGGATGATAGGATGGAACGCGTCCATTTGACTAAGGAAAGGCTTCTGAAAGGTCCTGTCTTGGGAAACCAAGTCTAGTGGGGAAAGTGCGCAACCTCTGCAGATGGAAAACCTAAGTACTTAGCCTTGTCCAAGGTAATGGACACTTTGAGCATCAAGACATGGAAGCCACAAGAATCTCATCACTCCAACTTCTAAATTAAAAACTTGTGGGTGAACAAGGGTGAAGGACCTCAATGTCTATTGATGGTTTCCTTGGGTATGTTTTGACAAAGAAAACTTAGAATTTCAACTAATAAGTAAAACTTAATTTTAAGCAAAGCAAGCCAAGCTACACTAGCCAAATGCATATAGAATTATAGACCACTCAAAATCTACTAAGGTATCACTTGCCAATACTATTCCAAAGTATTGACCCTCTGTGGCTGTAACTTGTGATGTTGCAGGTTACTCGATGATGAGTAGGAGTCATGAGTCTACACTCAACATGCTTGCTCGTGGCACATGAAGATGAAGACTTGTGTTTATTTACTTATTCCTAAAACTCTTGTATTAGGCCTATGGCCCTGAGTTGTAAAAAGACTATGTTTTATCTCCGAATGAATGTAATAAACGACCTTTGTATCTGGTACTTCATCTTAAACTGTGGATGCTAGCATTGATCCGTGGACTAGCATTGCAATCACAGAGATCCTATCCTTTATAAAGGAGGGGTCTAACAGATGGTATCGAGCAATCTGTGTTGCCTGAGGATTATGACCCTAGGACTGAAAACCACTAAGGAAAAAGTTTTTCAACTACTTCTACACTTGTCTATTCTTCTCGTAAAACTTTTCTAATCTCTTTCAACTTCCTTTGTAGATGAACTCCATCAACGAAGCTGTGAAGAAGGGACCACTCATGACCATGACCTTGGAATGCTAAACCGAGTTTCCCAATATTCTCAAGGACCTCATGGAGGCAATGGATGCACATGGTGAAGCCGTGTACAAGGGCTTTCCAAGTGATGGATGAAGGAGTGGAGTATTGGGTGCAACTTCACTTGTACAAAAACAAGGAAGACAACCACAAAGAAAGGGATTCGCATGTACACCAACACTACCATGCACACCACATTCTTTGAGTCACCAGGATGCAGCTTGGAGGACTATCAAGGAACTAAGTGCTAGAGTCAAATGCGTAATGCTCAACCTCCAAAAGGATTTAGAGAAAGAGAAGGAACTCACTCAAGAGTTGGAAGACAACAACCAAGAAATAAGGGAGATGTTATAGACTTAGTGATAGAGTCGAGGGAACAAGATTGGTGGATTGCCTCTAGGAACATTGTGTTCGATAATAGGTCCCGTGAGATTGGATCGTAAGGACACTACGTTAGTTGGACCACCACTTATCACCTTATTTTCAAAAGATATTTTAAATAAGTATGGACCTTGAATGATGTAATGAATTCATGTATGCATGGCTTGTGTGACAATTATGTTTCATGGATATGTATGAATGTTTGTCTTGATTTATCTTGAATTGCATTGTTCTAACTTTTTAATCTTATAAATAGATGCTGTTGCCATCAAGACCGTTGAGGAGTTTCGAGTTACTGCTTTGGTCCCCGTGTCGTTGAGCTTACCACTGCTTGATCTCCTCTTCCCACCATCACGGTGTACCCACTCACCAAGTTCGAGAGGAAGGACCTGGGGCTTCAAGGTGACCCAGCCAGACGCCGATCGAGCCCACTGAGGCCATCGTCTTCAAGTTGATGCACGATGATGGAGAGAGGCATGGAGGTAGTCATGCAGACCTGATAGGACGATCGTTAGGCCGCTACCCGCATGTGTTAGGGTACTCACTTTCACGCCTTCGTAGACGTGATGTTGACGGAGAGTCCATCGACTTCCGACGACTCGAGGAGCACCGCGAGCCGATACGTCTTTATCTTCGTGACTTAGAGACTCTTCTCGGACCGTAGATACGGACAGACGAACGTCATGCTTGGTAATGACGAAGCCAGTGCAGCTTCGCGAGAAGGACAAGCTTTTGCGCAGCAGATGAGATGATCAAGGAGATGGAGACAAAATTTGAGGCCCAGACCGCAAATTCAAGAGTCAAGAGAAACGCGTCCGTGATAGGAACAAGAGAATCCGGACATGACCGAGGAGCTGAAGTCTAAGGACTTGAGCTTGAGCAAAGCAGATGGTTATTGAGAGGCTTCGCTCCCGGAAGAGGGCTCTCAAGGCCAAGATCGATTCCTTGACCACTACGATTGAGGAGAACAAGACCGCGATGGAGAACGCAGGTCTTACCTTCACGAGGAGGAGATTGACGTTGATGAGTAGACATGACCACTCGTTTATCTTATTATTCATACTTGTTTTGTGAACTTGTTTTGGACCTTCCGACATGTGGATGGCTTGCCACTTGTGTGTATCACTTCATGAACTTGTTATGTGGTTGTTGAACTTGATTTTCTTGTGTTGCTTAATATGTGTTTGCTTAAGTTGTATTGTGCATAAAACATCTATGGGTATCTCATTCTTATCTATTTGAACAAACCACGATGCCTCCCCGTCACAAGAAACCCCAACCCCAACAACATCACCCCGGAAATGCAACAAATGATGAATGCGCAAACACAACTTATGCAAATGATGACGACGTTCATCCAAAACCAGAATAACAACAACAACAATGACCCCAACAACAACAACAACAACAACAACCCTCCGGGTTTCGATATGCTCACCAGATTGCGTGCGAGGCCAAGAAAGTTTTCGGAACAATCGATCCCATGGCAGCCAATGACCGGTTATGCTCGTGAACAAAGACTTGGTGATGAGGTCGCACCGATGCTGAAAAGTCGATTCGCATCACATCTGTTGGAAGGACCAGCCGCCACATGGTGGGATAACTTCCAAATCACCACTCCCATTGATGAAGTGACATGGGACATATTTGAAGATGGGTTTCGCTCATATCTCGTCAGGATAATGAGTCCGAAAAAGAAAGAGTTTCACAAACTGAAATGACACCGCAGGTGGCGAATCGAGAAGAATTCAACAATCGCGCTATGCACCGGATGAGGTTGATACGATGCCAAGAGAAAGGAAAAGTTCTTGGAAGGCTTGAATGATGAGTGAACCTACAGTTATCAAGAGTATATGTTCCAACTTATCAGTCTTTGTGTGACAAGGCTGCTATTTTGGAGAGTAAAATGAAGCAAGTCGAGAGTAGGAAGAGGAAACACTCCGACAAACACAGCTCGGGATCGTCTCACAAACGATCTCATTATGATGACAGTGGCAGCTTAGGATCCCATAAACATGGGAAGTTCAACAAGCACCACAACCACAACCGCCATGACAACAAACACCGTAGTCATGACAATGATAAGTACAAGAACCACAAGGGTGGACATAAGAGCCACCACAGTGGAAATGGTAGTGGAGGTGGAAGTCAATATGTCAAAAAGGACATCAGTCAGGTTGAGTGCTTCAAATGCAAGAAGCTGGGGCATTATGCTAATGAGTGCCCTGAAAAGAAAGTTGAAGGACCTAACAAGCCAAATCCATTCCAGAAAGGACAGGTTAACCACATCAATGTGGAGGAGGTCTATGAGGAGCCTGATGCCGTTGCTGGTAAGTTCAGACTCAATTCAATTTCAGCGTTTGTACTCTTTGATACTGGTGCATCTCATTCATTCATATTAAAAGCATTTGTTGAAAAGAATGAACTACCAAAGAGAAACCATTGGGTGTCCTATAAGAGTAAGTTCTCCAGGGGAGAAATGATAGTAAACTCGGGATGTCATGACTTAGTCATAGAGTTTGGAAAACATAAGTTTCCTATGAACCTAATAATCCTGAATTCCCAAGGGTTGGATGTAATATTGGGAATGGATTGGATGGCTAAGTATGAAGGAGTATTAGATTGTGCCAATCGCATAGCTACACTCACAACCCCGAAGGAAAAGAATAAAGTTTAAGTCAAACTTTGAATTCAAAGGAAGTAAGTTAAATTCTCTTAAGGGGTTAGCATGGACAATGTGCCAATTGTGTGAGTATCCGGATGTATTCCCGAGGAATTACCAGAATGCCACCAGATAGAGATGTGGAGTTTCTAATAGATTTGGTACCGTGTTCGGACCAATAGCCAAGAGACCATATAAAATGTCAAGATGAACCGAAAGAACTCAAGAAACAACTAGGAGAATGATTCTGTAAAGGGTTTATACAACCAAGTTCTTCATCATGGGGAGCCCGGTTTTGTTTGTGGAGAAGAAGGATAAGACACAAAGATTATGTATTGATTATCGTTCTCAACGAGGTTACCATCAAGAACAAATATCCTTTGCCAAGAATCAATGACTTGTTTGATCGCTTAGAAGGAGCATGTGTATTCTCAAGATTGATCTTAGGTCGCTATTTTCAACTTAAGATAAGAGAGCAAGACATACCTAAGACAAAGATTCACCACAAGGTATGGATTGTATGAGTACACTGTGATGCCTTTTGATTTAACCAACGCTCCAGCATATTTCATGAATATGATGAACAAAGTGTTCATGGAATTCCTTGACAAGTTCGTTGTCGTTTTTATCGACGATATCCTAGTCTACTCCAAGAGCAAGGAAGAACATGAAAGACACTTGTGCTTAATACTTGAAAAATTAAGAGAACATAGACTTTATGCCAAATTCAGCAAGTGTGAGTTCTGGTTAGAGAAAGTTGGATTCCTTGGTCATGTTATGACAAAGGATGGTGTGGCAGTTGATCCGGCTAAAGTTTCAAAGAAGGATGATTGGGAATCACCCAAAAATGTGAAAGAGGTTCGTAGTTTCCTGGCTTAGCAGGTGTTACTACGAAGGTTTATTGAAAATTTCTCAAAGTGGCTAAACCTATGATGAATTGCTAAAGAAGGACAAAAAGTTTGGTCTCAAGGTTGTGAAGTCGGGCCAGAATTAAAGAAGAGGCTTGTAACAGCCATTCTATGTTTGCCGATTTGGAAAAAGATTTCCAAGTGTATTGTGATGCTTCTCATCAAGGCTTGGGTGTCAGACTTATGCAAGATGGTAGAGTCGTAGCTTATGCTTCGAGACAACTCAAAACTCATGAAGTAAACTATCCTACTCATGATTTGGAGTTAGCTTCTGTTGTCCATGCACTCAAAACATGGAGACACTACCTATTGGGAAAACGTTGTGAAGTGTTCACCGATCATAAGAGTTTGAAGTATATCTTCACCCAGAAGGAAATCAACATGAGACAAAGAAGATGGCTAGAACTCATCAAGGATTACGACTTAAGTTTGCAATACCATCCCGGTAAAGCAAATGTAGTAGCAGATGCTCTAAGTCGTAAGACATTTGTAAATGGCCTTACAAAAGGGGAATTGCCAGAAGACTTGTGTAAGCAATTCAAAGAACTCAGATTAGAGATTGTACCAGAAGGGCATCTCATGTCCTTGGATGTTCAACCCACTCTTTTGGACAAGATCCGAGAAGTTCAAAAGACTGACGAGGAAATTGAAAAGATTAAAGTAAACATTGGTCTAGGGAAAGCCAAGAGTTTCCATATTGACGAACAGGGTACTTTATGGCACGGGAAACGTATATGTGTTCCACAAGACCCAGAGTTGCGAAAACTGATCTTACAAGAAGGTCACAACTCTCCATATTCTATTCACCCGGGAAACACCAAGATGTACATGGATATAAAAGAGAGATTTTGGTGGAACAATCTCAAAAGGGACATCGCCGAACATATCGCTTTGTGTGATGTATGTAACAGAGTCAAAGCGGAGCACCAGAAACCAGCAGGTCTGCTTCAACCACTGCCTATTCCTGAATGGAAGTGGGAAAATATTGGTATGGATTTCATTACCGGATTACCAAGGACTAGATCGGGATATGATTCCATATGGGTAGTAGTGGATCGTCTAACCAAAGTGGCTCATTTTATACCAGTGAAAACAACTTATACAAGTGCCAAACTAGCAAAAATTTACATGAGCAGGATTGTATGCCTTCATGGTGTGCCCAAGAGTATTGTGTCTGATAGGGGAACTCAATTCACATCTCACTTTTGGAGACAACTTCATGAATCCTTAGGGACGAGATTGAATTCACTCGCTTTCATCCCCAAACAGATGGACAAAGAAAGGACCAATCAAATTCTTGAAGACATGTTGAGAGCACGTGCATTAGATTATGGAGCAAGTTGGGATGAAAGTTTACCATACGCAGAAGTTCTCTTACAATAACAGCCAGAATCAAGTATTGGAATGGCACCGTTTGAGTTACTCTACGGAAGGAAATGTACCACCCCATTGTTGTGGAATGGCGTGGGAGAAAGAAGCTTATTCGGACCTGATCTTATCAAAGAAGCCGAAGAGAAAGTCAAGTTGGTTAAAGACAGATTGAAGATAGCACAATCCCGACAGAAAAGCTACGCGGATTCTAAGCGTAGAGAGGTCACCCACGGTTGGGGATAGAGCTTATCTCGAGTATCACTCCGTGGAGTGAAAAGATTTGGAGTCAAAGGAAAGTTGGCACCAAGATATGTTGGACCATTCAAAATTCTAAGTCGCAAAGGAGAAGTTGCATATGAAGTTGAATTGCCAGAATCTCTATCAGCAGTTCATAACGTATTTCATGTGAGTCAGCTTAAGAAATGTCACCCAGAAATGGAAGAATCCTCTTTGAAGGATACCATACCTTTGGAAGAGGTTCAACTAGAAAGTGATCTCACTTATGAGGAAAAGTCTGTTAAGATTTTGGAGACCACAGAAAGAGTCACCAGGACCAAGACTATCAAATTTTGTAAGGTACAATGGAATCATCACTCCGAAGAGGAAGCAACATGGGAAAGAGAAGACGATCTTCGAAAAGACCACCCTCGCCTATTTGCTAGCCAATCCGAATCTCGAGGGCGAGATTCATCCTAAGGGGGTTAGATTTGTAACATCCCAAAAATCATAGATTTAAAAACTCATTCATATCACTTTGCATCATTCATGCATTTAGGGTTTTTCTCAAGAATCATTTAGAAATGGAATATGAGTTATGATTTCATGTGGGCAAATTGTCCAAATTGAACATCATCCTGTTGATATTTGAATGTTTAAATACTTCAATGCTTGCCTTCATTGATGGAAAGATTAGGAGAAATTTTAAAACCTCAAAGATTTCAAATTTAGAAGTAAATTCTAAAACCCATTTCAAATGTTTGCAAATAGGAACAAATTCCTATTTATTATTAAAACCAAGCTGGACCAAGCTTTGCATTATAACCACCTAGTTTTGTGACTAATTTTGAATCCACAAAACCCTACAAAATTCCCAAGGCAATCTGATTTGAAGGATTTGAATTCATATCAAAATTCATACCAGAAATTGGAAATAGAAAAAAGAAAAGAACTTCCGAATAGAAAAGGCCACGCCTAGGATCCGCCCAAGAGGAGAACAAGCCCAGAAGCCCACCCGGGAATTCCTATTCTCCTCTCACGCGAAAGCACACACATCGAGCCACCGACGGCGGTCCCACACTCATCAAGTGCACCTCACGACGAGTGGACCACAGACACGCGGTCATCGCCTTTCCCCAAAACTCGCTCGCGACCACGTCATGCTGCAATGACTGCCCGGTGATGGCGCTGGTTAATTGGGCCATTAAACGCAGCGCTTTGTCGACTCCTGTGCTATAAGATCCCCACCACCCCACGGTCATTTTCCCCGATCAATCGCACACTCACGCCCCAGCTGCCTCAAACCTCCGCGAGTCGCCGCAGAGCCCCCTCCGCAATCAATTCCGGTGAGCCTCGAGTTCCCTGCCTCCCATTCACCCTATCTTATTCGGTGAACTCATACGCATCTTCCCGACACTCGCCGTTTGTCTTCGCATGACCCCTAAGCGTTGTAACGTCGACGGCCGCCACCATCTCCTTCACGAACTCCGCGACCCTCTCGTAAGTAACCACCACCCCTTGCCCTCTGGTTGATACGCATAGAATCCTCGTCATCGTGCGCATCTGACAGTGTCCCTATTTTGGCCTAGCACGACGAGGAACCTCGCCAACAACGACAACTGACCGTGGCTGACATTTCGCGAACTCCGGCGAGCAATCCCGAGAAGTTTGAGCGCCCCGCTTTCTTGTTCACCCGGCGTGTTCGTAGTTGTTCGCGCATCTTCTAAACCCATTGGTTCGTGCTCAGCGACGAGAACATCGGCAGCAACTCGACAACCCTCACTTGACGCCGCATTTAAACTCCGACGAGGTCTAGAGCCCATCTCCGAACGCCTCCACAAGCCGATTACCACGACGAGCTTCAAGAACCTCCGGTGAACCTGGTAATACCCTCTCCTCTCGCGACGACCTAGAACGCCGGCATCGCCATCGATCGACGCCGCTGTCACTGCCAGCGGCCTTCGTTTTGGTCAAATGAATCTTAGCCGTTAGATCTGATCCCTACGCTATAAACACTTCACTTATCGAAGTGCACGGACAGATCTGAGCCAAGAACGTTAGTTAGATCCAACGGCTCAGAAGGGTGATCCGGTGTGAACCGGTACGCGCCAGTAGAAACGCGACGCGTGGCAAAGTTTTAGATTAAAAACAGAATTCAAATCTGAATTAGATTCAAACTTCAAATGCTTGTATCTTTCAAACGACACGTTGGATTTTTGCAAACTTTATATCGTTGAGTTCAGCAAGACAAGGCCTATCAGAATATACCTTTTGTTTAGCATATAGTAACAGTTAAAAATGTTTTATTTGTGGAACAAGTTTGGGGCTATTTTAGATATAAAAATGTCTTTATAAAATTTTGTTATGGACAAATAGGTTTATTGGACAAACTTGTGACATGTTATACTTCAGTAGTCATGAACACACACTTGGTAGAATTTTTCAAAATTTAACACATGGTAAATTCTTGCATGCATGCATTCATATAATTTTGGTTATGTTTAAATGTGTGTAATTGTATGTTTTGATTTCTTGTGTAGATTTTGATTGTGATTGTGATTGTGAAGAGTGCTACTCCCCACACTACCAAGGCAAGTGATATTTGCATGAATATATATTTGTCCTATGTTTTTGAACTAGCATTAGATATTTTATTATATTATTGCATAATATTTTGTCTAATGGAAAGGTGGGAAATCCTATGTAGTCTATTAGCATTGTTAGGGAATTATCCCTAAGATAAGTTGCCATACTTTCTTAGCCTAGCTTATAGCAAACAAGGGTGGTGAACATCTATATATATACTATATGATAAAATATTCTAAGTCAAGAGACTTATGTTTTCTTAATAAAACTACTAAGTTAAATAAACCTCCTGGGTGGAATGGAATGTATGGGTTATGTTGAGTGGTTACACAAGGCCATGGACTTGGGTTGTGTATCACACTTGTGGAATGCCACCCAGGCACAAAGAGGTTTGGAGGCCAAGTGTGGAGAAAGCTTACAGTGCAACCACTTGGAAAAATGGGCTCTGCCATGATCATATAGGATGCTAGAACTTAGTCATATGGACAGTTGGTGGTAGATGGGATGATAGGATGGAGCAACGTCCATTTGACTAAGGAAAGGCTTCTGAAAGGTCCTGTCTTGGGAAACCAAGTCTAGTGGGGAAAGTGCGCAACCTCTGCAGATGGAAAACCTAAGTACTTAGCCTTGTCCAAGGTAATGGACACTTTGAGCATCAAGACATGGAAGCCACAAGAATCTCATCACTCCAACTTCTAAATTAAAAACTTGTGGGTGAACAAGGGTGAAGGACCTCAATGTCTATTGATGGTTTCCTTGGGTATGTTTTTTACAAAGAAAAACTTAGCAATTTCAACTAATAAGTAAAACTTAATTTTAAGCAAAGCAAGCCAAGCTACACTAGCCAAATGCATATAGAATTATAGACCACTCAAAATCTACTAAGGTATCACTTGCCAATACTATTCCAAAGTATTGACCCTCTGTGGCTGTAACTTGTGATGTTGCAGGTTACTCCGATGATGAGTAGGAGTCATGAGTCTACACTCAACATGCTTGCCTGTGGCACATGAAGATGAAGACTTGTGTTTATTTACTTATTCCTAAAAACTCTTGTATTAGGCCTATGGCCCTGAGTTGTAAAAGACTATGTTTTATCTCTGGAATGAATGTAATAAACGACCTTTGTATCTGTGTACTTCATCTTAAACTGTGGATGCTAGCATTGATCCAGGGACTAGCATTGCAATCACAGAGATCCTATCCTTTATAAAGGAGGGGTCTAACACTTATAAAGAATTTAAGTATTAACAATCTTATTATACAAGTAAAGTATAAAGTAAAGTGTTTACTATTAATTGTCATATGTTGATTGAAGTGGCAAAATGAATAACTTTTGAAGAAAATCTTACTCAACTAAGTAGAAGCATTTAAGCTTTTAAGTTAACCTTGTGAGGTGTTCTTTCTAGTTATAGTCTTTAAGTCAGAAAGAATTGTCTTTACTGGAATAATGAAATTAGTAGTATTTGAGACTTATCTATCTTGGTTTTTAACTGGGTTGGTTTGGTATTAAGATGCTTTATAAATTAATTATAACAGACCAAATTTAACTATAAAGCATATAATAAAGTCTTTAGCATTATACTTAAAGCTTGGTAACTATAATTAACTTCAAGAATGTAGATAGACTTAGGGTGTATTACTTATGATACTTGTATCTTGTTTACTTTATATTGTTTCCTTAGAGTTACTTGAGAATGGTATTACTTTTATTTGGTAGTGGTTTCTTTACATTATAAATGTATTAAGGGATTTATCTCCCAATAAGGGTGTGGTTAAGGTTTGTGAATAAATAAACAATATTATTTACTACTTATGAATTCACTTATAGTGTTTTGATTTGTTTATAATCTTGTGGTTAAAGTAAAGGAATAGGCTTTATTTCACGACAAATTATTCTTTGAGATTTTATATTAAATAAGAATCCTTTTATAAAATAATATGTATTTATGGTTGAGAGATAATTTAATAAAATTATATTTAAATGGTGTTAGATCATTTTGATCTCATAATGTTAGTATTTAAGATTAATACTATTTATTACATTTAATTGGTTAGTTTAATAAATATTCAAATTTTATTTTTCATTTTATGAATTATTAACTAAAGAAATAGGTTTAAATTCAAGATATGAAAGTGTTTAACTTTTTATTTAACTCAATCTGGAGTATCACATTTTTAATATGTAGGTATTATTTTTGTGATCATTTTGGTATATTACATTTATTTTTTTGATTTATAAATAATAAGATATGATTTTAATAAGGTTTATTACTTTATAAATACTTAATAACTAACAAATATTTAATTAAGTGAAATAATAATGTATAATTATAATTTTAAAGTATAATTCTTATTTTTCTAAGATTTGTAGTATTTTATTTATATATTTAACATTTATCATTATTAAAATATGAATTATCAAAGTTTTATTACTTATAAAACTTTTATTAAATAATATTTATTTAAATAATTATCACAATAATATTTGGTAATAGTTTTAAGTTGTAGATTTTATTTTTCTGAAAATTTTCATATATTAAACATATTTTTCTGAATTATAAAACAAAAGTTACTAATTAAACAAGATTTAGTTATTTTATTTATATTGTAATAAATATGATTCTATTTAATCCCTAAACAGAAAAGACATTGTGCACCTATACTAGATCTACCAACGGTCACTGACCAGTGGGCCAGTGACTACGTCACCCTCCACGCGAGCAATGGACTAAGTCCAACCCGTTGACGTGGCTGGGGATGATGCAGTGATGATGTGAGAGTGACATCATCCAAGCAAGAACCTCCCAGATCGATTATTGATCGAAGGATTCCGCTCACGCACGCGGCTGATATCGTGTGTATCGGAGAGAGGGCATCGCCAGGAACCCTACGGTGGTGGCGCCAGCATTTTTGGTCGTCGGAGCACGGCCAGTGACGGCAAACGGTGACAGGGGTTACAGATGCTCGGCGCGGGCTCAGTAGAGGAAAAGAGGAAGGTAGAGGGGAAGTCCCTAAGGACCAGGAGCTCACCACGAAGCGGGCAGAGGGGTCATCGAGGAGCTAGGTGGCCAGAATCGATGGCGAGCGCGATGGACGGAGGAGGGGACCAAGGGTTCGATTGCGGCAGTGGAGTCCTTGCGCGCTTGCACGCTTCGGGGCAATCGACGGAGATGAACGAGTCGGAACTCCCAGACACCACGGCGAGGTGCAGGACGGCTGGGAACATCGGGAACACCGGAGCATCTGGAGCTCGGTTTTGGTATCGAATGGGAAAACGAAGGAGGAAGAGGATAAGGCGAAGCTAGGGTTGTCAAGGGGTGGCACGACGCACTTAAGGATTTGTTTAGGATCTTATAAAATTGATGTTTTGATGCTTATTGATTTATAATATTAAAGAAACTTTTATATATCATGATCCTTCATTATTATTTGATATATAATGTTTTGAGTAATTATTATGGTTAATATTATTCTTACAAATTTAAGAAATAGCAATATAATTATTTTATTATAACTAATATGGAAGTTAGGGTTTGAATTGCCAATGCTTTCCCTAGGCTTTAGGGTTCTTAATATACTTATATTGTTTTGTTGATGTGAATAAAGATTAATGGCTAAATATATTGTCTTTATGTTTGAGATCAGAATGATGGTATCTGGAATGTCTCATGAAAAGGATTTGGTAAAGATAACTCCTAAGCACATATGGTTATGATAATTAGAAATGATAAAGATGTGCTTAAGTATTTTAATATAGGAAATTATTCCTATAAATCATTGTGTAAACAAGATGATAGATCAACTATAGAAAGTGGATATTAGATTTAGGGTTTAATACTTAACAAGGATTCCTATATTCCATACTTTATAATTCTGGACTTCTGATTAAGGAATTCCTTTCCTAGATATATTACTTCTCTATGTCCATCATCATGTACTAACATGATGAGCTTTACTTCACAAGAATGTTCTTATCCATAATTTCTTCTAAATTCATTTGTAAATCCAATGAGCTTGACACTAAAGCTTTTCATAATCTTTTCATATCTATACTTGGTTATATCCACTACTTTGTTGTTGATAATCTCAATTTCAACAAGTGATTACTTCTAACTCCATTCATACTCTTCTTTAATCATCCATCACTAACATTACTCTAGTGGATGTATATATAAATTCTACTCTCCTTAAGTGTTTAGTATTTCCCAAGAGGAAAATACTACTTCTTTAATCCAATGTTGCTCTAACATCATTTTAATCCTACTATCTTGTCTCTACTTGACTCCAATATCTAACATTCCAACCTCACATTATATTAATGTGATTTGTAATGACTAATCTAGGATAATATATCTATACTATGGTTTAATCATGTTTTATCCACCAATGTCACTTATACATGGTATAAGCATTCAATATTGGTGAATAAGGCATGATCATTATAATCCTTTGATCCTTTATGGTTTAGGTTTCCAGTTGGATAACCAAGGCTTCATCAATACAACATTATAGTTGTATTATAATCATCTTCTGTTTAGCTCTACTGGATTAAGATATATAATTCGTTGACTAATCACAATCACATTATGGCCATATCACATCACATCACAAGTCCTCCAAAAACAAGATAAACGCCTCTAATTTTCTTTGCATATTTTACCTGGCTGGGGCTTTCGAATAAGAATCGTTCTAACTAACGAACAAGAACCACAACGTTGATACAAGTATTGTCAAGTGCCCATTGTACATTGAATCTTTACTATGGTGGGAGATATAGACAGCCGCAAAGCCACTTGTGCAATGCAAGTTGCACGTTGAGCATGGAGAAAGTCTCATGTACGATGGCATGTAAGGTTAGACTGGGCCGCTTCATCCCACCATCCCGCAAGATGCAAAGTACACGAAAAGCAAGCGACAACAAAAGCATCAACACCCATAAAACCATTGTGTTCTACTCGTGAAACAGATCTACGCATAGGCACAACTATGATACCACTATAGGGTTCGTAGCATGGAAAACAAAAAAATTCTATCGCATGAACACACAAAACCAAGATATAATCTATGGCAAAGTCAAGATCTAATCTACGAGATCGGTGTAACGAGATTGTAGAGAACTAACCCTCATAGATCCAAAGCGTTTAACGAGATCAGATTATATTTGTTGATGTAGTCGATCACTTATTGATCTCAAGATCGTGTAGACGATCCTTCCTGTCAGCGTTAAGCGGCGCTCTGCAATCGGTCACGTCGCATTTAGTCGATGAAGACCTTCCTCTCCCTTGTTCCAGCAGGGTAGCAGAGTTTGTAGATATCCTCGGAATCCCAACAGAACGATGGTGTGGTGGTGGTGGAGGAGGACAAAAGTTTTTGCAGGGCTTCGCCTAAGCCGGAGCAGGGTGTGGAGGAGAGAGGGGAGGCACCGGCGGCTAGGGTTGAGGTGAGGGGATAGGGGGCGCCCTCACCCCTCCTTATATGGGTGGGGGGCTGAGGCCAAGGTTCCCGCCCCTGGATGAGTCCTTCGCTAACTCCTCTAGGCCGGCAGCAAGGAAGGGGAAATGGAGAACTTGTCCCTCAAGGTTCCCTTTCCTTACCTAACTAGGATTTGACTTTTCAAACTAGGATTTGACTTTTCAAACTAGAGTTTGTTTCTCTCTTCCTAGTCCTTGGCCGAGTTGACCTAGGGTATGATGCCACCAGCCCATCAGGGTATGGTGCATTCCAAGTACCCCCTCCCGGGGTGGTGGACCTTCTAGAACATTCTAGAAGCTTCCGATCAGAACACCGAAAACATTTCCGAACCCCAAAAATTGACTTTCCTTATATGAATATTATTCTCTGGACCATTTAGGATCTCCTCGTGATGTCCTGGATCCAATCCGAGACTCCGAACAACATTCGGTCTCCAACTCACATTCCATATCTACTCAAACAACATAGAATTCTTAAGTGTGTCTCCCTATGGTTCGTGAATTATGCAGACATGATCGAGACACCTCTCCGATCAATAACTAATAGTGGGATCTGGAAATCCATAATGGCTCCAACATATTTCTACGATGACTTCGTGATCGAATGAACCATTTACATACGATATGGATTCCCTTTGTCGCATGATACTTTACTTATCTGAGGTCTGATCGTCTGTATCTCTATACCTACTTAAACCTTGTTATCGATAAGTACTCTTTACTCGTTCCATGATATGACATCCCATGTGACCTAGTCACATGTTTGCAAGACAATTGGATGATATTCCACCGAGAGGGCCCAGAGTATATGTATCTGTCATATGTATGGACAAATCCCACTCTTGATCCATGTGCTTCAACACATACTTTCATAATACCTAGAATGCCACCTTTATAACCACCCAGTTATGAAGTGGTGTTTGATGTCATCAAAGAATCCATCTGGTGATGGTGATTAACATGATCTCATGGTCGAAGGATTAGGTTACTATGTATTTGAAAGCTTGTAGCAAACAAACTCTAAATGACTTGATCTTATGCTATGCTAACTATAGAAGTGTGTCCATCACATCATTCTCCTAATGACATGATCTTTTTATCTATAACATATAATGTCCGTGATCAGGAAACCATGATCACCTACTAATCAACAAGCTAGTTTAACAAGAGGCTTACTAGGGACTCTTTTATATTTACAAAAAACACAAGTATTAATGTTTCTAGTTAATACAATTATAGCATGATGCAAAAATTCATCATAAACACAAAGATATAATAATAACCATTTTTATTATTGCCTCGGGCATATCTCCAACATGAAGGTATAAACACTAAGTGTTCTTGGTCTCATGGGCATGACTAGCTCATTATCAAAGATGATCAAGTTTCCTAGATCATGGTATAGTTATTGTAATAAGGATACCATCGGACAATGAGGGCATATTATTATGGATTAATAAGGATGATGAACTGACCCGAGTCAAAATGATATACTAAAAGATAAACATCATCATTCAGTTGTTGGTTTCATATCACTTCGTCCTCTAACCATGAGGATATCGGTTGTCCTTCACAGTGGAAGGAATGTCCTGGTTGCTTCCAAACATCTCCTTTAACCATGTGGCAATAAAGGATGCTTTCAGATAGGTTGGAAACTTATGACTGGGCACAAGGTAGCCCAAGATGGGATTTGCACCTCCATCGATGGAGATATACTCTTGGGACCTTCTTGATATTACGATATTACCAATATGTCTGGACAGACACAAGGCAATGAGACTCAAACGGATATAGTAATACACGAACAAAAGAAAGAACAACAAACTGGTAACGAGGTCAACATCATATAGTAATCAAGAGCTGTATTACAAGGGTACCGAATTGTATTACCTCGAGACTATCATGTATCATGATGCAAAGGGATAGTAATGATATCAATATGTTCGTTTGATTACTTCCTGGTTATGTGGGAATCAATATGGGTGTCCAGATCCCGCTGTTGATTATTGTCTGAAAGGAGTTCTACGGGCATGACCACATAACACCAAACCTGTGGGGTCACACGCTTAAGGGATCTTGTTTTGTACAGTGTTTAGAGCATGTATGTAAGTGGGAGATGCTCTGGAATCATTCTAGATCATCGAGAGAAATCTCAGGACAAAAACAAGAGGAGCTTCGGAGTCATGGAATTGTTTCGAGAGGGAATCAAGTGCCGGATTGAAGCCCCGTAAGGGGATGTAGCCTAGGCTTCCCATGGACCATCTAGTGTGGCGCATTTGGGAATCTGTTCCTACCATGTGTGGCTCCTAGGCCTCCTAATACTGCCACACACATTGCTAATTTGGCGAGATCCATTTTAGGAAGGTTCCGACTAATTGCTAATTATGATTTGATTTGATCTAGTCATTATAGGAATATAGCATATCTTCTATTAAAGGAAGGTTATGATATTAAACATAACAAAGAGGATCAAGAATTTGTGGGGGAGACCGAGGAGATCTGGGAGGGGTAGCATCCAGGGAGGAACCTTGGTGTGCTAGGAACCTCCCTCCTCTCCTCCTATATAAAGGGAGGGATGGGGCAATCCATCCCACATAAGGCCTTTAGGTGCCTCCCTACCTCTAGTAACTCCTTCTCCACATACAAGTCGGGAAGACTGCTCTGCTACTCCGGTGTTGCTGACCCCTGGACGACGAAGCTCTGCCGGGAAAATTTCACTAGACGCGTGGATACCTTTAGAGGAATCATACTATTGTTCCTACATCAACCGCATCACCAACATCTTCGTCGATGAATGGATCTATGATGCAACGTTGGTGAGCACTAGATATCTTTCATGTCGTATTCTTGCACAGCTCGATCTTGGTGTGTTCATAGTGCCGGGAAATTTTAAATTCCCTTTGTGAAACCCAACAAAGCCGACAACTAGTAGTGGAATCTAGCAAATCTCGCTGGCTTCCAGATATCTATAAGTGCTCTTAATGTGACAAAATGTTCGAGTCCCTTTGCCTCGGGATATTATTGATAAGCCTCATGGGAGCAACTGTCGTCCTAATGATAGCTTAACTCTCTTTTCTCATTTCAGTAATATGTGATTTATTCCTCCTAACATTACCTGGATCTCCATCCGTCTAACTTAGTCGGACTACCTCAATAAACACTTGATCGAATAGCGCATGACCATGTTCCGAATCATATCACACGAGCGGCCCCAGAGAATATCTCCCCATGATGTGGAGGAAAAAATATGTCTTATCTAGTTTATGTCACGCTGGTTACTTCTTAGTGGCCCAAGACCGCCCTTATGGCTACTAGTTATGGAAAACGCAAGGCAAACTCAAAGTCTAGATAATCCACAACCCGGTTTGTGCGATCACCTCACATCAGGTCACACATATGACGGCTTACTCATGCTGACTAGCCCTTGGGTTGGTTCGGCTAACATACCTCTTACGTCTAGCCAATGCTAGTCGGATAGCATCTCTATGCACGTGACTCGTAGAACTTAGTCATCTTCCGGCTTACTCATTAGTATTAACTATGGGTGTCTAGTACAACCTCAAACAACTAAGAACAAAATAACATGAACTACAATATAGGTACGAGGTTCCCAAGCTACATCATCTACAATAACAAGTACAATCAATTAGAGTTAAACAACCATACAAATATAAGTCGGAAAGTGGAGCCTCTAGGACACCATTCCTAGTAGTCTCACACATACACTAGAGTCGGTCACTCGGACATCTCCATGCCACCTCGCTAGAGGCTTGGCAAATAGGCCCTCACCAATGCCGGGCACCGGTGTATTTCCAGTGTGTTCCCATCGCCTCGCCACCTCCCGTCTTTATTTCCTGTTGCTTTCTGCCTATTCTGGGAGTTTCCCGCCACGTCCAACCACACCCATAAAGGGGGAGGCCAGGCAAGATAGCCACAACCAGACCCCAACCACCGCCACCATAAACCACCATGCCTGGCCGTCCGTGTTGTCGCACTGTCCTCTGTGGTGTAACATCCCAGCATTAGAGCTTAGAAATAAGCTGAACCCAGATGTGTGCATTGCATTCGTGCATAGAAAATCCGAATAATTTTCGCGCTTTTGAACAAAACTTGTCAAAGTGATTGAAGCTTCTCTCAACTTGATGGAATTGAAGTAGATCATCAAGTTGACTATGATAAGTTTCAATATGACCTTGCTAAAACCTTATTTTGGGTAAACATGATTTTATCTAAGGGAAGATCAAATATAATAAAAGCTAAACCCTAATACATTACTTAATGGATTGTATTTGATCCTTAAGTAATCATATCCCAGTATTCATTACATAAACTATGAATACCAATTTATAAACATAACTTGAGTAATAGGAATGTAACAACTAAATCTTGATCTATCTTAAACTCATCTACTTATCCCATGAGGATCATGGTAATACCTAACCTTAACTCTTTAGTGAGGTTGAGTAGGAAGGAAACCAAGTCAAGATCATTCACCATATATCTTTTTGCCCATATCAATCTTTACCATTCCTATTGAAATCATATTTCAATATCTGTTGTTCATCAATGTTGAGTAATCAACTATTGATTCACAAATTCTTAAACTATCAATTCTTGATCTATCAACTCTTGACCATATCATAGCATTCACTTAAGGCCTATAGAGAAAGAAGTAAGAAGAGGTAAGTGCTAATGTTAGATTTGAATATCATCCATAGGATGGGAGTGTTGGAAGAGAATAAGAGCAATGTGATAATTGATGGAGTTAACTCACTCCTGAAATAATAGAAGAGTTATATGGAAACTATAATTGTATGGTGATAAAGAAGATTATAAGGATGAATCCTGAAGATAGATACCAAGGAGTAATCCTATTTGATTAAGTAAGCATAGTCCATGAATAGCATCCCTTAATCCAATAGAGATACTAAGAAGATAATTTCAATACAAATGTAATGTTGTATTGAAGAAGCCTTGATTAGCCAACTGGAAACCTAAACCATAGAGGATCAAAGGAATTATAATGATCATGCTTTAGTCACCAAGATTGAATGCTTATATCATGTATAACTTACATTGGTGGGTAAAACATGGTTGAACTCTAGTATAAGATATTGGAGTTAAGAAAATATAAGATAGTAGGATTAAGATGATGTTAAAGTATCATTGGATTATAGAAATAGTTGTTTCCTCTTTGGAAATACAAGAACTTGAGGTGAAGTAGAATTTGATATATACATCTACTGGAGTATTACTAGTGATGGATGATTAAGGAAGAGTATGAATGGAGTTGGAAGTAACCATCTATTGGATGGGAGATTATTAGTGGTAAAATAGTTTGATAACTAAGTATAGATATGAAAATATTAGAAAATGCTTTAGTGTCAAGCTCATTGGATCTACAAGAAGAGTTAAAAGAATAAATGGTGGATTAGAATATTCTTGTGAGGTAAGGCTCATCATGTTAACCCATGATGATGGATAGGAAGAAGTAGTATATCTAGGAAAGGAATTCCTTAGTTAGAAGTCCCAGATTGTGAATTATGGAATATAGAAACTCTTGATAAACACTAAACCCTCATTCTATAATCAACTTAATAACCATTTTATCTGTTGTTTTGTCATCCTTTTCCTCAATGCTTTATAGGAATATTTTCCTATAGCAAATCCCTTAAGCACATCTTTGCCATTTCCAATTATCATAACCATATGTGCTTAGGAGTTATATTTATCAATTCCTTTCCATCAGACATTTAAGATGATAACTTTCTATTTTAAAAGGTGATATCTTTAAAGATCACAAACATAAATGGCTAGTGCTCCAAACCATTATACCCTAATATTATGTCCCTATTTTAACCACACTTAAGAAAGTAGTGAATAACTATTTCAAGAAATCATCTATGGATATTTTTTAAATAAGTAGGGTGGTTAGGATTCACCTATTAGTGAATTGTGAGTAAAATAATTTACCATTTTAAGAACCTTAATAATTAAACCATCTTATATAATGATTACTATATAATAATAAATATGGTTATACTCTATACATATCCTTAGCTATATTAAACCATTACAATTACACTTATAAATAAGAAATAAAAATCATTTTATAAGTTCTCAATAAATATATATTTATATAAAAAGCAAATCTCTAAAACCCTAAGTGATGAATATTGCACTCAATAAAATAGTTTCCTATTAGTTTAAAATTATAAGGAAATTAAGAAAGATATCAACACAATTTAGTTTCCAATATTCCTGTATTATTTAATGTGCTCTATAACAATTCTGGATAGTTAAATCCATATAAAAATCCATAGTTAAAAGGTTTTATAGAAAATAGAAAATAAAAAGGTTCTGCTTAATAAAAAACTGGAGCCAGAGTAACAGCCCAGGCTGGCCCATTTGTTCTCCACCTATCTATTGCCCAGCAGCAACCTTTTCTTCTCCCGCTCACTTCACTACAGCCCAGCAACGGCCCAAGACCACATACCTTTTGGCAACCCAATCCGTCGTCTTCCTCCTCTGGACAAGCAGCTCGCTGGAGGGGTCGACGACCACCCAATGTCGCCGTCGACGTGACGCCGCCACCGAGGCCTCCGCGAGGATAAGAACGACACTACGACGCCCTCATCCTCATACTGACCATTCCTCGCGCTCTCTCTCTCTAATTTCCTTCACAAAACCGAAGTCACCGCCGGCGAGCTCCGACTAGCCACTGATGCAGGCCACCTCGAGGACCATGGGATGATCGAGAAGAAGCGTTGTGTCTCCGAGATCCTCTAGGTGGAGCACCGCAATAGGTGGAGCTCGGATGGAGGCGAATTTCTCAAATTCCTTTCCACGGTGATCGTCGGAATCCGCAAATTTGCGCTTATCTCCGGTCACCATCGTCGACAAGGATCACACGGCTACACTCAGGGTACACTCACGCATCTCTGGCCCTATTATCGTTTCCTAATTTCTCCTCTAGCGAGAGTTCATCGTGAGGCCGACGAGCGCCACCGTAGTTGCTCGCCATTGAGCTTTTCCGATGACCAAAAAGGAGAGGCACCGCCACAACTATGCTCAGCGGACTCTCCTGCATCGGAAAACCCTAGCCGCGATTCCCAGAAACCCCTCTGTCGCTGTTCCGTGTGCGATTCCAACGAGACTCCTGTGAGCCCGCGTGGCAGTTAAACGGGGCCATGAGCCCATCTGTCGGTCTCTCTAGTTAGGTTCGTCAGGAGTGTAAAAAATAATATGGATCTGTGCTGAAGTCATCGTGACATCACTCCTGCGTCATCCTTGACCAGGTCCATTGTTGACTAGTCCACTCCCTAGGTGTCATCCAACGTGGCTACTGCCCCACATGTCAATGACTAGGGTAAGTTAGGTCTGCGTAAGAAAAGTAATTCTCTGTTTGTAATATTATTTAGAATTTAATTAGAAAATGATTTAATCTTAAAAATTTAATAACTTTTGTTTTATAATTCAGAAAAATATGTATAATATATGAAAATTTTCAGAAAAATAAAATATATAACATTAAACTATTATCAAACATTATAATGCCAACAATTTAAATAATTATTATTTAATAAAGATTTTATAAGTATTAATACTTTAAAAATTCATATTTTAATATTGGTAAATGTTAAAAATATAAATAAAATACCAAAAATCTTAGAAAAATAAGAAATATAATTTAAAACTATAATCATGCATTATTAGTTCACTTAATTAAATATTTATTATATATTAAGTGTTTATAAAGAAATAAATCTTATAAAAATCATATCTTATTATTTATAAGTCACAAAAATAAATATAATATACCAAAATGATCACAAAAATAATACCTACATGTTAAAAATATAATATTCCACTTTTAAGGTAAATAAACATTTAAACAATTTAATAACTTGAATTTAAACTTATTTCCTTAATTGATAATTCATATAAGGGAAAATAAATATTGCTAATAATTCTAAAAATTGACCAATTGAGTATAATAAATGGTATTAATCTTAAATATTGATAATATGAAGTCAAAATGGTCCAACACATTTTAAATACAATTTTATTGAATTATCCTTCAACCATAAATGTAGATTATTTTATATAAGGATCATTATCCAATATAAAATCTCCAAGGATAACTTGTAGTGAAATAAAACCTATTCCTTTAATTTAAAACCACAAGTTTATAAACATACCAAAACACTAGAGTGAATCCATTAGTAGTTCAAGTGATATTATTTCCTTGTTTACAAACTATAACCATTCATTCACAAAAAGATAAATGATTCTATTCCACTATACAATTAAGAAACCACTACTCCAGTAGAAGTAATGCCATTCTTAAGTAACTCTAAGGAAACAATATAAAGTGAACAAGATACAAGTACCATCAGTAATACACCCTAAGTCTATCTACATCCTTAAAGTTACCTTTAGTTTGCAAAGCTTTAAGTATGATGCTAAATACTTTATTATATGTTTATAGTTAACTTTGGTCTGTTATAATTAAGCCATAAAGCATATCAAGTACAAACTATTCAAGCAAGCACAAACAACATCAACCACATTTGATTAACCATAAAGATTGCTTAGACCTTAGAAAAGAAATCTTTTCTTCAAAAGTTATTCTTTTAAGGAACATTACAAAGCAAGACATAAGCATTTTTATGAAAGCTCTAAATGATGAACAAACCTTATATACATAGTCTACAGATACATTTCCCACTTGAGTATTCCATTATTGTGTGTGCTTTATTATACTTACATGTTGTTTCACACGCACTCACAAGCCGTAATAAGAAGCACATGTGTGAAACTTAATCTAAAAGGGCAACACATTCCAAGGAAACCCTTTCCAGTATCCAAACCCTAGAATAAAGTTACCCCCGGGATTCGAGTTTATCAACTTGCATTACATTACTCATGCATAAAAGCATCTTGCTTGTTTAAACATTAGTCCTTACTGGACCAATGATGCTGATTTCAGATATTGGATCTTATATTGTCTTAAAGACCATGAGTGCATAATCTTGCAATCACAAAAGGCAAGTTCACACTTTCTCATGTCCTTTGATTATTTTCTGTAAAGTATTTTGCAAATCTAGTGTTGTCATCACCTGAATTTAAAAAAGGACAGAAAACACTATTTTCATAATAATGTGATTATAGGTTATTTACCATGAGGTAATAACCTACTATAAGAGTTCTAGTGGTAAAGTAACATATTATATAGGACTTAACAACCAATGTCGCTAGTGATTCTTGCGCCGTATATTACGCGTTGACCATGAGATTTGGAATGGGACGGAGAAGTCAACTATATCTTTTCCCTCTCGCATGGAGCCAGATGTGCGGGTCGTGGTTGTTATCACTCGTAGCATGCATATTATATGGTAATTCGTAGAGGATATGCAGCATATGGGTGGGAGCCCTCAACATCCCATGATAGTTCCGGCATCTGAACGGTCTGTACTTCCAATTGCCGTAATTCAATATGTGGGCTGGCGTACACCAAGGAGACATGCGGGGTCACGGAGAAGGCAGTGATTGGATTGGATCTTAGTCTAGGCCTCACACCAAGGAAGTGTGAACGAACCTGCAATTCGGATGTGCAACAAAGCTAAGATCTCTCATGGGTAAAGTAATGCACCTCTGCAGAGTGTAAGAACTATAACTTGTTACTCCCTGTTCCGGAAAGGAGCTGTGAACGCGGCGGGAAAGGAACTCCATGAAAGTTCTGGTAAACCCGTGAAGGCTGATGGACATAGCTTTTTAGAATAAAA
This sequence comes from Avena longiglumis, assembly GCA_030063025.1. Taxonomy (NCBI): domain Eukaryota; kingdom Viridiplantae; phylum Streptophyta; class Magnoliopsida; order Poales; family Poaceae; genus Avena; species Avena longiglumis. The sequence goes on along the minus strand of CP125977.1, from coordinate 70,328,114 downwards.
GCAACCTTTGAAAAATGTTTACAAACACCTGCATTGCCTACGACCTACAGTCTGTGGCTGTAGATATAGTGCATCAAACACTCCTTTTCTAGTGAACTTGCTGAGTACGCTCGTACTCAAAGTATATTCTTAACCCTTTCTAGGTTCTAAAGCCAGTACAGACGATCTCTACATCAAGTTATGCTCCAGTAATCATCATCAAAAGCTCAAGCTCTTGAATGAAGCCAAGGAAGTCAACATATACATCAACTCAAGTGAAGACGAAGTTACTGATTAGATAGGAATATAATCTCTAGCCATAGAACCTATTTCTGTAGTGTATTACAATAGCAGCAATGCCAGACCATTAGTTAAAATACTAGTCTTAATAATATGATAGTTTTTGAGTTGTTTATTTCTGATTCTTCTTTGTAAGAAGTTTCTTTCTCTCTCTTTGACCTAGAGTGTTCTCTGGATCTTGTATAAAGAGTTGAGTTGTGACCTATAGTCATGTCTTGGACCTGCTGTGTTTCTGTTGTACCACTCTGAGGGATGTAATACTAGTGAACAGTGTTTCATTGGTGTTATGTCAACGACTATAGTGTACTACATCATACAGTGGTATGTTGGGACACCGCATGTGGCAACCCCGACATTCGTGCAGAAGAGCCCAAGCACCTGTTTCCCTTGTGGTGGCCGAACCCGCCGGAGTTATCGGACATGCCGCCGCCTCCAATTCTAGGGAGGCCACAGATTTACACTGTGCGCCGCAACCACGAGCCATAGCCTATCTACAACCGCCACATGACCACCCGCGATCCTTTCATGTGGGAGGTGGCAGAACATGTCTTTCTGCCGGAGTACCGGCGGTGGGACGCGCTCGCGTTGGTGCGTGGCGACCTCCAGGCAGTGGTACGGTCCAATTCTGATGACGCTTCCCTATGTGTCCGCCTCGCCCAAGCTGAAGAGGAGGTGCAGACGAAGGAGGCGATCAGCCGGTCTCTCGAAGGAGAATGGTGTCTTGTCAACCTGTCGCCGCCGTTGCCCCTAGAGCCATAGGCGGCGCATAGTTGTAGTTGCGGTTTGCTTGTAAAAGTTGTTTCAAGACTTGAATAAAGACTTTCATTGCAAATGGATGATGCCCACATTCCGAATATGATACATGGCGAGTACACGGTAGTCTAGTGCTAAGCCTACTCGTCGGAGTCGGAGTGGTATCAACAATGTCACATGGTGTCATCGAAGACGCTGACGGTAAGCATCTCTTCCCCGTCGTACTTGAAGACGACGAACTTTCCCACTTCGATTTGGTGCCGTCGAGCAAACTCCTCCTAGTCGTTGGCGATGAACATCTGTCCGAGGCGGTTAAACAGCACCTCCACCGGCCACGCGCTTGTATTATACCGGACGCTCACAACATGACCTGCTGGGGCTCTGCGCCATTGACCAGCGACGCGAATTTGTGGGGGAGGAGCATCCTGTCCCGCATCATGCCCGAGTGGATGGTCATGGCAAACTCAAAGCCAGTGTCGACATAATTGAGCTTGGGCGACGACGATGGTGAGGGAGAGCATGGCGGCATGCTGCTTTGGATGCGCCCTCCGCGCCTGCCTCGACGTCCACGGCCAGGACGTCGTGGTTGTCCTAGACACCCTTCCCTCGATCCAATGTTGCGGGTTGTGGCTAGCTACCGGGAGTGGAGGATGGTAAGGAGGAGAGAATGGTGTGGTGTAGGAGAAGATGGCCGTGAGTGGCCTATTAAAGAGGCCCGGCATCGGATGCCGGTGCGGAGGCCGAAGCGACAACATTAAAGTGTCGCGGCAGGAGGGCAGGTGTCGGGTGGCGCCAGCAGCGGCATGGCCAACCTTTGGAGCAGCCTTCCATTGATGGCTACTGGAAGAAATCTGTAACATCCTAGTATTAGAGCTTAGAAATAAGCTGAACACAGATGTGTGCATTGCATTCATGCGAATAATTTTCGCGCTTTTAAATAAAAACTTGTCAAAGTGATTGAAGCTTCTCTTAACTTGATGGAATTGATGTAGATCATCAAGTTGACTGCGATAAGTTTCAATATTACCTTTGCTAAAACCTTATTTTGGGTAAACATGATTTGATCTAAGGGTAGATCAAATGTAATAAGAGTTAAACCCTAATACATGACTTAATGGATTATATTTGATCCTTAAATAATCATATCCTAGTATTCATTACACAACCCATGAATACTAAGTTATAAATATAACTTAAGTAATAAGAATGTAACAACTAATTCTTGATCTATCTTAATCTCATTTACTTATACCATGAACATCATGGTAATACAATCTTAACTCTTTAGTAAGTTTGAGTAGGAAAGGAATCAAGTCAAGATCATTTACCATATACCTTGCTTCCCATGTCAATCCTTATGGAATCCTATCTCAATATCTGTTGTTCATCAATGCTGAGTAATCAACTATTGATTCACCAATTCTTAACCTATCAATCCTTGACCTATCAACTCTTGTCCTTATTATAACATTCACTTAGGACTTATAAAGAAAGAAGTAAGAAGAGGTAAATAGTGATGCTACTTCTAGGTGTCATCTATAGGATGGGAGTGTTGGAATAGAATTAAATCCATATGGTAATTGATGGAGTTAACTCACTCCTGAAATGATAGAAGAGTTATATGGAACCTATAATTATATGGTGATAAAGAAGATTATAAGGATGAAGTTTGAAAATAAGTTACTAGGAGTAGTCCTATTGGATCAAGTAGGTAAAGTCAATGAATTATATCTCTTAATCCAATAGAGCTAAACAGAAGATAATTATAATACAACTGTAATGTTGTATGGATAGAAGCCTTGATTAGCCAACTAGAAACCTAAACCATAAAGGATCAAAGGATCATAATAATCATGCCTTATTCAGCAAGATTGAATGTTTATATCATGTATAAGTGACATTGGTGGATAAAACATGATTGAACCATAATATAGATATAGTATCCTAGATTAGCCATTACAGGTCACATTAATATAATGTGAGGTTGGATTATTTGTTACTAGAGTTAAGTAGATACAAGATAGTATGATTAAGGTGATGTTAGAGAAACATTGGATTATAGAAAAAGTAGTTTTCTCATGGGAAATACTAATACTTGAGGTGAAGTAAAGTTATATATATACAGCTACTAGGGTAATATTAGTGGTGGATGATTAAGGAAGAGTATGAATGTAGTTATAGGTAACCATATGTTGGGTTGGAGGTTATCAGCAGTAGAATAGTTGATATACCCAAGTATAGATATGAAAAGTTTAGGAAATTCTTTAGAACCAAGCTCATTGTAATTTACAAGTGGATTTAGAAGAATAAAATGTGGATAAGAATATTTTGTGAAGTAAAGTTCATCATGTTAACACATGATGATGGATAGGAAGAAGTAGTATATCTAGGAAAGGAATTCCTTAATCAGAAGTCCAGAATTATGAAGTATGAAATATAGGAATTCTTGTTAAAGCCTAAACTTTAAATCTTAAACCAAACCTAATATTCATTTCATATTATTGATCTATTATCTTATCTCCAGACCACTTTATAGGAATAGTTTCCTATAGCAGATCACATAAGCACATCTTTGTCATTCCTAACTATCATAATTATATGTACTTAGGAGTTATCCTTATCAATTATTTTCCATAAGACCTTTTAGGAAATAACTTTCTTGTATAAAAGATGAAGTCATTCTTGAACACCAACATAAGGACAATCTTTCTTAACCAATAATCTTTATTCATATAAATAAAAGGATGAACAAAAATATTAAAACTCCTAAAACCATGGTAAACAATTAATATTTAAAAACTCTAACTTTTATTTCAATCATGTATGCCTAGAAACTATAGTTATCAATTCTCTCCCATAATTCATTTCAAATAATAACTATTTATTTTAAAATGTGATATTAATAAAGATCCTAAACATAAAGATAGTATGTTTAGCCATTAACCCTTATTCACATCAATAAAAGAAATATGAGAATATGAAATCTTCAAAGAACTTATGGTAAGTATTTTCAATTCAAACTTTAACTCTTATGTTAGTCATAATAAAATATATACATATGTATAAAAAAATAAAGAAGTGATAACTTTATATAATAAAAGTTCATAAATAGTTCAAAATAACTTATTATTGATGGTTGTATTCAGCAAAGAACTTTTATAAAGAAAGATTCCTAAAACAAATGTGTAATACACAAATATGAAAATAAAAAAGAAAAGAGAAAAGGAAACAGTTAAGAAAAAACTATAACCAGGCCGAAGCCCATTAACCCTCTTTCTTATCCATCGCCACGAGCAACCACAGCCACCCAACTGAAGCCCAGTAGCAGCCCAACAACCAGCCCAATCTATCTTTCTCTCTGGTTGACAAGTGGGACCGAGGAGGTACCATGGAGCAAATTAGAAGAACTGCTGGGGGTTTTCCGCGAAAAGTACGTCGTCGTCTTCCTCCCCGACGTCACAAGCAGCTGGCTGTCAACATCGCCGCCGTCCGCCGCCGTGCCATGACATCCGGCCGCACCAAGATCCACGCCACCGCTCCTGGTCGTCTACAAGATCCCCTCCTGCGCAGAAACGAACCCTATCTTCTTCTCTTTCCCCAATTCCCCTCTGAGCCGGAACCCTGGCTCGCCGGACCTCTCTATTCCCATCGTCTCCGGCTGTCCCAAGCCAAGCCAGGACCACCGTTCGACTCCCCTCGCTCGACTTGTTCATCTCCCTAGAGGAATCAAAGCCGTTTGACCTAAATTGAACTCACCATCACCGACGTTCCGCCGCCAGTCGACGCCGTTCCTAGCGATTCCGGTCGAGCCTTGACTCACCAACACCTCTACTAGCTTCCTGGTAAGGTTCTGCTCACGATGATCCTCTCCGATTTGTTGCCCGCTTGCTGTAGCCGTCTGTCCGCATTGACACCGACCGCACCACCACAGAGCTCATCGCCGACGAGGCTCCGACGACCATTTATTGATAGCGCCACCACACTAAGGTTCAGCACATCGTGCTTAGTCGATCTAGGTTAGTCACGTTAGTTAGGGCGCCGTCGATCGCCGTCGGCGACCTCATTCTGGTGGTGGAGACTAGGCTAGCATCATGCTGACGTCATGCCTGTGTCTGTTGACCCGTCCTCGCCCATGTAGCAGGTGACGTGGTGCATGGCCCGCTTGTCATTGGCTAGGAGTAGGAATACTTTCGGTAACAAAAACATTAATCAAGCCGAGCATGCCATGTGGCATGTGACCCACCATTCAGTGACCTAGTCTAGGTTAGCTTCGGTATAAAAAGTATTTATGTATATGAAATAGATAAAACAATGTTAATTCAAATATAAGTATTTCCTGAAATGAAATAAAGGATTTAAACTTGTTTAATTAATATCTTTTGTTTTATAATTCAGAAAAATATGTTTAATATATGAAAATTTTCAGAAAAATAAAATCTACAACTTAAAACTATTATCAAATAATATTATAATGTTTATTTAAATACATATTATTTAATTAAAAGTTTTATAAGTAATAAAACTTCGATAATTAATATTTTAATATTAGTAAATATTAAAAATATAAATAAAATACTAAAAATCATAAATAATAAGAATTATAATTTAAAACTATAATCATGCATTATTATTCCACTTAATTAAATATTTGTTATTTATTAAGTCCTTATAAAATAATAAGTATTATAAAAATCATATCTTATTATTTTTAAATCACAAAAATAAGTGTAATATACCAAAATGATCACAAAAATAATACCTATATGTTAAAAATATAATATTCCACTTTTAAGTTAAATAAAAAGTTAAACACTTCAATAAATTGAATTTAAAACCTTTGTTAATATTCTTAAATTAACTAATTAAATGTAATAAGTAGTATTAGTCTTAAATACTAATATTATGAAGTCAAAATGGTTCAATACATTTTAAAAATGCAATTTTATTGAATTATCATTCAACCATAAGTGTAGATTATTTTATAAAAGAATCATTATCCAAAATAAAATCTCCAAGGATAATTTGTAGTGAAATAAAACCTATTCCTTTATATTAACCACAAGTTTGTAAACAAATTAAAACAATTTAGTTAGTCCATGAATAGTTAAGTGCTGTTACTTCCTTAATTATAAATCATAACCACACCTTTATAAAACAATAAATGATTCTACACTATAAAATTAATAAACCACTACTCAAATGGAAGTAATGCCATTCTTGAGTAACTTTAAGGAAACAATATAAAGTGAACAAGATACAAATAACATAAGTAATACACCCTAAGTCCATCTATGTCTTTAAAGTTAACTTTAGTCCACAAGACTTTGAATATAATGCTAAAACTTTGTTATATACTTTATAGTTAACTTTGGTCTGTTATAATTAAGTTATAAGATATCTTAATATCAAACTAACCAAGTTCAAAAAACAAGATAGATAAGTCTCAAATACTACTAATATCATTATTCAAATAAAGCAATTCTTTCTTACTTAAAGACTATAACTTGAAAGAACACCTCATTAGGTTAACTTAAAAGCTTATATGCTTCTGCTTGGTTGAATAAAATTTTCTTCAAATGTTATTCCTTTTGCCACTTCAGAAAACAGATGACAACTAATCACAACCACCTTACTTTATACCTTACTTGTATAATAAGATTTTTAAATACTTAAACTCTTTATAAGTGACATTACTAAATAATTAAGATGTAAGCAACCTTGAGTAGCGTTCCATATGTGTGTATTTTATTGTTGTATAGATACATGTTGTTTCACACACTCACAAGCCTTAATAAGAAACACAAATATGAAGCTTATCTAAAAGTACAACACATTCTTAAGAAACCATTTCCAGTATCCAAAACCTAGAACAACGTTACCCTCGGGATTCGCGTTTATCAACTTGCATTACATTACATATGCATAAAAGCATCTTTTTTTTAAACATTAGTCCTTATCGGACCAATGATGCAGATTTCAACTATTGGATCTTATATTGTCTTGAAGACCGTGAGTGCATAATCTTGCAATCACAAAAGGCAAGTTCACACTTGCTCACGTCCTTTGATTATTTTCTGTAAAGTATTTTGCAAATCCATTATTGTCATCACATGCATTCAAAAAAGTTCAAAAAACACTATTTTCATAATAATGTGATTATAGGTTATTTACCATGAGGTAATAACCTACTATAAGAGTTCCGGCGATAAAGGAACATATTATCTAGGACTTAACAACCAATGTCGCCAGTGATTCTTGCGCCGTATATTACGTGTTGACCATGAGATTTGGAATGGGATGGAGAAGTCAGCTGTATCTTTTCCCTCTCGCATGGAGTTGGATGTGCGGGTCATGGCTGTTATCACTCGTAGTGTGCATATTATATGGTAATTCGTAGAGGATATGCAGCATATGGGTGGGAACCCTCAACGTCCCACGATATTTCCAGCATCTGAACGGTCTGTACAAACCATTGCCGTAATTCAAAAGGTGGGCATGGTGTACACCAAGGAGACATGCCGGATCGCGGAGAAGGCAGTGATTGGCTTGGATCTTAGGTTGGGCCTCAAACCAAGGAAGTTTGAACGGGGACATACTCCTAGCCATGCAACAAAACCTAAGGTCTCTCATGGGTAAAGTGACGCACCTCTGCAGAGTGTAAGAACTGTAACTTGTTACTCCCTGTTCCGGGAAGGAGCTGCGAACGCGGCGAGAAAGGAACTCCATGAAAGTCCTGGTAAACCCGTGAAGGCTGACGGACATAGCTTTTTAGAATAAAAGCGAACTTTGAAGAAATGTTTACGAAAACTTGCATTGCCTACGACCTATGGTCTGTGGCTGTAGATATAGTGCATCAAACACTTCTTTTCTAGTGAACTTGCTAAGTACGCTCGTACTCAAAGTATCTTCTTAACCCTTGCTAGGTTCTAAAGCCAGTACAGACGATGTATACATCAAGTTATGCTCCAGGAATGGTCACCAGAATCTAAAGTTCTTCAATAAAGTCAACATATACATCAACTCAAGTGAAGACGAAGTTACTGGTTAGATATGAATATAACCTCTAGCCATAGAACCTATTTCTGTAGTGTATTGCAATATCAGCAATGCCAGACCATTAGTTAAGATACTAGTCTTAATAGTATGATAGTTTTTGAGTTATTTATTTATGATTCTTTTTTGTAAGAAGTTTCTTTCTCTCTCTTTAACCTAGAGTGTTCTCTGGATCTTGTGTAAATAGTTGAGTTGTAACCTATAGTCATGTCTTGGACTGCTTTGTGTTTACATTGTACTACTCGAGGGTGTAATACTAGTGAACGGTGTTTCATTGGTGTTATGTCAACGACTATAGTGTACTACATCATGCAGGTATTGTTGGGTCACCGCAAAAGCCGTTGGGCCGCTGGCAAGCGGACCCTCTGCCTCACGCGGGATGACAAGGAAGGACGCGGGCGTTGTCTGGACCGACGCAACCATTGCCCAAATTTGGTGCACGGATGGGTCGAGCCGGATGCGTCGATCCGGATGGGTCGTGTCGCTGGAAGACCGCACATGTCTCGCATATCCGCACAGAGTTCGGACACACTCGGATGGGTTGGGTCAACCCGGTGAAGATGCCCTTAGGCTCGCTCGTTCGGGAAGACAGAAAAATAAAGAAGGGTTTTTGAAGCCCATTAGGGCATGTACAGTGCTAGAGAAAGCATGTCTTTCCTTAGTTCTCCACATCATCTAGAAAAATCATTAGAGATAGGTTGTACAATGCATTATCCCTTAGTGTCATCTCTACCAATTAATGAGAATTGTCTATTTTTAGTAATAAATTGATTTGCTAAGGGAAAACATATGGTACAACCAAGAAATTAGCATATACAGTGCTAGAGAAAGCATGTCTTCCCTTAGTCCTCCACATCATCTAGAGAAATCATTAGAGATAAGCCATACAATGCATTATCCCTTAGTGTCATCTCTATCAATTAATGAGAATTGTCTATTTTTAGTAAGAAATTGATTTGCTAATGGAAGACATATGGTACAACCAAAAAATTAGCCTTCTCTTATTTCTAAGAGATCATCCCTTAGCTAAGGGAAGACAACCTTATCTTTCTTATTTCTCTCTCCTCCAACTAAGCAAATATCCAACGTGGCTGTTATAAGGAAGGTTGACGTCGTTGCATTGTATGTGTCCTTATTTCTAAGAGATCATCACTTAGCTAAGGAAAGACAACCTCATCTTTTTTATTTCTCTCTTCTCCAACTAAGCAAATATCCAACGTGACAGTTATAAGGAAAGGCTGGCGTCATTACATTGAACGTGCCCTTAGAATGCTCTAATAGAAAATCCTCTTCACTGGATCCCCAACACACACACACATTCCCACTAAAACCTCTCACACAAGAACCAAACGGAAAATAACAACATTGAAGTGTCGCGACAGGAGGGCAGGTGTCGGTCGGCGCCAGCAGCGGCATGGCCAGCCTTTGGAGTAGCCTTCCATTGATAGCTAGTGGAAGAAAGTCGTTGGGCCACTGGCAAGCGGGCCCTCCGCCTCACGCGGGATGACACGGAAGGACGCGTGCGTTGTCCGGACTGACGCAACCATTGCCCAAATTTGGTGCACGGATGGGTCGAGCCGGATGCATCGGTGCGGATGGGTCGTGCCGCTGGGAGGCCGCACATGTCCCTCACATCCACATGGACTTCAGACACGCTCGAATGGGCTGGGTCGACCCGATGAAGATGCCCTTAGGCTCGCTTATTCGGACATATACAAAAATAAAGAAATGGTTTTCTAAGCCCATTAGAGATGCTCTCTAATAGAAAATCCTCTTCGCTGGATCCCCCACACCCCCACACACCCACACCCACACCCACACCCACACCCATTTCCACTAAAACCTCTCACACAAGAACCAAACGGAAAATGCTCCAAAGCGAACGGCGAGTACAGTACTGTAGAAACAACAGCGGCGGCTGCGATAGCAGCGACGGCCACCACCACGCCCATTGTCTCTTCCACTCTCTCTCCTTCCCTTTAACCCCTCTCCCTCTCTCTCCTCCAGTCCTACCTACAGTCCTCCATCTGCCTCTCTTCTTTTCTTGCCTTTTCTTGGCGGAGAGCGAGGACTGCAGGGGGCCCAAAAGTGGGTCGGGTTCTTGGTGTTTTCTGAACCTTCTTTACCTTGTCCTCAAATGGCCCCCTCCCCACACACCCCCTAGGAGCCAGCCAGTTCCCCTCTCCCTGCACCCCTGCTCCAAGCGCGAGAGGAGCACGTGATGGAGGCCTGCAAGGTGTCGGCGGCGCTTCTGGCCGCCATTCTCCTGCTCGGCGCCTCCTGCCCGGCGTCCGCCGCGTCCTCCTACCAAACCGCAAGTAAGCGAGCCCGGTTCTTGGTTTCCTTTCGAGTACGGTTCGGTCTGGTGTTGTTTCTTGGAGCTGATTGGCGTCCATTGGTAGCAGAGGTCGTCGGCGGGCTCCTGACCAGCACGGCGACGGCGGTGGTGAAGAGGCTGTGGTCGCTCAAATCGACCACCAGGACGGGTAATCGGCGTGGTCCTCGACCTGCTAGTAGTGCTTCTTTCCCCGGTTTCAGTTCTTGAATGGGGGATTTTTTTTTTTGTGTCGGCAGGGACGACGACAGCGGCGGCGACGGCGGGGAGGTCCATGGTGAGGTACGAAGGCGGGTACGCGGTGGAGACGGTGTTCGACGGTAGCAACCTGGGGATCGAGCCGTACGCCGTCGAGGTCACCCCCGCCGGCGAGCTGCTCGTGCTCGACTCCATGAACAGCAACATCCACAGGGTCCAGCTGCCGCTGTCCCGATGTGAGCATGCCCCCCATACTTCCAACTGCTTCTTCTTGTCCTGACAGGTTTTGTTCATTTGTTCGTACTTCGTCATCATGGGATTCTGCTAAATTTGGGCTCTTTATCTATGCTAAATATGGTTGTTAGGTACAGATGACGTGGGACATCTGGGTGATTTTGATGGTTGCATCCTAGATTTGGCCAGACTTGTTCCTTGATTGCGAGGTGTTTGTTAGTTTATAGTTTCCAGAAATGCTGTGTGTGGGCGCTACGGACCTGGTCACTTTCACCTCCACTGTTTAGGGGTTGAACAAACAGAGCAGATATTCACCTGGAATATTTGTTGCAAACTACTGCATTTGCTTGTTTGCCAGAAGCACAGAATAGTTTGCGAAATCTCCACTATCTGATGTCAAGATCTCTCGTTTGACCTTTGATATGAACAAATGTCATCAACCCATGTGCAGATAGCAGACCAAAGATTGTTGCTGGCTCTCCTGAAGGATTATCTGGTCATATCGACGGGAAGCTCCGTGAGGCCAGGATGAACCACCCTAAAGGATTTACTGTTGACGACAGGGGCAACATTTATGTTGCAGACGCTATGAACATGGCTATAAGAAAGATCAGTGATACAGGTAAGCTAAATTGTCTCATTGTAGGGTCTGTGCACATATTGTTGTAATGTATGGTCCCCAAGTATCCTAAAGATGATTTTTTTTGGATCTCCTTGAGTCATCTAGCATAATGTCACTATGAATTTGTAACTTTTAATGAAGATATTCTTGACAGATTGAGCAATATATATGCAGGGATCACAACCATTGCCGGGGGAAAATCAATGAGAGGTGGACACATAGATGGTCCAAGTGACGATGCAAAATTTTCTACTGACTTCGAAATCCGCTATATCAGCAGTAGCTGCTCCCTCTTGGTCATAGATAGAGGAAACCAAGCAATTCGGGAGATTCCACTCCAGCCCGATGACTGTGAATATCAGGATGAAGCTGGTTTCCCTCTAGGTACATTCCACTTAAGCTTTCCAATAGTACTTGAAGCCAGACTATCTTAACTTCTATGCGCGTGCCAATAAGTTCAATTAAAACTAAAAGCACTAATTCAGTTTGAATACTTACAGGTGTTGCCTTGCTTTTTGCTGCTGCTTTCTTCGGTTACATGCTTGCTTTGCTTCAGCGCCGGGTTTTAGGAATGTTATCAACAACAGAAGTAAGTACTCCATACTGTTTTTGTTATCCTGAGAAAACATCATGCACACAGGCCTGGATTGACAACTAGGGCGATGTCTGTACTGGAGTATGGCTCTACAGGCCTGCTGTAAACCAACAGAACATCACATGAATACATTTCTGTCAACCTTTGGTTAGTAGTGTCTAGCATCCTTTTGCCCAACTTGTTCGGCCATCATCATGGCTGCTAGAATTATGTTATTTTGGTAACTTTTGGAATTAATAATAATCTTGTAGGCATGTAACTTGAAATGCAGGCATTCTTTCACATCTAAACAAGTTGGTCAAACAGCTAGACAAACTTACTTTGTATCATAATTAAAGTAAATATGAACACCAAATATATTCTTTGGAGCTACCCTATTTTTATGCAGCATATTTGTGGCTACCTTTTTGGCAACTGAAATTTTACGATTACAGGAACCTCAAACTCATCAAAGACCCAGTAACACAAGCTTCCCTCCTTATCAACCATACCAACCATACCAACATCCATTGAAGCCTTCTCTTCGCCCACCACTAATCCCAAATGAAGACGAAGCTGGAAAACAGGATGCCGAAGAGGGACTGTTCACCTCAATTGGCAAGTTCATGGGAGGAGCAAAATCATCTGTGGCTGACATATTTTCAAGAAAAAGGCGCCCAACAAGACAGCAGCTGCAGCAGCACCAGCAGCGAAGATCCAGCCCTTGGCCAGCGCAAGAGAGCTATGCCATCCCACATGACGAGACGCCCCCGCAGTTGGACACAAGAGCACCCACACCTCGGAAGAACTACGCCTTCATGACAAATGAGCCTGAAAAGGTTCACCACGCCCGGCATGGTCAGCCTTATCTCAGCAGTTGGGATGCACGCGGCCCTCTGCATCAGCCAGATCACCAGGTGTATCGGCCAGATCACCAGGTGTATCAGCAGCAGCAGCACAGGCAGCAAGCGGAGCAGCAGGTGTTTCATCATCAGCAGCAGAACAGGCAGTTGTCAGAGCAGCAGGCGTATCACCAGCAGCAACAGCAGCAGCACAGGCGGCAGCCGGAGCAGCAGATGTATCACCTGCAGCAGCACAGGCAGTACTCTACAGGGCCGCAGACATTCTACGAGCAGAGCTGCGAGACGACGAACGAGGTCGTCTTCGGCGCGGTCCAGGAGGTGGACAGCAAGCGGCGCATGGTGGAGATCAAGGCCGTGAACTACGGGGACACCTTCTACGAGCAGTACGGGATGCGGTATCGCAACAACTACATCGGCTACAATAGCAACAACAACAACTATTGACAATGAACCCTTACTGTTATTATGTTGTTCCCTCTTCCTTCTTTTTTGCTTCTTTTGCTACATGATTAGATTAACCGCTCATTTATGTATCCGCTATGTTAATTCCTCAAGGCATGTAACAAAAAGAAGGGAAAATGGAGGAAGTAGAAATTAGAATTCTCCTGTCTTGGCTTTGTGCAATGTAAAAGCTGGGGTTTTGTAGTGTAGCCTGATGAATATTCTCACCGGTACCTGACCTTCATTTTGCATGTGTTCCACTGAAGTCTTAACTGTTGAATATTTACCTCTTACATTCCTAGCATCCCTGGGCGAGCTGCCAGTTCCAGTTCCAGGGTGAATTTGCTTTCCGTGGACATCTGTGGATACCACTAAATACAAGGAGCGGCCTGGCCTCGTGATACCACTAAATACACTCAGCCTGAAGAGGACAGCCATTGGGGCAAAACAGTCTACGGTGGCCAGAAGTATGTGACAAATTTATTCGCAGGTGGGTGTAGGATGCTCATTGTTATTATAAATGCATTTTGTGGCAATGCCGTTAAATATTCGTAGAGTTCTTCATGACTTATTGGTGGTAGCACTGAGATTGATGAATACGTTGACATGGATTTTTATTTTTTTTATTTTGAGATGTACATTTCCATTGATGAAATGGAATGAAATGAAATATGCAGGATCTGGAGAACAGGGGAAGCTCAATGACAGACAGTGAACATTAACATATTTCTGACCATTAAAAGCAGATTTTGATGCAAAAGCCTAATACATATATTATCATATGCATTGTTTACATTGAGAAACAAACAGATTTAGAATGCTCTAGATACAAAATATCAGGCTATCCTCAGTTTTAAGTCAAGTGATCGATACCACTATTTTGTGTAGCTGTGGTCACCGTGCCATGTGGTACCACGTTTTGTTTGCTCAGGTCACTATTGAGACACTACCATTTTTGTCAAGCTAGTGGAGCTTCCATTCCTTGTGGTAATGTCCATAACTGTAGTTAGATCTTACTGCACTGTCATGCTACCTATTCCGCAAAATTATGTCGCAACAGTGATCATATGACTGCATACGAAAGACTAATCATATGAAACATAGCCCCATCACTTATTCATGAAGGAAGGCCCTCTTCTTATACTGCGGTTTCTGTATTAACTGCTCATCTGGTAACTGTCCTCTGTTGATACATCAAGAAACGATCCCACTATTTGAACCATCAAGCTACCGGCTGGAAAAAAAAACAAGAATCAGCTTCTCGTTTTCAGAAGTAGTCGCCCCCCTTAAATGTAAGGCACGATTGACTGTCCAATTCTGAACATAGATCGTAACTTTATTTTATACTATATCTTTTTGACAGCTACAAGATCAGTCATAAGAAAGTGCTTTTGTATATGAATTCAAATGGTACTTGTGCAACATACTTATGAATGGATTGAGGGCCCACTTGAACTTGGATGGCCAAAATACACCCTATATTTTCAAACGGAAGCTTGATGTCTTGCACTTCAACTAATCATTAATTTTCATCACCGAAAATTGTAATGCTGAATGACGCTAAGAATGTGGTGACTGGTTAGTAAGTAGTACCTATGATGAAGATAGCTCCAACAAGTCCTGTAATGCCCCATCTCTCACCGTGAATTACCCATGCAAAAGCAGCACCCCATACTGGTTCTAAACCATAAATTATTGCAGTCTCTGTAGCTGATACATCACGCATAGCAACAACCTGAAGACAAAGAGAAGTCTCAGGAAGAAGTATTGCTCAGAAAATTTAAACATGACATGAAGATTAACACTGACCTCTGCCCATAAACAAAAGGTAGTTGAAACCATGCCTGTGTATAGTATTGCTAGCCAAGGAAATGATGCCATCACAGTGAATAACTCTATTGGTGTCTGTATTTTTAAATTGCAGTGTACCATGCTCCGGAGGAAGCATTTGACAACGAACGAGGCTGCCGACACAAGAGCTACAACAAGCACCTGATTTTAACCAATTCTTAGTACTTCTATAAGAAAGTGGAAGTAACTCATGAGATAAATGCAAAACAGGGTGATGTTTAGTCAGACCAACCTGGCATCCGACAAGGGCTACGAAATTCTCTTTCTTCATATTTTTTACAATGTGCTCGGTTCTGAGCATATGAATTGCAAAACAAAACGCACTAAAGAGGGTCAGAAGATCACCAACCTAATGACAGTGCGAAGACACGAGATCAATCAAGACGATATATGCAAGTTGTGCAGTTATTGCCAATTCAATATGCCATAAGACAAATAAAAACGTCCAGACAAACTTGTGGACCTATTCATGTAGATAGTCAACTTACGCAAGGCGGAGAACCACTTAACTCCAGAATACCAACCCCAACAACTGATAAAAATGCGCCAAGCCATGTATAGGCGGGTATTTCTGCTCCAAGAAGACCATCCACGAAAGGGACAATGATCACCTGAACATCTTTGAGTAAAGAACATACAACATATATTATGTGGGGTAATTTATTGGACTAAGCTTGAGAACAGATCTTACCGTGAGGGCAGAGATGAAAGATGCGCGGCCAGCATCAGCTGTGACTAAACCGATAGACTGAGCTACATAGGCAAAGGTAACCCAAATGCCCAGCTCTACTCCTCTAATGAATACTTGCATGTCTCTCAGTGACTTTAGCAAGAACGGCACAAAAGGAATGGCCGCGATAGTGAAGCGTAACATATTGAAAAGGTCAGGATCCAACATAACCTGTGCGTCTTTAACAACAGAAATATTGCTCGCTGGAAGAAATAAAGAAATAATTAATTTAGCTGATTATTTACGGAGAAAATTCCTTATTTGACACTATGTTAAAATGTGCTTCCTTCTTTGACACTGGTAATTTTTTTCTTCCTTATTTGACACTGAGTCAAAAATTCTTTCCCTATATGCCGCTACCGTCCATTCCGTTAGATTGTACCGTCAGTTTTTGTTTCATGGACAAAATTACCCCTTGCAGTCGCTATGCTGTCCCCGATTGAATTCTGTCTTTCATCATCTGAGTAGTAACAAAAATTGGGAGAGGCGACGGCGAGATACCTGGGTGTTGGCACGGAGCGCGTTCTACCTGGGCAGCGCCTAGTGCTCGAGATCGGCGACGTGGTGGCGGTGGTAGGACTAGACAGGGACCTGCAGCCTTGCAGCTCTACTTCGTGCTACCCACGGCGACCCGACGGCATCCGCTGCAGGAAGAGGAGTTGGCCGCGCTGGTGGGAGACCTCGATGTCCCGCCCGTGTTCTTGGATTCGGCTGCTGGGGATGAATGGTGGCCATCAAAGTACAGTTCCAGTTTTGCCACGGGCCACGGCTTCTGCCATAGGTGGAGATTTTCCTCCTGACTGACGTGCTCCAGCGAGGCGCGGCATGTGGTGATTTTGCCTTTTGCATGCCATGGACAAGCTAGAAGTTCCCCTCATGAACCGTGGAGTTTGTTTCAGTTTGCATCACCAACATATCTCATGATATTTGGCGCGGAGCCGTGAACTTTCAGTTTTGTCAGGGAGTGTCCTAGGTACTTTGACTAATGCTAATCAAGTGTAGCTTAGCTGGCTGTAGGTGAAAACGAGATTTTTTTTCACATATAGTACCAAGGGCAAACGTGTCTTTTCAAATGTCAATTAACACTATTAGCTATCAAAATGAACTACAATGTCATATTGGGAAAGAATTTTAGACCCAGTGTCAAATAGGGAACAAAAAAAGTTGCAGGGTCAAATAGGGAACAAAAAAAATTGCAGGGTCAAATAGGGAACCACATTTTAATCTAGTGTCAAATAAGGAAATTTCCTCTTATTTAGGGGACAAATCCAGTATCTGGCAACTAACAGTATTCATCACATTCAAAATCGGGCAGCAAGGTTATTCCAATTTTCCACACTGTCTTGTTCATCCAAATTATTATTCCCACATCACAGTAAAGAAACTTCTTGATTTATTCATTTTATATGCGATAAATAAGGAACACAATGGTACCACATGGGTTGTAGCAGCATGGACTTCTATTGTCACAAGGTAAGCATTATAGTGATATAGGAATACAACTCCATCAAGGATTTCAAGTCGTGCGACTAGTCGACAACTAGTCTAGGAGTCGCAACTCTGAGGTCGACTAAATGTGTCAACTCGACTCATTTGGATGAGTCCAACGACTCATTCGGCTAGTCACGACTAACCTCGACTAGTCCAGCTTTTTGAGTCAAGCAGCTAAAAATTGACCCCACTTGTTATATTTTTTTCAATGTTGGCCTGCCCAGTTCTAAAAAACCTAGATTGAGCTGCCCAGTTTCCCCTGTGAAACCAAAAACGAATCACAATTCCTGCCGACTCAGTCCTCTACTCCGCCGACTGTTGCTGCTCCGGGGATCGCGGCTGTTGTTGCTCTGCTCTGCCGGCTGCTGGTTCATGGAGAAGAGGAAGGACTTGGCCATTGTAAGGAATTGCCAAGGTTTTTCCCCACACCCATGTCCCCAGCCTTCTATTGTATTACATATTTACAATTTTACATACTAGTATTAGATTATTAGTAATTATATACTATGGTATTTTACAGTACCTATTGCTGGACCCATGTAGACTAGTCAACATGAGTCATGCCTAGTCTATGAGTCTGAGATGTCCAGCTTTTTATGTTTATGCAACATCAGATATGATCAAACAGTAACGTTGAGTAGTAAATTTATGAATAATCTTTAAACTACGGTAAAGTATGTACACTAGCAGAAAACCACACAGTTACAATATTCTCCTGTATTTGAAATTAGCCAAAGACTTCAAATCCCATGCCTCGCCATTTCTGTCTGGAATAACGTCAAACAGATGGTGTGCAGCGTCCAGCATGCAGCAGTTACTAGAAATGCAGAGGGTGCCGAAGCCGAATTTGTCCGTACCGAAAATGAGGGCGACCAGATTGAGCAGGATGACGCTTCTGGACTTCCTGGGCACCAGTGACGCCACTTTCCACCACGCAGCGCGCGCCTGCCTCCTCGCGGTCCTCCGGGGCGGCCCATCGGGACCGGGGGCGGAAGGCTCGCCCGTTCCTGGTGGAACTGCTCTCCTGCTCCAGCTACCACCTAGCACCTTATTCGAGGACGACCGCTTCGCCGGAGAAAGTGCGGGATCGTCGGACGGGGTTGCGGATGGCGACAGGAGGAGGTGGCGCCTTGCTGGTAAGGGAGTGGTGGGTATGCGTGGGACTGGGAGAGGGAGGCGGCGAGGGAAAGGGGAGTGGGGTTCTGGAATGCAGGGGCGCCATGGGCGGGGAGTATTTGGGAGGTTCGAGAGGAGCATCTCGCCGGAGGAGGAGTGACTTGCGGCGAAGCGAAGCGAGGCGAGAAGATCGAGCGAGGCTGAGTCGTGTTGTTTTCTTGTGTATGAGTGCACGGCGAAGCTGGCCCCACGCTCACGCATCGCTCAGCTCCACACACAAACACGTGTGCAAGGATGCGCCTTCGGCTAAATCTATATCTACACTGCTCCATATAAAAAAAAAGTTCTTATTGTTTCCGCCACTATGACCAACCTTAACACTATTTCTGTCAAACTCCAATCTTGCCAGTTGCCACTGTTTCGTTATAACGCTACTCGGTTTTGACATTCCATCATCTGTCAAATTTACTCTATAATCAATTTTGTCATTGAAAGAGCCAGGGCAATAATCAAAAACACATATAGCATGTCAATGGGGCAAACAGTTCAATGTTTGAAATTACCAACAAAGAGTTGGACAATGTTTTTTCTACAAAGGCACATCTCCGCAAATTTCAATTATTTTGCCTAACAACTATTGTTCCTGCTATGCATTAGCCTGAATTTGAGCACTAGCAATTAGCAAATGACAATGCTAGCATACTCCCTCCGTCCCAAATTACTTTGCGTTCTAGGTTTGGTCAAAGTCAAACATATTAAAACTTGTCCAAGCATATATACTATTCCCTTCGTTCAAGAATAGATGTCTTAGATTTTCCAAATTTTGGATGAATCTATATACTAAATAGTGTCTAGATTCATCTAAATTTTGACAAATTTGAGACATCTATTTTGAAATGAAGGAAGTATAAAATATCAACATTTATAAAATCTATTACATACAATATAAAGGTATGTTTTATGGTGAGTCTAATTATATTTATTTTATATTTTAGATGTTGATATTTTTCCTGATATACATAGTCAAAGTTTATAAAGTTTAACTTTAACTAAACCCAAAACGCAGAGTAAATTGAGACGAAGGAAGTAATACAAGTAGTAATTTTCTCAAAAAAAAAAGGATAACCTAGCCTTTACTTTACATTGATTGATGCATGTAACTATGTACAATACACCCTCTGCTCCTGCGACCAAGGTGGATGTTGATTGGCTACCGGTGTTTTCCTCCTCCATTATAATCCTCTAATCATCGTGGGAATAGACATCAGTGCCACGACCAAGGTGGATGTTGATTGGTCATGCAGCTCCACTAGCCAGTAATTTGAGGGAGGAGAGAGAGAGAGCCAAAACAATATTAATTAGGGGTATTACTTATTTAAATGGGCCTTAGTCTGACCATAGAGCGAAACAAAATATTTTTTATGAGAGGACCAATATACCGGAGCGGAGAGAGTATTATTCATTGTTTAAAAGTCAGACAGTCAAGCTTCAAAGACCATACAAGTGACAGAATATTTTAGGCCATATGCACGTGGGTTTAGATTTTAACCGGAGAGACTACACTATCGGTTGATACTCGTTTTAGTTATTAATCAACCACGTGACACAAGTTGAATCTGAAAGAAAGTATAACAGAGGCAACCCTGGAAGTCACCACATACATTAGCAAGTTTCGTCTGTTGGATTGAATCTACGGAGAAAATCCCAATCATCCTCTCACGGTAAGCCCTTTTTACCCCGCAAATAGTGTTTCGTGTCACCATTGGACACACTGTTTTGGTCTCTGTCGGTGGGTCCATCCACTCTCGGGCATAGCCTTTATGGTCACACCGATTTCTTTTACGGGGTACACGATGGTGTGAGAGGGGCTGGAAGAAAACCCATGCTAGAAACCCTAGCCCACTGCAGCTGTTGAGCACCTAATCGGTCTCCTCCCCAATCGTCCAATCCCCTCCTTGTCCAAGCGTCCAATCCCATTCTCCTCTAAAAGATTGCGGAAGTATAGATTGTATTGATATTATTGAGGTGATTACATCATGAGCCCTTAGGCTGTTTATATAGTACTAGAAAACTTGGGGACAAGAAGACTAATAGAGATAGAATTGAATTACAATATTTAAACTACCAAATATGTCTAGCCGTAATATACCCTAATACTCCCCCGCAGTTGGATCGGTAGTGACGCGAACAGCCAGAGCGTCGCGGACGATCTGACTGGAGCATAATCCGAAGGCAGAGATTGGAGAGGGTGCCGATGTCGATGTAGCCGAGAGTGAGGAGCTGTAGTGGTAGTCGATGGTGTCTTTGGGGAAGTTTTCGTCGTTGATGAAGTCGATGAAGTTGATGATGTCGTTGTGTTATGTTCGATGTTGTCGTTGAGCCTGAAGAAGTCGCCGTAGTAGTTGAGGTAGACATAGCTTGAGTTAAAGTAGTCGAGGTAGGCAACACGCCTTGCCGAGCTTTCCATACTCGGGAGCGCGCCGGGGATGAAGGCACGCGTCAATGTTTCCAACATCGGACGCGCGAAGACACGGACCATCATGAACATTACGAGCCAGAGCCGGATTTGAAGAAGCATAGAAGGTCTCCTTGAACGGTCGGCGTGTAGAAGTTGTCCGCCGATGTGTTGGAGTAGACGAAGTAGTTGCACAAAGAAACTTGATTAGTGCAAAAATAAAAATTTAGACTGCGACTCTGACGGCGAGGTCATGGTGGACGAAGACGGCGAGGTGGTTGTCGATGGCGATTGAAATATAGTGGTAGTTGCTTTCGGGGATTAGACCCGTATTTTCCGCTTGTAGTTGCGCGGCGTCGCTGGCGGAGGAGAAGAAGTTTTTGTTGGCGTTGACGTTGACCACGATTGGTGGTGGGGACGACGATGCAGCGACGTTGTTGGTGTAGATGGTTGTTGGTGATGATGACCACTGGTGATGAAGGTGTAGCCCTTTGTTAACGGCGAGGCACGTACTCAGGACGTGCGTTCCGGTCGATATTGGTGAAGACGATCTGACGCGGTCGATGACGAAGAGTAGCCGAAGATGCGTTGACGCCAAGGTTGGTGTAGAGACGCACGGCGACTTGGCAATGACATGGTGGCAATATCGAAGTAGATCAGCTCAGTGTAGATTGTCTTGTCAATGTAGACGATGTAGCTACTAAAAAAGTAGATCTATAGATTGGAAGAAAACTAGCTATGAGATTTGGTGCCCCCGGCGGAGATCATGGAGCTCGATCTTGCCGGGGGGCGGTGCGGCGGAAGCAGTGGCTAAACTCTAGGCGGAGCGAACCGCTCTAATACCATGAAAGATTGCGGAAGTAACTTATATTGATATTGGTTGAGGTGATTACATCGTGAGCCCTTAGGCTGTTTATATCGT
This sequence comes from Avena longiglumis, assembly GCA_030063025.1. Classification (NCBI taxonomy): domain Eukaryota; kingdom Viridiplantae; phylum Streptophyta; class Magnoliopsida; order Poales; family Poaceae; genus Avena; species Avena longiglumis. The sequence goes on along the minus strand of CP125977.1, from coordinate 70,306,197 downwards.
ATTAGAAGACTTGATGGGCAAGAAGACCAATAGAGATATAATGGGATTACAATATTTAAACTACCAAATATGTCTAGCCGTAATATACCCTAATACCCTCCACCAAACCATCTCCCCCTCGAGCCAACGCCGCCATGACATCTCCTGGTCGAGCACGTCATCTCTCCATCTCATGGTCGAGCTCGCCGCATTGCCATCACGGTAGGAAGCGTAAACCACCGCTCACACAACCACCTCACGCCATTGCCATCGCCAGGAGAGCATGCTCGAGATAGACATCAACAGAGAGGAGTTCAAGCCGTGCACATGCACCCCATGTTGTTGCCATCGCCAGGAGGAGCATTCTCGAGCCATCCATCGACATAGAGGAGTTCAGGCCGCCACCGTCAAGATTGCTCTACCGGGAAGAGCATGCTTCCCTCATCGAGGTTCGTCCTTCCATCAACCGGGCCGTGCATGCGTTCGAATATTGGATCCTTAAGTAACAGTTTTGCAACAAAATGGTTATGTTTTTTTTGGAAACGGAGGTGATACCCCCAAGCTCTACATCAAAATGATGCATACAATCTTCTTTATTTACTATTCAACAAAGCCACCTCACTAATAATAGCCGCAACACCTACACCCTTGATGGAGGGGGTGACTATATCGGGGCTAGCCCCTGATCTAACACCTACGCACATCATCACAAAACCGGAGGCTTCACCAAACCGTCCAATGGCAAGCCAGGAGCACAAACCGATCCAGCAAACCCTCATAGCGCAGAATCGTGCATGCTGCAGACATCGTGTTGCTATCATTCTGTTGGCCCATATTCAGTACATGGATCCATGCATTGACCTTGCCAGGCCCTCCATCGACACCGCGATGATGTCATACATCGCCTCATCCCTGCGCGCGTCTGACGACCCACAAGTATAGGGGGTGTATCGTAGTACTTTTGATAAATAGGAGTGTCGATCCCAACGAGGAGCAGAAGGTGTTGAACAGTGGTATGGAGCAGGAAATCCCTGTGAATACTTAGCAAACGGATTTTTAGTGGTTTTCTGATAAGGCAACAAAACGAAGAGCAAGTAATAAGGAATAAACGCAGCAAGTGGCCCAATCCTTTCTTAGCAAAGGACAAGCCGGTGGAAATACTAATAAAGACCAAACGTTCTCGAGGACACATGGGAATTCTGTCAAGTGCTTTCGCTTTAAATAGCTGAGTACTCTTCTTTGGTGTTGTAATTATTGTGTGGGTGAACCTGTGCTAATGTACCGACCGTACTTGGACTAATACATACTTGTGATTAAACCCCCTGCGAACATCCGTAACTACAGGAAAGTAATTAAAATATAAATCTAACCACGGCCTTAAACTCTGAGATCCTACGCTCCCTTATGCAATGGTGTCCTAACGGGGGTTCAGGTTTCTGTCACTCCGGAAACCCCACATTTAGTAGCCAAATACACAATGCATTCCCCTAGGCCCATAAATGGTGAAGTATTATGTAGTCTACGTTCACATGACACCACTAGAAGAATAGCACCACGACTTAAATACTAAACCATTGAATAATAACTCAACACAAATCCACTAATAACAACATGACTTCTACCATGTCCTCAAGAACTAGACGAACTACTCACAAGACATCATATGGATCAAGATCAAAGATGATATGATAATGGATAACAATCTGAACATAAACAATAATCCAATGGTTCCACTCACAAGCATCAACTACAATAGTAATTAACACCGGGAAAGATTCCCCTAAGATCTAAAGCAATATCCAACACAATTGTGACAGTGGGACGGAGTGGTGATGATGGTGCTGGTGGAGATGATGGTGTGGATGATGATGATGATGATCCTGATGAAGCCTAGATTGACGATGGTGTTGATGGCGACGATCTCCCCTCTCCGGGAAGGAATTCCCCCGGCAGAAATCTGTCTACTGGAGAGATCTTTCTCTCTCGGTGTTTTCTGCCCCCATAGGCGGCAGAAATCTATCTGTGGTCACGCCCCGAGGCTTAGGGTTCCGTAGGGAAGATATAGGCGAAGGGGCAGAGTTGGGATCCGGGCAGGTGGGCCACACCTTCCCTAGGCACGGCCTAGGGTGGGCCTACGCCTAGGGGGGTGTGGGCCCCCTGCGGCCCTTCTTCGTCCCTACTTCTGGCTTCCTCAATCTTCTGGAAAAATAATATTTTCCCATATTTTTCTGGTATTTTTCTGATCTTCGCGAAATTGCATCAAAACGCCCTCTTTTCCATCAGAATCCAGACTCCAGCAGTCCATCCTCCAAGAATCATCCAACATGCATAAACAGTGGAAAAGACATAAGCAATACCTCATAATAAGACAAATATCAATGAATAGAGGTAGATAATGATATAGAAAGGTGATGCAAATTGGGCGTATCAACTCCCCCAAGCTTAGACCTTCGCTTGTCCCCAAGCGAAAACTGAGATCAGTAAACATGTCCACAGGTTTATGGAGTAAAGTGTCGATAAAAGAATACGAACAAGAAGCATCGCACTTACCATTACACAAATCATAGAAGAAAGCAACTCACCATATATAAATTAGCTTGCAACCAAGTACAACAGTCACAATAGAGATGCATAAAGATAAATTGTAATTGGAATTGGCAAACTTGTTCTTGGTCAGAGAACACCTGGCAAACAGTTTCACAAAAAGCTTTTTGTAGAAGTTTTACAACAGGAGCACTCTTTGCTCAAAAAGGTTTTTCACAAGTGAAGGCTTTCAAAGTAATACTCAATAGATAAGAGTCTTGTGCAAACAAGGAAGATAGAGAACATGATTGAATAAATCACCATATGAATGCTTGAAACACAACAACTCAAATGCTTGCTAGAGATAGAGAGGAAGTAGGTTTATTGACTCAAACTGGTAAATAGGAGAAATGTCCCTTTATAGAGGGTAGCAGAGATTACAAGTCATAAAGAGCTTCCAAAAGATTATGGTACTTACTAGCTTTGATCCCTCATTGCCCCTATCATAGGCATCTTGATATGATTAAGGTTAAAGTACACAAAGATGGAGTATATGCTTGACGAAATATAAGTTGGCAATCTCATGTCCCTTGAATATGAGGGCCACTCCTCATGCTACTCAACTTTGGTCACCGGTAAGTTCTTGTCATTGTAAGTATTTGCATATCATAGAGAACCGCCAATGGGTTACCCCTTGCACATGGTACACGAGCTATCCCATAACCAAAATGACAAGGCAAGCAGACAATGAGCATCTCAGCGTTCTTTTTATTTACTATGTGCATAGATTTTTATTGAGGATGCTTCATAGATAGCTCACTATGGTGATGCTGCAAGTTTCCACCATGATTTGGCATGGCTTAGGCTAGCGGCCCAGGCGTTTCTCTAACACAAAATACAAACTCCATGGACTTACAAGTTCCCTCTTTATTTCACACCGTTGACATCCATAGACAAAAGAACATGATATCAAATGAGTACAAAGTACAGGTGCAATGTTGAAAACGTTCCCCGTGACAGCACGGTTCTGCTAATTCTAACGTATAGATGAAAGCATATACAACTTTGATGGCACAATGGTTCAAGTCTATTAGGGGCAAGAAAATAAGGTGTGCCATCAAGTTCGTGAGGGCTTTACTAACTAGTTTTCACATAACAAAATAATTTTTTAATTCGAAAGGTAGATGAAGCTTGAGAATTTTCTTGGAATAGCAAAAGCTACTAGGTAGATATGGTGGACACAAATGGCAAAGGTTTTGGTTCAAAGGGATTGGAAACATGAGAAGTATTCCTTCTCAAAGCAGGTTTTTGGCTAGCAAGGCTGGGTAGCAAGCAAGAGAGTCGAAAGAAACAAGCAAACATACAAGTAATAAAGCCAAACATGCAATCTTCCTTGAAGACACAAAAGATCTTAAATAAATAATACTAAGCTTATGAGCCAACAAGAAAGAAAACAATGATACAAAATACCTATAAGATTTTCTCTTTTTCTTTAAAACCTCAAAAGTATTGCTACTGACCAGAACTCGGCTTGCCAAAACCAATTTAGATCCACTTGATGACCCCAAAGTGATGCCAATACTGATCAACAAGATCCATCATATAATAGAGAGTGCAAACTAAAATAAGAAGTGCAAAAAGTAAAAGATGAAACTTCTCATTAATATTCCAATAAAGGCACTCACTACAAGGGATACATAGATAATCAACTAAAGGAGATATACTTCCACATGCAAACCAAACTATAAGATAACCTTTCTACCAAAGATATGAATCCACTAAAAAAGGTAAAAGATAAAAGATAATGGTGGTGATACCGTGGCACTCCCCCAAGCTTGGAACAAGCCAAGGGGATGCCAAACCTGATGACGAATTACTCCTTTGGTGGTGGTGGTGTTCTCTTGATAAGCTCTTCAATAAGTTTCTTCAAATCCTCAATATCGAAGGTCAGAGTACGAATCAACTCCGAATTATGCTCAATGCAACTCATGATCAATTCGGACCGAGGATCCAAGTCCTTATTATTCTTCCTCCACTCTTCCTTCTTAAAGTGTTCCTTCCCTGCAAGGTTAGAATGAGTGGTACAAGGAGGAAGTGTCCGTGGAGAGAGGATATGACGTGGAGGTTTCCCTCCTGTGGACATCTGTGTTGTCCTCTTGAGCTTGATACGTTTTGCCACCACTCCAATGCTCGCGACGGTAGTGCGGGTGTCCGGTTGCTTGTCCTCCTCCATGTCTCCTTCATAACCTACCGAAATCTCTTCCTCCTTGGGTTTGCAAGGATTGTCTTCCTCGTGCTTCTTGCCTTTGTCGTTGGCGGATACCATGGTGCTCTAAACTTGAGAAGATTTCCTGACAGAAATAGATCGAAATGAAAACACAACAAGAACACGATGCATGAACCTAGGGGGATCCGTGGGGTTATATATTACGAAGTTTCAATGCATAAGGAAGGTTTTGATATGAAAACAAGGAGGAGTCAGAGCTCGGGAGTCGCACACCCCCTCCAGGCGCGGCCAGGCAGGGGCCCGCGCCTGGGGTGGGTTTGTCCACCCCGGACTCCGTCTCCTCCTCTGTTCCGTCTCATAACTTCCCTTATGTATTAAAAACATAAAAAATATAAAAATATTGGGGTTTCACGAACCTTTTGTTTTCACCACTTTTACCTATTCAAAGACGAACTCTGCAGACTCCTTTTCTCCTTCTCCTAGGAGTTTCCTTTCCTCACAAGGCAATACACAAGATCCAATGGCAAGATTAGTTGTAACACCCTCAGAATCGGACCTATGCAAGTTTGGGCGAAATTCACCAAACCCGCATAGAATCGATTCAAAGGTGCCCACCAGGCACTTTCGTGCGGGTGGAAACGAAGTAATAACATTACACAACAGTCCTCGATGGGACCCACAGAACAGATATATATAACAGCGACTCGAAGAGTCAAGAATACAGATATAATATACAAAGAACCAAATCACCTTGAAAACGATAGAGCGTCCAGCTACGGACAAGATGCAAATGGGGCTAAGAGCCCTGAAGAATAACCAATGGCGTCCATAACCCTGCCCAGGCCAAGCCGGAAGGGTAACCCTGCTAACGACGTCGATCTCAAAACCTGCTTAACAAAGGGGTGCCGACAAAGGGCAAAGCAGAAAACAAAGAAGGAGCGTCGATCGAGGCCAAGACACAGCGAGGCTAGAATTCGGCGGTCCTCGCCTACATAGGTATGGTGGATCGGCAATGCAAAGATGCACTAAACAACCTATAGAGACTCGATTCAATCAAGGCCAATCGAGAGGGGTAAGAAAGCCCTATTCGGAACCAACCTGACACTATCATCAAACAAACCCATCCTGGCGTTTCCCCCTCGAGGCCATCGAGGAAGTCAACCGAGGAACTCACACGGTTGGCAGTTTTACTTATTCGGTTATAGTTGCGGCACTTTACTAGTCAGGTTTAGATATTCGTCCTGATAAAATAAGCAGTGGGCACTTTTAGTCAACCATTCCGTTATAGTGGCAGTACTTACTAAACAGATACAGATAGCATGTGATAAACCCAAAACCCAGCAGTTGTTGGTACTTTTATTCAACCATTTCGTTGTAGTTGCCATACTTACTAGTCAGATACAATTGTCGTCAGTGACAACCAAACAAGCAATTGTGGGCAGTATTAATTAGCCATTCCATTATAGTAGAGCTGATTACTAGTCATTATAAGTCAAATTTATAGCAGTAAACTGTAGTTATGCTTGTCTATGATCGAGATATCGCGGCTCCAAGTCGTCCATATCCGCGGACACGGCTTTCGAAAGTTTTAACCCGCCGTGCACCAATAGCAACACACGCCGATCAACCTCGGAAAACCAAATCAAAACCCAACGAGGCTTTCACGATCGAACAATCACAGGATTCGAAATATTTCAGGGGCCACCCTTAAGTAGAATCCGCAACGGAGTAAGCAAGCTCGAGGCGGCCTCAAGGTCCGGTGGACGGTGAGCGATCGGGAACCCCAAACGGGGCTTGTCGACACCGTAAACGTGTCCCGATCCTAAGCAAGATAAAGGTGCGACTCGCACAATCGTAAATAAAGCGATAAAGCATGGCATAAGTACAGGATCGTAAATAAAACCTCAAACTAGTTTGTGGCCCCAAGAAATAAGATCAATCAAGCTCGCTCGGGGTCCCATATACCTCCGGATGTGGATAGCGCAAAATCAAGGAACAGTATCAAGTACTCGGGGTCTTACGGGACACAAGTGGGCGTCGAAACCAAATATTATCTATCACCCACCGATGCCTCTCGCTTATTCAATTTTAGTTGTTAAACAGAAATTAAAGTGACGATAAGTAAAGCTATGATCATCTCCATCATCAACATGCGGCAATACATCAAGAATCATGGCATATGGCGACACACATCGACTTGAGCAAGCAACTACGACGCAAGTCCAACTATCTACCAAACAACAGTAATAGGGTGTCCAAGGCAATATAAGGCTGCAAGGGATATCACAGTACGGAAACTAAAGCATCGCAACACGTATAGCAATAGATCAACAGGGAGGAGTAAATACTATAAAAGTAAGATAGGTAGAAAGGGGAGATGCTCGCTGAAAACATTGTCGAAAGGTTCATCCAAGATCGGGCGAAGCTCACATCAACTCAACGGTCCAATCCGAAGAAGCAAAACACTAGAAGAAACACCGGATGCGCTATTTAATAAAACGACAGAAGATCGGCATGATGCATGTATGATGGATGACATGGCAAAGGTGCGATGCAATTAGGTCATATTAAGCGGAACCGGGGTCCCGGCAATTAATTAGGTGGTTCATGTTATTTAGATTCCCCGCAATTAGATGTTATTTAGCATTGCAACAGATGGAACCGGTTCGCTACACATGTTTAAATGAGGCCGATATGAGACTAGGTTTGCCCGCATATGGCCCCATATTTAATTATTAGGTGAATCGGCAAAAGGCCCCCAAACCACACAAGATGCATGCGAGATGACAATTAAATATGCAACAAGTTGTTATCATTTATAAAATAGGGTTCGAGGGAAAAGGGTCACACATCAGAGGGGGCTCGACGACCTTGGGGTTCCGGGGTTCAGGGTTCGACAGGGCCCAGGGTTCGACGGTATCGTTCGAGGTCATCGGGTAGATCTTGTCGCATCGGGGTCTCGGTGTCCGGGGGCTCGTCGGGTTCGTTCTGGTCGGTGCCGTTCTTGTCGTCGCGTAGGTCTTGTCGGGTCCACGGGGTCGTTCTTGCCATTGCGAGGGTCTTGTCGGGCCCGCGCCATCGAGTCGGTCTTGGCTTCGGGGTGAAGTACTTGGCGTCCGGGGTGCGGTACTTGTGGCACAGGTGGCGATCTTGGCGTCCTCCGAGAGAGGTTCGACAGGGTTCGGGGTTCGAACGCCACGAAGAAGATCTTGAGGTACCGGCGGTTCCGTTGTCGGATCGGTCTTCGGGGTTCGGCTAACGGATCCGTGTCGGAGGTCTTGTGGTTTCCTCTAATACATGAAGGAGGTCTTGGGGGAAACGGTGGCATGCGGCCCATGAGGAAGAACTTGTCGTCGGTGAAGAACTTGGATGGATCCAGCTTAGGTGGTTCTTCCGGTAGCGCCAACCAATGTCGTTCCCATAGCTAGCACCAGTATCTCTTCAATTGTAAACACCATCTGTCTCGCATGCAGAGATGGAGTGACGATGCAGAGCATGTACTGGAGCTCGGGGACACAAAACAGGGTCGTGCACGCGCAGGAGTTGGAGCCCGCCGTGTGGTTGGACCAAGGCGGCGACGATCGGGCGGCGAGCACGGAGAGCGGCGGGCGGAGCGCAGGGCGGCCTGGGGAGGCGCGCCAGGGTCGGGCGGAGATGGGGCTGGCAGGAGGTTGACGGACGGGAAGGCGCGTGGACGGTCGAGGCAGACGGAGCGAAGGCGGCGGCAGGATCGATGGCGGGTGACGAAGCATGGGCGGCGCGGCGGAGGCAGCGCGAGGCGAGGAAGGGCGGCGCGCGCTGAGTCCTGGGACGGCGAGGCCGGCGGATGCGGCGTGCAGCGGCGCAGAGAGCGAGGGCGGAGGAAGCGAAGGCTTGCGGCGGGCGCGCGGCGTGGCGGCGATGCGGCGCGGAGGGCGCGAGGTGAGAGGCGAGAGGCGCTGGGCGGGAGGGCGGCGAGGCGACGGGTTGCGTAGGCGAGCGGCGGTTGCGGCGGCGCGGGCCGAAGCGGCGGGCGCGTTGAGGCGGACGGGCCGGCGGGCAGCGGGAGGCGCGCGGCCAGGGAGGATCGAGCACGGAGGGAACGGGGAGGAGACGGTGGAGGAGAGGGAGAGCGAGGTGGGGGGACGGCGAGCGGCGCGCGAGGGAGGGAGGAGCAGCGCTGGGGGGAAGCTTGCTGGGGCGGCGGCGCGGTGGCGCATGCTGGCGGCGCAGCGGGGGTGGTTGCACGGGGAAGAGGAGGAGGAGCGGGGCGTGGGACTGCCTGGTGGCGGGACCCACGGGCAGGGGCAGGCGTGGGCCACGAGGGAGGCGCGGTGTGCGCGTGAGAGATGTGAGTGGTGTCGTGGTTGGGTTAGAGGGAGAGAGAGAGGAGAGAAAGAGGGGTGAGGATGACGTGGCGGGTTTTTATTGGCTAGGGGGGGAGGGTGAGAGGAGGTGGCATGCTCTGATTGGGGGGAGTGAGGTGGAGGTGTGTGTGGGTAGAGTAGTGGGTGGGTTTAGGATTTATCTGGGGCTGGTTAGGTGGGGCGTTTTAAAAACCTGGGGCGGTCGTTCGGGTCATTCGGCCCGTTCGACTGCCCCACCAAAACAATATAAATCTTTTATTTAATTTACAAGCAACTTTCGCAGACCGATAGCAACAAACAAAAATATTCCGGAGACCGGGGTTTTGCATGGGAATAAAGATGGGGCGTTTGGAAAATAAAACGGGGTTTTTACGAACATAGTTTTGGCAAACAATGCATGATGATGACGATGCAATGCACAAATTCAACGCGATTTTCTAGTAGTGGTTTTGCGGGATGCCACAATTCGACACCACTAACACTGGATCTCGCCCTCGAGATCCGCCTCATGGTACCGGAAGGAAGGTCGGCGCTCTCCGTCTTCTCGCTTTGTGTAGATCCTCGCGACACCACTAACGAGGGTTCCTTCTTCATCTGGGAATCGGCGACACCACCAACAAAGGGTCGTTGTTCCTGACCGTCGCGAGAGCACTCCGGGAACAAAAGGTCGAAGGTAGAGATATCGCAAATAAAGCCACCTCTAGCTTCGATGGAAGGAGGGAACCGATGCATTCTCGTCCACTTCAATGTACAAAAGCGAATAGAAAGGGTAGTCGGCATGGGGGCCAATCCATCACGCACCCAAACTATTACTCCGCACAATCAGTGGAAAAGCGTGCAACCATTCTCGGAATTAGACTGAAGATCTCGACAAGCGAGGTTCGGCACAAAGGGGCGATGCAGACTCTGCATCGGATCTGGCGTAGAGGATGTCGTCGCGTCAGAAAACACCGGAAGGCTCAAACAAGGAACAAAGAATGATAACACCGTAGACGGATTCTTCGGATAGCATGAACACCGGAGAGTAGAACGCCGTTACCAAAGGAGGAAGCGAAACCCTAAAGGTACGACGGAAACCCAACCACGAGAATTCCTGGACTCGAAGAAAGAGACGAGAGCGGATTCAAAACGCGTAGAGATAAGAGGGGAATAGCAGAGGGGTAAGGAGTAAAATCAGACCTAATCAGAACTATCCAACCGAGTTTGCAAAATAGTTTTGACACTCTACTTCGGCCGTTAGCTAGGTTATCCTACGGGCTGGACTTGTGGGGTATCGCAACTGCTGTGCTCTGATACCACTCTGTAACACCCTCAGAATCGGACCTATGCAAGTTTGGGCGAAATTCACCAAACCCGCATAGAAACGATTCAAAGGTGCCCACCAGGCACTTTCGTGCGGGTGGAAAACGAAGTAATAACATTACACAACAGTCCTCGATGGGACCCACAGAACAGATATATATAACAGCGACTCGAAGAGTCAAGAATACAGATATAATATACAAAGAACCAAATCACCTTGAAAACGATAGAGCGTCCAGCTACGGACAAGATGCAAATGGGGCTAAGAGCCCTGAAGAATAACCAATGGCGTCCATAACCCTGCCTGTGCCAAGCGGAAGGGTAACCTCGCTAACGACGTCGATCTCAAAACCGCTTAACAAAGGGTGCCGACAAAGGCAAAGCAGAAAACAAAGAAGGAGCGTCAAGATCGAGGCCAAGACAGCGAGGCTAGAATTGCGGTCCTCGCCACATAGGTATGGTGGATCGAGCGGCAGCAAAGATGCACTAAACAACCTATAGAGACTCGATTCAATCAAGGCGTCAATCGAGAGGGTAAGAAAGCCCTATTCGAACCAACGACACTATCATCAAACAAACCCATCTGGCGTTTCCCTCGAGGCCATCGAGGAAGTCAACCGAGGAACTCACACGGTTGGCGCTTTACTTATTCGGTTATAGTTGCGGCACTTTACTAGTCAGGTTTAGATATTCGCCCGATAAAATAAGCGATGGGCACTTTTAGTCAACCATTCCGTTATAGTGGCAAGATTACTAAACAGACACAGATAGCATGTGATAAACCCAAAACCCAAAGCTTGTTGGTACTTTTATTCAACCATTTCGTTGTAGTTGCCATACTTACTAGTCGATACAATTGTCGCCTGACAACCAAACAAGCAATTGTGGGTGTATTAATTAGCCATTCCATTATAGTAGAGCTGATTACTAGTCATTATAAGTCAAATTTATAGCAAGAACTGTAGTTATGCTTGTCTATGATCGAGATCTTGTGCTCCAAGTCGTCCATATCCGCGGACACGGCTTTGAAAGTTTTAACCCGCCGGGTGCACCAATAGCAACACACGCTCGATCAACCTCGGAAAAACCAAATCAAAACCCAACGAGGCTTTCACGATGAACAATCACAGGATTCGAAATATTTCAGGGCCACCCTTAAGTAGAATCCGCAACGAGTAAGCAAGCTCGAGGCCCTCAAGGTCTCAAGGTGGACGGCCGTGAGCGATCGGGAACCCCAAACGGGCTTGTCGACACCGCGTAAACGTGTCCCGATCCTAACAAGACAAGCAGTGTGCGACTTACAATCGTAAATAAAGCGAGAAAGCATGGCATAAGTACAGATCGTAAATAAAACCTCAAACTAGTTTGTGGCCCCAAGAAATAAGACCTGAATCAAGCTCGCTCAGGGGTCCCATATACCTCCGGATGTGGATAGCGCAAAATCAAGGAACAGTATCAAGTACTCGGGGTCTTACGGACACAAGTGGGCGTCGAAACCAAATATTATCTATCACCCACCGATGCCTCTGCTTATTCAATTTTAGTTGTTAAACAGAAATTAAAGTGGCGATAAGTAAATCTATGATCATCTCCATCATCAACATGCGCCAATACATCAACAACTGTGTCATATGGCGACACACATCAAGACTTGAGCAAGCAACTACGCCATAAGTCCAACTATCTACCAAACAACAGGTAATAGGGTGTGTCCAAGGCAATATAAGGCTGCAAGGGATATCACAGGTACGGAAACTAAAGCATCGCAACACAGATAGCAATAGATCAACAGGAGGGGAGTAAATACTATAAAAGTAAGATAGGTAGAAAGGGGGAGATGCTCGCCTGAAAACATTGTCGAAAGGTTCATCCGAAGATCGGGGCGAAGCTCACATCAACTCAACGGTCCAATCCGCGAAGAAGCAAAACACTAGAAGAAACACCGGATGCGCTATTTAATAAAACGACAGAAGATCGGCATGATGCATGTATGATGGATGACATGGCAAAGGTGCGATGCAATTAGGTCATATTAAGCGGAACCGGGGTCCCGGCAATTAATTAGGTGGTTCATGTTATTTAGATTCCCCGCAATTAGATGTTATTTAGCATTGCAACAGATGGAACCGGTTCGCTACACATGTTTAAATGAGGCCGATATGAGACTAGGTTTGCCCGCATATGGCCCCATATTTAATTATTAGGTGAATCGGCAAAAGGCCCCCAAACCACACAAGATGCATGCGAGATGACAATTAAATATGCAACAAGTTGTTATCATTTATAAAATAGGGTTCGAGGGAAAAGGGTCACACATCAGAGGGGGCTCGACGACCTTGGGGTTCCGGGGGTTCAGGGTTCGACAGGGCCCAGGGTTCGACGGTATCGTTCGAGGTCATCGGGTAGATCTTGTCGCATCGGGGTCTCGGTGTCCGGGGGCTCGTCGGGTTCGTTCTGGTCGGTGCCGTTCTTGTCGTCGCGTAGGTCTTGTCGGGTCCACGGGGTCGTTCTTGCCATTGCGAGGGTCTTGTCGGGCCCGCGCCATCGAGTCGGTCTTGGCTTCGGGGTGAAGTACTTGGCGTCCGGGGTGCGGTACTTGTGGCACAGGTGGCGATCTTGGCGTCCTCCGAGAGAGGTTCGACAGGGTTCGGGGTTCGAACGCCACGAAGAAGATCTTGAGGTACCGGCGGTTCCGTTGTCGGATCGGTCTTCGGGGTTCGGCTAACGGATCCGTGTCGGAGGTCTTGTGGTTTCCTCTAATACATGAAGGAGGTCTTGGGGGAAACGGTGGCATGCGGCCCATGAGGAAGAACTTGTCGTCGGTGAAGAACTTGGATGGATCCAGCTTAGGTGGTTCTTCCGGTAGCGCCAACCAATGTCGTTCCCATAGCTAGCACCAGTATCTCTTCAATTGTAAACACCATCTGTCTCGCATGCAGAGATGGAGTGACGATGCAGAGCATGTACTGGAGCTCGGGGACACAAAACAGGGTCGTGCACGCGCAGGAGTTGGAGCCCGCCGTGTGGTTGGGTTGGACCAGCAGGGCGGCGACGACTGGGGCGGCGGCGAGCACGGGAGAGCGGCGGCGGGGCGCGGAGCGGTCGCAGCAGGGGCGGCCTGGGGAGGCGCTGTGGTCGGGCGGAGATGGGGCAGGAGGTTGACGGTGACGGGAAGGCGCAGCGGGACGGTCGGAGGCGAGCGGAAGGCGGCGGCTCAGATCGATGGCGGGTGGCGAGCTTCATGGCGGGCGGCGGAGGCGCAGCGCGAGGCGAGGAAGGGCGTCTGCGGCGCGGGTCCTCGGACGGCGAGGTCGGCGGATGCGCGGTGCAGCGGCAGAGCGAGGGCGGAGGGGCAGACGCGCGGCGGCGGCTGCGGTGGTTGGCGGCGGCGAGCGCCGGGAGGTGAGAGGCGGCAGGCCATGGAGCGGAGGGCGGCGCGAGGCGCAGGTGCGAGGCGGAGCGGCGGCGGGCGGGCAAGCGCGCGGGCGCGGGCGCGGCGGAGGCGACTGGCGCGGGGATGCGCGGGCGGGCGTGCCGAGCGGAGGCGGCAGGGCGCAAGGCAGGAGGAGAGAGCACGGGGAGGGAACGGGGAGGAGACGGTGGAGGAGAGGGAGAGCGAGGGGGACGGCGCGAGGGAGGGAGGAGGAGCTGGGGAAGCTTGTTGGGCGGGCGCATGGCGCATGTCAGGCGCAGGTGGGTTGCAGACGGGAAGAGGAGGAGGAGCGGGCGGATCGCTGGTGGCGGGACCCACGGGCAGGGGCAGGCGTGGGCCACGAGGGAGGCGCGGTGTGCGCGTGAGAGATGTGAGTGGTGTCGTGGTTGGGTTAGAGGGAGAGAGAGAGGAGAGAAAGAGGGGTGAGGATGACGTGGCGGGTTTTTATTGGCTAGGGGGGGAGGGCGAGGGGGGGTGGCATGCTCGATTGGGAGTGAGGTGGAGGTGTGTGTGGGTAGAGTAGTGGGTGGGTTTAGGATTTATCTGGGGCTGGTTAGGGGCGTTTAAAAACTCAGGGCGTTCGGGTCATTCGCTCGACGCCCCCACCAAAACAATATAAATCTTTTATTTAATTTACAAGCAACTTTCGCAGACCGATAGCAACAAACAAAAATATTCCGGAGACCGGGGTTTTGCATGGGAATAAAGATGGGGCGTTTGGAAAATAAAACGGGGTTTTTACGAACATAGTTTTGGCAAACAATGCATGATGATGACGATGCAATGCACAAATTCAACGCGATTTTCTAGTAGTGGTTTTGCGGGATGCCACATTAGTGTAAGAAAAACAACAAACCTTTAGGTCCACACTTCAACTGAAATCCATCAAAACAAAGGCTTCTATAAGAGGCAAATGCAAATGATAATAGAAATCTGTCAAAACAGACTAGCAGTTAAAGATCGATTTTTTTGAAAACCTTTTGTTGCTCAAATAAAAAAAGTGCAGAACTAATGAAGTTGGGTAGCAACTTGGAGAACAATCTCAGAAAAATGTAGCTCCATCCGACGTATTGAGCTTCCTCACGAATTTTTATGGTGCATCACAAAAATCTGTCCCAAGACAGCCACTTTTCACAACTCGTCTACTTCACAAAAGCAGTTGAACTTGACACAAAAACCAAAAATAAAAAGGATAAGGAGTGGTTATTACTGAGGTAATAACTTCCAAGACTCGACAAAACTCTTGGGTTATCTCCCAACTGTTGGAGATATGCCCAAGAGGTAATAATAAAGTGGTTATTATCATATCTTCACACTTATGATAAATGTTTACATACCATGCTATAATTGTATTAACCGAAAACATTAATACTTGTGTGATTTGTAAACTAAAATAAGAGTCCCTAGTAAACCCTCTTGTTAAACTAGCTTGTTGGTTAATATATGATCATGGTTTCCTGATCATGAACATAGAGATGTTATTAACAACAGGATCATATCATTAGGAGAATGATGTGATGGACATACTCCTATAGATAAGCGTAGCATAAAGATCAAGTCATTTCAATAGTTCAATTGCTATATGCTTTCTGATACATAGTAACCTAATTCCTTCGACCATGAGATCATGCATATCACCTTTACCGGATGGATGCTTTGATGACATCAAACACCACACCGAATCGGGTGGCTATAAAGGTGGCATTGAGTGTTCGGAAAGTATTGGTTGAGACACATGAATCAAGAGTGGGATTTGTCCATCCATATGACGGATAGATATACTCTGGGCCCTCTCGATGTAATGTCATCCAATTAGCTTGCAAGCATGTGACAGGCTCACAAGGGATCACATATCACAGGAACGAGAAAAGAGTACTTATCAGTAACGAGGTTGAACTAGGTATGCAGAGATACCGACGATCATAACCTTGGATAAGTAAACTATCGTGAGACAAAGGGAAATTGGTATCGTATGTAAGTGGTTCATTCGATCGCAAAGTAATAGTAGAAATATGTGGAGCCATATGAATTTCCGATTCCTCTATTGGTTATTGTTCAGAAGTGTCTCGATCATGTCCGCATAATTCACGAACCGTAGGGAGACACACTTAAGGATTCGACGTTGTTTGAGTAGTTATGGTATTATGAGAAAGAGACCGAATGTTGTTCGAGTCTCGGATGGGATCCGGATATCACGAGGTGATCCGGAATGGTCCGGAGAATAAGATTCATATAAGGAAAGTCCCGTTTGAGTTCGGGAATGATTCCGTGTTTTCATCGGGAATGTTCTAGAAGGTTCCGAATGTCCCAAGACCGGGGAAGGGGTAGATGAATGTGTCATTACATATTGGAATGATTGCATCATGTACTAAGTGTTATTTCTGTTCCAAATAAAGGATTAAATTGAATCCTAAAACAGAAAAGTCTAATGGCCAGTTTGAAAGTCAAACGGCTAAAACAGGAAACTGTGGGAAACAAGCAAGAGGTGGTTGGAACCGACTTGGGGGAGGAGTCCCTCCAAGCTGGCTTGCCAACCAAGGCCGACTTGGGGAGGGACTCCCCTCCCCTTGGCCGCCCCTCCCACCTATAAAAGGAGGGGCAGGGCCTCCTCCTCTAGACACACAAGTTCCTATCCTCTAATCTCCGGTTTAGAGCCGTTTTGGTTTAGAGCTTCTAATTGCACTAGCCTTCGTTTTAGAGCCTTCTAATTGGTGTGTCTAATCCCTAGACCACTAATAGCTTTCTCATACTCCACCATACTCGCTCTGGCTTAAGGCGAAGCCCTGCGGGATCTCCCCTCTACTTCCGGTACCACGCCATTGTCTTTGCCGTAATCGCGAGGAGAGTGCTACAACCTCCGCCGCCATCTTTGAACAAGGGAGAGGAAGGTCTTCGTCGAGTACCGAACGTGTGACCGACTGCGGAAGCGCTGCCGGATCGCAGCGCCGGAAGGATCGTCTACACGATCTTGAGATCGGAAAGAGTACGACTACATCACCCACGAGAATCTGCTCTCGTTAACCACTTTGGAATCTTCGAGGGTAAGTTATTCCATCGACTCGTTGCTACAATCTAGTAGATAGATATTGGCTTATTTGTTTGTATGCGATAGAAATTTTTTGTTTTCCATGCTACGAACCCTACAAAGGGTATCGAGCCGTGTCTATATGTAGATCTGCACAGCAGTAGAACACAATGGTCATTGTGGGCGTTGATGCTTTTATTGTCGATTGCTTCTTGTGTACTTTGCATCTTGCGGTATGTTGGGATGAAGCGGCCTGGGCTAACCTTACATGACATCGTTCATGAGACTTGCTCCACGCTTGACATGCAACTTGTATTGCATAAGTGGCTTTGCGGGTGCCTGTTTCTCCTAGCATAGTTAAGATCCAATTTACAACGGGTGATTGACAATACTAGTATCAATGTTGTGGTTCTTGTTCGTAAGTTAGAACGACACTTATTGAAAGCCCCAAACCACGTAAAATATGCAAAGAAAGTAGAGGCGTCTAACTTTGTTTTGCAGGGGTGTGCAGTGATGTGATATGGCCATGATTGTGATTATATATGATGTATGAAATGTTCCTTATTGTAAGTCGGCAACGTGAGCCATATGGTTGTCTTTAATTTCTGTTAAAGACCCGCGTGTCTATTCAAGGTAGTTGTAATAGTTGAAGCCGGTGGACGACAACCATGGAGAAGCATCATTGACCTTGATGCAACGTCGGTGATGATGGAGATCATGTCCGTGCTTGAAGATGGAGATCGGAAGCACAAAGAAGAAAGGCCATATCATATCACATATTATGAATTGCATGTGATGTTAATCCTTTATGCATCTTGTATTGCTTAGTAGACGACGGTAGCATTATAAGATGATCCCTCATGCACATGAATTTCAAGTCATAAAGTGTTCACCCTTAGTTAGCACCGTTGCTAAAGCTTGTTGTTTCGAAGCACCACGTGATGATCGGGTGTGTTAGATTCTACAAGTGTATACAACGTGAGCAAGACAGATTTTCTCATGCAGAAACTAAGGTTTGATCTTGACGAGCCTAGCATGTACAGACATGGCCTCAGGAACACGGATTACCGAAAGGTAGAGCATGAGTCATATAGTAGATATGATGAACATGTTGATTGTTCGCCATTGAAGCTATATCAACTCTCGTGATGATTGGTTTTGATGTGGTGGATTTGGTTCGTGTGATCACTAAAACAATGTGAGGGATATTGTTTTGAGTGGGAGTTCACCTAGATTAATTTAATTAGAACTCAATTTATCATAAACTAAATCAAAGTGAATTTGCATAGTTGTTGTAGTCATTGGCATCCGTTTACCACCTTGCGCTTAGTTATAATTGAGATAATAGAACTATAGAATTCTGGTTAGTTACTTTACGAACTGGTATCATATTGTTTTGAAGTGTTAATCTAAAGTTTAAAAGTCCTATTGCAAACTTTCAGTAAGTTCCGGTTACTCCATGAAGTTTAATAATTAGTATTAAATCAAGAGTAACAATTCCAAGTGTTAGTATATAAGTATCATGTTTGTCTCCATGATTCTTGATATTCAACGGATTCTCTTAATATCAAGGTTATCTAGGATCTGAAAGAGTTGTTTCAGAAACCATGATGTGTGGAAGATATTGTGATATCTGAAACGAAGTTTTGGTTGCAACATGATAGAGTATAATATGGCAAAGTTCATGTTCTCATATTTTGATGAGAATTTGCAAAGGGTTGTAGACACTTGTTGTCCTAATACTCCAAAAGGTTTTGGATAGCAACATTATACTCGTAATTCATCATTATAAGCTAAAGGTAGTTTGATCATGGACGATTCCATGATAAGGATGAATATTTGATGTAGGTAAAATGTTTACTACACCAAGAGATTACTAAATAAAGGAATTTGAAAGAACACCAAACATTTGATGATGGTGATCTACTTCAAAGTGCAAGTCCAAAGACATTGGTATTTAACTATACATGTTTTGGACTATGTGTCATATGTATGACTCCACTATTGATGTTGATAGATTCTTTCAAACAGAAAAAGAAATATTGAAAGAAAATCTCATAAGTATATGGCAGAAAGGAAAAGACTAAAATCGTTCAGCTTAAGTATATAGATGATATACATGTTATGGCTATATTCTTTTCTTATTAAACAATGTGGTTCTTAAGTATTTAATACTGAATTTTTTGGTATGAATCGTCATACGAAACAACAGAATTCATGAACTACAGTGGCCTAAGTAATTAGCAAAAGAACATGTGATGATGTTCATCGAGAACAAATAAAGGGTTATTGTGTTGCTCGTTAAACATCAAAGCTTGCCTTCAAGATTTGTTTTTATCAGGTATTATGAGAATAAAAGGGTTGTTCAAATAATTGCCGTAATCCATAAAAGATGGATGATTCACAAATCTCGTTGGAGAAATCACATCCATAAAACTAGTACTAAAAATGTCGAAAGACAAATTGATTGAAAGATCACTTAGGAAGTGACATCGCCGTTTAAATTATAATGGAAAGAAAACATGAAGAAACTCCATGTGGATGGAATTTTGGAGTCTTCTTATTTTTGATCAAATGACGCTTGTGAAACTTTCCTAGAGATAATTAAAACTTCGTTCATAGGCCAAAAGGGAACGAATGACTAGCTTATTGGAACTTGAACATATTGTTGTACGAAATCCATTATGTGTAGTCAAAAGCGATGGATTTCAACTTCATATGCTTTCTCCGAAAATTTGAGTGAATATATGAATATTTACTTAATAAGGATAAAGTATGAAACACTTGAAAAGTTCAAAGACTTTCAAGATGAAGTGCAAAATCATTGTAACAAGAATATAAATAGTTTATGATAAAGATCATAAAGGAAGATATTTGAGTTACAGAGTTTAGCATAATACCTAAGATTTAAGGAATCGTTAATGGATTTGCATTTCCCGAAACACCATAAGGGTATGGAGCGTTCGAGATATGTAATTAAACCTTGTTTGACATGGTAAGATCAAAGGTATAATTCATAAAACTGCCATTATATTTTAAAGATTAAAAGCTTTAGAGATTACCGTTTTTCCACTGAAAAGAGCTCCATCATAATCCGTTGAAATGACATCATATAAAGTTATGGTTTGGGATAAAACCCAAGTTGTCCTTTCTTAAACATTGGTTTGCTATGCATAAGAAAGATGTTTGCAACCAAAGTCGGATGAACCTGTCTTTGTATAATCATGAGTATTCCTCCATAACACCGAGACAAAAGTGTTTGTTGCTTAGAACGTCAAGTTTCTTTGAGAAGGAATTTTTTGTGAAAAGTTAAGTGGGAGGACAATAGAACTTTGATAAGGTTAAAAGAACCTTAGCTATATGTGCAAAGTTGCGCAATAGAAAAGTGTTCCGAGGCGACAAAGACTCATGGCTCACGTGCCTCAAGGGTTATGGTCGCGGAGATCTAAGTTCCTATTGAAACAAGTAGGTCGGGTGAACAATCAAATACCAAGATTTGAGAGTTAAATCATTATTTGACAATAATGATTCGACTACATGCAAAGAAGCGATGATGGGCCCTGACTCCGTCAAATGGCTTGAAGCCATAAAATCCGTGATAGTTCCATACACGAGAAATCAAGTTTTGAACTTGAAGGACCCTCGACAAAGGTGTAAGACCTTACAGTTGTGTTTGGATCTATAAATAAATAGACATGGATGTTGCACATCTATGAAATAGTCGACATGTTGGGAAAGAGTTCACAACAATGTTCAAAGGTTGACTATGACAAGATCTGATCTTTCATAGCGATATTTAGTCTAGACGGATTAGTGTAGCAACCACTACATATAATTTTATTATATGGTAGTTGAATAAACAAAACAAGTTCTTCTAATAGAAGGGTTACCTAGGACGTGTGCATGGCACAGTCCAAAGGGTTTTTTGTTAAAATTCAAGGGATGCTAAAAACATATGCAAACTTCAATGGTTGAAGTAAGCATAGCGGAGTTGGAATCTTCACTATGATGAAACTGTTAAAAGAGTTTAATTTCATCAGAGACAATGAAGATGCTTGCATTTGCAAGAAATTAAGTGGGAGCGCTAAGACATGTTTTTAATACATTATGTGGAAGACATATTGTTGATTGGAAATAATGTATCTTTTATTAACACATATTAAGAATTTCATCCCGATGAAAGACTTAGGCAAAACCCAAATATTTGGCATCAATAGACGCTAATATGGTTGTGCCGGAAGTACATAGACAAGATATTGAATGAGTTCAATATAGAAACTACAAGAGAGGTTGTTGTCGCACAGAAAGGATTGAATGAGTTCAATGTTGATGATATATTCAAGTGTATTGACATTTGGTAAAGTGAAACAAATAATCAAGTATAGATTGATACTTGATGTATGAAATCACAAAGAGTATTTATATCAATCATACTGTGATATGTACAAATCCAGATATGTCCTATGCTCTAAATGTTGTGAGCATATACCAGAATGATTCGTAAGATGATCATTGGACAATAGTAAGGATATTCTTATGATCTTTTGGAAGAACTAAGAGTATATTATTTGTAGAAGTGACAAATAGATGGTTAGTTCATTGTAAAAGTACTACATTGATACTAGCTTTGTCACAAAGTACAAATTAAGTTTATCTCAATCTAAAACTAAGGGTGGCACAATATAATGGAAAGTGAGTTCCATAATGGATTTGGATGAGTTCCAAAGTTAAGACATTGTGACAGATACTACAACAAAAGGCTAAGTATATGACTGCTATTTTAGCAGCAAAAGAGGGCATTTGTGTCAAGTAGTTTGTTATCAAACTAGGTGTAGTTCACAGAGGGATAATACTATGAAGATATATTGTGCGACAATATTATCAACATGTTTTAACCCCAAAGAACTAAAGGTCACACCGAAAAGACCAAATTTATACAAAGCCATCTCATTAGAGAATGAGTGATGCGTAGAGATGCAAAGACATGCAATTACACACGGACCTGGAAGTGTCAGATCCGGAGATCAGTTGACCACTAGCAATAGTGTACATACAACACCGGAAAGCCATAAGTGTTGAATACACAAAGGTTTGAAACTAGATTATTGACCCATGCGCCGGCCACCCCCTTGGGGTTCCCCCCTCCTCCTATAAAAGGAGCCCCTCCTCCTCACTTGTCTCTCACACCTCCTCGTGAAGGATCTCTCTCCCCCTCTAGAATTTATCCCCCATGGTCTCGGACTAGCGAGATACATGTTCCCGGTGGCTATTCGGAAAGAAAGAGTTGTGCTTCCGCGCATCATGGAGCGAGGAGGCGGAGGTTGCTCGGTGCCTCGAACGTGTGTGCGAGCACGGATGCGCTGCTGATTTGCGGCGCTAGGACTTCCTCTCGATCTTGAGATCGGCAAGAGATCGTCTACATCAACCACGAGTTGAACTCGTTAAGCTTTGTCGGTCTTCAAGGGTATGTTCTACGGATATACATCCGCCGTTGTTTGTATCTAGTATATAGATCTTGGTATATAGTTCACATCGTAGGAAAATTTTTGTTTTCTATCTGCGAACCCTACAAAGGGTATCGAGCCGGATCTATGCGTAGATACTTTACGGGTAGTACACATATGAGTATGTGGGCGATGATGATCATGTTGTTGCTCCTTTGTTGTGATTTTGGATATTGGTGGCATAGTGGGATGAAGCGGCCGGACAAACTTTACATGTCCTCGCACATGAGACCTGTTCCACGCTTGACATGCAACTAGTTTGCATAAGTGGCTAGCGGGTGTCTGTCTCTCCTACTATAGTCAATATCTATTTTGCAAGCGTGTCAACAATTTGATTATCCTCGTTGTGGTTCATGTTCGTAGGTAAGAACGGTTCTATCTCGAAAGCCCTAAGCCACGTAAAACTTGCAATGGATAAATTAGAGGCGTCTAGTTTAGATTGTTGCTGGGCTAGTGTTATGATATGGTAGTGTTGTAAGTAGAAGTATGAGATGATACTCTTACAACACACATAGCGTGTAAAATCCATAGACCTTGGATTTACACATATAGGTATGATAGTGATCATACCATGATGCACATGATAGAGATCATCTGCGGGAACCATATAATTTCACTAATAAACATATGATGTTTGGTTGCATCTTATATTGCTTGTTTAGCGCTTTGTTAAGCATAATAAGATGATCCCTCATTTAAATATCAAGATAATAATGTGTTCTTCCTTTAGTATGCACCTATTATGTTTTCGTAGCTCCAAGACATCACGTGATGATCGGGTGTTCTTGGATCCACGACCATATTTCGGGTGTAAAACAGTTACACACGCAAATACTAAGGTTCTAACTTGGCGAGTGTCACATCCCAAGATTTTCCAAATCTTGTAATGTGAAAATAAATGAATAAACTAAAACTTTGTTTAAATTTCAGAGCCAGAAGAAACTTTTTGAATGCAATTGGAACTTCAAACCCATTTGAATTAAATAAATCCTAAAGGGATTCATAAAGATAAACATTTAATAAAGGAAATTAAAAATGTTTTGGAATTACTATTATTGGATCCTTTAATAAAAGATTTGGTTTTCAAATGAAATAGAAGTTTTATAAATAAAGATTATTTAATAAAGGCAAATTAAACCTTGACCAAACTTTGGGAATTAAAAACATTTAGTTTAGATTAAAAATAACAAAGGTTTATTTAAAATAAAATAATAAGGAATTAATATCAAAATTTATTATGAAAGGTTTTACTATTTTAATTAAAACATCAAGACTTATTAAATTGTTTAAAATAGGTTTTCCAAGTAATTTATATTCTCTAATAAAACCTACTAAAGTGTTTTGGCTTTATTTTAGATTCAATAAATATCTCAAATAAAATAAAGCATATTTGAAATAATTTATATTAATTAATAATGGACCCTAAAATAAAATGTTATTTTATTTTAAAACAAATCTCCAAGTATTCTATATTTCCCAAATAAAACCCACTAATTTGATTTTGAAAATATTTGGATTTCACATAAAGATTTTATTAATAAACAACAAAAACTTTATTTAATTAATAAACCATGGCCTACATATTTTATTAAGGATGGAACCTAAAAAGATTAAAGTGTTATATATTTTATTTAGGATTTTTTGGTTCAGAATACTAAACAGAACCAAATTTGTAGTTACAATGTTTGGTGAAGATTTGAATTGTTTGAATGGTTTGAATGTTTGAAATGTTGATTGAAAATCAAATCAGAAAAATAGAAATAGAAAAAGAAAAGGAATCGTAAAAAAAAAAAAGAACCAACCCAACCCAAAGAACCCACGAAGCCCACCAATGACTCTTTTTCCTCCCCAACTGTTTTCCCTCACTTGAAACAGCCCGCCAAGTCACCGACATATGGACCTCCCTCTCCTCTTTTCCCATCGACACAACGACCCCACGCCACCTCATCCTCTCCACC
This sequence comes from Avena longiglumis, assembly GCA_030063025.1. Taxonomy (NCBI): domain Eukaryota; kingdom Viridiplantae; phylum Streptophyta; class Magnoliopsida; order Poales; family Poaceae; genus Avena; species Avena longiglumis. The sequence goes on along the minus strand of CP125977.1, from coordinate 70,281,900 downwards.
CCGCCGACTCCTCCCTGTTCTGGCAGTAATTCGCGTCGTCAATTCGACTTAATGCCCCGATTAAACCTCGCAGTGATCACTCGAGTTAAATCCCCTCTTCCTCCTCTCTCATTCCCCCCAAACCCCATACATCGGGAGCCACCAGGCTGTCGCCAATCTTCACTGCACTGCCGCTGCCTCCGACGAGTTCACGGCCAAATTCGCGCATCTCCTCGCCTTGTCTTCCCGAGCAAGGTGATTCGCTGCCGACCAGGAGCACCACTCTGTAACCTCGGCTTCCCGGGCACCTCGACCTCGCCAATGACAACCACCGATCACCGCCATCTGCCTCCACTCGGCAGTCCCACGGTGAGATCAGACCTCCCTTCACCTCTCGTTCAAGCACACAGATTTGCCTTGATTCCACGCACCTAACCGTGCTTCTCCTTTGCCTTAGCGCGTCCTAAGCGACGCCAACAACGACAACCGAGCACCGCCCGCCAACTCCGGCGAGGAATTTCGCCGTCCCCGTCGCCTCGACGGACCAGTCCCACGTTGAGCATCGCTTCGCTCCACGAACCCGGTGAGCTTCTTCCCTCTCTTACTCGCTCGCCAACGCCGCCGCCGTCTGCCCATCGCCGCCGCGCGCTGCCGCTAAGCGCCGCCAGAATTAGGTCAGGCCATCCCCAGCCGTTAGATACAGATCGTGAAGTGCGATAGAATCATTTAACGCCAAGAGGTATGCGTCGAGCCGCACGATTAGACTTAATCCAACGCACGCAGCGTGATCCACAGCGAATCGGTATCGCCCAATCGAGTGTGCGTGTCACCGTCTGCTTAAAAATGTAAATTGAAATCAGAATTTGATGCCATTTTCAAACCCTTATATCTTTTGATACACACGTCCAAATTTGGCAAATTTTATATCAATGGATTCAGGAGAACAAGCCCTAGCCAACCATGGCATTAGTTTAGCAAATAGTAGCTGTTAGCTTGTTTGAAATTGCAGAAACATTTGTATGCTTGTTATGAATGTAAAAATTGTTTAAAATTGAATTTAGGGTTAAAATCTTTGGCAATTGGATTGATTTGAACCTACTGACCCTAGGAAACACTTTGTGGACACAAAAATGTATTTGGAGAAATTAAGAAATGAGTCTTTAATTTAAAACCATTTCTAGCCAAATAAAAGTGTTGATTTTATTATAAAAATGGTTATGGAAAGAAATCTTTGAGAAAATGGTTTGGACCAAACCTACTGACCCAAAATCACCAAGTTTTGCAATAGCAACTCATTTGGTGAACAACTTAAGAGTTTTGCCTTAATAAAAATATTTTTCACCACATGAAATGATAAATGGATTTAAAAATAGTTTTTGGACAAAACCCTCTTGCTAATGACTTTGCCACTTTGGTAAATGACCAAATTGGATCTTACAAAGTTTAGAAACCCATAGATACCCCCTTTGCAAAATAAAACTATCTTGTGCATGCTCCCCATGCATGACTTAGATTCCATTACTTTGTGTGTGTGAAGAATTGTTTGTTTGACTTTGGTTGGAATGTGAATTGAATTTGTGTTTACTTGTTTGACTTGTAGTGAAGTGTGAGACTAGCAAGATCAAGGAGTGAACTACCATTTCCTTCCAAAAAGGCAAGTGATGCTTCATACTTTCTATCCTATTACTTTCACTATGCATTATTGATTTTGCTAAGTAAAACTTGCATGGATTTTGCTAAGTATAAATCTTGCTATAGGAAAACCTAGTAGATGAATCCTTAGTAGGATTTTCCTAAGTTAAGATTCCTACTACTACCAAGCTTAGCCTAGCTAATAGAAAATATGGGTGGAATAAATATTCACACTATGGAAAAATATTCTAAGTCTGAGGACTTAAGTTTTGTTTAATAAAACAACTAAGTTAATGAATCACCTGGGTGGAATGGGCTTGCTTGGTGGAGAATGGTTGAGTGGTTCACAATGCCATAGGCTTGGATTGTGTATCTCACTTGTGGAATGCCACCTAGGAAACAAAGGGATTTGAGATGTCAAATGTTGAGAAGCTTCAAGTGCAACCACTTGGCAATATGGGCTCTGCCATGATCATATAGGTTGCAAGAACTTAGCCAAATGGACAGTGGGTGGTAGTGTTTGATAGGTTGGAACGCGTCCATTTTGGTCTAAAGGAAGGCTTCTGAAAGATTTTGTCTTGGGAAACCAAGTCTTGTGGGTAAAGTGCACCACCTCTGCAGAGTGTAAAATCTAAGTACTTAGCCATGTCCCTGGTAAAGGACAATTTGAGCATCAAGACATGGAAGCAATCAAGAATCTCATCATTCCAATTTCTAAATTAAAATCTTGTGGTTTGAACAAGGGTTTGAATTCTTCAATCATTGATGGAGAGATGGCTTGGTACAAGGATCTTGAAATCTTCGATTGAGAAAAATGATTTTGACAAGCAAAAACTTAGTATTTTCAAAATGATAAGAAAAATCTATTTTGAGCAATGCAAGCCTCAACTCCACTTAGCCAAATGCATATAGATGATAGATTCCACTATACTACCATAGTATCACTTGCCAATACAATTCAAATGTATTGACCCTTTGTGGCTGTAACTTGTATGTTGCAGGTTTGATTGATTTTAGTGAAGATTGATTGTTTAGGATTACAAAGTCTACAACCAACATCTGCCTGTGGCATTTTGAAGATGAAGGACCCATGCTTATAATTATTCCGCTGCAATGTAATGTAATAGCCAAGTGAGCTATGTTTGATGTAATAAACTTATGTTATTCCTGGTTATAAAGTTAAATTATGACCTTTGTTTCTTGGTATTACATCTTAACTGTGGATGCTAGCTAATGATCCAGGGACTAGCATTGTAAAACACAAGAGGACTCTACCTTATCAGGTTGGGACCCCTACAGCGAGCCTAGCATGTACAGACATGGCCTCGGAACACAGACCGAAAGGTTAAGCATGAGTCATATAGTTGATATGATGCCCATTTGATGCTCGCCTTTGAAGCTATACCGACTCACGTGATGATCGGACTTGGTGTAGTGGATTTGGTTCATGTAATCACCAAAAGGACACGAGGGATGTCACTTTTGAGTGGGAGTTCATTCGTAATATAGATTAGTTGAACTCGATCTATCATACACTTAGTCTAAACTTTACAAATTCTGTTGTAGATGGCACCACCTGCTTTTATTTTCAATGTGTTCATGGAGAAAGAGAAACTAGCAACGAACGGTAGCAACTTTACTGAATGGGCCATGAATTTGAGGATTCTCCTCTCTGCTGCACAAAAGCAATATGTGCTAGAAGCGCCGTTAGGCCCCCCACCTTTTGATGATGCCCCTGACGAGGAGAAGAATGTCTATCAGACTCGTCAGGAGGACCACAACTTAGTTCATTGCGGCATATTGTATGGGCTAGAGCCGGAACTTCGAAAGCGTTTTGAAAACGGCAATGCATTTGATACAATGGGTGAGTTGAAAATGATTTTCGACACACATGCTTTAGAGAGAGCTACAATGCTTGAAAAGTTCTTTAGTTGCATGATGGAAGAGCACATCGTTAGTGAGCATGTACTCAAGATGTCGGGTTACTTCGATAAGCTTGTGTCCTTGGAAATAACGATTCCCATTGACTTAGGCATCCATCGTGTTCTGCAGTCTCTGCCACCTAGCTATAAGAGCTTCGTGATGAACTATAATATGCAAGGCATGAAGAAGTCTCTCCGAGCTCATCAATGCTTAAAACCGAAGTGGAGATCAAAAGGAACATCAAGTGTTGATGATCAATAGGAACACTGGTTTCAAGAAAGACAAGAAGGGAAAACGGAAGGGAAGTAAGGCGGCAAGCATTGCTGCGCTGAAAAGAAACCCCGAGTTGGACCTAAGTCGATTCGAGTGCTACTATTGTAAGGGGTAGCCATCGAAGCGAATCGCCCCAAGTATCCGCGTACAAGAAGGCAAGGCAAACAAAGGTATATATGATATACATGTCATTGATGTGTACTTGACTAGTGCTCGCAGAGCACCGGGTATTTGATACCGGTTCGGTTGCTAATATTTGTAACTCGAATCGTGGGTCATGGAACAAGCGACCGCTAGCAAGGGTGAGGTCAAGATGCGTGTCGGCAATGGATCAAACGTTGATGTAATCGCCGTCAACGCTGCCTCTCCACTTACCGTCGGGATTAGTCATAAACTTGAATAAATGTTATCGGTGCCCGACCGAGCATGAACATTGTATCTGGATCATGTTTGATGCAAAGTGGTTATTCACTTAAATGAGAACAATGGTTGTTCCATTTATATGAATGAAATCTTTTATGGTCATGCACGATGATGAATGGTTTATTTCATTAGATCTCAATGATAATGTTACACATATTCATAATGTTGATGCTAAAAGGATTAAACTTAATGATGATATATCCGCATATATGTGGTAATTGCCGTCTAGGTCATATTGGCATTAAACGCATGAAGAAGCTCCATTCGGATGGACTTTTGGAATCACTTGATTATGAATCATTTGATACATGTGAGCCATGCCTTATGGGCAAGATGACTAGAACGCCGTTTTCGGTTCAATGGAACAGGCGATGATTTATTGGAAATCATACATTCGATGTATGTGGTCCAATGAGTGTGACTAGACGAGGTGGATATCGTTATTTTGTTACTTTCACGGATGATTTGAGTAGATACGGTTATATCTACTTGATGAAACACAAGTCTGAAACCTTTGAAAAGTTCAAGGAATTTCGAATGAAGTGGAAAATCATCGTAATAGAAAGATCAAATTTCTACGGTCCGACCGTGGAGGTGAGTATCTAAGTTACGAGTTTAGCACTCACATGAAAGAGTGTGGAATTGTTTCACAACTCACACTGCAACACCACAACGAAATGGTGTGTCGAACGTCAGAATCGTACTTTATTAGATATGGTTCGATCTATGATGTCTCGACGGACTTGCCATTGTCATTTTGGGGTTATGCACTAGAAAGCTGCATTCACTTTAAATCGGGCACCATCTAAATCCGTTGAAAAGCAACAGTATGAATTGTGGTTTGGAAACAAACCTAAGCTGTCATTTCTTAAAGTTTGGGGATGCGATGTTTATGTGAAGAAACTTCAACCGGATAAACTCGAACCCAAAGCGGAAAAATGCGTCTTCATAGGATACCCTAAAGAAACTATTGGGTATTCCTTCTATCACGATCTGAGGGCAAGGTTTTTGTTGCCAAGAATGGATCCTTTCTAGAGAAAGAGTTTCTCGAAAGGTGTGAGTAGTCGGAAGGTAGAACTCAAGAGGTTGTGGAACCTTCTCTTCAAAGTATGGCGAGTAGCGCATGACGGAAGTTGTTCCGAGTTGGCTCCACTGTTGAAGAGGAACTAATGATAATGATCATGAAACTCCGAAGAGAGTACTACCGAACCTCGCAGTCAAACAGACGCTGCAGCTCCGAGTCACGGAAATCTGTCATGAATTTCATGGTTGATGAAAATAATGACCTGCGGCGTATGAAGAAGCGATGATGAGCCCGGATTCCAACAAATGGTTAGAAGCCATGAAATCCGAGATGGAATCCATGTATGAAAATCAAGTTTGGAACTTGGTGGAATTACCTCACCAGAAAAGCCGTGGAGAACAAATGGATTTTCAAAAGAAAAGCGTCTTGATGGTAATGTGACCATCTATAAAGCTCGACTTGTCGCAAAGGGTTTCGACAAATTCAAGGAGTTGACTAAGATGAGACTTTCTCCGTAGCGATGCTAAAGTCAGTTAGGATTATGTTAGCAATTTCGCATATTTCGATTATGAAATATGGCGATGGATGTCAAAACCGTTTCTCAATGGTAATATTGAAGAAGAGTTGTATATGATACAACCAAAGGGTTTTGTCGATCCTAAGGATGCTAACAAGGTGTGCAAGCTTCAGCGATCCATCTATGGATTGAAGCAAGCATCACGAAGTTGGAATCTCCGCTTTGATGAGGTGATCAAAGAGTTTGGATTTGTCCAAACTTATGGAGAAGCTTGTATTTACAAGAAAGTGAGTGGGAGCAATGTGGCATTTCGATATTATATGTGGATGACATATTATTGATCGAATGATATAGAACTTTAAACAATGTTAAAAGTTATCTAAACAACAAATTTTCAATGAAGGACCTAGGTGAAGCGTCATACATATTAGGCATAAAGATCTATAGAGATAGATCTAGGCGCCTAATAGGGCTCTCGACCAGTACATACCTTGATAAGATTTTAAAGAAGTTTAAAATGGACGGAAGTAAGAAGGGTTCTTACCTATGTTGCAAGGCAAGACATTGAGTAAGACTCAAAGTCCGCTTGCGGAAGAAAGAGAGATAATGGACAAAGTCCCTATGCTTCAGCCATAGGCTCTATAATGTACGCCATGCTATGTACAAGACCGGATGTGGCACACGCTATTAGTTTGACTAGTAGGTACCAATCGGATCCGTGTTGAACATGGATAGCGGTCAAGAATATCCTTAAGTACTTACGAAGAACTAAGGATATGTTTCTTGTATACGGAGGTGAAGAAGAGCTCGTCGCTAAGTGTTATGTCGACGCTAGCTTTGACACCGATCCGGATGACTCTAAGTCTCAATCCGGACGGATCGTATTTCTCATGAATGGCGGAGCGGTTAGTTGGAGGAGCTCCAAACAACCTGTGGTAGCGGGATCAACAACGGAGGCAATATGTTGCTCTTTGCTCGGGAAGCGCTTTTGGATGAAGGAGTTCATATCCGAACTAGGAGTTGTGGCAAACGTTGGACCCAATGGTGATCTATTGTGACAACAATGGTGCCATTACAATTCCAAAGAGCCAAGGTCTCACAAGGATTCCAAGCATATTAAGCGCGGTTTCACTCCATCCGCGAGCATGTCAAGGATGGAGATATAAAGATTTAAAGTACATACGGATCTCAATGTAGCGGATCCGTTGACTAAAACTCTCCCTAGAGCAAAACATGATCAACACCGAACTCAATGGGTGTTAGATTTATCACTATGTAACTAGATTATTGTCTCTAGTGCAAGTGGAGACTCAAGGAATATGCCCCGAGAGGCAATAATAAAGTGTTTATTATGTGTATTCCAAGTATATGATAGATGTTTATTTTGCATGCTATAATTGTATTAATACGGAAACGTTAATACATGTGTGTTTAATAAACAAATGTAAAGTTCCTAGTTATGCCTCTCTCATAAACTAGCTCGTTGATTAACAAGATGATCAAGGTTTCGATCATGGACATTGGATGTTGTTAATAACGGATCACAACATTAGTGTAATGATGTGATGAACATTCATCCAAGTATAGCATTACGATCAAAGTCATTGAGTTTATATTGCTATAACAACTTACGAAGTGATCCTAATCCTTAGACCATGAGATCATGTCAATCACTAACACCTAAGAGTTTCTTGATAACATCAAACGTCACACCGTAATGTGGTGATTATAAAGATGGATTCGTAACTAATAAAGTGTTATGTTGAGGCTCATAGATCGAGAGTGGAATTTGTTCATCCCGATGACGGATAGATATACTGGGCCCTCTCGGTGATATCACATTGATTAGCTTGCAAGCAAGTGATTTGATCACTAGAATGTTATATCACAGAACGAGAAAAGAGTGCATGTCGATAACGAGATCAAACTAGGTATGGAGATACCGATGATCGAATCTCGGACATGTAATATATCGTGAAACAAAGGGATTAAGATACTAGCGTAAAGGTTCCGACGATCACAAGAAAGTCATCGTTTAATGTGTGGGAGTCGGTATGGGTCTCCATCCCGCTCGATTATTGATATGAGAGGGTCTCGATCATGTCCGCATTATTCACGAACCGTAGGGTGACACACTTAAGAGACACCGACATCCAATTGGAGCAAATGTTTCATGCCGAAAAGAATGAACAAGCAGGAATTTATTTCACTAGATACCAAACAAAGTTTTGGGTGAAATTGCATAAAGTGGTTATGCATGTGAAATAGAATTCTAGCAAGGGGTTATTTGTGAATGTTTGTCATTAAAGTAATTGAAAAAATTCTGAATAAAATAAAAGAGTTTTATTTAATGAGAGTTTGCATTAAATTTGGTGGAAATTTAATGGGAATTTTGAGTGGACTTTTGAGTGGAGGGAATTTAGAGGAGTTTTGTGAGTGGAGTGTCCACCCACATGAAGAGGGGAGGGCAAGGGGGCAGCCCCATGCGCCGGCCACCCCCTTGGGGTTCCCCCCCTCCTCCTATAAAAGGAGCCCCCCTCCTCACTTGTCTCTCACACCTCCTCGTGAAGGATCTCTCTCCCCCTCTAGAATTTATCCCCCATGGTCTCGGACTAGCGAGATACATGTTCCTGGTGGCTATTCGGCAAGAAAGAGTTGTGCTTCCGCTGCATCTCTGGAGCGAGGAGGCGGAGGTTGCTCGGTGCCTCGAACGTGTGTGCGAGCACGGATGCGCTGCTGATTTGCGGCGCTAGGACTTCCTCTCGATCTTGAGATCGGCAAGAGATCGTCTACATCAACCACGAGTTGAACTCGTTAAGCTTTGTCGTTCTTCAAGGGTATGTTCTCTACGGATATACATCCGCCCGTTGTTTGTATCTAGTATATAGATCTTGGTATATAGTTCACATCGTAGGAAATTTTTTGTTTTCTATGCTGCGAACCCTACAGATCTCCCCTCTACGGGAAGGAATTCCCCTGACAGAAATCTGTCTGCCGGAGAGATCTTTCTCTCTCGGAGTTTTCCGCCCCCAGAGGCGGCGGAAATCTATTTGTGGTCACGCCCCGAGGCTTAGAGTTCCGTAGGAAAGATATAGGCGAAGGGGCGGAGTCGAGAGCTGGGCAGGTGGGCCACACCTGCCCTAGGCATGGCCCGGGGTGGGCCCGCGCCTAGGGGGTGTGGCCCCCCTGCGGCCCTTCTTCGTCCCTCCTTTTGGCTTCCTCAATCTTCTGGAAAAATAATATTTTCCCATATTTTTTTGGTATTTTTCTGGTCTTCGCGAAATTGCATCAAAACACCCTCTTTTCCATCAGAATCCAGACTCCGGCAGTCCATCCTCCAAGAATCATCCAACATGCATAAACAGTGGAAAAGACATAAGCAATACCTCATAATAAGACAAATATCAATAAATAGAGGTAGATTATGATATAGAAAGGTGATGCAAATTGGGCGTATCAGCGTCCATCAACACGCACCCGTTGCTAAAACCTAGCCCTTCAAACGTTACTTCATGACTAGTTAATCCTAATGTCGCTCTTCGTCCTTAACGGATTGTATGCCAATGTTATATATGGTGTAGATATGATAATTTCTACTCCTGGCGATGTAGAAATACACTCTGAACCCACTCATGTATTATGATATTCGTCATCGCCTCGTCGAACAAGTACTCCAAGTGACGATCACATGAATGTCGATAATACAGAACGAGTAAAATAGTACATACTAGGGATAACCTAGTATTTCACGTTTGCTATGTCAAGTATCGAGAAGCAATACGACGTGTGTAGTTAAGTAATACAAAAGGTATATAGACCTTCATGTTATGAGGGAAGATCAAGATACCTTGATACGTCCAATTTGCACCACCATTCTATATCATAATTTGTCTCTATTCATTGATATGTGTCTTATTATGAGGTATTACTTATGTATTTTCCTCTATTTGTGCATGTTGGATGATTCTTGGAGGATGGACTGCCGGAGTCAGGTTTCTGATGGAAAAAAGAGGTGTTTTGATGCAATTTCGCGAAGATCAGAAAAATACCAGAAAAATATTGGAAAATTATATTTTCCCAGAAGACGAAGGAAGCTGAAGGGGCGTGGCGAGCCCAGGTGCCCACACCCCCTAGGCGCGGGCCCACCTTGCCCCGCGCCTAGGGCAGGTGTGGCCCACCTGGCCGGCTCCCGACTCCGCTCTCTCGCCTATATCTTCCTCACGGAACCCTAATACCAAGGGGCGACCACAGAAAGATTTTCGCCGCCTCTGTGGGGCGGAAAACACCTAGAGAGAAAGAGCTCTCCGACAGACAGATTTCTGCCGGGAAAATTCCTTCTCTGAGAGGGGAGATCATCGCCATCAACACCGTCATCAAGCTAGGCTTTATCGGGATCATCATCATCCACACTATCACCTCCACTAGCACCATCATCACCACTCCGTCCCACTGTAACAATCGTGTTGGATCTTGCATTAGTTTTTAGGGGAAACTTTCCCGGTGTTAATTACTATTGTAGTTGATGCTTATGAGTGGAACCATTGGATTATTGTTTATGTTCAGATTGTTATCCACTACCATATCGTCTTTGATCTTGATCCATATGATGTCTTGTGAGTAGTTCGTTTAGTTCTTGAGGACATGGGAGAAGTCATGTTGTTAGTAGTGGATTTGTGTTGAGATATTATTCATTGGTTTAGTATTTAAGTTGTGGTGCTATTATTATAGTGGTGTCATGTGAACGTCGACTACATGATACTTCACCATTTATGGGCCTAGGGTAATGCATTGTGTATTTGGCTACTAATTATGGGGTTGCCGGAGTGACAGAAACCTGAACCCCCGTTAGGACACCATTGCATAAGGGAGCGTAGGATATCAGAGTTTAAGGTTGTGGTTAGGTTTATATCTTAATTACTTTCATGTAGTTACGGATGCTTGCAGGGGGTTTAATCACAATTATATATTAGTCCAATTAAGGTCAGTACATTAGCGCAGGTTCACCCACACAACACTTACAACACCAAAGAAGGGTACTCAGCTATTTGAAGCGAAAGCACTTGACAGAATTCCCATGTGTCCTCGAGAATATTTGGTCCTTATAAGTATTTCCATCGGCTTGTCCTTTAATAAGAAAGGATTGGGCCACTTGCTGCAGTTGTTCGTTGCCTTTATTACTTGCACTTTGTTTTGTTGCCCTATTAGTAAACCCCTAAAAAACCATTTGCTAAGTAGTTACAGAGATTTCCTGCTCCATACCACTAGTTAACACCTTCTGCTCCTCGTTGGGATCGACACTCCTATTTATCAAAAGTACTACGATACACCCCTATACTTGTGGGTCATTAAGACTATTTTCTGGTATCGTTGCCGGGGAGTGAAGCGCTATTGAAGAGTGGAACTGGAAAAGGAATCTTCTACTGTGAGTATTGCTTTTTTTTCTGTTTGTTACTTTGTTTCCAATATGGATAACTCAATTGGTTTTCTGTTTGGGAAAACTACTACCACTATTAGGGTAGTATATGAACCACCGCCTGTTGAGATAGATCCTTTTAAGATACCTACAAGTATTGTTGATCGTGTTATGGACAATTATTATTTTGGGGATGGAACTGTCCATCCTGGTGATCATTTGCTCTTTATCCATGAATTATGCAGGTTGTTTAAGTGTGCAGGTATCACAACTGAACAGGTGAAGAAGAAGTTACTCTCTATATCATTGAAGGGGAGAGATGAAAAATGGTATAAGCTGGTGAAGAATGGACAATCCATAGAATGTGAGGAAATGACATCTCTCGTTCTTTAAATTCTATCTTCCCAGTGAAATTCATAAGGATAGAAATCTGATATATAACCTTTGGCCTCGTGAAGGAGAGAGTACATCTCAAGCTTGAGGGAGATTGAAGTTACTAATGCTTTAATGTCCTATTCATGAACTCCCTAACAATATTATTATCAATAACTTTTATGCTAGGCTTTCTCTGCATGATAAAGATTTACTATATGCTTCTTGTGCTGGATCATTCATACGTATGAAGGAAGAAGCTAAATGGAATATCCTAGACCGTATTCAAGAGAACACTAAAGCTTGGGAGAATGACAAAAGAAGAAAGTTAGGTATAAACTATGATGATGAATGCATTAAATCTTTTATGGGAACTAATGATTTCTGTAATATTAGTAATGAGTATGGTCTTTATTCTCAAGTTCTTGCAAAGTGTTTTAAGGTTTTTGCCTCTTATATTGAAGTTCCTAAGAAAGAGTGGGACAAGTACCATGCTCCTTATAAAGACATTGTTACCCATGTTCCTGCCAGCGTAGAAGTTTGTACTGTTGATCCTATTTTGCTTGAGCCTTATGTTGAGAAAATACCTTTTCCTGCTAAGGTAAAGGAACATTCTATTATAGCTAATGTGGTTAGAAAAAGTGCAAAGAAAACTGTGGAACCCGATGAGCAAATTAGTATTGAGCCTGTCGTAGCTATTGTGAAAGATCTTGTTGTAGGGGTTCGTAGCATGGAAAACAAAAAATTTCTACCGCATGCACACAAACAAGCCAAGATCTATCTACTAGATTATATCAACAAGTCGATAGAGTAACTCACCCTCGAAGATTCCAAAGCGGTTAACGAGAGCAGATTCTCGTGGGTGATGTAGTCGTACTCTTGCCGATATCAAGATCGTGACGATCCTTCCTTCCAAGGTTCCGGCAGCGCCCACATCGATCACACGTTCGTAATCGATGAAGACCTTCCTCTCCTTGTTCCAGAAAATGGAGGTTGTAGCACTCCTCGTGATTCCAATGTAGCACGCAGGCGTGGTGTCGAAGTAGAGGGAGATCTCGCAGGCTTTGCCGGAGCGAGTATGGTGGAGCAAGAGAGGGGCCTTGGCGATATAGGGTTTAGAGGCACCAAGGGGGGCTTGGCCGGCGGCTAGGGTTTGGGGAAACCCTAGTCGGCGAATTGGGAGGAGCCCTAGGCGGCGGCAGCAACACTTGGAGGTGGGCGGCGACTTGGGGCTAGGGTTTGGGTGTGAGGGGTAGGGGGCGCCCTACCCTCCTTATATAGGTGGGAGGGAGGCGGTTGGGAGGAGGGAGTACTCCTCCAACTCCTCCTCCTTGGCCGGAGGGTGGAGGGAGTAGGACTTCCACCCTAGGTAGGTTTCCTACTCTCCCTCCACCAAGCAAACTTCAGATTTGACTTTTCAAATTAGCGTTTGACTTTCAAACTTCGATTTGATTTCTCTATTTATATTGCCCAGCCAAGTGACCTAGTACATGATGCAACCATTCCACATTGTCATGGCACATTCATGTACCCTTCCCCTCCGGAGTGCCGGACCTTCCAGACCCTTCTAGAACATTCCTGGTGAAACACCGGAATCATTCCTGAACTCCGAAATAGGACTTTCCTTATATGAATCATATTCTTCGGACCATTACGGATCTCGTCGTGATATCCCGGATCCCATACGAGACTCCGAACAACATTCGGTCTCTTACTCATCATTCCATAACTACACAACAACATCGAATCCTTAAGTGTGTCTCCCTACGGTTCGTGAATTATGCGGACATGACCGAGACACTTCTCCGATCAATAACCAATAGAGGAATTTGGAAATTCATATGGCTCCCACATATTTCTACGATTACTTTGCGATCGAATGAACCACTTACATACGATACCAATTTGCCTTCGTCTCATGATAGTTTACTTATCCGAGGTTTTGATCGTCGGTATCTCTGCATACCTAGTTCAACCTCGTTACTGATAAGTAATCTTTTCTCGTTCCCGTGGTATGTGATCCCTTGTGAGACAGTCACATGCTTGCAAGCTAATTGGATGACATTCCACCGAGAGGGCCCAGAGTATATCTATCAGTCATATGGTTGGACAAATCCCACTCTTGATCCATGTGCCTCAACCAATACTTTCCGAACACTCAATTCCACCTTTATAGCCACCCAGTTACGATGTGGTGTTTGATGTCATCAAAGCATCCTTCGGGTGATGGTGATTAGCATGATCTCATGGTCGAAGGAATTAGGTTACTATGTATCAGAAAGCTTATAACAATTGAACTATTAAAATGACTTGATATTTATGCTACGCTTATCTATAGGAGTATGTCCATCATACCATTCTCCTAATGATATGATCTTGTTGTTAACAACATCTCAATGTTCATGATCGGGAAACCACGATCATCTATTAACCAATAAACTAGTATTATAAAAGAGGCTTTACTAGGGACTCTAATCTAGTTTACAAATCACACAAGTATTAATGTTTCCGGTTAATACTGTTATAGCATGAATGTAAACATTTATCATAAACACAAAGATATAATAATAACTACATTTATTATTGATTTAGGGCATATCTCCAACAGTCTCCCACTTGCACTAGAGTCAACTAATCTAGATTACATGGTAATATACCGAATACCCATGGCAGTTTGGTGTTGGTCATGTTTTGCCCTCGGGAGAGGTTTAGTGAACGGATCCGCCACATTCATATCTGTGTGTACTTTGCAAATCTTTATGTCACCATCTTGGACATGTTCTCGAATAGAGTGAAAATGTAGCTTAATGTGCTTCAGCTTCTTGTGTGACCTTGGTTCTTGCGCATTGGCTATGGCGCCCATGTTATCATAGTAGATAGACATTGGGTCCAGCGCACTTGGAACCACACCGAGCTCTATAATGAACTCTTTCATCCATATCGCCTCTTGTGAAGCCTCCGAAGCATCTATGTATTCCGATTCAGTTGAAGATATCGCCACAACGCTTTGCTTTGCACTCCTCCAGCTAACTGTTGCTCCATTCAAAGTAAATATGTATCCAGATTGAGATTTAGATTTATCCAGATCGGTGTTCCAACTAGCATCGTTGTAACCATTAACAATGAGCTATTCATCACCTCCATAAGAAAGAACCATATCCTTAGTTCTTCTCAAGTACTTAAGGATATTTTTGACCGCTGTCCAATGATCTACTCCTGGATCACTTTGATATATGCTAGTCAAACTAACAACATATGCAATGTCGGGTCTAGTACATAGCATGACATACATTAGAGATCCTATGGCTGAGGCATAGGGAGTCTTACTCATCCTTTCTCTATCTTCTGCCGTTGCAGGACTTTGAGTTTTACTCAAGGTCATATTGGGCAACATGGGCAAGAACCCTTTCTTGCTATGTTCCATTCCAAACCTCTTTAGAACTTTGTCAAAATATGTACTTTGTGACAATGATATTAGGCGTCTCGATCTATCTCTATAAATCTTTATGCCTAATATGTAAGCTGCTTCGCCAAGATCTTTCATTGAAAAACTATTATTCAAATAATCCTTGACACTATTAAGAAGGTCTACATCATTCCCAATCAACAATATGTCATCTACATATAGTATTAAGAACGCTACATAGCTCCCACTCACTTTCTTGTAAATACAAGCTTCTCCATAAGTTTGTATAAAACCAAAGCTTTTTATTACCTTATCAAAACGTCGATTCCAACTTCCGGATGCTTGCTTCAATCCATATATGGACCGTTGAAGTTTGCATACCTTGTTAGCATCTATAGGATCGACAAAACCTTTGGGTTGCATCATATACAACTCTTCATCAATGTCACCATTGAGGAACTCCGTTTTGACATCCATCTGCCATATCTCATAATCATAATATGCATCGATTGCTAACATAATCCTCACAGACTTAAGCTTCGCTACTGGTGAGAAAGTCTCATCATAGTCAACTCCTTGAATTTGTCGAAACCCTTTTGCGACAAGTCAAGCTTTATATACCGTAACATTACCATCAGCATCTGTTTTCTTCTTGAAAATCCATTTGTTCTCGACAGCCTTCCGGCCATCCGGTAAGTCCACCAAAGTCCATACTTGGTTTTCGTACATGGATCCAATCTAGGATTTCATGGCTTCTTGCCATTTATTGGAATCTGGGCTCATCATTGCTTCCTCATATGTTGCAGGGTCATCGGTGTTATCCACCAACATGACACTCATAATGGGATCATACCAATCAGGAGTGGTACGAGTTCTCGTTGACCTACGAGGTTCCATAGTAACTTCAACCAAAGTTTCAGGATCAACATCATTAGCTTCCTCTCTTATTGGTGCAGGCGCCACAGGAACTACTTCCGGTGCTATGCTACTCGCAAGTTCGAGAGAAGGTTCAACAACCTCGTCGAGTTCTACTTTCCTTCTAGTCACTTCTTTCAAGAGAAACTCCTTCTCTAGAAAGGATCCATTCTTGGCAACAAAGATTTTGCCTTCGGATCTATGATAGAAGGTATACCCAATAGTTTCCTTCGGGTATCCTATGAAGACGCATTTTTCCTCTTTGGGTTCAAGCTTGTCCGGCTGTAACTTCTTTACATAAGCTTCGCAACCCCAAACTTTAAGGAACGACAATTTAGGTTTCTTCCCAAACCATAATTCATACGGTGTCGTTTCAACGGATTTAGATGGTGCCCTATTTAAAGTGAATGCGTCTGTTTCTAATGCATAACCCCAAAACGATAGCGATAAATCTGTAAGTGACATCATAGAATGAACCATATCTAAGAGAGTTCGATTACGACGTTCGGACACACCATTACGTTGTGGTGTTCTCGGCGGTGTCAATTGTGAAAGTATTCCGCATTTCTTCAAATGCTCGCCAAACTCTTAACTTAGATATTCACCTCCACGATCAGATTGTAGAAACTTAATCTTCTTGTTACGTTGATTCTCTACCTCACTTTGAAATTCCTTAAACTTCTCGAAAGTTTCGGACTTATGTTTCATGAAATAGATATACCCATATCTACTCAAGTCATCCGTGAAGGTAAGAACATAACGATAACCACCACGCGATGCTACACTCATTGGAACACACACATCGGTATGTATGATTTCCAATAAGTCCGTAGCTCGCTCCATCATACCAGAAAATGGAGTCTTAGTCATTTTACCCATTAGACATGCTTCGCATCTTTCAAGTGATTCGAAATCAAGTGATTCAAGAAGTCCATCGGAATGGAGTTTCTTCATACGCTTCACTTCAATGTGACCAAGACGACAGTGCCACATAATGTCGTGTTATCGCTCAATTTCAAACTTTTAGCTTCAATGTTATTAATGTGTGTATTTCCACAATCGAGATTCAATAAAAATATACCATCTATCAAAGGTGCATGTGCGTAAAACATATTACTCATATAAACCGAACAACCATTATTCTCGGACTTAAAAAAGTAATCGTCTTGCAATAAACATGATCCAGATATAATGTTCATGCTCAACGTAGGCACCAAATAACAATGGTTTAAGTATAAAACTAATCCCGATGGTAAATGAAGAGGTAGTGTGTTGACCGCGATCACATCAACCTTTGATCCATTTCCAACGCGCATCGCCACCTCGTTCTTCGCTAGCTTCCGTTTATTCTGCAGCACCTGTTTCGAGTTACAAATATGTGCAACCGAACTAGTATCAAATACCCAGGCACCACTACGAGTACTAGTGAGATACACATCAATAACATGTATATCGGATATACCTTTCTTCTTGATATTGCCGTTCTTCAAATCCGCCAAGTACTTTGGGCAATTCCGCTTCCAGTGACCCTCTCCCTTGCAGTAAAAGCACTTAGTATCAGGCTTAGGCCCAGCCTTGGTCTTCTTCGCCGACGCGGCAACTTTCTTACCGCCCTTCTTGAAGTTTCCCTTTTGCTTAGACTTGCCTTGCTTCTTGAATTTGGTGGTCTTATTGACCAACAACACTTGGTGCTCTTTCTTGATCTCCACTTCTGCAGATTTCAACATGGAGAAGAGTTCTGGCAATGTCTTGTCCATGTTTTTCATATTGTAGTTCATCGCAAAGTTCTTGTAACTTGGTGGTAGTGATTGGAGGACACGGTGAATCCCCAAAAAATTAGGAATCACTATACCCAAAATTTGGAGTTTGTTTGCGTGCCCAGACATCTTAAGCACATGCTCACTGACGGAGTTGCCCTCTTCCATCTTGCAGTTAAAGAACTTTTCAGAAGCCTCATAACTCTCAACTGCCGCGTGAGCCTCAAATATCATTTTGAGTTCACGAACAATATCATGTGGGTCATGGTTCTCAAACCTTTTCTAAAGCTCCGATTCTTTACTTCATCGGCAGCATCAGCTGCAGGTGGGTCACCCAGCGGTGCATCCAGCACATAGGTCAAATTACCAGCTGTGAGGACAATCCTCAAATTGCGGAACCAATCCTCGAAGTTGCTTCCATTGTTTTTCAACTTTTCTTTCTCTAGGAACGCATTAAAATTGATGGTAGGGGCCGCCATTGATCTACAACATATTTGCAACAGTTTAGACTAAGTTTATGACAAATTGAGTTCTAATTAATAGTTAAATTAATCTAGGTGAACTCCCACTCAAAACAATATCCCTCACATTGTTTTAGTGATCACACGAACCAAATCCACCACATCAAAACCGATCATCACGAGAGTTGATGTAGCTTCAATGGCGAACAATCAACATGTTCATCATATCTACTATATGACACATGCTTTTCCTTTCGGTGATCCGTGTTCCGAGACCATGTCTGTACATGCTAGGCTCGTCAAGATCAAAACTTAGCTTCCGCATGAGCAAATCTGGCTTGCTCATGTTGTATACACTCACAGAATCTAGCACACCCAATCATCACATGGTGCTTTGAAACAACGAGCTTTAACAATAGTGCTTACTAAGGATGAACACTTTAAAACTTGAAATTTGTGTGCATGAGGGATCATCTTATAATTCTACCGTCGTGAACTAAGCAATACAAGATGCATAAAATTATTAACATCACATGCAATTCATAATATGTGATATGATATGGCCTGTCTTCTTGTGCTTACGATCTCCATCTTCAAGCACAAACATGATCTCCATCATCACCGGTATGGCGTCAAGGTCAATGGCGCCGTTTCATGGTTGTCGTCCACCATCTTCAACTATTACAACTACTTTGAATAGACACGCAGGTCTTAACGGAATTTAAAGACAACCATATGGCTCCTGCCGGTTGCCAACTTACAATAAGGAACATTGCATACATCAAATATAATCACAATCATGGCCATATCACATCACAACACACCCCTGCAAAACAAAGTTAGACGCCTCTAATTATCTTTGCATATTTTACGTGGTTTGGGGCTTTCAATAAGTGTCGTTTTAACTTACGAACAAGAACCACAACGTTGATGTTTAAACTATCAAGTGCCCATTGTAAATTGAATCTATACTATGATGGGAGACAGACACTCGCAAAGCCACTTATGCAATACAAGTTGCATGTTGTGCGTGGATCAAGTCTCATGAACGATGTCATGTAAGGTTAGCCCGGGACGCTTCATCCCATCATATCATAAGATGCAAAGTACACAAAAGGAAATTTATAATAAAATCACCACCGCCCACAATGACCATTGTGTTCTACTCGTGCAACAGATCTACATATAGACACGGCTCTGATACCACTGTAGGGGTTCGTAGCATGGAAAACAAAAAAATTCTACCGCATGCACACAAACAAGCCAAGATCTATCTACTATATTGTAGCAACAAGTCGATAGAGGAACTCACCCTCGAAGATTCCAAAGCGGTTAACGAGAGCAGATTCTCGTGGGTGATGTAGTCGTACTCTTGCCGATCTCAAGATCGCGTGAGCGATCCTTCCTTGCAAGGCTCCTGCGTCGCTTGCACAGTCGATAACACGTTCGGTACTCGATGAAGACCTTCCTCTCCCTTGTTCCAGCAGGCAGCGAAGGTTGTAGCACTCTCCTCGTGATTCCAGCAGCAGACGGCGTGGTGTCGGAAGTAGAGGGGAGATCTCGCAGGGCTTCGCCTTAAGCCGAAGCGATGGTGGAGCAAGAGAGGGGCCTTGGCGATCTAGGGTTTAGAGGCACCAAGGGGGGCTTGGCCGGCGGCTAGGGTTTGGGGAAACCCTAGTCGGCCACTTGGGAGGATCCCTAGGCGGCGGCAGCACTTGGAGGTGGCCGGCGACTTGGGGCTAGGGTTTGGGTGTGAGGGGTAGGAGGGCGCCCTACCCCTCCTTATATAGGTGGGAGGGAGGCGGTTGGGAGGAGGGAGTCCTCCTCCAACTCCTCCTCCTTGGACGGCGGGTGGAGGGAGTAGGACTTCCACCCTAGGTAGGTTTCCTACTCTCCCTCCACTAAGCAAACTTCAGATTTGACTTTTCAAATTGGCGTTTGACTTTCAAACTTCGATTTGATTTCTCTCTTTATATTGCCCAGCCAAGTGACCTAGTACATGATGCAACCATTCCACATTGTCATGACACATTCATGTACCCTTCCCCTCCGGAGTGCCAGACCTTCCAGACCCTTCTAGAACATTCCTGGTGAAAACACCGGAATCATTCTCGAACTCCGAAACAGGACTTTCCTTATATGAATCTTATTCTTCGGACCATTCTGGATTTCCTCGTGATATCCCGGATCCCATCCGAGACTCCGAACAACATTCGGTCTCTTACTCATCATTCCATAACTACACAACAACATCGAATCCTTAAGTGTGTCTCCCTACGGTTCGTGAATTATGCGGATATGACCGAGACACTTCTCCGATCAATAACCAATAGAGGAATCTGGAAATTCATATGGATCCCACAAATTTCTACGATTACTTTGCGATCGAATGAACCACTTACATACGATACCAATTTGCCTTTGTCTCACGATAGTTTACTTATCCGAGGTTTTGATCATCGGTATCTCTCCATACCTAGTTCAACCTCGTTACTGATAAGTACTCTTTTCTCGTTCCCGTGGTATGTGATCCCTTATGAGCCAGTCACATGCTTGCAAGCTAATTGGATGACATTCCACCGAGAGGGCCCAGAGTATATCTATCCATCATATGGATGGACAAATCCCACTCTTGATCCATGTGCCTCAACCCATACTTTCCGAACACTCAATGCCACCTTTGTAGCCACCCAGTTACGATGTGGTGTTTGATGTCATCAAAGCATCCTTCCGGTGATGGTGATTAGCATGATATCATGGTCGAAGGAATTAGGTTACTATGTATCAGAAAGCTTATAGCAATTGAACTATTAAAATGACTTGATCTTTATGCTACGCTTATCTATAGGAGTATGTCCATCATACCATTCTCCTAATGATATGATCTTGTTGTTAACAACATCTCAATGTTCATGATCGGGAAACCATGATCATCTATTAACCAACAAGCTAGTATTATAAAAGAGGCTTTACTAGGGACTCTAATTTAGTTTACAAATCACACAAGTATTAATGTTTCCGGTTAATATTGTTATAGCATGAATGTAAACATTTATCATAAACACAAAGATATAATAATAACTACATTTATTATTGCCTCTAGGGCATATCTCCAACACTTGTCACTAGAAATATAGAGGATGAGCATATTGTCTTCTGTGAAGACGCTTCTAATATTGTCTCTCATCCTAGAAAAGTTAGAAAAGCTAGTGTTCCAGTGCTTTCTATTAAAATTAGTGATCATTGCTATTATGATTTATGTGATATTGGTGCTAGTTCTAGTGTTATTCCTTATGAGCTTTACATAGAAATTATGCATGAAATTGGTCCTTGTGAGCTTGAGGACATTGATGTGGTTATTCACCTTGCTAATAGAGAGACAGTCTGTCCCATTGGCATTGTAAGAGATGTGGAGGTTCTTTGTGGTAAGATTAAATATCCTGCTGATTTTCTAGTACTTGGTTCTGAAGCTAGTAAAACCTATCCTATTATCTTTGGTAGACCTTTCTTGAATACTTGTGGGGCTATCATAGATTGTAGGAAGGAAAAAGTTTTGACTAAGTTTGATGGAGAGTCTTATGAGTTAATTTTTCTAGCTTTGCTAAAACTCCTTATGAAAATGAACTGCCTAATGAGGATTTCAGGGTTGAACAACTTTCTGCTATTTCTCTTTCTTCTAACAATGCCTTGCAGCAATTTATGGAAGACTATGAAAGCGATGTCTTCATGAAGGAAAGAAATGAGATTGATGAGGTTTTCCTCCGTCAGCGTGAGCTACTTAAGCATAATCTACCTGTGGAATATTTGGGTACCACACTACCACCAAAAGGGGACCCTGTTTTCGAATTAAAACATTTACTTGATGATCTTAAATATGCTTATCTTGATGATAAGAAAGTATATCATGTTATTATTAGCTCTAAACTTTCAGGAAAGGAAGAAGAAAGGTTATTGGAAATAATGAAGAAACACCGAGGAGCTATGGGTTATACTCTTGATGATTTAAAAGGAATTTCTCCCACTATATGTCAGCATGCTATTAATATAGAACCTGATGCAAAACCAATTGTTGAGCACCAATATCGTCTAAATCCTAAGATGAAGGATGTGGTAAGAAATGAGGTATTAAAACTCCTTGATGCTGGTATTATTTACCCTATTGCTGATAGCCAATGGGTTAGCCCTGTTCATTGTGTTCCCAAGAAAGGGGTAATAACTGTTGTGCCTAATGAAAATAATGAGCTTATACCCCAAAGAGTAGTGGTTGGGTATAGGATGTGCATTGATTTTAGAAAGGTTAATAAAGTTACTAAGAAAGATCATTATCCTTTGCCCTTTATTGATCAAATGCTTGAGAGGTTATCCAAAAAGACTCACTTTTGTTTTCTTAATGATTATTTTGGGTTCTCTCAAATTGCTGTGAAAGCGCAAGATCAAGAGAAAACCACTTTCACTTGTCCTTATGGTACTTATGCTTATAGGCGTATGACTTTTGGTTTATGTAATGCTCCTGCTACCTTTCAGAGATGTATGTCTGCTATCTTTCATGGTTTTTGTGAAGAAATTGTGGAGGTTTTCATGGACGATTTCTCCGTCTATGGAACTTCTTTTGATAACTGTTTGCACAACCTTGATAAAGTTTTGCAAAGATGTGAAGAAACCAACCTTGTTCTTAATTGGGAGAAATGCCATTTCATGGTTAATGAAGGGATTTTTCTTGGACACAAAATTTCTGAAAGAGGTATTGAAGTTGACAGAGCCAAAATTGAAGCAATTGAGAAGATGCCTTGCCCTAGAGATATAAAAGGTATTCGTAGTATCCTTGGTCATGCTGGTTTCTATAGGAGGTTTATTAAACATTTCTCCAAAATTTCAAAGCCCCTTACTAATCTTCTTCAAAAAGATGTACCTTTTGTTTTTGATGATGATTGTAAGGAAGTTTTTGAAACTTTGAAGAAAGCTTTGACTACTTATCCTATTGTTCAACCACCTGATTGGAGTTTACCTTTTGAAATTATGTGTGATGCTAGTGACTTTGCTATGGGTGCTGTCCTTGGGCAACGTATTGATAAGAAGTTGAATGTTATTCATTATGCTAGCAAGACTCTAGATGCTGCTCAAAAGAATTATGCTACTACTGAAAAAGAGTTCTTAGCTGTAATCTTTGCCTCTGATAAGTTCAGACCCTATATTGTAGATTCAAAGGTCACTATTCATACTGATCATGCTGCTATTAAGTACCTTATGACAAAGAAGGACACTAAGCCTATGCTTATTAGATGGGTGTTGCTTTTACAAGAGTTTGATCTACATATTTTAGACATGAAAGGTGCTGAAATCCTGTTGCTAACAATTTATCTCGTTTGGAAAACATTTCTTTTGACCCTTTGCCTATTAATGATAGTTTTCCAAATGAACAGTTGGATACAATAAGGTTAACTCCGCATGAGAGTCCTTGGTATGTTGATTATGATAACTTTATTGTTTCTAAGTATTTTCCTCCAACCTTTACAGCCTAGCAAAGGAGAAAATTCTTTTATGATCTAAGCCATTACTTTTGGGATGACTCACACTTATATAAAGGAGTAGATGGTATTATGCGAAGATGTGTTCCAGAATTTGAACAACAAGAGATATTGAGAAAATGCCATGGCAGCGCTTATGGAAGACATCATTCTCGGGATAGGACTGCACAAAAGGTTTTACAATCTGGATTTTATTGGCCTACCATTTTCAAGGATGCAAGGAAGTTTGTCTTAACATGTGATGAATGTCAATGAGTTGGTAACATTTCTAGACGCAATGAAACGCCTATGAACTATTCTCTTGTTATTGAACCTTTTGATTGTTGGGGATTTGACTTTATGGGTCCTTTTCCTCCTTCAAAAGGGTATACTCATATTCTTGTTGCTATTGACTATGTTACAACGTGGGTAGAAGCCATAACTACAAACAGCGCCGATGGTAAGACCTCTTTAAAAATGCTTAAGGATGTTATTTTTCCTAGGTTTGGTGTGCCTAGATATCTCATGACTGATGAAGGCTCTCATTTTATTCATGGGGTTTTTATAAAAACTCTCGCTAAGTATGATGTAAACCATAGAATTGCTTCAGCTTATCACCCCCAAACCAGTGGGCAAGTACAACTTTCCAATAGAGAAATTAAATCTATCTTGCAAAAGACTGTTAATAGATCTAGGAAAAATTGGGCTAAAAAGTTGAATGCCGCTTTATAGGCTTATAGAAATGCTTATAAAAATTCTATGGGGATGTATCCTTACAAAATGTTCTATGGTAAAGCTTGTCACTTGCCTTTAGAATTAGAACACAAAGCTTATTAGGCAGTGAAAGAGTTGAATAGAGATTTTAAACTTGCTGGTGTGAAAATATTGCTTGACATGAGTACCTTAGATGATTGGAGAAGTGAAGCTTATGAAAATGCTAGACTCTTTAAGGAAAAATTAAAAATATGGCATGATAGGAGGATTCTAAAAAGGGAGTTCCATGTTGGTGAGAAAGTTCTTTTGTATAGGTCTCGTCTCAGATTTTTTGCAGGAAAACTACTCTCAAAATGGGAAGGAACTTTTGTTATTGAGGAAGTATATCGTTCAGGTGCTATCAAAATATATTGTTTGAAGGATGACACAACACAAGTGGTGAATGGTCAAAGACTAAAACATTATATTTCTTCAGATTCTTATAATGAAGATGTTGATATTATTCAAATGGTGACTCCGGAAGAATTTATTAGAAACCAAACACCAGAAACTACAGAGTTCATCTTTGAATAGGTAAAAGTGGTGAAAACAGAAGGTTTTTGAAAACCCAATATTTTTATATTTTTGATGTTTTTATTACATAAGGAAAGCTACGAGACGGAATAGAGGAGGAAATGGAGGCCGGGGTGGCCAAACCCACCCCAGGCACGGACCCCAGCTGGCCACGCCTGGAGGGGGTGTGAGCCCCCGAGCTCCGCCTCTGCCTAGTTTTCGTATCAGCACCTTCCTTATGCATTGTAACTTCGTAATAAGGAGGGGCGAGGTGGGGATGGCACAAAGACAACCCTAGCCGTGCGCTTCCCACAACCCAAGCCGCTGCCTCCTCCACCTCAACCACATGTCGTTGCGTGTCTCCCCTCGTCATTGCGATGCACCTTCTTCTCTCTCTTCCACGTTGACGCCACCAATGCCGGACGGATATCTACTTCATCAGCATTGTTGAAGTGCTGCCAAGTGCTACCTCCTATTATATCTAATCTAGTCGAGACTGCGGAAGCACTATCGGATCTTCATCGACACACTCCCGCTTTGAACTGTGAACTTGATCACACTTCCACACGGTGTTGCTAATATCGTACGTGTGGATACCGTGGAGGTGCTACGTGTGCGGTACAAGATCGTCGGAGCCCCTCGTGGGATAAGACATCTCCTCGCGACTTGATAAGTCTCGTTGCGGGGATCGACATTCGTATTCATCAACCTCGTCATCGACAATCTTCCGCTAGTTTGATCTTTGACAATCTGTTGCTTCATTCCCACATAACTTGATTTGGTTTATGCACTAGATTTTTTTTAACGTGTTTCCCAATAGAGACCTATTGCTCTCCACGCAGGACATGAAACACCACTCCACTAGCAGACCCTTCCAAGCATATGGTGCTCCAAAACAATGCCCTCAAGAGAGAGAACGACACCAAAAGTGTTGTCATCGTTCGATTCGGGATAACCAGATCTAGGTTTCTCCAGGAACATCTAGATAGGTGGAAGAACTTCGCAGAAACGATGCCTTCAACAAAGTAACGACCCCTCAGGATGCCACCATCGTAGGCTCCGGCATCGTCGCCGACCGCGTAGGAGCCCGGATCTCACCGGCCAACTGCCTCGCCTACAACCCGCGGAATGCAAACCAAGAGAGCGAGCCGTAGGAGAGAAAAGCCGCCTCCATGCCAAATGTCGTTGACCTGACCAGAGAAGGTCCTCACGTCATCTGCCACACCACCAATCGACGCCCGTGAACGCACCGCATCCAAACCGTAGGGCGCCGTCCCAGGCTGGCATAGCCCACGAGAAGGTGAGGGAAGGCTCCACCGCCACCTGTGCTGGCCAGGCCTTGCCCGGCAGCAACCTCTTTCAACGGCGGTGCCACCTTTTCGAGAAAAGTGCACATGTAGAATGGTGCAGAAGGAGACTCCAAGTATCAATGGCTGATCGAGTTCTTTCTTAATTCGCAAAACAGACCGTCCTGGTCACCTCTGGTCCTGGTCAAAAGTCTCACTTCACTCGCTAGTTTGTAGTTATCACTATGTGATACAAAATTTTATTTATTATTTTATTATTTTTTAGACTCTTTGTACTGCTGTTAATAGATCGGTTAAATTTCGTAAAATAAAAATAGAAGTACAAGAGACCTAGGTGCATGCTGACACTTTTACACGCAAGAGAGAATACATATGCACCTAGTATAGATGGGGGCTAAACTGTACCGGTAGAATGGTGCAGAAGGAGACTCCAAGTTTAAATGGCTCTTATGGCAGAATGGACAAAAATAACCCAAATTTGAAAGGATTTCACAAAATGACCCATCTGGAAAACTATTTCGCTGGACTAACCAGTGTAGCGCCTTTCAGCTAGGCGCTATGCCCCTGCCAGCGTGGCACCGCTTGGCCCCGCCCTGGCCCCACCCCGCCGTGTGACGCCCAGGCGCTATGCCTGGGGCGAGTAACGCCCAGGCGCTATGCCCAGGGTGTAGCGCCTATCTGCTAGGCGCTACACTTTAATGTGTAGCGCCTAGCAGAAAGGCGCTACACCCTGAGACTTAAGCTGTCGGGCGCAGCCCCCTCCCCACCCCTCCCCATCCGGGGGAAATCTCTAAGTCAGGGTGTAGCGCCTGTCTGATAGGCTCTATACTCTGAGGTGTAGCGCCTATCAGACAGGCGCTACACTCCTGAACTGGCCTAGTTTCAAACAACATGTACTCAAACAACACTTGTTATACTAGTTTCAAACAACATATACTCAAACTGCACATATACTCAAATAACATCAACATAATCTCAAACAACATGAACAAATTGTCATACATCAACATAGTCTCAAACAACATCAACGTAGTGCCATACATGAACATAGTCTTAAACAACATCAAGATAGTGCCATACATCAACCCATACATAGTCTCCAACCTAGTGCATCATCATCAACATTGTGCCATACATGACCTACTTCCGTCCACGCGTCCTTGGGCATCGGCCCCTCCTTGGAGGTATCTTCTTTGTCACCTCCTCTTCTTGCGACTCATCTTCATCATCATACTGTAGGCCTCTCGTCCTCCTAGTCGCTCTTGACCTCCGTGGCGGCTCGTCCTCGACAACATTGGCCTTTCCCTTGTTACTAAGTCGTCCGCCCAGCGATTGAACTGCTTCCTTGGCTTCACCGTATGCGGAACGAATCCGATTCTCCTCATTCTCATTCTCCATATGAGGCAGCTACATGTAAGATTGTATGGCTATGAGAAATGCATGGGAAACAAAGCACTAAATGCATGTAAGGTTGTCCCATACCTCATCTTCCAACGACGTCAAGTGGTGTCATCCTCAACATCATCCTGAAGATGGGCCGACGGATCAATAGTCGACTTGGACCTAGAACCGGACGGGGTTGTGTACTCGGGATCACGGCAACCTAGCACGTTAGATAAGCGACGCATCTTTTGGGCCGAGTGCTGTAACAAATAACAACATAAGTCAAAACAAGAACATGCCTATCTTGAGGAAGTCTCGCATCCATACCTTAAGGAAGTATAGTATCATGCCTTCTCCTTTTTTCCCCTTAGGGGCAGCAAAAAGAATCGCCTCGGCATCTTCGGCATATTTTTTTACCTCCGTTCTCTACAAAGTCAAGAACAAGAACATGTTAGGCAAGAAAGAGATGAGAGTGCAAGGAAAGTAATGCGAAGGCAACGATAACTTTACCGCAAAGTTGAGTGAGGAAGAAATCGGGATGTCGGTCCTCTTCCTGACCTGCCGGTTGTACTGAGTGTAGGCAAGTTCATCGAACTGGACTGGCTCCTCCAATATTTCTTCCTCGTAGGACGGCGGGCAAATGGAGACACGGGTACTACCAAGAAACCAATGGATGTAGTTGTTAAATGCAACTGGGCAATGTGCTCTTCCACTATTCCATTCCGTTCGTCGAGCATTCTCCACACAAATGAGGAAATCCATGACGTGCCTCCTATGATGGTGATCCCAATTCTTGATCTTCCTCTGCCTCTTTTTGTCCAACCTAAACAACAACAAAGAACCATGTTAGTACCATCCAAAGCAATTGAGCACAAGTTCTCATGCTAACTAACCGATGAAGCTCCTTGTCGGTGTCCTTCCACACGGGAGGGTTGCACTGAAACAACCCGAACTGCCTCATCACCCGTTGTGTCATATGAAACTCAACCGCCCAATTGCAAATCAATGGGCAGCACATGAGCCAGAGAGATTGTTCCTCCAAGCACTTCGGGTTAATATCAAACCCGGGAGCAATACCAAACTCGTCCCCACAACCATAAGGCTCCACTCCACCGCAACATATCACAAGAACATGTTTGGTATCGATTTTGACTCGTGAAGTAAATATTATGGATAGTGACGATAGATAAACATCTACCGCCGCGAATCGCATCAAACTCGTTCGTGTACTTGAGGTACATGGCATCAACATCGCTTGTCATCTCCGATACCACGTCCCACTTGTAAGCCCAAGTCGGCTGGCGTAGAGGGTTTCTATTATACGCTGGCCAAGGATGGTGGCCCACCTCTTTGGGACGACCAACTGGTAAGCGTTCCCAGCTCCATATCGAGAGAAGAACCATAGCACCACCTATTCCGGCATTTTCGCCTGCCCTACGACAGGCATCGTCCAACTGCAAGTGAACAAAAACGAGGTCAGTATAGCATATGTGTGGACAATGACATATACAAATGAATTTAGAGTGCACATGTGATTATCTGCCGATACAAGTAGGCAAGAGCCGCCGAACCCCAGCTGATATTGCTATCCCAGTTTGCTAGTGCCTTGAGCCACATCCACTGAGCGGTCCTACCTCCGCTGTCAGCAAACAGAGTCCTAGAAAGGACATACCACACATACACACGAGCATGTGTCTCGATCACCTCAACCTCGGCGGGGTTCGGGCATTGCCTAAAGTTCTCCACGATCCACGCATATGTCGCGCCTGCTCGGACTCTATCTTTGCTCTTATCTTCAAGTTCTTCAGGAGCCATGCCAATAAGTAGCTCCATCTCATTGCGCCATCCATCGGAATCTGTGCTCATACAGAGAGGCTCCCCCGCGATAGGAAGTCCAAAGATCATGGAAACATCCTGAAGAGTAGGAGTGATCTCGCCGGTCCGGAGGTGGAAAGTGTGCGTCTCCGGCCTCCACTGGTCGACAAGTGCGGTGATAGCAGCCGCGTTGAGGTTCAAGCCGACCGCTCAAAAGCGTGATGAAAGGGAGGAGGCCTAGCCGCTTGATGTACTCGGTGTACCGCTGGTCAGACGGCATGTCATTCAAGACGCCATGAGACCGAATCTTGAGGGACGAAGCCTCCGATACATACAAGATCAAACATTATGCTTTTTCCAACACAATTGAATCAATAGAAAAACAAAAGCAAAGAAGTTCAACCATGGTTTTATTACCATATGCTTCTCCGCCATCAAGTATGCCCGGTGTTGATGATCATAGTAATCCTCAAGTAGCCACACCATCCTACATATATATTCCAAACATCAATAAAATGTGTGTGGTATGTGGCCATTGTTTGAATTTATACAATAAACTACAAAGAATATGATAGCATATTATTCAAACATCCATACAAATCCATATACAACCATCATATACAATGCAAATCAACAACACACTTTCATTCCCCATCAAATACAACTAATTTATAACTACCAAGTAACTAAAAACATGCACAAATAGTCCATATTATGAATCCAACTACATCTAGGGTTTGAGGCTAATGTGCAAGATTTATTGGATGAAAGAGAGGGGAAAGGAGGGGATTACCTTGAGGGAGGGATGGGGGAACTAATCCACGATGAAATCCCTCAGATCTGTTGGATTTGAGGTGGGGATTTGAGAGGGAGGGAAGGAGGAACCGCCGTCCTCCTCTATCCGTTCTTCTCTCTTCCTGGGACTGAATGGGGAGGGGTGGGGAGGGGGCTGCGGCCGACAGCTTAAGTCCCAGGGTGTAGCGCCTTTCTGCTAGGCGCTACACCCTGGGCATAGCGCCTGGGCGTTACTCGCCAGCATAGCCTGGCCACACGGCGGGTGGGGCGGGGCCAAGCGGTGCCACGCTGGCAGGGGGCATAGCGCCTATCTGTTAGGCGCTACAAAAAGGGTTAGTCCAGTGAAATAGTTTTCCAGATGGGTCATTTTGTGAAATCCTTTCAAATTTGGGTTATTTTTGTCCATTCTGCCGGCTCTTATCGAGTTCTTTCTTAATTCGCAAAACAGACCGTCCTGGCCACCTCGGTCCTGGTCAAAATTTCCACTTCACTCGCTCGTCTGTAGTTATCACTATGTGGTATTCTCTCTGTTTGGAATTACTAGTCCGGAGAGCCAATTTGGCAATACCAAGACGCCTGCTTGCAAAACCGATTTTTTCTCTAAGACTAGCCCCAATGGGGGTATCATAGGTAGTATCATGCACCATATGCATGCAAAATGCTTATGTGTCACTGCAATTAATGATGAAAGAGATTGTATTAGTATCATAGGTAGATACGGTATCATAGCACATAGAACTAAAAAACTAATCCCAAATAAATCTTGCACACAAATTTACATTGAGGATTCTACAAAACAATAAATACACTAAGACTATGATTCTACTACATGATACTATGTATTGGGAAGATGGTATCATATACTAGTATCATATGCATGATACTACTATATGATACTTTCCATTGTGACTAGTCTAAAGCGTTATAGATTCTTATTAATTGCACCTTAAATATCTCTACATAATCACTCCAGCTGATCTCCTCTTCCTTCCTTCCTTTTGGATCGAACGGTTGAAACAGGAGGTGATCCACCAGAGCATTAACTCACCAATCCAATCGCCAGAAATACAAGACATGCATTGGGAAGTTTTGCTTGCCACGGATCGCCATGGCCTTCCTCTACATGCTCCACCTATTTAGCTCGGGAATTAAGGAAAATTACTCTGCACACTCTCACGGGTATTAAGGATAATGAATGCCCCGGCCTATAATCTTGAAATATCTGGAAACCCTCTCCGGACTAGTAAACCCAGAGGGAGTATAAAAGATTATTTCTATTTTTTATTATTTGTGAAATTTTGTGCACTGTTGTTGACGATGATTAATAGTTAATAGATTGGTGAAACTTCGCAAAATAAAAATTAATACAAGAGGCCTAGGTACATGCGTGAAAGAATACATATGCACTAGTACAGATCGGGGCTAAAGTGCACCGGTAGAATGGTGAAGGAGACTCTAAGTACCATTGGCTGATCGAGTTCTTTCTTAATTATTCCCAAAATAGACCGTCCTGGCCAAAAGTCCCACTTCACTCGCTCATGTTTTAGATCGAAAGGGCCTCAGAAGGGGAGCCCCGGTCCCATTTTATTAAAATGAAACCAAACCTGACATCATTCTTTTTAGCCACCTCCAAACTTAACACGAGAGAAACAGACACTAGACTACCATCAAAAACTAGAACATCCCACCACAAACTGGGGCAAAGTGAAACAGAACACAATCTTATGCACCTACAGGAAGAACCAGGAACACTCCCACAAACGATTATCTCCCAGGAACAGCGGAAACTAAGCCTCAACCCCCGTCCCGTACCGCTCGCAGATGCTGTAGAGTGCAGCCCTGGTCTTCTCCACAGGCAGCAAGCCAACGCTCGGTTTGGCAGCCCACGCCTGCACCTACATCGGCGTCAGAGGCGAAGCTGCCATCCCACCAACGCCGCAGGGAGGAGTATGAGGAGCAACACGTGCAACGGTCACACCCCCCCCACCCCTCCAATCTGCAGCAGTCCTTGCACCTGTTGTACACCACATCCAGAAAAATCCACCTGAGGGATCATGTCTTCTTTGAAAACGAGTCTCCATTTCTTGATTGTCCTGAGCACAAGCCACCACACCTGCTTCATGGAGATCCAAGTTTGAGAATCAAATATCAAAGCATTTCTCGATTATTCAGGATTCTATGCTTTTTATTTGAGATCCAAAACTTAGAGATAGACAGGTAATCGTGACCAAGCTCAATACCGAAGAAATTAGAAACCAACTCCCAGGTTTTAATAGCAACAATACAACCAAAGAAAAGGTGTTCAACTGACTCTTCCTCATTGCAAAAAACACAATCAGTAGGTTTACCCATGTTTCTTTTTTTTCAGATTATCCCTCTCGTCATCAGTTTGTTATTAGATAGAAGCCATAGAAAAATCTGAACTCGCTCATCTGTAGTTATCACTAGGTGGTACAAAAGATTATTTGTAACTTTTATTATTTTTGAAATTTTTTGTACTGTTGTTGATGATGATTAATAGTTAATAGATTGGTGAAATTTCACAAAATAAAAATTAATACAAGAGGCCTAGGTGCATGCAGACACTGTGAAAGAATACATATACACCTACTCCCTCCGTTCAGAAATATAAGACATTTTAGCTTTATGAAATGAATGTATCTAGACGCCTTTTAGTGTATAGGTTCACTTCGAACCTCTACGAACCTATATATACACTAAAGGACGTGTAGATACATTCGATTCACAAAGCTAAAACGTCTTATATTTCTAAACGGAGGAAGTAGTACAGATCGGGGCTAAAGTGCACCGGTAGAATGATGCAGAAGGAGACTTCAAGTCCAAGTATCAATGGCTGATCGAGTTCTTTCTTAATTCCCAAAACAGACGACCGTCCTGGTCAAAAGTCTCACTCCACTCGCTCGTGCTCGCCCGGCCGGCTAGTCTCACTGACGCGTTGCCAATACCATGCACTCACACTGTGAAACGGACGCCTCACTCGTTCTTTAGACTCCACGCACACATCACACGAACGTGCTGAGAAGATTAACATCGATCGTTACACTTATACTCCACTGTGACTCTGTGAGTATATAACCAGCAAGAACTTGCGACCAGCATGCACGACCCCCGGGCTAAAGAAAGCAATCCCAAAAGTATATGGATCACAACAAGAAGTGTGGCCATGGCGCCGAGATCGAGGCGCTGCTGCGGCGGCAGCAGGAGCTCGTGACGCAGCTCCGGGCGCTCATCCTTCCGCAGCTCCTCCACGATGTCGATAGCGAGTCGGCCGAGCTCGCCGTCCAGCTCTTCGACGACGTGATCGGCTGCAACACCAGCGTCGTGTCGAAGCTCTTCAGTGCTAGGAGTGGCGCGCCGGAGGTTGAGCCCGTCGACGACAAGTCCTTGGTGAGGAAGAGTGATATTAGTACCACTGTTGCTGCTGCTTCTGACATCAATAAACGGTTGGAGGAACTGGCGACGACGCCTACTAGCAGCGTTGGTCGAAAGAGAAGGTACAATAGGGGATCGATGGATGTATACTTTAATTTATAATGGATCTATGGATGATAAGATGCTTCCCAAGCTAACTAATCCCAAGTTCATTTGGACATCTTGAGTATTTTTATTCGTCTTCTGTTTGCACGATCAAGTTAAGTTTTCTTACAAATACCTCACATCTTGTAGGAGGAACGATGGTAAGCGATCAAGATCACTCGTGACAAATGTTCCCGATTATGATGGTCATCAGTGGAGAAAATATGGGCAGAAGAACATCACAGGAAGCCAATATGCTAGGTGTAACTGACTACAAAAGAAAGAACACATATATCAGATTTTTGTCAATAGATAAGCAATAGTTATTCATAATTAATCATGCTCTACCCTTAAACTTGTGGCTAAGCAGGAGCTACTACAGATGCACTTACACGGAACGGAACTGCCCAGCAACCAAGACGATTCAGCAACAGGATATGGATCTTGGCAGTGCTAATTTTTCCACAGATGCTGATGGGGATCAAGGTGCAAAGTACACTGTCGTGTATTACGGTGATCACACTTGCAAGAACGGCGACAGCACCAGCAACAATATTACCGACCATCTGCATAGTCTTGTTGATAAGGATATTTGGAGAAGTGGAACAACGCGACTAACGGAAGAAATTTCAGAGTTTGAGACTGAATTAGATGTGCCGGCTCTGCTAGAGGTGTTCAACAATTCTCAGCTGAATTGGGAGATCGTATTCTAGCTTTAGCTAGCAGCAATATTAGTTTAGCTCGTAAGAATGGTCAAATTGGTGAGTGTTGGATGGTAAAATTAGCTGTCAATTTTTCCATGAATGTTGATTGCAATCTTAGCAGATAAATTAATTACCACAGGCATATTTTCATGAACGTCCCGTCATGAAGAGAGGTAACACGCCACAGACCGGCGTGATTACTTTGAACCAATTTCTTGCCTCAGTTAGCCCATAGAAACACAGGCATGTATATATGCCCATGGTTTGCACAGCTGCTGCTAAAATTAAACTCACTCCAAATTTTTGTAGTGTACTTGTGGTTTACATATCTTGTTTCCAAGATAAAGTATTTTTTGTTGACCTTACTGACTTTCTCCCTCTCTGTCTTCTTCATTTTGAGCCGCTCATTCCATGCTCGACATGGAATTTTAATACAGAAAATAAGCAAATATTTTTCTATGACAACTCAAATAGAGACCGAAAGAGACATGTTCCCAAGTTTCAACCACAACACCGTTAGGGCCAAAGTCGTAACGCGTATGGTCATTGGCACATAAACCCGGATTGTTCCCCCAAAAGAGTCTTAGTTGTAGTGAATCCAAGTTTTTTCCCTCTTGGTTTTTTGTTGTAGTGTAGTGATCATCCCAAATTCTTCCCTCTTGGTGATTTATTTTGTATATCTCATGGGAGTTCTTCCCTAGGTGTTGGTGATTTTGTAGACAAAAGGCCATAGCATCTTTGATGGTGTTTCTGACTCCCAGAACATATAGTAAAATCACTAAAATTAATTAAATTATGTGAAAAGGATATGCTTTTTTAACAATATATCCATGTGCCCGTAAAATTTCATTATTAAAAGAGGAAAGAATATGTGAGTTTTTCTTCGGTATCCTCCCCCTCTTTCCAAATATAAGAAATTGAAAACACAAGGACGAGAAGGATTAGCCAATACCCATTCATGCCCTTCAAATTGAAGTGGTACTGGTTAATCCTGGCCATGCGTGTGTTTTCATTTTATTAAGTTTGGGAGGAGGGAGAGAACACAGAAGCACACCTAAAAATATGAAATGTCATGTCATAGGCATAAACAACAAACCCCAATTCCACAAATTGAGTGCACCTCGGATGGTTAGGTTCCTTGTGGTGTACCAACCCATTTAAGTCCTAGACTTCGAATGTGTGCTCGCATTTACCTAAACTTGTATCCTTTTAGTGGTAAGTGATGTGACCTTCAAAAAGGAGTTGCCTATGGTGACCTTGTCAACATCAAGATCTGCCTGCTTGGTCTTCCGTAGTTGCTCATGGAGGTAGAGTATGCAAAAACACATTTTTGTGAGTGTCTGCGTCTGTGCTCGTTTTTTAAAATACCAATAGTATACAAAAGCAATTTTTATAGCACCAAAATTAGTTTTTCCCACATACCACAATACTTATCATTTGTCCATGAAATTTTGCATAAAAATAGAACATGTATATGGATATTTTGAATTTATTTCAGATTTTGTTAACATCAGAAACATCATTTTTGTACATGGGAGCATATATATAATAACATCATTTTGGTAGAAGGATAGCTCACTCGGAAAAGAGAGGAATAGTTTTGTAAATATTTCTAAGCAACGAAGTTCTCACTTTGTGATAAAAAAACCGACATCATAACGAGACGTAGATTGACTATGCCATCGGCCCCGAGATGGACAAACCATTGAAACTCTTCTTTTCCCTTGACAATCTAAAGACTCCTAAATATTTGAGAGGGCTCGGCAATTTAAAGGGCAATAAGATGATGAGTTGGCTCCATTTCTCCACAAAAACGAGACAACTAATCTCACCAAGCCACCCTTTCGCCTTAGGCTAGCCATAATGGAAGTATGATAACTAATATCATCCATGTCAGGTTGGCAAAAATCTCACGTGTCATATCAATTAATGAAGAAAGAGATGGTTAGCGTATCATAGGTAGATATTATATCATAACACGTAACGCTAGAAATCCTAATGACAAATAAATCTTATACACAAATTTACATAAAGATTCAACAAATCAATAAATATATTACCACTATGATATACTACTATATAATATAATGCACAATAGACATACTCCCTCCGTCCATAAATAAGTGTACTTTTAGCTTTTGCCTAAGTCAAACTTTATCAAATTTGACCAATTATATATATAAATATAACAAAATATACTAAATCAAATTGACATATTATGAAACTAAATTTGAAAACATATCTATTAGTATCAATTTAGAGTAATAAATATTGCCACATTTTTCTATAAAGTTAGTCAAACTTTACTAACTTTGACCTAGAACAAACCTAGAAGTACACTTATTTGCGGACGAAGGGAGTAGTATTATACACTAGTATGCATGATACTAGTAATATGATACTCCCACTATGACCAGTCTTAAGGTCTTCTGCTAGTACTTAGACCCTACGCCTTCTGCTACTTAATTATAGATCCTAGCTAAATACAGTTAATTTAGATGGAATGATACGTAGTATGTTTGTTAAACACATATAGTAGTAATTAAGTTGGAGTATTAATAACCTTTGATTAATATTTTATAGTGGTCAAAAATTCTTTAGGAAGGACCGAAGGAGGGAGTACTACCATAGTAGATCAGAGTCTGCATACCACTCCATTAATTTCTAGCAGTCCATGCAAGTTCCTTCCTGAAAACTAGGATCGAAAACATCATACTACTACTTGACTATTCCGGTCGATTGGATCTACTACATCTGTCACTGCATGTGGTGTAGGCAGCGTCGACTAAGCACATGAATCTATCCATTATACTGCTTGAGTATATTCACAGCCATATAGGACAACGTTGTGGCGGCCAAGCAGTCAGGCCCATCTGAAAAAAATGCGAGTTACAAACTTGGAATAAAATATTACCAAACTACAAGCTTTTAAACTACAGTTAATTGGATCTATCTATGCCACTATAATTTTCTTGAGTTAGGAGTACAAAAACCCAAGTTGAAAAATGGCACCCCAAACTCTCACATACATCTATATGTGCCATTTTATCCAATAGAGGGACATATACTATCCATATATGGACTTGTTTACCTGTATATTTTTTTTACTTCTTTTGGTTTTCTGTAAAATTTTAGATTTTTATGAGAGATTCAAATTTCTGACCAAAATTTGTATTTTTTTGCCGCCCTGAACACCAAAAGTGCTCCCCAAATTTGGTCACAGGGGCAATATGATCAATACAAAAATACACACATAAATACATCTATTGTTTGAACTGTTATTTTCTTAAACGAATAAAATGGCATAGCTAGAGGTATCAGGAAGTTGGAGTGGCATTTTTCCAACTTGGGGTTTTTTAATGGCATTCCACTAACTCATTAAAATTGTAGTGGCATAGATCCAATAACCCTTTGCAGTATATATAGCTCAAATATTAATGGTATTTTATATATTGTTAGTACTGTGGCGCTACCTAGAATTGAATATCAACGTATGAATCATGTGTAATTAAATTCCTTGTGGAACTTAATCGGGATATGTTTCAGCTCAAGCAAATCCTTATACACGTTGAGATCATCGCCTCCCAACACTTGTTGAGACTCATAACATTGGTGGGGGTGGGGGTGGGGGGGGGGGGCTGAGCCTCAAGGGTGAGGTACTGAGGTGTTGCATGCCTGCATCATCTCAACCCTGTACAGCTTGCATATGGGATCATGCGACCACCATCGCGTGTTGGCCATTTTTTGCCAAGAGCGCCTTCCCATGCAATGCCAACCAAGTGAAGAATATGATTTTTCTTCAGCATGCATGTAGCATAATTTCACCGTTTGGAAGAGGACACATGATCCAGTGAAATGGCACCAGTATGCCGACGCTGCTATGTAGATCTTGGAATCCACCCATCTTCACCGAATGGCATCCGTCTTTGGCAGCAACTCAACATCCCTCATGAGGGACCATTGCCTAACGACCTGAGCCATCCACACCGCTTTGGAGATGCGTGACAGCGCCCAGATCCAATTCCGCCGATGAAGCTCTTTCTACACCAATACGTTTTTCCTTGTGGCAATGGCGAAGAGAACCAAAAATTGGCACCCCAACCCCCCCACCTCACCCAAGGAGCTTATTTTTTCATGGGGAGGGATTGTTCCAAGGAGCTTATGTCTCGTTAGCTTACATGCTTTACATGGTGTTGGAGTACTGCAAAGGACAGGTGCACATGAAGTGAATGGACACTGAAGATATGGGATGGCTGTAAATATAAAGTTTGTAGATTTCCTAGATAGATCCTATTATTTTTAGATAGAATGTATGTAAATTTAAGGTTCCAATTGTAGTTCTGGCTTATAGATGGTTTAAACTGTTGTCAAATTAATTAATTGTTCATGATGTACTTTTTTCTTAATATTATACATGAGCAGTGTTATTTTGTATATTAAATGCCTACGTCAAGAAGACATGAAATTGTTTGAATGTTGTGTATTGTTTCAATTCGACAAGTTATACAAATATTTCAAATAAAAAGTTAAGTGGCATCAAAAGTGCAGTTTGAAGCAAGGATGTACATGAATGTATTTGAGACGCAATGTCACGCTGTTATGGATGGTATAGACTACGTGCAAATGCATATACGAATACGTCTTTAGCCTTGTAGAGATGCAATATAAACGTCTTGTCTTTTTAGACACGCTCACCATAGCGTATCTACGATCTTTGAGACGGTGCATAAGGAGACGCTCGTGAGATGCTTTATACAGCGACTCTATAGTGCCGTAGAGATGCCATAAAACGTCTTTAGCCCTTAGATGTTGTGTCTTTACGTGACTGTTTTGTTGTAGTCATGCCAAATAGGCACTTTCTACCACCCCTAGTGATCGTTATACCCTACGGGTACGTGACTTCAGCATACCTGGTCCAGCCCAGGGAAGACCCACAGCAGACATATGCTGGCCCATGAAGATTTTCGGGTGGCCAAGGCCCATGACGCCTTCGAATCCTTGGAGAGCAAGACTAGCATAGATAGGAAATTTAAAGGGATAAAACCCTAGAACCTGTAACCGACTAGGACTATGTCCGGGATCTGCCTAAGTCTATATAAAGGCCAGGAGGGCACGTCCTAGATCTCTCGACTCATACTTTCGCACACGCACCTCCACGCCAGATCGAATCTGCGCACCCTGTAACCCTCGGTTCCGCCGTAATCCAGAGAAAACAAGCAGGAGTAGGGGTTTCCCTCCGGGGGCCTGAACTCGGGTAAATCTTGTGTCCCCTGGTTGCTTGTCTGTTAACCGTTCCCCGATCTCCATCATCCCCATCTTCTCCAAAACCCAAGTCCATAACAATGGGCATTGATGAGATTAAACCTCGTCACCTAGTGCCGGTGGCGGAGCTAGAGAACTGATGATCAGGGTGCACTATGGTGCCCCACTTGCTAAAAAACTTATTTTAGATGCAGCACACGTGTTGAAAAAAATCCATTTTACAAAGAATTATGTTTTACCTGGTGTCCTGCGCACCCCCTAATAATGCACTTTGATCCGCCACTGCCCAGAAGTTATCTCTCCATGAAGGCTCGGAAGATGTATATATGACTGATCAACACGTCGCCATCCCCTGTGACAGTCTTTCTATTTCTGTGCAAGCATGCTATGGCAGCGCAGCCGCATGACCCTTCCGAACCTGTCTAGGTCAAGCACCCCTAGGCCCAGCTCTTTTGGCCTATAAATGGTGAGCCAATAGAAGTTTATTTCTCATCTAGTGTCCTTTCCAGGTAACATAGTGGGTGTGTTACCAGAAGGCCCTAGAGCAAACTGAGCTGGTTATAGCTTTCTTGTGATGGAACCGGTCCACTCAGATTTAAGTTCTAGACTTGACACAAGTTTTTGCATTACCTGGATATTTTAGGATTTAACCAGTGTTGCACTTTCAGTTGTTATGGCCGGACACATAACACTTATTACTTTGAAGGTCAAACTTAGGCCTTTGATTTCACAAATGAACTACAGGTTATATGCCATAAAAACATACTATTAAATGTATATTTCAGAAAAGTTTCTAATGGTACAATTTTTGTAACACATAACACTTATAGTAGGGATTGAAATAGGCAAAGCTAATATGATGCCATCAAATTTATGTTCAACTTTGTATTTAATTTGGTAGTACTAAATTAGTGTCGCGTCTTAGAGACTGTCCCTGTCCAAATATCATGTGTTTAATAACATATGGGAACGACTATAAATTAAAATCAGAGAAATTACTATACATCAGGAACTAAAAACATCATAAACTAAAAAAATGTCATAAATTAAATGCAAAAAGATTAACACGCAAAAAATAATCAAATATTATTCCTTAGTTTGTGCATATCCGTTGTAAGGAATTTTTAAAATTGTTTGAATGGTTGTTTATTTTAATTTATTTCACTAAGAAGATTTATTTTGCTACTTCACTAGAAATATCATATAACCAAACATGATCGCCATAATTATGGTTAATCATTTAAAGACAAAATCAATAGTGCCCACTAAATAGTTACTGAAAAAGGTTGCCTTCTCATGGGATATTTATTTAGCCTAACATTTAAGTTGAATCAACGTCATTTCCTATCACAAAAATCAAATACATGAAATACTATAAAAATATATCTCCTCATTCGTTGTCAAAACACCGAAGACGATGCCCTCGCATTTGCGAGGGCCACCATGGTAGTTGTTTTTTTAAAAAAGACAAGGCCCTAGAGTGTACCATATACCAATATGGTCGTCGTACATGTACGGTAGTTTAATACCCATTATTTTGAAAAATGTACTTTATTAAGTCTCGTCTTTGATCTGCTTTCGTGGAAAATCATGGGGGGGAAAGATACTTAGCCACTGACCTCAGGCTCCAAGCTAAATCTGACGATGGATGGACAGGAAGGAACAAATTATGAGCATGCTAGGTCCAGAACACTCCAAACAGCAAGTCCAATTAGTCCTCACAGAGATCGTGTGCATGAAAACGATCTAGCAAGCCAGAAATTACTATTTCACCTGACTATATTGTGGTGACATGAGCTTGCTTCTCTCACAGCCTGACTCCATCACATACATGTGCTCATGGCCGGACACATTCTTCCGATAAAGATGGACGGACACATTAGCTATATAGTTAGCTTGACCCGAACACATATATTTCTTTATGACAGACGGCATGCAGAATTAAGTCTTGAATACGATGGATTACCGGCCAGACTTGCTTAATTAATTTGATCATGGAGTGTCTATCCGGGGAACACAAACGACGAACCTGGCCATGCATCCATGCAGATGAAAGAAAACCATGCCATCCATCGATGTTGCTATCATCGAACTCGATTATTTAGCTATCGTCATCTCAATCAATTATCACATGTGCATGCGTGAAGCTGATCAGATACTATAATTAGGGCACAATTTCATGTGCCACTTTGCACACCCACGACCCCGTCATGTACGCCATAGTCTACGACTGACAACACAACTGCGAGCCAGTAGCCGATTGTCGAGTATTAAAATCTAGAATCCTCAATCTAACTTTGATCACACTCTATGAGCATGCTTAATCCGAGGATAGATGCACCAGAAGGAACCATGAAGGTAAAGACTTATTAGGCGCATAACTCACCAATATGTATACCAGTCAGTCCAACACACGCGCGCTGCATACTGAGCTCATGCATGAAAATGATATGTATGCAATCGCAGACTTCCCATTTCACCCTACCAGCAACATGGTCAAATATGGAGGTGACGATATTGTGGTGACATGAGCTTGCTTCCCATTGCTTGACGCGATCAACAGTAAGTGTATAGCCACCAGAACTCGTTAGCTTGACCTGGCACAACATATATTTTTGTTAATGACAAATGACAGTATACAAACAAACTGTTTCGGAAATTTGAGAACTATTGTGGAATATGGCAGAAAATATTGAGGAAAAAGACACCTCAACAATCAAACTCCATTTCAACCCGGAAGAAAAAAAAACTTGTAGTTTGTCTAGTAAATACTCCAACCCCTCCCCAAACCACGTAGTAAATGCGACTAGACCTTCCGGGCCCAACCCTGGCCGGCGGCACCCAACCCTAGTGGTTGGGGTGCCATAGGGTTTTGGGTGGGGCGGCGGCTTCCCCCTCCCCTCACGAGTCTCCCCTAGCTACATGGGGCCTCCCCTAGGTGGAGTTTGCTCCTCCAAGATTGCTCCCTCTCCCTCCTCCTATATAAAGAAGGGCAACCCCTCCCCATGGAGCACACAATTATTCTCTCCATGTGGTGGTTGCACCTCCATGGTGGTGATTCTCCATATACGCACT
Organism: Avena longiglumis; assembly: GCA_030063025.1. Taxonomy (NCBI): domain Eukaryota; kingdom Viridiplantae; phylum Streptophyta; class Magnoliopsida; order Poales; family Poaceae; genus Avena; species Avena longiglumis. Next base: position 70,239,157 of record CP125977.1, on the reverse strand, counting down.
CCGGAAGGCTGCATGATTATCACCATCGACGCGACGCTCTGAACGGTAGGACGCTGCGGGAGACTGGATGCATGCAACTTGCGAAGGGATCGTCCGTTCGATCCTCGCATTGGGTGAAAATTCTTCTCGTAGCTGGAAGGGATACACCTAGCTACGGGGATCGGCATGATCATATCAAAAAACTCCACTGAGATATCTTCCACTATAATCGTCAGTGAATTCATCTAGATCTATTAGACCTAGATCTTTTCTATTAGATATCTATGTGTTTCTTCTTAGATTAATCTTGGGTGTGTTTCGTAGGCCGATTTTTTGTTTTCCTATGCGACTCCCAATAGAATTATATTGAATCCCCTTACCAACATACAGAGAGTGTTTCTAACGCGCAAATTCTTACCACCTCGGCTAGAAAATCCGGTTTGTGATAATCTTGGAAAGTCCCATAGACCCTAGTAAGATCCACGAACAACCGTATTTTATCTAACTTGAAATTTCACAAAGAAATCTGTTGTCTCCACTATTTGAATTGAGAGAGTCTGGCTATTAATTCCTACTAAAATTCCTCTTGACCGGCCATGTTGTGGTAGACAATACCAAATGTAGTCTCCCAAGACAAGTGTTTAAGAAAGGGAGTAGCAAAGTTAGACCGTCATGTTTTCGACAAGACACAAAGTCTAGCCTATTCTCTCTTACGTCTCTTGGACAGTACGGTTCTTCGCCAAGTCCCCTAACCTGTCACTATTCCAAAACATACCCTTCATGATTGATGTTTGTTCAAATTTTTTATTTTAGTGCTGCGACGGAGACTAAGCCCATATCCATGTTTTACTGAGATGATCAGCTACCATTGAGGTAGGCTATATGACCTTGTCAATTTGATGCTACTAGAACTATATGAGAATTCTAGATTATGTGCATGTATTCCATATATGATTACGTCTATTTTATCACTGGATTATGTGCAGGCATTATTGCATAAATTGCATCTGTTGATACATTGAGGCATTTTAATACATTGCCTCGATAACAGATTTAGGGGGGATTTTACCGAGTTACCTCTACATAATTTTTGGGGTACAAAATACAAATTTAGGGGCATTTTAAAGTGACCAAAAAACTCTTGTAGTCACGAGTAAAGATGACACTTTTGAAAGTGTCCCAAAAGGTATTTAGAGGTACTACTACAAATTACAAATTAAAGTGTCCCAAAGACAGCTACCGTGACACGTAGTGCCTCCTCTGAGCCGCTGGCCACGGTCGTGATAACTCGGCGGTTAGCCCGTTTTTAGGTTTGCTACATCGCAGCCTGGTTGTGCTACAACCTACAAGGAAGGCCTGTAGTCTGGTTTCATCAGTGAAAACGAAATTATCCGGTATCGTTAATGAAAATAAGACGGGAGTGATCCCTCTCATAAAAGAACTCTTGAATACGATGGGTGGCCGGCCAGACGTACTAAATTTGATTATAGAGTAACGGGGGACACAGACAACGAACTTAACCATGCATCCATCAGATTTAGATGATCTAAAAAAGTCATTTCATGTGAAGCTAAAATCACCTAACACTCTGTACCCCATGTAGTTATCATCGATGTCAAATATTCAGCTATCGCATTCGCATCACAATTACCCCATGTGCATGCATGAGGCCGAACGATTATAGTACGTAGTGGAGTATTATACTCCCTTCGTTTGGAAAAATAAGATGTTTTAGATTTATGAATAAGATGTATTTAGACACTAAAAGGTGTCTAGATTTATTTAAACCTATATGCTAAAAGGTATCTAGGTATATTTTCTTTATAAACCTAAAATATCTTATATTTCTAAACGGAGGGAGTAGTTGCAACACAATTTTATGTGCAACTTGGCAGGATCAATTAGTTTATGCAGGCGGTTCCCGACGGTCTGCCTGGCCATATAGAGTATGTACGACTAAACAGCGGCAACACGGTTGTAGCACTGTCAGACCGAGTTACGGAAAACTAATTAGTTGAGAGAGAGATGGAGCATAGCAAGAACAGCAGCAGCAACGGCGAGCGGCGGGCGGCGGCGTTGAGGGAGATAGGCAGAGAGCAGTCCCTGGTGACGCAGCTGCGCGCCGTCGTGCTCCCGGCGCTCCAGCTTGCCGGCGACGACCGCGTCCAGGTCGTCGCAGACATGTTCAAGAGCATACTGGACTGCTCAGCCAAGGCCATGGCCGAGGTCAAGCTTCTTCGGCTAGATAGCAATAGTCGTTCTCCATACGACGACGTGGTGGACGACAAGAGGAGAGTCAGGAAACTCTTATCGGGCGACGGCGACAATGGCAAGCAGCGCAGGAGAAGGAGGTGCGGATCGGAGTATGTGTGTTACGTGATTAGTTAAGATGTAATTTGCCTCTTCTTAATCGATCATTTGTCGGATCTAAGCAGGAAATTGGACGATGACTCTGTCACGCTTGAAACGCCTGTTCCTGACTACGACGGCCATCAATGGAGGAAGTATGGCCAGAAGCTCATCAGCAACGCAAAGCACCCAAGGTATGTATAAAATTTCCATCTCATACACCAACTAATCAATAGAAATGCAAAATGCTCACATTAATTAGTACCATGACGATGATGATATGTCACCGATGGTTACGCATGCAGGAGCTACTACAAATGCACCTACATTAAAGAGCAGGGCTGCAGAGCAACGAAGACAGTGCAGCAACAGCAAGAGGACGGCGGCGGCGCCGATGACCCGGCCATCTACGATGTAGTCTACTATGGCCGACACACCTGCAAACCTTGTGCCGAGACTGAATCCGCCGCCGTCGAGACAGGGCGCGGCGCCGACGAGCTAGCACGGAGCGACGACAGCCGCTGCAGCAACATTTCGGTGACTTGCACTTCGGTTATCATTGACCACCACCAGCACAACCGAACGGCGTCCGTCGAGAGCGACTACAACCTGCTGGACATGGCGGGAGACTTCGCAGGCGTAGAGTTGAACGTGCCTGACCAGCTGTTGGATGTGGATGTGTTTTTACCGTTTGATTTGGACACGGATTGGGAGACGGATGCACATGTGCATAGCCTCCTAAAGTATGGGGACTGGTAAATAAATAGTACAACTCAGATCATGTGGAGAGATCATGTTAATTTATTGTGACTGCGATGCTATGGATCCACAACTTTTGCTCAAAGGTCAGTAATTAGGGGCGCCCATGCAACACTACAATACAAGTTGTCTGTAGCGGCACTTCTCTACAGATATTTTATAATTTCCCTCTATTAAATCTTCGTATAAGCATATAGAAGAATATTCCTTAATGTGACACTTCTTTGAGACACTATCATATAGTATAACTTATCTAGTCTTTCTGCTAAAATATCATGTTGATGGTCGATTCCATAGCATACTTTGTGATTATTAGCCCAAACTTCGCGTAAAGATGTATCCTAGAATGACAAACAAAGGTTCCAAGAGAAGTTTTCAATTCATAAACAAAAATGATTTTCTATTTTATTAGTGCAAAAAGGTGCAAAACAAAATTTGATGTTTTGTGAAGTAACTGCCGAAAATAAGGTGTAAAATGTTACGGTAGCAATTTTCACACTAAATAATATATCTTGTAGGATGTAACTATTACGAGAGAATACAATTTTTTTCCAACTTGTAGCTAAATTTGGTTTTATTTTCATTCAATCAACTTTACACAAATTTGAACTACGTGTACTATATAGTTTGGTCAATATTTTTTTGAAAATTTATTTGATGGTTCCCCAGTGTCAATGTGCATGCATAAAACTCAAAGATTCAACTCGTTTGCATGAATGTGCATGCTGGAAATTTTGATCATATTTTGAAACCTACCAAGAAAATTAAAAATATTAAAAGAATGAACAACCTGTTTATGAATTCTTTTTATGTGATGTAGTTCATAGAAAAATATCAAACTTGTAATATGGTTATTTGTATGACATATCTTGAATTATTAACCAAATTAGCATGCTCTTAGCCAAATTTCATTGCATATTATGTAGCAGTTCACCCTAACTGCGCAAATATGTGCATACCGGCATGAAAAAAGTCCCAAATTAGTTTCTACATTTTAACATAAAAATGGGTTTATATTTTGTTAGTGAAAACGTGTGTTTTTTAAGCAACTACCAAAAATACGATGCAAAATGTACCCATAGAAATTTTCGCACAAAATGTACCCATAGAAGAGATTTTGTATTTTCTTGACTTGTAGCTAAATTTGGTTTTATTTCTAAATTCATCCGATTTTACTAAAATCTGAACTACGTGTACTATAGTTTGGTCATTTTTTGGGGAAAATCATTTCAAGGTTACCTAATGTTTATGTATTCTATGTACATGAAGAACATTCAAAGATTCAACATCTAAATTTGAATATGGTAGTTTACCTAAAAAATGTTCTTGTGTATAGTAAGAACTGTACCCAACCGAATCGAACAATACTGGACCAAGCCCTATAGGTGGTATTGTGAGGTTGATAACACGTGGGTCCTACGATATCTGGGTCTGGATATCATTCACTCAATGTTGTTTCGTCGGTGTAAGAATTTTTTTCAACAAGACTAAGAAATGCAGTAGGAGCATCTCCTCCTGTATTTCCTAAAAAAATAAGACTGATAAATCTTCTTTGTTGAACTTCTTTCGAAGTATAAATCCCAAAATCCAGAACTAAATCCCTAAATCGTGGGTTTCTTTTTATGCAAGACCTTTTTCTGCAAATAGGCGCGGGACGCTTGCTACCTTATCAAGTAAGATTCACATCCCCTTGGATTCCCTCTATGAAGAACATGCAGCGTCATATCCTTCTTATCCACAGATGCACTCAAAAATTATGGCAGTGCCATCGAGTCCTCACATCAGAGTGTATGCATGCTATCCCATTGACATTGCTTCGTTTTCATTAGCAGCATGGATTCTCACATCGGTTACGTTCCTTTACCCATTAAACCTAGATTATATACCTTCCTACTTATCCTCCCCCTTCTCCATTGCCCTAACGTACCACACCAACTCCAGTTCACCCCTAGGAGCAAAAGATCTCTATCCCCAATAGCGCACTCATGGCCACTTTCCAGCTGTCGCCCACCATAGATGAGCTCCTCTCCCCTCTAGGTATGGACAATGATGATACCCTACACATTTGAGCCTTCACCGCAAAGAGGACACAATGGAAAATGGCGTGCACCATCCTTGACAAGAGATACATATACCATTACAAGTGCCACATGCACTACCTCAAATGAAATATAGACGGAACGTTGAAGATCTTCTTTGTCAACCTCCTTGATGCATGTCTGCTCTACTATCATGCCTACCACTACCGTTGCGAGATGGTGGTGTTCAACCGAGTCAACTGACACACCAACTAATGATACCAGTTCCCCAACAGCGGACGCTTTGTCCGTATCGTCTATCGGGAGATGCCAATGGATCTGGTGGTGGCGCCACGGGAGAAGGAGTAGGTGCAAGGAGGTGCCAGATCAGTAGGAGGTGAGGAGTAGCAAATATAGCAGGGTGATGTCAGGGTCGGGTTCTAGTGTTAGTTTAGCATTGAGTACTGATGCGTGCAGCAACACGTCGTTGGGAGACCCCAAGTGAAGGTATGATGTGGTACAGCAGCAAGTTTTCCCTCGGTAAGAAACCAAGGTTATCGAACCAGTAGGAGGAAGGAAACATCCCAAAGGTGTTGCAAGCAACGTGAAAACCTGCACAACACAAACTCAAGACTTTGTCCCAACTAACAGTAAGGTTGTCAATCTTACCAGTTGTTGTAACAAAGGATTAATTGTATAGTGTGGAAGATGATGATGGTTTGCAGCAAGTAAGCAGTAACAGTGGAAGATGTATCAATGGTAAAGATTGGACCGGGGTTCATAGTTCACTAGAAGTGCTCTCCTTATATAAACAACATGGCATGAAGAGTAAACAAATTACAGCAGGGCAATTGACAGGAACTAAGCAAGGCATAAGAATGCAATACTAGACAAAAAGATCCTATGAGATTCGATTGGGTAATACAACAATATACATAGACCGCCATCCAACTGCATCTATGACTAGAAGTCCACCTTCAGGTTATCATCTGAACCCCCTCCAGTATTAAGTTATAAGAAACAGACAACTGCTTTAAGCAAAGTGTGTAAGGTAAACAATCCACTTGTTCCATGAATAAGAGATCGTTGTTTTCTCCCTAGTGGAAACAACACATCTACAACCGAAGAGATTTCTGTCACTTCCCTTGGAAACTAGAGGCATGAACCCACTATCAAGCATAAATACCCCCTCTTGGAGTCACTAGCAACTACTTGGCCAAGATAGCTACTAACAACGGAGAGCATGCAAGATCACAAACAACACAGACATGATTGAATCAATAAGACAAAACCATTAATCAATCTGACATAGTAATCTCAATATCCATCGGATCCCCGCAAACACAACATGCATGATTACAAATAGATTAGATCTTGATCATGAACGGAGCTCACAAGATCTATACATGAAAGCACAACGAGGAGACACAACCATCTAGCTACTACATGGACCCATAGTCCAAGGTGGAACTACTCACGCTTCATACTGGAGAAGAAGGCCTCCGAGATGATCTCCCCTCCGGCAGGGTGTCGGGAAGAACTTCAGATCCCCACCAATCTAGGGATGATGGTGGCGGCTACAGGCGGTTTCGTGGAGTTTTGATCGCGTGCCTAGGGTTTCTGCATCGGGGGCTTCTTATAGGCGAAGAGGGACGCTGAGGGGGTGCACGAGGCGGCTGCACCCCCTCCTAGGCGCGGGATGTGCCCACCCACGCGGCCAGGGGTGTGGCCCCCTCGAGGCCCTCCTCTATCTCATACTCCGGCTTCGTGTTATCCACGGTAAAATATTGACTTTGGCTTTTGTCCCGTCCAATTCCGAGAATATTGATTTTCTGCCTTTCTGGAACAAAAACAGAAGAAAACAGGCAACTGGCACTATGGCAACTTGTTAATAGGTTAGTTCCAAAAAACATATAAAAACACCTCAAAGTGTAGAAAAAGCAAAGCAAAGTAGATACTAAACAAGCATGAAACATCAAAAAATATAGATACGTTTCTGACGTATCAAGCATCCCCAAGCTTAACTCCTGCTCGTCCTCAAGTAGGTAAATGATAAAAGAATAATTTTTGACGTGACATGCACCATCAAAACCAAGATCAAACCATTTGCAAGCATTAAAAGCTGGGATCAAAGAACTCTAAACATGTGCATGAAAGATGGAGTTCTAACAATAAGACAAAGTAACTATGCATGCAACATGAAAGGCTACAAACAAAGATCATGAATAACATGCATTGAAAAACGTTTATTTGTTTCACATACAGAAAACATGGCATAGTGGCATTCATCTTGTCCCTCATAGAGTAGCAAATAGATGCATATGACACCTTCAAAGTTCATAAGAGTGAGTAGATACAAGTAGCACAAGAACAAGTAATATCACGATATACATTAATAAATAAGTTTTGGAATACTGCACATAGAACTAAAAATGGCAACTATGCTCTCTTAATGGTGCCTAAAGGTAGAAGGTGGAGACTCAACATAAAAGTGGAAGAAAGGCCCTTAAGAAGGGATTTCAAGTTTCAAAAAGAGCTTCCAAAAATTATGGTACTTTTTACCTTTCAACCCTCATTGCCCCTATCATAAGCATCTTGAAGTGATTAAGGTTAAAGTGAACAAACTATGGAGTCTATGCTTGACAAAGTATAAGTTGGCAATATCATGTCCCTTGAATACGAGGGTCACACCTCATGTTACTCAACTTCAGTCACCTGTAAGTTCTTGTCATAGTAAGTACATGTGTATCATAGAGAACCGCCAACGGGGTACCCCTTGCACATGTTTCAAGAGCTATCCCATAACCAAAATGACAAGGCAAGCAGACAATGAGCATCTTAGTGATCTTTTTATTTACTAAGTGCATAGCTTTTTATTGAGGATGCTTCATAGATAGCTCATTATGGTGATGCTGCAAGTTTCCACCATGATTAGGCATCACTTAGGCTAGCGGCCCAGGCATTTCTCTAACACAAAATACATAAATCCATGGACTTACAAGCTCCCTCTTTATTTCACACTGATGACATCCATAGACAAAAGAGCATGATATCAACTGTGTACAAAGTACAAGTGCAATGTTGAAAATGTTCCCCATGAAAGTATGGTTCTTATAATTCCAACGTATAAGTGCAAGAATATACAACATAGACGACACAATGGTTCAAGTTTATTAGGGGCAAAGAATATAAATTATGCCATCAAGTTTGTGAGGGCTTTAATCACTAAGTTTTCACATAACAAAATATCTTTAATTGGAAGATAGCTGAAAACAAGAATATATTTGGAATGGTGTAACACACCATGCATAGAAGTTTATAGTGGACACTTTGGAATAACTTGGTTTCTTTGGGAGTTGGAAGCATGAGTAGATTTGACTCATACAAGTGGAGGCTAGCAAAAGACTGGGAGAACCAACTAAGAGAGCAATAAAGGCCATAATCATGCAGAGCGACAAAAAATTACTAATCAAAGCATAGAGTGGTACTACAAGTCAAGGACTAAATGATCATAAAAGCTATGGTGACTTCTCAAAGTCATAACATGGTGTGAGCATGTGCCAAGTACCCCCAAACAAAGCATCAAAGGAGAATACCAAAATACTATGCTTTTGTATGCTAAAACAACACATGATTCTTTCAAGTCACACTAAGAAATCCCAATTGTTTGGAACAAGACATGCTACAGCAATAATCACTAAACATAAGGTCAAAACAACACCTATCATGTCATGCTAAAGTCTAAGTCATAGTCAATGCGAGCTCCTCTTGCACTTTCAAGAAAAAACTTTCTACTCCTTTCTAACACCAATCGACTTATTTGAAACAACACAACGAGAACGGGGGTAAAAACTACTTTATTCAAGCAAACTAAACAACCTAAGCAAAGCAAACAAAAACTAAGATGCTCTAAGAACAACACAACGGTGCATGAAACAATAAAAAAGAGGTGTCTAGACAGACTTGAGCTTTTTATTGATGAAGAAGGGGATGCCTTGGGCATCCCCAAGCTTTGACGCTTGTACCTCTTGGATATTTCTTGGGGTGACATCGGGGTGGCATCTCCAAGCTTGAGCTTTTGTCCATTCTTCATCTCATTACATCATTCTCTCTCTACACCTAAATTTTTTTCCTTTATGCAAAACTTCACACAATCTTCATTAGCAACATTAGTGTATTCAAAAGATAATAGACCTTTGGGTTTATCTTTTGAACAGCAAAACTTTTTACTAAAAACACAAGATACTGTAGCAACTCCTTCAAAAAGCTCAATTCTCCAAAAGAGAACTCAAAAAGGAATCAATAAGAAGCAAATGCAAATATGGTAGAAATCTATCAAATTAGACCAGCAGGTAGAAACCAATTTTTTAGAAAATCTTCTGTTGCTCAAATCAAAAAGTGTTTAACTAAAAAGTTATCTAACATACTGAGGCTTATTCATAAATTTTCAGCTCAATCCGACTTACAGAGACTCCTCACGAAGTTTTATGGTGGAGGACAGAAATCTGTTTCGGGACAGCAACTCCCCAAATCTTACTTTCCTCTCATTAGAGGTCATTCTTGGCACAAAAAGCAAACAAAAAGGATAAGGATAGGTCATTACTGAAGTAATAACTTCCAATACTTAAGGAAACTCTTGGATTATCTCCCAACAAGTACTTTTCTTTAACGCCTTTAAGTTAGGCACAATAGTTTGAGAAAATGCTCACATAAGAAATATGAATCAAAGTAAAAGAGAGAATCAAGAAGCAAATTCAAAACACATTTAAGTCTAACCCGCTTCCTATGCATAGGAATCTTGTAAGAAAATAAATCAAAGAAGCACAAAGCAACAAGCATAGGAAAGCAAAACAAGTGCAACTTCGAGATTTTCAACATAAAGAGGGGAAACTTAATATTGTTGAGATACATAAGACCATGTTTCCCTCTTTCATAATAACTTTCCCTAGCATCATGAATAAACTCAACAATATAAATATCACATAAAGCATGCTTTTCATGATCTACAAACACATGATTTTATCAAGCTCAAAAATAGTGGGATTAAAACCTTCAAACCCACTTTTAGCAATTTTATAACAAGAAGACTGATCATTCAATGTAGGACAATCATCTAGAGCTTTATCATAAACATTTTCTAAGCAAAACTCCTTAGTACCATGCATTTCGAAGTTAGGCACAAATATAGGATTATCATAGATAACAGGAGCATAACTATTATCATAAGTTTTACCCATAGCAGATATTTCAAAAGGATCCACAGAAACATAACATTTATCCTCCTTTGGTAATGGGGGACAATCAAATAGTGTAAGAGGTAAAGAGTTACTCTCATTATAAGGTAGACATGGGTAGATCCATTCTTCCTCCTCTTGACCATCACTCTCCTCCTCTTTTTCATCTAATAAGCTTTCAGTTTCAGCAATTTCTTCTTCCATAGGCTCCTGCAAGGCATTAGTCTCTTCCATTTGTGGAAAGCACCTATTAAAATATTCAAGAATATGGCCATTTTCTTCCTTATAATTATCAAAGCAAAATTTAAGTATCTCATAAACCTCATATTCATAAGGTGCATCATCAGTATTTTCAAACAAACTGGCAAGTTCAAATGCACCCTTGAAAGCAATAAATTCTTCAATTTGTTCCACATCATAAAAGTCATAATTTCCTTTAACATAAGAAGATATGGTAACATTATCATTATGCTCACATTGAAAAGGCAGGTGTTTATACCTCCTACAGCAACAAGATTTATCAAAGCAATAAGTAACATTATAAGTAGAGCACACCTCTCTAGCAATAGTATTCAATTTATCAATTTGTTCCCATAAGTGTTTCCCTTTTTAAGAAAAACGGTGCTCCTTATAATAATACTTTTCTTCTTCCGTGAACCCACCTTGCCAATAAGAACTAGTTTCAAAGAAACCACCCATTGATAGAAAGCATGACAAGGCAAGGCAATAAAATACCAGCAACTAGAGCAGGAACTATTTTTTTTGTGTTTTTTTGAATAGAGAAAGCAAACCAAACTAAACTAAAAAAAATTGAGTTTTTTGATAAATAGAGGCAAACAAAAACAAGCAAAAGAAACTAAGAAAACTAAAAACAAAGTAAAGAGAAAGGTTGAGAAGGACTCCCCTTGTGAAGACGTCCTTAGCCTCCCTGACAACGGCGCCAGAAATTGTCTTGATGCGTGCAGCAGCACCTCTTTGGGAGTCTCCAAGTGGAAGGTATGACGCGGTACAACAGCAAGTTTTCCCTCAGTAAGAAACCAAGGTTATCGAACAAGCAGGACGAAGGAAACGTCCCAAAGGTGTTGCAAGCAACGTGGAAACCTGCACAACGCAAACTCAAGACTTTGCCCCCACTAACAGTGAGGTTGTCAATCTCACCGGTTGCTGTAACAAAGGATTAATTGTATGATGTGGAAGGTCATGATGGTTTGCAGCAAGTAAGCAGTAACAGTGGAAGATGTATCAATGGTAAAGATTGGACCGGGGTCCATAGTTCACTACAGGTGCTCTCCTTAGATAAACAACATGGCATGAAGGGTAAACAAATTACAGCAGGGCAATTGATAGGAACTGAGCAAGGCATAACAATGCAATACTAGACAAAAAGATCATATGAGATTCGATTGGGAAATACAACACTATACATAGACCGTCATCCAACTGCATCTATGACTAGAATTCCACCTTCAGGTTATCATCCGAACCCCCTCCAGTATTAAGTTGCAAGCAATAGATAACTGCTTTATGAAAAATGTGTAAGGTAAATAATCCACTTGTTCCATGAACAAGAGACCGTTGTTTTCTCCCTAGTAGCAACAACACATCTACAACCGAAGAGATTTATGTCACTTCCCTTGGAAACTAGAGTCATGAACCCACTATCAAGCATAAATACCCCCTCTTGGAGTCACTAGAAACCACTTGGCCAAGATAGCTACTAACAACAGAGAGAATGCAAGATTATAAACAATACAGACATGATAGAATCAATAAGACAAAACGATTAATCAATCTGACATAGTAATCTAAATATCCATCGGATCCCCGCAATCACAACATGCATGATTACAAATAGATTAGATCTTGATCATGAACGAAGCTCACAAGATCTATACATGAAAGCACAAGGAGGAGACACAACCATCTAGCTACTACATGGACCCGTAGTTCAAGGTGGAACTACTCACGCTTCATACCGGAGAAGAAGGCCTCCGGGATGATCTCCCCTCCGGCAGGGTGCCGGGAAGAACTTCAGATCGCCCTGATCTAGGGACGATGGTGGTGGCGGCTATAGACGGTTTCGTGGAGTTTTGATCGGGTGCCTAGGGTTTCTGCATCGGAGGCTTCTTATAGATGAAGAGGGAGGCCGAGGGGGTGCCCGAGGTGGATGCACTCCCCCCAGGTGTGGGGTGGGCCCACCCGTGCGGCCAGGGGGTGTGGCCCCCTCGAGGTCCTCCGTCTCGTACTGTAGGGTTCGCAGCATAGAAAACAAAAAATTTCCTACGATGGGAACAACTATGTACCAAGATCTATCTACTAGATACAAAAAACGGGCGGATGTATATCCGTAGAGAACATACCCTTGAAGACCGACAAAGCTTAACGAGTCCAAACTCGTGGTTGATGTAGACGATCTCTTGCCGATCTCAAGATCGAGAGGAAGTCCTAGCGCCGCAAAACAACAGCGCATCCGTGCTCGCACACACGTTCGAGGCACCGAGCAACCTCCGCCTCCTCGCTCCAGCGATGCAGCGGAAGCACAACTCTTTCTTGCCGAAAAGCCACCGGGAACATGTATCTCGCTTGTCCGAGACCATGGGGAATAAATTCTAGAGGGGGAGAGAGATCCTTCACGAGGAGGTGTGTGAGACAAGTGAGGAGGGGGGGCTCCTTTTATAGGAGGAGGGGGTGCAACCAAGGGGTGGCCGCCGGCCATGGGGGCTGCCCCCTCCCCTCCTTCATTCATGTGGGTGGACACTCCACTCACAAAATGCCCTTTAAATTCCCCCCACTCAAAAGTCCACTCAAATTCCCATTAAATTTCCACCAAATTTAATGCAAACTCTCATTAAATAAAACTATTTTATTTTATTCAGAATTTTGTCAATTACTTTAATGACAAACATTCACAAATAACCCCTTTCTAGAATTCCATTTCACATGCATAACCACTTTATGCAATTTCACCCGAAAACCTGTTTCGGTATCTAGTGAAATAAATTCCTGCGCTTGTTTATTCTTTCGGCATGAAACTTTTGCTCCAATTGGATGTCGGTGTCTCTTAAGTGTGTCACCCTACGGTTCGTGAATAATGCGGACATGATCGATACCCCTCTCGGATCAATAATCAGAAGCGGGATCTGGAGACCCATACTGACTCCCACACATTCAACGATGACTTTCTTGTGATCGTCGGAACCTTTTACGCTAGTATCTTAATCCTTTTGTTTCGCGATATATTACATGTCCGAGATTCGATCATCGGTATCTCCATACCTAGTTTTATCTCGTTACCGACATGTACTCTTTTCTTGTTCCCGTGATATAACATTCTAGTGATCAAATCACTTGCTTGCAAGATAATCAATGTGATATCACCGAGATGTCCCAGAGCATATCTATCCGTCATCGGGATGAACAAATTCCACTCTCGATCCATGGGCCTCAACATAACACTTTATTAGTTCTGAATCCATCTTTATAATCACCCTGTTACGGTGTGACGTTTGATGTTATCAAGAAACTCTTCCGGTGTTAGTGATTGACATGATCTCATGGTCTCAGGATTAGGATCACTTCGTAAGTTGTTATAGCAATATAAACTCAATGACTTTGATCGTAATGCTATACTTCGGATGAATGTTCAACACATCATTACACTAATGTTGTGATCCCGTTATTAACAACATCCAAACCTTGATCATCTTGTTAATCAACGAGCTAGTTTATGAGAGAGGCATAACTAGGAACTTTCTGTTTGTTTATTAAACACACATGTATTAACGTTTCCGTATTAATACAATTATATCATGTACAATAAACATTTATCATAAATAAGGAATACGATAATAACCACTTTATTATTGCCTCTCGGGCATATTCCCTTCAGTCTCCCACTTGCACTAGAGACAATAATCTAGTTTGAGAACTTTGCGTATTGAACACCTATGGCTTTCTGGTGTTCCATATACGCAATTGCAAGTGGTTAACATAATCTACGGATCTGACGCTTTAGGTCCGTGTGTATTTGCATGTCTTTGCGTCTTCACGCATCACTCATTCTCCAATGAGATGGCATTGTATAAATTTGGTCTTTCGGTGAGACCTTTAGTTCCTTGGGGTTAAAACACGTCGATACTATTGTCATACAATATATCTTTAGTGTTAGCCCGTTACGAACCACACCTTAGTTTGATAACAAACTACTTGACACAAATTCCTCCTTTGTCGCTACTATAGCGTCATATACTTAGCCTTTGTTGTAGTATTCGTCACAATGTCTTAACTTTGGAACTCTTCCAAATCCATCATGGAAACTTTCTTTCCATTTCATTGTGCCACTCATAGTTTAAATTGAGATAAACTTAATTTGTATCTTGTGACAAAACTAGTATCAATGTAACGCTTTACAATGAACTATTTGTAATTGTTTGTCACCTCTACACAAATATATTCTTAGTTCTTCCAAAAGATCATAAGAATATCCTCACTATCGTCCAATGATCATTTTATGATTCATTCTGGTATATGCTCATAACACTTAGAGCATAGGACATATCTGGATGTGTACATATCATGGTATGATTGATCAAAACATTCTCGTGGTTTCACTCATCAAGTGTCAAAACACTTGAATCTTGTTTCACTTATCAAGTGTCGATACACTTGAATCTTGATACAATTCCTTTCCATGCAACAAGAACTGTTTCTTGTCGTTTCTATATTGAACTCCTTCAATATCTCATATATGTACATTTGGCACAACCATATTGGCGTCACAGTCTATCCACTATAGACATTCACGCTAAATATTCGGGTTTTGCCTAAGTCTTTCATCAAAATGAAATTCTTAACCTTTGTCAATAAAAGATACATCATTTCCAATCAACAGGATGTCCTCCACATAATGTATTAGAAATATGTCTTAGCGCTCCCACTTAATTTCTTGCAAATGCAAGCATCTTCATCGTCTCCTGATGAAAACTCCTTTTCATCATGGTGAAGGTTCCAACTCCGCGATGCTTACTTCAACCATTAAAGTTTGCATGCCCTTTTAGCATCCTTTGAATTAACAAAACCCTTTGGATCGTGTCATGTACACGTCCTAGGTAACCATTCTATTAAAAGAACTTTGTTTTGTTTATTCATCTATCATATACCAAATTATATGTAGTGGTTGCTACTTTAATCCGTCCAGACTAAATATCGTTATGAAAGATCAAATCTTGTCATAGTCAACTCCTTGAACATTGTCGTAAAATACTTTACGACATTTCGACTATTTCATGGATGTCATCCATGTCTGTTTCTTTATAGATCCAAATACGACCGGTAGGTTTTTACACCTTTCCGGAGGGTATTCCAAGTTCAAAACTTGATTTCTCGTGTATGGAACTATCACGGATTTTATGGCTTCAAGCCATTTGACGGAGTCAGGGCCCATCATCGCTTCTTTGCATATAGTCGGTTCATCATTGTCAAACAATAATGATTTACTCTCAAATCTTAGTATTTGATTGTTTATCCGGCCGACTTGGTTCAATAAGAACTTAGATCTCCGTGACCACAACCTTTGCAGCACATAAGCTATGAGCATTATGGCAGCCTCCTAACCATTTCCTACAAGCAACTCAAAGACATTTAGCTAAGGTTCGTTAACCTTATCAAAGTTCTATTGTCCTCCCACTTAACATTTATGAAAAATTCCTTCTTCAAGAAACTTCACGTTTCAAGCGACAAACCCTTTTGTCTTTGGTGTTATGGAGGAATAACCAATTGTTATTCGAAATAACCTACAAAGACATGCTCATCCGACTTCGGTTGTAAACATCTTACTTATGTTTAGCATACCAAAATTTAAGAAAGGACAACTTGGGTTTTACCCCAAACATAACTCATATGGTGTCATTTCAACGAATCAAGATGGAGCTCTTTTCAGTGTAAAAGCGGTAGTCTCTAAAGCTTTAATCTTTTAAAACATAATGGCAGTTTTATAAATAACACCTTTGATCCAGCCATGTCAAACAAGGTTTCCTTACAAATCTCAAACACTCCATATTCCTATGGTGTTTCGGGAGATGTAAATCTAGGTGTTTTGCTAAACTTGTAACTCAAATAAATCCCTTTTATGATAAAATCATAATTCATTTATTTTTCTTATTACACTTGTAACTCAAATAAATCCCTTATGATAAAATCATAAACCATTTATTTTCTTGTTACAATGATTTTCACTTCATCTTGAAAGTCTTTGAAACGTTTTTCAAATATTTCATACTTCTTTCTCATTAAGTGAACATTCACTCATATTTTCGGAGAAAGCATATGAAGTTGAAACTCATCGCTTACGACTACACATAATGGCCTACATACATCGATATGTATAAATTCCAATATTTTAGTCGTTCGTTCTTCTTTGGCCTTTGAACGAAATTTTTAATTATCCCGAGGAAAGTCTCACAAGCGTCACTTGATCAAATCAAAGACTCCAAAAATCCATGAATATGGAGATTCTTCATGTTTTCTTTCCAATATAATTTAAACGGCGATGTCACTTTGTAAGTGATATTTCAATCATTTGTCTTGCGACATTTTAGCATTAGGTTTTATGGATGTGATTTCTCCAACTAGATTTGTAAATCATCCATCTTCTATGGAACACGGTAATTATTTGAACAAACTTTGTTCTCATAATACCTGATTTAAATAACAATTATTAAAACAAATCTTGAAGTCAAGCTTTGATGTCAACGAGAAATACAAACAACGGTTTGTTTGTTTTCGATGAACATCATCACATATTCTCTTGCTAGTTACTTAGGTCATTGTGGTTCATGAATTGCGTTGTTCCGTATGACATTTCATACCAACCAATTCGGTATCCAATACCCAAGAACCACATTGTTTAACAAGCAAAGAATACAACCATAACATGTATATCATATATATACCTAAATTGGATATTTCCAATCTTTTCTTTTCTGCCAAATATATTTTATAGATTCTCTTTCAGCATTTCCTTTTCCTTTTAAAAGAATTTATCAACATCAAAAGTGGCGCCATATACATGACACATAGTCCAAAGCGTGTATATTCAAATAATAATACCTTTGGACTTGCACTTTGAAGTAGATCACCATCATCAAATGATCGGTATTCTTTCAAAATCCATTCTTTAGTAATATTTTAGTGTAGTAAACATTTTACATACATATTCTATTCACCCTTATCATGACGACTTTCATGATCAAGCTACTTTAGCTTATAAAGGCGAATCGTGAGTATAACATTACTTTCCAAAACCCTTTTGGATGATTAGGATGTCTAGCATCTCCAACCTTCGCAAATTCTCATCCAATATGAGAACATATATTATACTCTATCATATTGCAACCAAAACATTGTTTCAGATATCGTTATATCTGCCACACATGATGGTTTCTGAAAAAATTCTTTCAGCTCCTAGATAAACTTGATATTAAAACAATCAAGAATCATGGAGGCAAACATGATACTTAAGATACTAACACTGGAATTGTTACTCTCGATTTAATACCAACTATTAAATTTCCCGGAGTAAATAGAGTTTGCTAAAAGTTTGCAATAGGACTTTAAACTTTAGATTGACACTCAACACAATACGATACCAGTTCGTAAAGTATATATCCAGAATTCTATAGTTCTATTATCTCAATTATAACTAAGTATAAGGCGGTGAACGAATGCCAATGACTACAACAAATTATGCAAATTCACTTTGATTTAATTTATGATAAATTGAGTTCTACTAATCCAAATTAGAAAGAAACTCCCACTCAAAAACGACATCCCTCGTGTCTTTTTGGTGATTACATGAACCAAATCCACTACACCAAGTCCGATCATCACGTGAGTCGGTATAGCTTCAAAGGCGAGCATCAAATGGTCAACATATCAAAACATATGACTCATGCTTAACCTTTCGGTCCGTGTTCCGAGGCCATGTCTGTACATGCTAGGCTCGTCAAGTAAGAACCTTAGTATTCGCGTGTGTAACTGTCTTACACCCGAGATATGCTTGTGGATTCAAGTACACCTGATCATCACGTGATGTCTTGAAGCGACGAAACATTGTCGGTGCATACTTAAGGAAGAACACATTCTTATCTTGATATCTAAATGAGGGATCATCTTATTTTGCTAATAAAACGCCAAACAAGCAATATAAGATGTTATCAAACATCACATGTTTATTAGTGAAATGTTATGGTTCCCGCAGATGATCTCTATCATGTGCATCGTGGTATGATCACTATCATACCTATTTGTGTAAATCCAAGGTCTATGGAGTTTACACGCTATGTGTGTTGTAAGAGTATCATCTCATACTTCTACTTACAACACTACCATATCATAACACTAGCCCAGCAACAATCTAAACTAGACGCCTCTAATTTATCCATTGCAAGTTTTACGTGGCTTAGGGCTTTAGAGATAGAACCGTTCTTACCTACGAACATGAACCACAACGAGGATAACCAAATTGTTGACAACTCGTTGCAAATTAGATATTGACTATAGTAGGAGAGACAGACACCCGCTAGCCACTTATGCAAAACTAATTGCATGTCAAGCGTGGAACAGGTCTCATGTGCGAGGACATGTAAAGTTTGTTCGGGCCGCTTCATCCCACTATGCCACCAATATCCAAAGTACAACTAAGAAGCAATAAAATGATCATCATCGCCCACATACTTATATGTGTACTACCCGTGCAAAGCATCTACGCATAGATCCGGCTCTGATACCACTGTAGGGTTCGCAGCATAGAAAACAAAAAATTTCCTACGATGGGAACAACTATGTACCAAGATATATCTACTAGATACAAACAACGGGCGGATGTATATCCGTAGAGAACATACCCTTGAAGACCGACAAAGCTTAACGAGTCCAAACTCGTGGTTGATGTAGACGATCTCTTGCCGATCTCAAGATCGAGAGGAAGTCCTAGCGCCGCAAAACAGCAGCGCATCCGTGCTCGCACACACGTTCGAGGCACCGAGCAACCTCCGCCTCCTCGCTCCAGCGATGCAGCGGAAGCACAACTCTTTCTTGCCGAAAAGCCACCGGGAACATGTATCTCGCTAGTCCGAGACCATGGGGAATAAATTCTAGAGGGGGAGAGAGATCCTTCACGAGGAGGTGTGTGAGACAAGTGAGGAAGGGGGCTCCTTTTATAGGAGGAGGGGGGGCACCCAAGGGGTGGCCGCCGGCCATGGGGGCTGCCCCCTCCCCTCCTTCATTCATGTGGGTGGACACTCCACTCACAAAATGCCCTTTAAATTCCCCCCACTCAAAAGTCCACTCAAATTCCCATTAAATTTCCACCAAATTTAATGCAAACTCTCATTAAATAAAACTATTTTATTTTATTCATAATTTTGTCAATTACTTTAATGACAAACATTCACAAATAACCCCTTGCTAGAATTCCATTTCACATGCATAACCACTTTATGCAATTTCACCCGAAAACCTGTTTCGGTATCTAGTGAAATAAATTCCTGCGCTTGTTTATTCTTTCGGCATGAAACTTTTGCTCCAATTGGATGTCGGTGTCTCTTAAGTGTGTCATCCTACGGTTCGTGAATAATGCGGACATGATCGAGACCCCTCTCGGATCAATAATCAGAAGCGGGATCTGGAGACCCATAATTGACTCACACATTCAACGATGACTTTCTTGTGATCGTCGGAACCTTTTATGCTAGTATCTTAATCCTTTTGTTTCGCGATATATTACATGTCCGAGATTCGATCATCGGTATCTCCATACCTAGTTTGATCTCGTTACCGACATGTACTCTTTTCTCGTTCCCGTGATATAACATTCTAGTGATCAAATCACTTGCTTGCAAGCTAATCAATGTGATATCACCGAGATGGCCCAGAGCATATCTATCCGTCATCGGGATGAACAAATTCCACTCTCGATCCATGGGCCTCAACATAACACTTTATTAGTTCTGAATCCATCTTTATAATCACCTTGTTACGGTGTGACGTTTGATGTTATCAAGAAACTCTTCCGGTGTTAGTGATTGACATGATCTCATGGTCTCAGGATTAGGATCACTTCGTAAGTTGTTATAGCAATATAAACTCAATGACTTTGATCGTAATGCTATACTTCGGATGAATGTTCATCACATCATTACACTAATGTTGTGATCCCGTTATTAACAACATCCAAACCTTGATCATCTTGTTAATCAACGAGCTAGTTTATGAGAGAGGCATAACTAGGAACTTTCTGTTTGTTTATTAAACGCACATGTATTAACGTTTCCGTATTAATACAATTATATCATGTACAATAAACATTTATCATAAATAAGGAATACGATAATAACCACTTTATTATTGCCTCTCGGGCATATTCCCTTCACGTACTCCGGTTTTGTGTTACCCACGGTAAAATATTGACTTTGGCTTTTGTCCCGTCTAATTCCGAAAATATTGATTTTCCATCTTTCTGGAACCAAAAACAGAAGAAAACAGGCAACTGGTACTGTAGCAACTTGTTAATAGGTTAGTTCCAGAAAACATATAAAAATACCTCAAACTGTAGACAAAGCAAAACAAAGTAGATACTAAACAAGTATAGAACATCAAAAATTATAGATATATTTCCGACGTATCAAGTACATGTTATGTAAGCTCCACCTTGTTGTTAGTGACATTAATTAAAATTTATCTTGTTTGTTAGTTACGTGCAATCACTTTTCTATTTCAGATTCGCCAGATACGGTGAAAATTATTCCATTTCATTTTTGTCACATATGCATGAACACTTTTCTATTTCAGTTTTGTCATATAAACACGCCTCAACTTAGTCCCTTATGATCAAGCACACCACAACTTGGCCCTCATCATCAAACGTAGACCTCAACTTGGTCCATTATCATCAAACACCAACGAACTTGCTCACCCCAAAAAATAGCTCAACGAACTTGGTCCCTTATCGTCAGACACCAACGAACTTGCTCACCCAAAAAAATAGCTCAATGAACTTGGTCCCTTACCGTCAGACACCAACGAACTTACAGACCTAACTATCACCCCCACCCAAAAAAAAATTCTACGACAGCGTTCGAACCCGAGATTTGTGCAAAATATATTGTGGCACATTTGCAAAATAAATTGTGGAATATTATTCAAAACATGTTACCACTAGGCTACCACTGGGATAAGTTGAGAGTTTTTCTTAGTTAAATAAACTTATGACTCTGGCATCCGGTCAGTGGAAGAAATCTTCTTCATCAACCGCATTGATGCTTGCATCGATCGTCTTCTCTACCTTATTAACCCCTGTTAATCCAACACACCGTGTCTCTCCAAAAAATAGCCATTGAGATATTCATTGTCTTCTATGTTTCTCTCACTATTTCTTCTGACTTGGAACGAAATTATTGCCATCGGCACCTAGACTTTCACATTCCCAATGCAAGTCTATACCAAAATAACCATCCAGGATCTCTAAGTATCCAAATCATGGACGGAGTCATGTTAATGGTCTGCTAGCTAGACTTCGACGACCTTCCTGTAGAAGCCATGAAGACCAGGGTGTTGAACTAGATCATCAATAGATTTGGCGACAAGGTGGTATAGATGATGCGCTAGGAGAGTAGGTCCTTCAACGTGAAGATGTGGCTGGAGGACCAAGGCGCCCTCCCAAAGGTGTACGAGATCGATGTTTTTTCGTAACAAACTTGGATCGCCGAGAGTCTTGAATCATCGGGTCACCATGCTTGTCGTCAACGGCACCGGTCGGCCACCATGCATGGCTGGAGAATCCGCCTAAAGGTTGTAATCTAGTATCGTTGAGAGGCGAACAAAATATATAAATTGGTTCCTATTGTCACACCATGGAGGCACAAGCGGACAGAGGTAAATTCTGGAAATGGACAATTTGGCGTGTCTAGATTCTGAAGATGGACAAGAATAGAAGCGTCAAGGACCTTGCTGAATGTGTTCTACTCCTTGTCTTTTATCTGTAATCGTTTAATAAATGGAGAAATGTGGAGTTCTACTCCTTTGTTCCCATGTACTTCATTCCACAAACACAAAACATGCAATACTGACGTTCCATCCAAACTTGGCTTAAACTCGTTTATTTCCATGGAGATTATATTGCCATGGAAATAAACGCCTCGTGGCTGAGTGGGTAAGATCAATCATCATAGCGTGGTGTAGAAATCAGCGGAACACGATCAACATGCCTATTGACCCATTTGGCATGCGCAGAGCGGCCACTTCAAGGCTTGGGAAGCCTTGGGGATATATTTTGTTGAGCATTTCTTGTGTCGTTGTTGACGTGGCTATGTGTACAGCCCCCCATAGACAGACAAATCCATTAATAATCATTGCTAACATGTGATAATCCCGCATGTCATAAGGCAGCCACAACTTTGTTGGTTTTCAGTGTTGTTGATGAGGCAACAAGGATGACTCACCTTAAAACAAATGAAAAGTTAGCCAGGCGCAATGGCAGTCATAGCCAGGTCCATCCAGCGGTATAGACATAACAAGTTGGGAGAGGCCGGTGGAATTTTTTCAATAGGCCGAATCATAGTGGCACAATCATATTTTCGACGAGAACTAGTTACATGATCTAAAATAAACCCATAAAGGGCGAAATTATGTGGTGAAACATGGGTACATATGAACCTAACTTTGGAACTAGCCCAAAAAATCGTATTTCAAGTCTCCAATTTTTTTTAAAAAATATTTGCATGTAGGAGACACATGTACGTATGTGCGTGCCAAATTTCATACTCAAAATCGGAAGTATATAGCTTAGACAATCATGACAAGTTTCAAATGAACACTATGAAAAAACTCCATCTCCTCCCGAATTGTATCTAACTTAGAGTGAGACAACTATTTGACTTAGGGGTGAAGTAAGTATAAACGAATACAGGAGTACCCTATGTTCTAAAAATTCACTCTCTAGAGGATGCTATACTCTAGCCAAGAAAAGATGCCACCGTATCTCACTACCAACCTGCAGTCATGTACTCATGGTGATGGTGTTCCCCAGTTCGGTACTTGATCCTGATAGCTCGCTCTGGAATGATACTCTTATAGTAGTCTATATATCTGACATATGCAACTAGCTATTATTTAGTGGTACGTTACATGTGTGTGATGACAGAAACCAGCTGAATTATGGGTTACAATTAGTAGCATGTTTGACCCACAGCCATCACAACTTTGTCCTATATGCATATATAACTATATCCATATACTAGCTACTTGGATAAGTGATGCTTGTAACTGCCAAGGGACGTACATGCACCCATCTGCCTACCTAACCTATACACGTATTAGGACACATCTAATTTAGTATAGAAATTTGTATGTTGCTAAGGAGGTATATAATGATGCATCAAAGTATCCAACACAATAATTGTCTGCCAGTTAGGCCCAACATAAGGAGGTAGTATCTAGGTTGACTGGTCCAACCTAGCTGCAAGTTTAGGTAGCCAGTCAAAAATAAACATTCTATTAGTGAACAAAAAATAAACCATGTTTGTTTATTTTTCTGTTTAGTTCACATGAGACCGTGTCATTTAAGTGTGAGACTGCAAGTGCATGGAATTTTCATATGTACTCCATCCGTTCCTGGAAATAAGGATTATAACTTTATCTTAAAGTAAAAAATGTAGAATTTGATCAATCATTTAGAAAAAACTATTAGCAACTGTAATATAAGATAGAAATTTTATGAAAATATATATCATGACATATCCTATGATATTGATTTTGTATTGTATATATTAATCATTTCCTATAACCTTGGGCAAACTATATATTTTGACTTTTAGAAAAAATTATACGTCTTGTTCTAAGAAACAGGTATAAACTATGTGCATCATCAGCCAACGAGGCGAACATTAAGATAGGTAAGTTTTTTTAGCATAAAATAAGATGGATGAGTTTTTTTAGGGAAATAAAAGATGGATAAGTGAGTGGGGTCAATGCAATAATGTGCAGGCCCAGTCAGATGAGCCAATTTAAAAGCCCAGTTGGAAGGCTCGTAACTACTAGTACTAGCAAGAGTCTATGGGCCATTCTATTCGTCGCTTTCTGCGAGTAAAACCATCGTATCACTCACATGGGTTTCCGCAATGCTGCGTACGAGCGGGGCCACACCGACAGGCAAATATAACGAGCATAGAAAACGGAAGTGGCCTTTGAACGGAGCATAAGCTTATCTTGCGTAGACAGAAATGCCAGCCCACTCGGCGAAGGTCAGGTACATGTGCTATTCACTAAATGAACATATGGGTTTATAAGTCTCTCACATTTTGAGCAAGACTTTCACCATGAATTTCAAGGACAAAATATGTGTTATATGTCATCAATACTATACCATTGAAAACTGTTGAGATATGTGTCAAGTATATGTACAAGCTGTGCTACAGCTGGACTTGTAAATAGTGGAACTTTAGACGCTAGAATCGAACACATGTAACATGTGCGCGACATATAAAAGCACCATAGGTAGCTAAAATGGACTAGCCTCAAGTTATAGCTTAGAACAAGAATGGTTTGAGGATGCTCCGGCACCCGTGGTAGGGGATATTGAACCGTCGTGGCGTTTGAGATCTGATGTGTTTGTTAACCTCGAAAAATTTGTCGTCGGTACTTAGTGCTTGGAGAGGGGTGACGGTTAAGCGTGTGCTGCGGATGTAAGCATTGATCGATGAACTTACCAAATTTTGTGCAGTGCCATGATTGTTGTCCTCGTATGCTCCGATGTGCATCTCCGACGATAACACGTGGTATCAGAGCGGGAACTAGAGGCTGCGTGAATTGATCCTGAGGAGTTGCCGATGTTGATGTCACAGACTGGTGCATCCTTGAGAGATCCTAACCTGCGGTGCTCGGGATCTTAGCATGTCAAGCGGCGACTATTGGTGCAATGGAGTTTTCTACGGCTTGGAGCAGCAATGGTGCACGTATCAAGGGGTGGAGCGGGGATTTAAACATGAGGGGGGCGAAGATCTATTTTTGAACAAGATATAAGACATAAATCACGTCGATTTACTTGCATCGAGGCATATCAATATAAATGTTTCGTGGTACAAAATTAAACCAAATTTTGATTAGATTAAATTTTAACTTGGACGCAAGCTGCAATTTTTTTTCCTATTTGTGTCTTCTTTTTTCTCCTTGAGATAAAAAGTGCATAACAGATTAGACAAACCCTAATCCTACTAGCAAATCGATCCATACTTTTATACGCAAGTACAGTAATTAACCAGACTACTAGGATGTAATCCATATAAGACACGGACAAAGAGCTACTGGTAACTCGTCGGTGTATACATACCTTTAGAATTGAGTGTGAATGTCTGATACTCGCCGGAACCGCAGCACCGCTCATCGTCTCATGGCGGCTGGCAGATGAACGATGTTCGCGAACAAAGACAGTCGTCTAGGGCAAATAGATCAATATGCGGCGGCTGGAGGACGCTCTGTCTGGTCAAATTAACGCACGGAAACAACAATAACCGTGATTTTTCAAGTTTCTAACACTCTACGATGGCTTAATGGGCTGGTTTGTGGGGGCTGACGTGAATAAGTAGCTAGGAACGCATATTAGACTTGGGCCTTTAATTCTAATTAGGAGATTAGCTACTGTAGTTTGTACGGCAAATGTATAGGAGGCGACCGTTAGGGCCATCTTAGCCCCTGCTCGCTCTTTGTCTCCGCCCCCAGCACGTATCATGCTAAAAAAAACATATTTTCATTATTTTGTTTAGAAACAACACAAAATAACCATGATCCACCCTGACGTGCAAGTTTGTCGTCCACGAGGCCTTCGGTATGTTCTAAAAGCATGGTAAATGAAGCTTTTATGTCAATTGTTGTTCTTTTAATAATATTCTTAGTTGGCCGGTCTCACGGTGGAATCTTGTTAGTGGGAGAAAGAGGAGCACGGGTACATCAAAACAAATCGAGTTACACAAGGACATAACGAGAAATGGCAGAAAACGGTGACGAGAGAAAATCACAAACAAACTGTGGCGGGAGAAAATGATGAAACAAAAATTAGCAACAAACGATAGCGGGAGCAATTGCTGGGAGGATTTAGGGAGGGAGGGCACTAACTATTCTAGGCTAGCCACGTAACTGCTATAATCATGCAGCCTTAGTTTCGACGACGACGACGACTTGTACCTATCGGCTTTAGGGCATATATAATAGTGTTGACTAAGTTGTCTATAAGGGGAGGTTATAAGTGATTTTGATGATGTGGAGAGAAGAAAGAGAGTGAAGCTGTCTATAAAGTTGCAGACAGTCTATAAAAATCTTACAAACAGCTTATAGACGATAATTTTGTTGTTATATTAGTGGTGTTTGTAACTTGTACTCATATAGATATTGCTAAAAATAGAAATGTTACGGACAGACCGGTGTACAAGTTATCTATAATATTGTCAACAATTGTATTACAGACATTACATGTCTAAACCAATGCTCATGCCCTTACCCAAACACCCAAACAGGTAGGATCTGGTTGGCTTGGCCGTAGGAGACAAGGACTCACTACAGGAATTGCAAAAAAACACAACTAATATGGTAATATTTTGCCTGCGACATATCGACTATCTCCAATGGCGCCCATCGTCGAACTTTGCCTATTTAAACTTTCGAATTTATTAATTGAAATCAAGCGCATTATAATTATATAATTGAATAAAGAAATAATATCCTAATTAAATTTATTTTTATCTTATTTCATTTACTTAAATCATATCATAACATTAAATAATAAACAAAAAAAAAAAAAATATAATATATTAAAAACATAAACAAAATATATATAAAATCTCAACAAATATATATTAACAAATCAAAAACAAAAAGAAAAGTAAAATAAAATATTATATATAAACAAAAAAAGGCATATAAAAAAAAACTTGATATAAAAAATACAATTCAAACTTTTACAATGGCTTATTATCTCATTCGTAGTTAAGATGGCTAGAATCAAAATATATACCAATGTTATGGCTACATTCTTTGTATAAAAAGTGATATTGTGCCCAGGGTGTGCTAGTTCGGTGCATTACGCATGGGGAAATGCTCAATGGAAGTATTTTTATATAATTTCATTAATTGTAGATTACTGATTATTATACGAGCATAAAACGACTATGGGATAGAAGCAAAAAACCTAAAAAAGCTTTAATAATTAATTACCACAACAAAATCCAAATAAAAGACCACGAACCTTAAATAATACCTTTCAGGGTGAAGAAAAATCCGGCCCACCTTCCACAAAAATACTGAAACCAACGATATAAAAATAGCTGGGTCGTATATATGTTTGTTGTAAAGTATGAGGTTATGTTTTTATCCGATTTTTTTAGGAATGCCTAATTAAAATTAAAATACCCAGGATATGACAACATGTGCATATCAATGCTTGATTAAAATTGCCAACAGTTTAAAACAATCATTTTAAAAAACAAAACACAAAAAAATTTTAAACGACCAAATTCACAAAAAACCTTCAATGCGGGTGATTATAATTAAAAAAATTCACAATAAGACAAATTGATTAACTAAAAATAAACAAGCCATCTCAAACAATTCACAAATGACAATGAAACAAGAAGCATTGGTGGCTTTAGTTATGTTATGGTTATATATGGCTTGATAAAAGAGTTAAATGTGATGCTGTCACGCTTCATGGATTCATCGCTATGTTTGATTTATCTATTTTTTCTTGGCAAATACAAGTTTTTATTTCGTCAATATAAAAAAAAGCAAAGTGTTATTCTTTTTATTAGACATAACCAACATACTAATTTGAAGCAACCAAATGGCTAATTCAAAATGCTACCACCATATTTTATATAAATACTATACCACCTTATATGGACAATATACCAACAAGAGGATCTTAAACCTTTCTGTCCACTCCTGGTGAAAAAAACAAATTCCTGTCGAACCGGTAGGAAGAGGGTCAGATATGAACTACAGGTACATGATCCGATGCTCATGTTTTTTTACAAAACTTATTTTTAGGTTGACAATATGCTATTTTATTAAAAATCCAATGCAAGTTTAGTGAGGCTCGGCCCCGAGCTAAGAATCTTCATGCCCGTCGTTCGTCAAAGTTTGACGATGGTTTAAAACAGGCATAAAAAATCAAAAATGATCGAAACAATGCGAAACCTTCGCGTGCTGTCATATTATGTGACATAGTTACAAGTAAAAATACCAAACTGGGTATATTGATAATGTCTGAAAAAACCCTTCACAAAATGACCTATCTCATTCGAGGTTTCTTGGCTTTCGGGTCAAATGACCAATGTTATGGCTAGAATCAAGACATAGTTTGTAATAATATTTCCATATTGTGCATACACATGCATCATGGGATGGCGAACAATATTGCGGGAGGAAGTTTTCCTTTTTATCGCACCAAAAAGCCATTTCCCATTTTTCGAGCACAAAAAACGGACGATTTTGTGAAGCAACCACCAAATGGCTAATTCAAAATGCTACCACCACATTTTACAAAAATACTATACCACCTTATATGGACAATGTACCAACAGGGGGATCCGAAACCTTTCCGTCCACCTCTGGTGAAAAAGACAAATTCTTGCCGAATCGGTAGGAAGTGGGTCAGATATGAACTACAGGTACATGATCCGATGCTCATGTTTTTTTTTAATTATTTTTAGGTTCACAATATGCTATTTTATCAAAGATCCAATGCAAGTTTTACTTTTCATCGCACCAAAAAGCTATTTTTTATTATCCGAGTGCAAAAAGGGGATTTATAAAGCAACCACAAAATAGCTAATTCAAAAATGGAGGGTTTTTGATTAGTTTATATGGATATAATATTTGTATTCCTCTCATTTTTCTGATCAATTTAGACATATTATTTGTTGAATTCCGATTTACAGATTTAAAGATATTAATTATTCCATATTAAATAGAAAAATACAAAAAAGTAAAATTATTATATTTTTATTTGAATTCAATAATATTTTTATTATTTTTAATGTTTACTTAAATATTTTTTTGTAATTTCAAAAAATACAAACATGTGACATGATGATATAAGAGTTAATAGGATTGATATCATAGTATTGACAACAATATATGAATTACTTTGCAAAAACGGATTCTGATGGAACGAAGAAATTAAGCGTGCTAGAGCTGGAGTAGTATTAGGATGGGTAACCGGCCGAGAAGTTTAACTAAGACTGAATTTTAATCAAATATTAAGTGTAATTAGTGTTAAAAATGTTCAAAGTGGAAGATTAACAAGTCAAACAACTCAAAGAATAAAAAAATTGAGAAAAAATAAAAAAATAAAAAAATTGCCGTCGGGGTAGCGTAGGCCGATAGCTTGAGCGTGCTCCGCCAAGGGAGTTCTTTGCCGAAGAGGCTACGCCGACTGAATTTTAATCAAATATTAAATGTAATTAGTGTTAAAATGTTTAAAGTGGGAGATCAACGAGTCAAACAACTCAAAGAATAAAAAAATTGAGAAAAAAATTAAAAAAAATGTTTTTGCAACCAGCCGACAGACGTACACCGACGGCATTTTGATACGCCGACGGCTTGAGCGTGCTTCGCCGAGGGAGTTCTTTGCCGAGAAGGCTACGCCGACTGAATTTTAATCAAATATTAAGTGTAATTAGTATTAAAAATGTTTAAAGTGAGAGATTAAGGAGTCAAACAACTCAAAGAATAAAAAAATTGAGAAAAAATAAAAAAACTTAAAAAAATGTTTTTGCAACCGGCCAATAAGCTATGTCGACGCCGCTATGCCGAATGCAAAGCCGTCGCGGCGTAGCGTACGCCAACGATATTTTGATACGCCGACGGCTTAAGCGTGCTCCGCCGAGGGAGTTCTTTGCCGAGGAGGCTACGCCGAGAGCAGCCGCCGGCGTACCATACGCTGAGGGTATTTTGGCCTACGCCGACGGCTTTTTGTCCTCGGTGTAACGCGCGCGTCTTATAGTGACTTGGTCAGTTTGGCCGAAAAAGGCAAGATACTTGGTCGGCCTCATCGATATTGCGTACAGTATAATATTTTTGCTTGGCCAAAGCATATTTTTGCAATTTCTCAATATTGCGTACAGTATTATATTTGAAAAAATAAAAAAATGTATTATATTTTGCTTGGCTGTAGGAGACAAGGACCGGTCAGCCACGTACCATTGTCAGCCATAAATAACGAGATTTTTTTACAAATATGACCCTCTGCAATTTCTCATCGCCAAAAATACTCCTCGCGCCACAAAAGCCAAAAATATCCTGGCGGGAGGCTGAAAAGGCGACACGTGTCCGCCACGGGGGTGGCGGATATTCCGCCACGTGGTGGCGGATGTTCCTTCCGCCATGGGGAATGGCGGGATGAGGTGGGCCCTACGGCCAGGACAACGGGAAGGTTCGACTTGGCGCTGGTGGGAGGTTCGGCTTCGTGCTCGCACTGGTGGGCCCCACAGCGTCATTCCGCCACCGCCAAAGGCGGAAGGAACATCCCGCCACCCCCTGTGGCGGGAGGAACATCCCGCCACCCCCGTGGCGGGAGGTGACACGTGTCGTCTTTTCAGCATCCCGTCAGGACATTTTTGGCTTTTGCGGCGCGAGGAGGATATATTTGGCGATGAAAAATTGCGGAGGGTCATATTTGTAAAAAAATCTAAGCCCCCACGCGGAAGGAACATCCCGTGTCCCAAAGCGAAGCCCAAGCACTCAAGCAGGGAGTGACGGGCTGAAACGGTGCAGCTGGCGCCAAGGCCCGATCGGAGCACGCAGAAGGCAGGCGCGCGAGAGCGATGCGGCCCGTGCAGAGTCCAGCAGCCAAGCGTGCTAGCAGGTCAGCCAGGCAGCAACGTGCGGTGCATGTCTTTCAGATTTTTTTTTGAGGGAGTGCATGTCTTTCAGCTGGTTTCCGGTGAGTTGACCGCAAATGCTATTTGTACCCCCTACAAGTGTGATTTCTCTCTTCGGCCAGCCCTGTTAATCGATGGGACAAGGACTACAAGAGATGACGACAACAGCGGGTGAGGTGACCACCAGAGACGGGGACGACGGCGACACCAGAGGACCTCACCGACGAAGGGGACGGCATGGCTCGTCACGGCGTCGCCGGTGGAGGTGAGGCCATGACCTCGCCGGAGACAGGGACGACACGGTTGGCCGCGGCGTCACCGACGGAGGCAAGGAAGAAAACTTACGAGAGAGGTGGGGTGGTGCTCACCAGCGACTCAAACGTCGGAAACGTATCTATAATTTTTTATGCTCCATGCTTGTTTTGTATCTACTTTGCTTTGCTTTGTCTATACTTTGAGGTATTTTTATATCTTTTCTGAAACTAACTTATTAACAAGTTGCCACATTGCCAGTTTCCTGTTTTCTTCTGTTTTTGGTTCCATAAAGGCAAAAAATCAATATTCTCGAAATTGGACGGGACAAAAGCCAAAGTTATTATTTTTTCCGGAGCAACACGGAACCACGCCCTGGAGGCGCCTGGAGGGGGTGTGGGCCCCTGGACCCCCACCAACCTTGATTCCTGCGCCTATAAAAAGCCCCCGGGAAGAAAACCCTAAACAATCCAGAAGAAATCCACAAAAACCTCTGTAGCGACGCCGCCATCGAAGGGGAGATTCGGAGGACAGAAAGTCTCTATTCCGGCACCCTGCCGGGACGGGGAAGTGCCCCCGAAGCCATCTCCATCGATCTCCATCGCCATCTTCTTCACCATTGTTGATTCCCATGATGAGGAGGGAGTAGTTCTTCCTCGGGGCTAAGGGCTCTACCGGTAGCTATGCGTTCATCTCTCTCTCTATATATGCATGATCTTGTGTGGTCATGAGCTTTGTAATCAAGTAGATCTACCTTGTTACTCAAGTGCTTCATTAGATCTCTGCTCTCCCCGTGTGTGTGAAAGTGACAGCGTGCACGCCATGGTGGCACTTAGGCTTGAGTCTACATAAATACTCTTTGTGCTTTAATAGATCTATGATTTTCCCCACGTGTGTGAAAGTGACAACGTGCATACCGTGTGTGGCACTTTGGCTAGATTGAATATTTGTTATGAGTTATATTTGGAGTTGGATGTCTCTTTGAAATTGTGGTGTTTGTTGGAACCATCTAGCGCTCAAGGTGACAATGTGGGGTTATCTAGATTGGGGAAGGCCCTACTGTGGATTAGAGTGTGTAACCGGAGAGTAGTTAAGAGTAGTATCATGAAAAGAAGATATTTATATGAGAGAGTGTTCACTAGTGAAAGTATGATTCCTAGGCCTTGTTTCTAAACATTGAAACACCGTTTGCTACTAGATCTATTGCATGTTTGCTTGCTTCCATCTTTGTTCCATTTGCCGGGGAGGTTTTGGGATTTTACCTTTCCTCCACGCCATCAGCTCTTTTCTGGCACCGTTACCCCATGTCAACAACAAGTCAGAAGCTATTTTCTGGCACCATTACCGCTTGTATTTCACTATCTCTTCATCGAACTAGTGCACCTATACACCTGACAAGTGTATTGGGTGTGTTGGGAACACAAGAGACTTCTTGTATCTTGATTGCAGGGTTGCTTGAGAGGGAATACCTTTTACCACTTACTCCCTGAGTTCGATAAACCTTGGGTAATCCACTTAAGAGAAACTTGCTGCTATTCTACAAACCTCTACACTTGGAGGCCCAACAACTATCTACAAGAATAGAAGTGCCTAGACATCTAGCTCTTTTCTGGCGTCGTTGCTGGGGAGGTAAGGTAAAAGGTACTCACATCCTCTGGTGTGAGTGCTCGAAGTTATTTCCTTTAGATTCTGCAATTTTGTATTTTTGTTTCTTGTTTTCACTAGTTAGGCTTAATGGAAAACAACAACAAAATTAGAGAGCCCTATAGCATTTATCTTGAGTTAGGACATGAAGGGTTTGAAGATAAAATTAAAAAACCTATGGAACTTTATTTGCATGCTAATAGCAATGTTATTAGTATGAATATTTTGAACACCATTGTTACTAATGGTATGGAAACTTCTAAGCTTGGGCAAGCTAGTTTTTATGAGAAAGATCTTTTTAGTTCCCCAGCTTTAGGGAAGAAAATTTGCTCTGATGATATTTTATCTCCCATATGTGGTAATTCTAATGATACTTGTGATCCACATACTAAAAGTGTCCCCTTTAAAATACCTATTGAAATTGTTGAATGTGTTACGAACAACTGCTATTTTGGAGATGGAACTGTCCATCCTAGTGATCATTTAGTCTTTATACATCAATTATGAGAGTTGTTCAAGTGTGCGGGTATTTCAATGGACAAAGCTAAGAGGAAGCTATTCCCTTTCTCACTTAGGGGCAAAGCAAGGGAGTGGTATGAGCTACTAGACGATCCTCATCATTTGGAGTGGAAGGAACTTGAATCTCTCTTTTATTCTAAATTTTATCCTCCTCGTGAAATTCATAAAGATAGGAATTATATTTATAATTTTCATCCTCATGAGGGAGAAAGTATTGCCCAAGCTTGGGGGATATTAAAGTATCTAATGCTCAAATGTCCCATTCATGAGCTCCCCAGTAATGTTGTTATCAATAATTTTTATGCAAGGCTTTCAGGACGACTATCTGGATACCTGTTTAGAGGGATCCTTCACAAGTAAGAAGGTTGATGCTACACTCAATGTAGCACCCCGGGTAAAGCCACTACTAGAAAATCGCCTGTTGTTTATATTTTGTGCATCATCATGACATCATGCATATATTTTGCATAAAAACTATTTTCGTAAAAGCCTAAGTTGTTTTCTAATTAGCCCTCTCCTTTAATCTCAAACTAAAACCTCGGTCTGTTCAGATCTTTTATTTGTCTAAAAAGTATTTACAAAATATTTTAAAAATAAAATAAATAAAGAAAAATGTTTTGTCCGGGGAGGCAGTCCGATCGGTCGGGCGAGCCCAACCGGTCGACCCCTACTACCCGCCCAAAAGAAAACCCTAGTCAAAATATCTAATCCTAAAACTACCAATCCTATTCTACCCACCCACCTCACCCCTCCAATCCCATGGCGACACCTCACCACACCCTTTTTCCCTCCACCTCACCCAACACACCACACACACACCACTCAAATTACCACGCCACCTGGCCCCCACCACGCTGCAGCCACACACCACGCACGCACCGAACCATCCCAGCAACCTCCTCTTTGACACTTTGCAGCCACCCCCTCCTAATCTTTTCCAAAACGCGATCAGGTCCCTGCCGCAAGTCCCAGTCCACCACACCTATTCCTCCTCCCGAGCGCCCGCGCCCTCCTCTCTTCCTCGATGCGCCGCCTCCCTCCTCCCGGTCGCCGCCAGAGCCGCTGCCCTTGCCGTCCTCGCTCGCGCCTCCCCATCTGCGGCCGCCCTCCCTCTCCTTGGCATCGAGATCACCGCGCTACCGGTCCTTCCTCTCTCGAGATCGTCCACTGCCGCCAGGTCCCGCTATCGGCATCTACCGCGTCCCCGCCGAGCCTGCGTGCTCACTCCACCCTGCCTGACGTCGCTCGGCCTCGAGGGATTCTCGCCTCGCCGCCCTCGCCCGCTCGTCGATCCCTGCCTGCGACCATGCCGCCGAGCTTGCTTGCCGCCGTCTTCCTTGATCCCCTGTTTCCGCGCAGCGCCTGTCGCTCCTCCTCACGCACACCTCGCCGTCGACCCCACCCCGCCCCAGCACCACATCGCCACTGCCCTGCGAGCGTCGGCCCTGCCTACCGGTGCTCCTCCACGTGGCCTTGTTCGTGTCCCTGCTGCCGACCGTCGACGTCTCGGTCTTCGTGGTTTACGTCCTGGTGTGCCGCGCGGGCACGTCATCTGCTCTGGTAGTTCAGTGTGTCGCTGCGGCCTGCCCACAACATGTTCGATGTTTTGCTTATCCCGGTCAATAAGCCTTCTGTCTATCTGTTTCTCTGGTTAGGCTTCCCTGGTATCTCTCCCTGTTTCCCGCAGTGACTCTGTTGCCGGCCTTACTTGGAGTGGTGCTATGTTGGTGGACGTGAAGAGGTGTCTTCATTGTGTCTGTATTAGTGTTGTGGCCGTGAAGAGTCGCCAAGAACGACTAAAGCGAGAGTGTTCGACGTCGAGACCTCGGATGCCAAGATCGCTTCCCGGACGCCATGAGCGTCTACCCGGAGCCAATGTCCGAGAACCCGAGACCTGAACCACCCCGAGCCTCCAAGATCGCCGAACCAAGATGTGTGACTCCTATCTTATCCGCCCCTATTTTGTAATATAACATCTATCTTGTTGCATAATTAAATTGTCATGCTTGCATACATATTGAGGATGTTTGGGGGTGTTTCGACGATTCACTAAAATTAAATATGGGGCCATATGCAGGCGAATCTAGTCTAATATTGGCTCCATTTAAAATTGTGTAGCGAACGGGTGACATGTTTTGCCTTGTTGAGACAACATTTAAATTGCGGGGTATCTAAACAACTTGAACCTATTAAATAATTGTCGGGACCCCGGTTCCTCTTAATATGGCCTAATTGCATCGCATCTTTGCCATGCCATACATCATACACGCATCATGCTCGATCTTCTGTCATAGTATTAAATAGTGCATCCGGTGTTTGTG
Source organism: Avena longiglumis (assembly GCA_030063025.1). Classification (NCBI taxonomy): domain Eukaryota; kingdom Viridiplantae; phylum Streptophyta; class Magnoliopsida; order Poales; family Poaceae; genus Avena; species Avena longiglumis. The sequence continues at coordinate 70,203,155 of CP125977.1, read as the reverse complement.
CTAGTGTTTTGCTTCTTCACGGACTAGGCCGATGAGTTGATGTGAGTGTCGACCCAATCTTCGGATGAACCTTCGGCAATGTTTTCAGGCGAGCATCTCCCCCTTTCTACCTATCTTACTTTTATAGTATTTATTCCCTCCTGTTGATCTATTGCTATCTGTGTTGCGATGCTCTAGTTTTCGTACCCGTGGTATCCCTTGCAGCCTTATATTGCCTTGGACACATCCTATTACCTGTTGTTTGGTAGATAGTTGGACCTGCGCGTCGTAGTCGCTTGCTCAAGTGCTGTTGCGTGTCGTCAAGTACCACAGTTGTTGGAGTGTTGCCGCATGTTTAATGTTAGAGATGATCATGGCTTTAATTACTGTTTAATAACTAAAATTGAAAGTAGGTAAATGCAGAGGTACCGGTGGGTAATAGACAATATTTGGATTTTAACCGCTCACTGGTGTCCCGTAGGACCCCGAGTTCTTGACACCTGTTCCGAGATCGAGCGCGCTAACCACAGGTGGGGTGTATGGGCACCCCCATCGATTAGTACCTGATTTCAAAGTATTGAACTGGGGGCCACAAAGTAGTTTGGAGCTTTATTACTATTCTGTACTTATGACATGCTTTACTACTTAATTTAAAATTGTGCGAAGTACTGCACCTGTACTGTTTAGGTAAGCGGAGTGTTTTCGCGGTATCGACAAGCCCAGTCACACTTTCGGGTTCCCAGTCGTTTACACCAGCGCAAACCACAGGTCCGTTCGGAGCCGGACAACTTCTATGGTAGCTTAGTGGGGTGGCCCCATGTACTTGCTTTGGGTCCGGAACGTCATGACTTAGGCCCGACATACCGATGGGTGTATGTTAACGATCCGCAAAAGGGTCGGGCGTGTGGATACTTTGGTGCACCCTCAGGTTAAATATTTTCAAAAAGCCGTGTCCATGTTATGGACGACTTGGAGCACAGTTCTCGATCATAGACAACTATAACTAAAGTTTACTGCTATAATTTGACTTGTATCCGATATGACTAGTAATCAGCTTCACCGCAACGGAATGGCTAAATAAAAGTACCAACAACTGCTGGGTTTGGGGATATCTCATGCTAACTGTATCTGACTAGTAAGTGTTGCAACTACAACGAAATGGTTAACTAAAAGTGCCCACTGCTTATTCTATCAGGATGACTATCTATACCTGACTAGTAATTGCTGCAACGATAACTGAATAAATAAAACTGCCAACGGTGTGAGTTCCTCGGTTGACTTTCTCGATTGGTCTCGAGGGGGAAACACCAGGATGGGTATGTGGTGGTAGTATCAGGTTGGTTCCGAATAGGTCTTTCTTACCCCTCTCTGATAGCCGCTAGTTGTATTGAGTCTCTATAGGTTGTTTAGTGCATGCCGCCGCTTGATCCACCATACCTATGTAGGCGAGGACCGCCAATTCTAGTCTCGCCGTGCATCTTGCCTCAAGATCGACCGCTCTCTTTTTCCTTTGCCCTTTGTCGGCACCCCTTTTGTGTAAGCAGGTTTCGAGATCGACGTCGTTAGCAGGGTTACCCTTCCGACTTGTCCTGGGCAGGGTTATGGATGCCATCGGTTATTCTTCAGGGCTCTTAGCTCAATTTGCATCTTGTCCGTACTCGGACGCTATATCGTTTTAAAGGTGATTTGGATCTTTGTATTGTATATCTGTATTCTTGACTCTTTGAGTCGATGTTGTATATATATGTTCTGTGGGTTCCATCGAGGACTATTGTGTAATGATATTACTTCGTTTTCCACCCGCACGAAAGTGCCTGGTGGGCACCTTTGAATCGTTTCTATGCGGGTTTGGCGGGAAGCGCTAAAACTTGCATAGGGCCGATTCTGAGGGTGTTACACTCAACAAGGAGGAAGAGTGCTTCGTTGGAAACCCCAAGAGCAAGGTATGAAGAGCACAGCAGCAAGATTTCCCTCAGTAGAAACCAAAGTTATCGAACCAGAAGGAGGAAGGAAACGTCACACTAGTGTTGGAAGCAACATGGAGACCTGCACAACACAAACTCAAGACTCTGTCCCAACGAATCAGTGAGGTTGTCAAGCTCACCGGTTTGCTGTAACAAAGGATTAAACGTATGGTGTGGAAGGTAATGGTTTGCAACAAGTAAACAAGTAATAGTGGAAGATGTATCAATGGTAAAGATTGGACCGGGGTCCATAATTCACTAGAGGTGCTCTCCTTAGATAAAAACATGGCATGAAAGGTAAACAAATTACAACGGGGCAATTGATAGGAACTGAGCAAGGCATAACAATGCAATTACTAGCTAGAAAGATCCTATGAAGTTGATTGGACAATACAACAATATACATAGACTGTAATTCAACTGCATCTATGACTAGAAGTCCACCTTCAGGTTATCATCCGAACCCCCTCCAGTATTAAGTTGCAAGCAACAGACAACTGCTTTAAGCAAAGTGTATAAGGTAAACAATCCACATGTTCCATGAACAAGGGACCGTTGTTTTCTCCCTAGTAGCAACAACACATTTACAACCGAAGAGATTTATGTCACTTCCCTTGGAAACTAGAGGCATGAAACCACTATCGAGCATAAATACTCCCTCTTGGAGTCACTAGCAACTACTTGGCCAAGATAACCACTAGCAACGGAGAGCATGCAAGATCACAAACAACACAGACATGATAGAATCATAAAGATAGAACCATTAATCAAACTAACATAATAATATCAATATCCATCGGATCCCTGCAAACACAACATGCATAATTACAAATAGATTAGATCTTGATCATGAACGGAGGTCACAAGATCTATACATAAAAGCACAAAGGAGGAGATACAACCATCTAGCTACTACATGGACCCATAGTCCAAGGTGGAACTACTCACGAATCATACCGGAGAGAGGGCCTCCGGGATGATCTCCCCTCCGGTAGGGTGCGGGGAAGAACTACAGATCCCCTCGATCTAGGGACGATGGTGGCGGTGGCTACAGGCGGTTCCGTGGATTTCTGATCGAGTACCAAGAGTTTCTGCATCGGGGGCTTGTTATATGCGAAGGGGGGAATCCGGGAGGCGACCAGGGTCGCCAAACCCTACCAGTGGGTCCACGACCCGAACACAGGGTGGTCGCCCCCAGCCATCCTCCGGCTCTCCTCTGGACTTCTTGTTCCCCACGGAAAGTTATTGACTTTGGTGTTCGTCCCGTCCAATTCCGAGAATATTTCTTTACTAACTTTTCTGAAACCAAAAACAGCAGAAAACAAGCATCTGGCACTGTTGCAACTTGTTAATAGGTTAGTACCAGAAAACATGTAAAAAGCACCTCAAAGTGTAGACAAGTAAAGCAAAGTAGATACTAAACAAGAATGGCGCATCAAAAATTATAGAGACATTTCCAACGTATCAGCATCTCCAAGCTTAACTCCTGCTCGTCCTCGAGTAGGTAAGTGATAAAAGAATAATTTTTGAGGTAAACATGCACCCTCACAATAAAGATCCAACCATTTGCAAACATTGAAAGTTGAGATCAAAGAACTCTAAACATGTGCATGAAAGATGGAGTTATAACAGTAGGACATAGTAACTATGCATGCAACATGGCAAGATACAAACAAAGATCATGAATAATATGCATTGAAAAATGTTTGTTTGTTTCACGTGCAGAAAACATAGCATAGTGGCAATCAACTTTTCCTTCATAGAGTAGCAATATAATGCATAGGACACCTGCAAAGTTCACAAGGGTGACTAGAAACAGATAGCACAAGAGCAAGTAATAACACAATATGCATCAATTAGTAAGCTTTGGAACATTGCACACAGAATGACAACTATGCTCTCTTAATGGTGCCTAAAGGTAGAAGGTGGAGACTCAATTAATGGTGAAAGAAAGGCCTTTTTGTAAAGGAAGCAGTGATTACAAGTTTCAAAAAGAGCTTCCAAAAATTATGGTACTTATTAGCTTTCATCCCTCATTGCCCCTAACATAAGTATCTTGAAGTGGTTAAGGTTAAAGTGGCAAAGCTGGAGTATATGCTTGACAAAGTATAAGTTGGCAATCTCAAGTCCCTTGACTATGAGGGCTACACCTCATGGATACTCAACTAAGCTGGCAATCTCAAGTCCCAAAAATTAGTGCTATCCATGTTCCTTCCAATGATTATATGTTTACAAATGAACACACTTGGGAATATAGCTATTCTATTTCTTATGATGATACTATACCTTCAATATATGATGATTACAATGATGAATATGATATTTCTAGTCCACCTACTATTGAGTAGAAAATTTATTGTGATTACAATATGCCTCCTATATTTGATGATTATGGTGATGAGAATAACAATGATAGCTATTTTGTTGAATTTGCTCCCACTACAACTAATAAGAATGACTATGCTTATGTGGAGAGTAATAATTATTTTATGCATGTGGCTCATGATAATAATGCTTTATGTGATAGTTATATTGTTAATTTTGTTCATGTTTCTACTGAAAGTTATTATGAGAGAGGGAAACATGGTTTTATGCATCTCAAAAATATTAAGTTCCCCCTCTTTATGTTGAAAATTTTGAAGTTGCACTTGTTTTGTTTTCCTATGCTGGTTGCTTTGTGCTTTCATGACTTGTTTTTTTACAAGATTCCTATGCATAGAAAGTGGGTTAGACTTGAATGTGATTTGAATTTGCTTCTTGATGCTCTCTTTGACTTCAATTCATAATTCTTATCTGAGCATCTTCTCAAGCTATCAAGCCTAACTTAAAGGCGTTAAAGAAAAATATTTGTTGGGAGATAACCCAAGAGTTTCCTTATCCTTTTTGTTTGCTTTTTGTGCCAAGAATGACCTCTAATGAGAGAGAAGTAAGATTTGGGGAGTTGCTGTCCCGAAACAGATTTCTGTCCTCCACCATAAAACTTCGTGAGGAGTCTCTGTAACTCGGATTGAGCTGCAAATTTACGAATAAATCCCCCAGCATGTTAGCTAACTTTCGTTGGTTCAACACTTTTTTATTTGAGCAACAGAAGGTCTTCGAACAAATCGGTTTCTACCTGCTGGTATGTTTTGACAAATTTCTGCTATTATTTGCATTTGCTTCTTATTGATTCCTTTTTGAGTTCTCTTTAGGGGATTGAGCTTTTTTAAGGAGTTAAGCTTGTGTTTTTAGTGAAAAGCATTGCTTCTCCAAAGCTTTGCCAGAGGTCTAATATCTTTTGAATACACTAATGTTGCTAATGATGATTGTGTGAAGTTTTGTATGAAGGAAAAATTTCAGGTGTAGAGAAAGAATGATATAATGAGATGAAGAATGGACAGGTTGATGCTTCATTGACGCTCGGTCTCTTGCTCCAACTTGGTCTCTCTTCCTCCTGTACCACGTCGATAATAAGAGTCATTGCCCAACACTTCACATTCCTTTCGTCCTCTGGATCGGTCATAGAACTAGGTCGCCTTCTTGAAACAAACGGCTTTTGACTCGGCATGTGTGATAGTGGCGCAATCATTGTTGGTAGATAGCCATTCTGAAAAGGGCGAGTTTGTGTTCCTTCTTAAGGAGATTATACTTTACTAGGTGGATGTGCGAGCTTCGCCTCGCCGTCTGTATCGCGTTAGATATCGTGAACAAGCACGCGAGTTTTCGGTCACGCCCTTATTTCTTTTTTATATCCAGTTTTTCAACACGTAGACCATTAATTGGTGGATTGTTGTTAGCACTTGGGCCCAATCGTATTATTAGAATATAAATGGATATTTCTAGGTTAATAAATACATAAATGTTTATTTCCTTTCTCTAAGCACATGATTTCTCTAACCAATAAATTAGCACATAAAGGATGGGTGATACAAAATTTAGAAACAATTATGCCCATCTGTAGTAAAGTTTGCAATTTGAGAAGAAGAAGAAGAAGAGTTGGGGAGAAGGAAATGGCAGATCAATCGGGGGTGAATTCTTCACTTACCATATTCACAACAACTCCTACTGAGGATGTCTACTTGTTACTCACAAGTTGAAGGAGAAGAGAGAGCTGAGAGTGGAGAAGAGGAGCAGATGAGAGGGGTGGATGACCTGAGAAGGAAACGCCTTTCCTCATCTCTAGACAAATACATACGTGAAGGTTTAGGCGGAGTGACCCGCTTAGGTGCCTTCCTCTTCCACGCAGTGCCTCCTGCAACGCTTATCACCGACGTCTCGTCCTCCTGCGCGACACCTCCGTCTGGAGCAACGATTCCGTGCACCCCTCTCCGCACATGGCCACACAATGGTCGAGATGAGACCAGGAGAGGCAGCCTAAAGGAGTTGCGGCTGGGCGAGCTTAGTGTGGTAGCAGTCGGAGAATCGTAGGCGTCAGTCAAAAACCCTAGCCCAAAGATCTTGAGGAATACGAATAGAAGGGTCAACTCTACGAAAATTCGCTTTAGAGTACAGGCTCCATGGATCCCATATTTTAATTCTTTTTAGATTCATCAAATATTTTAGAAAAATACCTACGTGCCAATAGTATGAAATACACATATGCAAAAAATTAGTGAAAAATACCCTATATTTTAGGCACAACAAAAGAGACAAATATAGTAGAATTTAGAAAAAGGGAGGTCCATTCAAAATTGTAATGATCTGAATTTTTTTAGGAGACCAGAATACGAAATATTTTTACATAAGATTTTGTACGCGTATATTATAAATCATTATCTCTATCCTAATTTTTTTATTGAAACTTTTTAAATATTTAAATTTGATTTTTCAAAAAAAATCCTCCATGGAGCCTGACATGGTTATACCCTGCGGGTACACGATCTTAGCATACCTAGTCCAGCCCAAGGAAGTCCCACGAGAACATGCGCCAGCCCATGAAGACTTTTGGGTGGCCATGGCCCATGACGCCTTCGGATCCTTGGAGAACAAGACTAGAGTAGATAGAATATTCAAAGGAGTAAACCCTAGAACCTGTAACCGACTCGATCTGTGCCTGAGACCTGCCTATCTCTATATAAAGGCTAGGAGGGCACGGCGAGGAGGGCACTTCACATACCACCGCATACACACCTCCACGCCAGATTGCATCTACGCACCCCTGTACTTTACGGTTCCACCGTAATCAAGAGCAGACAAGCAAGAGTAGGGTTTTCCCTCCGGGGGCCTGAACCTGGGTAAACCTCGTGTCCCCGTGTTGCTAACCTCATGTCCCCGTGTTGCTAACCGTTCCGCGATCTCCAGCATCCCCATATTCTCCAAAACCCAAGCTCATAACAATGGGCATTGACGAGATCGAACCTCGTCAATTGGCCCCGTCTATGGGAACTGGGGGCGCTGATTGTGCGATCGTGACGGTCCCAACCAAAGCGATCTACAACTCTGCGGCAACGGAGAGTCATCTTCTCTTCGGCGCCTTCGACTTCACCACCCACTCGCCAGCCACCCTGAAGGACTTCGAGCCCGTTGGCGACGGACTCGAGATCCTGTTCGGGAGCTTTTGCTTCCAGGTGGGGCAGACCAGCACTCTCCGCCTCCCAGAGCGGGTGCCCTTGCCATCGATCAAGCCCGCTTCATGGGCCCCACACCCCGTGCTACGCACATCGCCATCAACAGATGAGTCCTATGACAGCAGCTGCTGCAACTCAGATCTGTGCGATCCACCATCGGAGGAAGGGACCTACGGTTCTGGGTCCGGAAGCTGTGGCAACAACGATTCAATCTACGAGCGCCACCAATGTGCCGCAGTCATCCAGAGTGACGTGGATCAGGAGCACAACCCGCCACCCAACCCACAGGGTAGAAACAATGAGCGGAAGAAGCGGTCCCCACAGTGGACGACACCGATTGAGTCATCCACCTCAGCGAGGAAGGATGGGCTCAAGCACGTGAAGCCGTAGCAGGCAACACGATCCTGCCCGTGGGTGCCTCACAGGACCTACTGATGGCATACCACATGCTCCTAATCGAGGAGCACAAGAAGCAGGTGAAGATGCAAGAGGTGCTTCACAAACGCAAGCAAGCAGCCTCGGAGTCCAGTGCGCGGCGAGCCGCCCTCTCCGCCATGGGCATCGGCTCCAGCTCGCACGGCAACCATGGAAACAAGCACCATTCTCGCACGGAGAACATGGATCCCAAGGCACGTCGCGAGGTGACTCGGGCCCTCAACGCGTCCTTAATGGAGATGGATGCCGACGGCAACGTCATACCAAAGACACCGCAAGCTGCGATCATGGCAGCCACCGTGTACCTCGCATCCCATCCACTTCCGGAGGGGGACCCAAAAAGGGCCATGCACAAGTCCGTGCTTACCGGACTCGGACTCGTTGGAGCTGCGCTCCACGGAGAAGCTCCCGCGGAGCCAAAGAAGAAGGTTGCGGTCAGGTTCAACCGCAGCCCCACGCCCTCATACGAGGATGAAGAGCACGACCTTCCTCGAAGGCACAAGAGCTCGCGCCATCGCAGTCGCGATTACGACGCTCGAAGCGAGCTAACCCACCACAAGATCGACAAAGCGCGTGCCAAGCGTGTATGCTCGTCCGAATCTGAGGAGGATGACGACGAAGGAGAACTCTGGGGAGCCCGATGCTTCAGAAGATCCGTTCGGCGGACACGGATGCCGCGGAACTTCAAGCTTCCTTCGGACACTCCGAAGTTCGACGGCACACAGGACCCCAAGGCGTGGCTCAGGGACCACCTATAGTCCGTCAAGCTACACGGCGGAAACAAGGACACCGCCCTGCAATGCCTTCAGCTACAGCTGACGGGCGCAACCCGGATCTGGCTCAGCAGCCTATCGTCGGAATCCATCCGAAGCTGGGAGGAACTGGCGTACAGTTTCATCTGAAACTTCAAAGGCACCAGCAAGAGGCCAGCCTCGATCGAGGAGTTGTAGGCCTGCACCCAACGAACGGGCGAATCCATTCGCTCGTACATACTGCGCTGGTCCAACACCAAGAACTCCGCGGCGCACATCTCTGAGGAGAGAGCTATCGACGCCTTCAAGGACGACGTCAAATGCCAGGACTTCAAGGAAGAACTTGGGCGCGTCAAGCCCAAGACACTTGACCACCTCATGGACATCGCCAACAGGTGGGCCGATGGCGAGGACTCCGTCCATCGAGCGCACTCGGAGGAGGTAGATGACTACGGTCGGCGACGTGAATGTCGTAGAAAGAGAAGATCGCGCGTCTACGATGATCGCGATGGACCCGACATGGTCGCGGCTGGCTACGCCGACCGCCGCAGCGACGGCAACCGCAGCAGCGGTGGATATCATGGAAGTAACTTCCACGACGGAGGACACCCAACACATTCATGGCAAGGTCGCGGCCATGAAGACGGACCCTCAGCATACGACAAATTGTCGGGTCCATGCACCATCCACTTCTACATCGACAAGCAGGATGGTAAAAAGAAGGCAAGCCACATGCTCAAGGACTGCCGCGAGTTCCAAAAACTCAGCGAAAGCATGGCTCAGATGAGGCAACAATCCCCGAACCCTGGGTACGGGAACGCACCCGCACCAGGTGAGATCGCACACGGAGCTCCTCCACCACCACCTGCGGGACCTTCAAACCACCCAATCGCACCCGCGCAGAATAACGGTGGGCACGGGTACCCCGCACCGAAAGGATCACTGATGATCCAAAAAGGGCGCCCAATGAACAGGGTGCAGAAGAAAATCACCCGCCAGATTAATCTGGCTATGACCGCTCTACTCGCCATCCCTGAGTACCTCAGCAGATCGGAGTCCTGCATCACGTTCAGCCGTTCAGATCACCCTTGCCAGGTCCCTCGCCCAGGTCATGCTTCCCTGGTGCTCGAGGCGCTGATCGAAGGGTTCGACATGAGACGCGTCTTCATGGACGGTGGCAGTGGCATCAATCTGATGTTCGCTAGTACCTTAGCAACAATGTGTATCCCGCTGTGCAGCCTAGAAGAATCTGATACAATGTTCCACGTCATCGTCCCAGGAAAGAGTGTATTCCCCCTGGGAAAGATATGGCTCGACGTATTCTTTGGCAAGCCGGATAACTTCCGGTGCGAGCGACTCGAGTTCGAAGTGGTGGACTGGCCATCACAATACCACGCCATCCTCGGGCGTGTGGCATTCGCACGATTCCTGGCAGTATCGCACTACGCGTACCTGCTACTCAAAATGCCAGGACCCAAGAGCGTCATCACGATCCACGGGAGCTTCACCCGATCAGACCGCTGTGACAGGGACTTCAACAGAATCTCCCAGTCATTCGGCATGCAGGAGGAATGTTGGAGATATGCCCTAGAGGCAATAATAAATGTAGTTATTATTATATCTTTGTGTTTATGATAAATGTTTACATTCATGCTATAATAGTATTAACAAGGAAACATTAATACTTGTGTGATTTGTAAACTTAAATTGAAGTCCCTAGTAAAGCCTCTTCATAATACTAGCTTGTTGGTTAATAAATGATTGTGGTTTCCCTATCATGAACATTGAGATGTTATTAACAACAAGATCATATCGTTAGGAGAATGGTATGATGGACATACTCCTATAGATGCGTAGCATAAAGATCAAGTCATTTTAATAAGTTCAATTGCTATATGCTTTCTGATACATAGTAACCTAATTCCTTCGACCATGAGATCATGCTTATCACCATCACCGGAAGGATGCTTTGATGACATCAAACACCACACCGTAACTGGGTGGTTATAAAGGTGGCATTGAGTGTTCGGAAAGTATTGGTTGAGACACATGGATCAAGAGTGGGATTTGTCCATCCATATGACGGATAGATATACTCTGGGCCCTCTCGGTGGAATGTCATCCAATTAGCTTGCAAGCATGTGAATGGCTCACAAGGGATCACATATCACGGGAACGAGAAAAGAGTACTTATCGATGTGAGGTTGAACTAGGTATGCAGAGATACCGACAATCAAAACCTCGGATAAGTAAACTATCGTGAGACAATGGGAAATTGGTATCGTATGTAAGTGGTTCATTCGATCGCAAAGTAATCATAGAAATATGTGGGAGCCATATGAATTTCCAGATTCCTCTATTGGTTATTGTTCGGAGAAGTGTCTCGATCATGTCCGCATAATTCACGAACCGTAGGGAGACACACTTAAGGATTCGACGTTGTTGAGTAGTTATGGAATCATGAGTAAGAGACTGAATGTTGTTCGGAGTCTCGGATGGGATCCGGGATATCACGAGGAGATCCGGAATGGTCCGGAGAATGAGATTCATATAAGGAAAGTCATGTTTCGGGGTTGGAGAATGGTTCCGGTGTTTTCATCGGGAATGTTCTAGAAGGTTCCGGAATGTCCGGCACTCCGGAGAGGAAGGGTACATGAATGTGTCATAACAAGTTGGAATGGTTGCATCATGTACTAGGTGTCATCGCTGAACAAAATAAAGGGTTAAATCAAATCCTAGTTTGAAAAGTCAAACGTCAATTTGAAAAGTCAAACGACTATTTTGTTTGGTGGAGGGAGAGTAGGAAACCTACTTGGGGAGGAGTTCCTCTCCCTCCACCGCCGTCCCTTGCAGACCGAGTTGGGAAGGTACTCCCCTCCCCTTGACGCGCCCCCTCCACCTATATAAGGAGGGGCAGGGCTGTCCCTCCAAGACCTACACCTTGCCCCTCTAAACCCTAACCCTAGCCGCCGCCGCCCTAGGGTTTCTCCCAAGCCGCCGAGTTGGGGCTTCTAGTTGCCCTAGCCGCCGGCCTAGCCCCTTCTACTTGGTGCGTCTAAACCCTAGATCACCGAGGGCTCTCTCATAGTCCACCATACTGCTCGGCTGGCGAAGCCTGAGATCTCCCTCTACTTCCTGTACCACGCCGTCGTCTTGGGAATCACGAGAGAGTGCTACAACCTCTGCTTTCTGGAACAAGGGAGAGGAAGGTTTTCGAGTAATCGACGTGACCGATCATGAAGCGCTTAACGCAACGCCATAAGGATCATCTACGCGATCTTGAGATCGGCAAGAGTACGACTACATCACCCACGAGAATCCGCTCTCGTTAAACACTTTGGAATCTTCGAGGGTGAGTTATTCCATCGACTCTTTGCTACAATCTAGTAGATAGATCTTGGCTTGTTTGTTTGTATGCGATAGAAAATTTTTGTTTTCCATGCTACGAATCCCTATAGTGGTATCAGAGCCGTGTCTATATGTAGATATGTTGCACGAGTAGAACACAATGGTCATTGTGGGCGGTGGTGCTTTTATTATCAATTGCTTCTTGTGTACTTTGCATCTTGCGGTATGGTGGGATGAAGCGGCTCGGGCTAACCTTACATGACATCGTTCATGAGACTTGCTCCACGCTCAACATGCAACTTGTATTGCATAAGTGGCTTTGCGGGTGTTTGTCTCTCCCATTATAGTATAGATCCAATTTACAATGGCACTTGATAGTTCAAACATCAACGTTGTGGTTCTTGTTCGTAAGTTAGATCGACACTTACTGAAAGCCCCAAACCACGTAAAATATGCAAAGAAATTAGAGGCGTCTAACTTTGTTTTGCAGGGGTGTGCTGTGATGTGATATGGCCATGATTGTGATTATATTTGATGTATGCAATGTTCCTTATTGTAAGTTGGCAACCGGCTGGAGCCATATGGTTGTCTTTAATTTATGTTAAGACCCGCGTGCCTATTCAAAGTAGTTGTAATAGTTGAAGCCGGTGGACGACAACCATGGAGCAGCGTTATTGACCTTGATGCAATGCCGGTGATGATGGAGATCATGTTCGTGCTTAAAGATGGAGATCGGAAGCACAAAGAAGAAAGGCCATATCATATCACATATTATGAATTGCATGTGATGTTAATCTTGTATGCATCTTGTATTGCTTAGTTAACGACGGTAGCATTATAAGATCACATAAATTTCAAGTTCTAAAGTGTTCATCCTTAGTAAGCACCATTTCTAAAGCTTGTTGTTTCGAAACACCACGTGATGATCGAGTGTGTTAGATTCTGCAAGTGTATACAACGTGAGAAAGCCATATTTGCTCATGCGGAAGCTAAGGTTTGATCTTGAAGAGCCTAGCATGTACAGACATGGTCTCGGAACACGGATCACCAAAAGGTAAAGCATGAATCATATAGTAGATATGATGAACATGTCGATTGTTCGCCATTGAAGCTATATCAACTCTCGTGATGATCGGTGTTGATATGGTGGATTTGGTTCATGTGATCACTAAAACAATGTGAGGGATATGGTTTTGAGTGGTAGTTCACCTATATTAATTTAACTATTAATTAGAACTCAATTTATCATAAACTTAGTCTAAACTATTGCAAATATGTTGTAGATCAATGGCGGCCCCTACCATCAACTTTAATGTGTTCCTAGAGAAAGAAAAGTTGAAAAACAATGGAAGCAACTTCGCGGATTGGTTCCGCAATTTGAGGATTGTCCTCAATGCTGGTAATTTGACCTATGTGCTGGATGCACCGCTAGGTGACCCGCCTGCAGCTTATGCTACTGATGAAGTAAATAACGTTTACCTCGCTCGGAAGAATCAGTACTCCACAGTTCAGTGTGCTATCTTGTATGGTTTAGAATCGGAGCTTCAGAAAAGGTTTGAGAATTCAGAACCACATGATATTTTCCGTGAACTCAAATTGATCTTTGAGACTCACGCGGCAGTTGAGAGCTATGAGGCTTCTGAAAAGTTCTTTAACTGCAAGATGGAAGAGGGCATCTCCGTCAGTGAGCATGTGCTTAAGATGTCTGGGCATGCAAACAAACTTCAAAGCTTGGGTATAGTGATTCCTAATGCTTTGGGGATTTACCGTGTCCTCCAATCACTACCACCAAGTTACAAGAACTTTGTGATGAACTACAATATGCAAAACATGAACAAGCTGTTGCCAGAACTCTTCTCCATGTTAAAATCTGCAGAAGTGGAGATCAAGAAAGAGCACCAAGTGTTGATGGTCAATAAGACCACCAAATTCAAGAAAGGCAAGTCTAAGCAAAAGGGACACTTCAAGAAGGGTGGTAAGTGAAGGGAATATGCCCTGAGAGGCAATAATGAAGTGTTTATTATGTGTATTCCAAGTATATGATAGATGTTTATTTTACATGCTATAATTGTATTAATATGGAAACATTAATACATGTGTGTTTAATAAACAAACAGAAAGTTCCTAGTTATGCCTCTCTCATAAACTAGCTCGTTGATTAACAAGATGATCAAGGTTTCCTGATCATGGACATTGGATGTTGTTAATAACGAGATCACAACATTAGTGTAATGGTATGATGAACATTCATCCGAAGTATAGCATTACAATCAAAGTCATTGAGTTTATATTGCTATAACAACTTACGAAGTGATCCTAATCCTTAGACCATGAGATCATGTCAATCACTAACACCGGAAGAGTTTCTTGATAACATCAAACGTCACACCGTAACAGGGTGATTATAAAGATGGATTCAGAACTAATAAAGTGTTATGATGAGGCTCATGGATCGAGAGTGGAATTTGTTCATCCCGATGACGGATAGATATACTCTGGGCCCTCTCGGTGATATCACATTGATTATCTTGCAAGCAAGTGATTTGATCACTAGAATGTTATATCACAGGAACGAGAAAAGAGTGCATGTCGATAACAAGATCAAACTAGGTATGGAGATACCGATGATCGAATCTCGGACATGTAATGTATCGTGAAACAAAGGGATTAAGATACTAGCGTAAAAGGTTCCGACGATCACAAGAAAGTCATCGTTGAATGTGTGGGAGTCAGTATGGGTCTCCAGATCCCGCTTCTGATTATTGATCCGAGAGGGGTCTCGATCATGTCCGCATTATTCACGGACCGTAGGGTGACACACTTAAGAGACACCGACATCCAATTGGATCAAAAGTTTCATGCCGAAAGAATGAACAAGAGCAGGAATTTATTTCATTAGATACCGAAACAGGTTTTCGGGTGAAATTGCATCAAGTGGTTATGCATGTGAAATGGAATTCTAGCAAGGGGTTATTTGTGAATGTTTGTCATTAAAGTAATTGACAAAATTCTGAATAAAATAAAAGAGTTTTATTTAATGAGAGTTTGCATTAAATTTGGTGGAAATTTAATGGGAATTTGAGTGGACTTTTGAGTGGAGGGAATTTAAAGGACTTTTGTGAGCGGAGTGTCCACCCACATGAAGAGGGAAGGGGAAGGAGGCAGCCCCATGCGCCGGCCACCCCCTTGGGGTTCCCCCTCCTCCTATAAAAGGAGCCCCCCTCCTCACTTGTCTCTGACACCTCCTCGTGAAGGATCTCTCTCCCCCTCTAGAATTTATCCCCCATGGTCTCGGACTAGCGAGATACATGTTCCCGGTGGCTATTCGGCAAGAAAGAGTTGTGCTTCCGCTGCATCGCTGGAGCGAGGAGGCGGAGGTTGATCGGTGCCTCGAACGTGTGTGCACGGATCTTACCGATTTGCGGCGCTAGGACTTCCTCTCGATCTTGAGATCGGCAAGAGATTGTCTACATCAACCACGAGTTGAACTCGTTAAGCTTTGTCGGTCTTCAAGGGTATGTTCTCTACGGATATACATCTGCTCGTTGTTTGTATCTAGTAGATAGATCTTGGTACATAGTTCCCATCGTAGGAAATTTTTTGTTTTCTATGATGCGAACCCTACAGTGGTATTAGAGCCAGATCTATGCGTAGATACTTTACATGGGTAGTAAACATATGAGTATGTGGGCGATGATGATCATGTTGTTGCTACTTTGTTGTAATTTTGGATATTGGTGGCATTGTGGGATGAAGCGGCCCGGACAAACTTTACATGTCCTCGCACATGAGACCTGTTCCACGCTTGACATGCAACTAGTTTGCATAAGTGGCTAGCGAGTGTCTGTCTCTCCTACTATAGGCAATATCTATTTTGCAAACGAGTTGTCAACAATTTGGTTATCCTCGTTGGGGTTCATGTTCGTAGGTAAGAACGGTTCTATCTCGAAAGCCCTAAGCCACGTAAAACTTGCAATGGATAAATTAGAGGCGTCTAGTTTAGATTGTTGTTGGGCTAGTGTTATGATATGGTAGTGTTGTAAGTAGAAGTATGAGATGATACTCTTACAACACACATAGCGTGTAAACTCCATAGACCTTGGATTTACACAAATAGGTATGATAGTGATCATACCACGATGCACATGATAGAGATCATCTGCGGGAACCATATCATTTCACTAATAAACATGTGATGTTTGATAGCATCTTATATTGCTTGTTTAGCGCTTTGTTAGCATAATAAGATGATCCCTATTTTAAATATCAAGATAATAATGTGTTCTTCCTTTCGTATGCACCGATTATGTCTTCGTCGCTCCAAGACATCACGTGATGATCGGGTGTTCTTGGATCCGCGACCATATTTCGGGTGTAAAACAGTTACACACGCGAATACTAAGGTTCTAACTTGGCGAGCCTAGCATGTACAGACATGGCCTCGGAACACGTACCGAAAGGTTAAGCATGAGTCATATAGTTGATATGATGCCCATTTGATGCTCGCCTTTGAAGCTATACCTACTCACGTGATGATCGGACTTGGTATAGTGGATTTGGTTCATGTAATCACCAAAAAGGCACGAGGGATGTCGTTTTTGAGTGGGAGTTCATTCGTAATATGGATTAGTTGAACTCAATCTATCATACACTTAGTCTAAACTTTACAAATTCGGTTGTAGATGGCACCACCTGCTTTTAATTTCAATGTGTTCATGGATAAAGAGAAACTAGCAACGAACGGTAGCAACTTTACCGAATGGGCCATGAATTTGAGGATTCTCCTCTCTGCTGCACAAAAGAAATATGTGCTAGAAGAGCCGTTAGGACCCCCACCTTTAGATGATGCCCCTGACGAGGAGAAGAATGTCTATCAGACTCGTCAGGTGGACCACAACTTAGTTCATTGCGGCATATTGTATGGGCTAGAGCTGGAACTTCGAAAGCGTTTCGAAAATGGCAATGCTTTTCATACAATGGGTGAATTGAAAATAATTTTCGACACACATGCTGCTGTAGAGAGCTACAACGCTTAAGAAAAGTTCTTTAGCTGCATGATGGAAGAGCACAGCTCCATTAGTGAGCATGTACTCAAGATGTCGGGTTACGCCGATAAGCTTGTGTCCTTGGGAATATCGATTCCCATTGACTTAGGCATCCATCGTGTTCTCGCCTCGCCACCTAGCTATAAGAGCTTCGTGATGAACTATAATATGCAAGGCATGAAGAAGTCTACCCGAAGCTTACCAATGCTTAAACCGCAGTGGAGATAAAAAAGGAACATCAAGTGTTGATGATCAATAGGAACACTGGTTTCAAGAAAGACAAGAAGGGAAAACGGAAGGGTAGTAAGGGCGGCAAGCCTGTTGTCGTGCTTGAAAAGAAAGCCCGAGTTGGACCTAAGTCTGATACCGAGTGCTACTATTGTAAGGATCGCCATCGAAGCGAATCGCCCAAGTATCTGGCGGACAAGAAGGCCGACAAGGCAAACAAAGGTATATATGATATACATGTTATTGATGTGTACTTGACTAGTGCTCGCAGATGCACCGGTATTTGATACCGGTTCAGTTGCTAATATTTGTAACTCGAATCAGGGGCTGCGGAACAAGCGACCACTAGCAAGGGGTGAGGTCAAGATGCGTGTCGGCAATGGATCAAGCGTTGATGTGATCGCCGTCGGAACGCTGCCTCTCCACTTGCCGTCGGGATTAGTTATAAACTTGAATAATTGTTATCTGGTTCCTGCACTGAGCATGAACATTGTATCTGGACCGTGTTTGATGCGGAGTGGTTATTCATTTAAATCCGAGAACAATGGTTGTTCCATTTATATGAATGAAATCTTTTATGGTCATGCACCCATGATGAATGGTTTATTTCTATTAGATCTCGATGATAATGTTACACATATTCATAATGTTGATGCTAAAAGGATTGAACTTAATGATGATATATCCGCATATATGTGGCACTGCCGTCTAGGACATATTGGCGTTAAATGCATGAAGAAGCTCCATTCGGATGGACTTTTGGAATCACTTGATTTTGAATCATTTGATACATGTGAGCCATGCCTTATGGGCAAGATGACTAGAACGCCGTTTTCCGGTTCAATGGAGCAGGCGATGATTTATTGGAAATCATACATTCGATGTATGTGGTCCAATGAGTGTGTTTGCCGAGGTGGATATCGTTATTTTGTTACTTTCACGGATGATTTGAGTAGATACGGTTATATCTACTTGATGAAACACAAGTCTGAAACCTTTGAAAAGTTCAAGGAATTTCAGAATGAAGTGGAAAATCATCGTAATAGAAAGATCAAATTTCTACGGTCCGACCGTGGAGGTGAGTATCTAAGTTACGAGTTTAGCACTCACATGAAAGAGTGTGGAATTGTTTCACAACTCACGCCGGAACACCACAAATGAAATGGTGTGTCGGAACGTCGTAATCGTACTTTATTAGATATGGTTCGATCTATGATGTCTCTGACGGACTTGCCGTTGTCATTTTGGGGTTATGCACTAGAAACTGCTGCATTCACTTTAAATCGGGCACCATCTAAATCCGTTGAAAATACACCGTATGAACTGTGGTTTGGAAACAAACCTAAGTTGTCTTTTCTTAAAGTTTGGGGATGTGATGTTTATGTGAAGAAACTTCAACCGGATAAACTCGAACCCAAAGCGGAAAAATGCGTCTTCATAGGATACCCTAAGGAAACTATTGGGTATTCCTTCTATCACAGATCCGAGGGCAAGGTTTTTGTTGCCAAGAATGGATCCTTTCTAGAGAAAGAGTTTCTCGCGAAAGGTGTGAGTAGTCGGAAGGTAGAACTCGAAGAGGTTATTGAACCATCTCTTCAAAGTATGGCGAGTAGCGCAGCGCCGGAAGTTGTTCCGGAGTTGGCTCCACCTGTTGAAGAGGGAACTAATGATAATGATCATGAAACTCCGAAAGAGAGTACTACCGAACCTCGCAGGTCAAACAAGACGCGTGCAGCTCCCGAGCTGTACGGAAATCCTGTCATGAATTTCATGGTTGATGAAAATGATGACCCTGCGACGTATGAAGAAGCGATGATGAGCCCGGATTCCAACAAATGGTTAGAAGCCATGAAATCCGAGATGGAATCCATGTATGAAAATCAAGTTTGGAACTTGGTGGAATTACCTCACGACCGAAAGGCCGTGGAGAACAAATGGATTTTCAAAAGGAAAACTGATGCTGATGGTAATGTGACCGTCTATAAAGCTCGACTTGTCGCAAAGGGGTTTCGACAAATTCAAGGAGTTGACTACGATGAGACATTCTCTCCCGTAGCGATGCTAAAATCAGTTAGGATTATGTTAGCAATTGCTGCATATTTCGATTATGAGATATGGTAGATGGATGTCAAAACCGCGTTTCTCAATGGTAATATTGAAGAAGAGTTGTATATGATACAACCAAAGGGTTTTGTCGATCCTAAGGATGCTAACAAGGTGTGCAAGCTTCAGCGATCCATCTATGGATTGAAGCAAGCATCACGAAGTTGGAATCTCCGCTTTGATGAGGTGATCAAAGAGTTTGGATTTGTCCAAACTTATGGAGAAGCTTGTATTTACAAGAAAGTGAGTGGAGCAATGTGGCATTTCGATATTATATGTGGATGACATATTATTGATCGGAAATGATATAGATCTTTTAAACAGTGTTAAAAGTTATCTAAACAGCAAATTTTCAATGAAGGACCTAGGTGAAGCGTCATACATATTAGGCATAAAGATCTATAGAGATAGATCTAGGCGCCTAATAGGGCTATCGCAAAGTACATACCTTGATAAGATTTTAAAGAAGTTTAAAATGGACGGAAGTAAGAAGGGGTTCTTACCTATGTTGCAAGGCAATACATTGAGTAAGACTCAAAGTCCGGCTTCGGCGGAAGAAAGAGAGATATTGGACAAAGTCCCCTATGCTTCAGCCATAGGCTCTATAATGTACGCCATGTTATGTACAAGACCAGATGTGGCACATGCTATTAGTTTGATTAGTAGGTACCAATCGGATCCAGGTGCCATGCTATGTACAAGACCGGATGTGGCACATGCTATTAGTTTGACTAGTAGGTACCAATCGGATCCAGGTTCGAAACACTGGATAGCGGTCAAGAATATTCTTAAGTACTTACGAAGAACTAAGGATATGTTTCTTGTATACGGAGGTGAAGAAGAGCTCGTTGCTAAGTGTTATGTTGACGCTAGCTTTGATACCGATCCGGATGACTCTAAATCTCAATCCGGATACGTATTTCTCATGAATGGCGGAGCGGTTAGTTGGAGGAGCTCCAAACAACCTGTGGTAGCAGGATCAACAACGGAGGCCAAATATGTTGCTGCTTCAGAAGCGGCTCAGGAAGCAGTTTGAATGGAGTTCATATCCGAACTAGGAGTGGTTGCAAACGCATTGGACCCAATGGTGATCTATTGTGACAACAATGGTGCCATTGCCAATGCCAAAGAACCAAGGTCTCACAAGCATTCCAAGCATATTAAGCGCCGGTTTCACTCCATCCGCGAGCATGTCCAGGATGGAGATATAAAGATTTGTAAAGTACATACGGATCTCAATGTAGCAGATCCGTTGACTAAAACTCTTCCTATATCAAAACATGATCAACACCAGAAATCAATGGGTGTTAGATTTATCACTATGTAACTAGATTATTGTCTCTAGTGCAAGTGGGAGACTGAAGGGAATATGCCCTGAGAGGCAATAATAAAGTGTTTATTATGTGTATTCCAAGTATATGATAGATGTTTATTTTACATGCTATAATTGTATTAATACGGAAACATTAATACATGTGTGTTTAATAAACAAACAGAAAGTTCCTAGTTATGCCTCTCTCATAAACTAGCTCGTTGATTAACAAGATGATCAAGGTTTCCTGATCATGGACATTGGATGTTGTTAATAACGGGATCACAACATTAGTGTAATGGTATGGTGAACATTCATCCGAAGTATAGCATTACGATCAAAGTCATTGAGTTTATATTGCTATAACAACTTACGAAGTGATCCTAATCCTTAGACCATGAGATCATGTCAATCACTAACACTGGAAGAGTTTCTTGATAACATCAAACGTCACACCGTAACAGGGTGATTATAAAGATGGATTCAGAACTAATAAAGTGTCATGTTGAGGCTCATGGATCGAGAGTGGAATTTGTTCATCCCGATGACGGATAGATATCCTCTGGGCCCTCTCGGTGATATCACATTGATTAGCTTGCAAGCAAGTGATTTGATCACTAGAATGTTATATCACGGGAACGAGAAAAGAGTGCATGTCGGTAATGAGATCAAACTAGGTATGGAGATACCGATGATCGAATCTCGGACATGTAATATATCGTGAGACAAAGGGATTAAGATACTAGCGTAAAAGGTTCCGACGATCACAAGAAAGTCATCGTTGAATGTGTGGGAGTCAGTATGGGTCTCCAGATCCCGCTTCTGATTATTGATCCGAGAGGGGTCTCGATCATGTCCGCATTATTCATGAACCGTAGGGTGACACACTTAAGAGACACCGACATCCAATTGGAGAAAAAGTTTCATGCCGAAAGAATGAACAAGCACAGGAATTTATTTCACTAGATACCGAAACAGGTTTTCGGGTGAAATTGCATAAAGTGGTTATGCATGTGAAATGGAATTCTAGCAAGGGGTTATTTGTGAATGTTTTTCATTAAAGTAATTGACAAAATTCTGAATAAAATAAAAGAGTTTTATTTAATGAGAGTTTGCATTAAATTTGGTGGAAATTTAATGGGAATTTGAGTGGACTTTTGAGTGGAGGGAATTTAAAGGACTTTTGTGAGTGGAGTGTCCACCCATGAAGAGGGAGGGCAGGGGCAGCCCCATGCGCCAGCCACCCCTTGGGGTTCCCTCCTCCTATAAAAGGAGCCCCCCTCCTCACTTGTCCCTGACACCTCCTCGTGAAGGATCTCTCTCCCCCTCTAGAATTTATCCCCCATGGTCTCGGACTAGCGAGATACATGTTCCCGGTGGCTATTCGGCAAGAAAGAGTTGTGCTTCCGCTGCATCGCTGGAGTGAGGAGGCGGAGGTTGCTCGGTGCCTCGAACATGTGTGCGAGCACGGATGCGCTGCTGATTTGCGGCGCTAGGACTTCCTCTCGATCTTGAGATCGGCAAGAGATCGTCTACATCAACCACGAGTTGAACTTGTTAAGCTTTGTCGGTCTTCAAGGGTATGTTCTGTACGGATATAAATCCGCCCGTTGTTTGTGTCTAGTAGATAGATCTTGGTACATAGTTCCCATCGTAGGAAATTTTTTGTTTTCTATGCTGCGAACCCTACAGTAAGAAAGTTACCGCACCGGCGAAGAAGACCAAGGATGGACCCAAGCCTGATACAGAGTGCTTTTACTGCAAGGGAGAAGGTCACTGGAAGCGGAATTTCCCAAAGTACTTGGCGGATTTTAGGAACGACAACATCAAGAAGAAAGGTATATCCGATATACATGTTATTGATGTGTATCTGTACTCGTAGTAGTGCCTGGGTATTTGATACTGGTTCGGTTGCTCATATTTGTAACTCGAAACAGGTGCTGCAAAATAAACAGAAGCTAGCGAAGAACGAGGTGACGATGCGCGTGGGAAACGGATCAAAGGTTGATGTGATCGCGGTTGGCACGCTACCTCTTCATCTACCATCGGGATTAGTTTTATACTTAAATAATTGTAATTTGGTGTCTGCGTTAAGCATGAACATTATATCGGGATCTTTTTTATTGCGAGACGGTTACTTGTTTAAGTCCGAGAATAATGGTTATTCGATTTATATGAGTAATATGTTTTATGCACATGCACCTTTGATAGATGGTATATTCTTATTGAATCTCGATAGTGGAAATACACATATTAATAACATTGAAGCTAAACGTTTGAAATCGAGCGCTAACTCGACCTATATGTGGCCCTGTCATCTTGGTCACATTGGAGTGAAGCGTATGAAGAAACTCCATTCTGATGGACTTCTTGAATCACTTGATTTCGAATCACTTGAAAGATGCGAAGCATGTCTGATGGGTAAAATGACTAAGACTCCATTTTCTAGTATGATGGAGCGAGCTACGGACTTATTGGAAATCATACATACCGATGTGTGTGGTCCAATGAGTGTAGCATCGCGCGGTGGTTATCATTATCTTCTTACCTTCACAGATGACTTGAGTAGATATGGGTATATCTATTTCATGAAACATAAGTCCGAAACTTTCGAGAAGTTTAAGGAATTTCAAAGTGAGGTTGAGAATCAACGTAACAAGAAGATTAAATTTCTGCGTTCTGATCGTGGAGGTGAATATCTAAGTTATGAGTTTGGCGAGCATTTGAAGAAATGCGTAATACTTTCACAATTGACACCGCCGGGAACACCACAGCGTAATGGTGTGTCCGAACGTCGTAATCGAACTCTCTTAGATATGGTTCGTTCTATGATGTCACTTACAGATTTACCGCTATCATTTTGGGGTTATGCATTAGAAACAACCGCATTCACTTTAATTAGGAACCATCTAAATCCGTTGAAACAACACCGTATGAATTATGGTTTGGGAAGAAACCTAAATTGTCGTTCCTTAAAGTTTGGGGTTGCGAAGCCTATGTAAAGAAGTTACAGCCGGACAAGCTTGAACCCAAAGCGGAAAAATGTGTCTTCATAGGATACCCGAAGGAAACTATTGGGTATACCTTCTATCATAGATCCGAAGGCAAAATCTTCGTTGCCAAGAATGGATCCTTTCTAGAGAAGGAATTTCTCTCGAAAGAAGTGACTGGAAGGAAATTAGAACTCGACGAGGTTGTCGAACGTTCTATCAAACTTGCGAGTAGCGCAGCACTGGAAGAAGTTCCTATGGTGCCTGCACCAATAAGAGAGGAAGCTAATGATGATGATCATGAAACTTCGGTTGTAGTTGCTACAGAACCTCGCAGGTCAACGAGAACTCGTACCACTCCTGATTGGTATGATCCCGTTATGAGTGTCATGTTGGTGGACAACACCGATGACCCTGCGACATATGAGGAAGCGATGATGAGCCCAGATTCCAATAAATGGCAAGAAGCCATGAAATCCGAGATTGGATCCATGTACAAAACCAAGTATGGACTTTGGTGGACTTACCGGATGGCCGAAAGGCTGTCGAGAACAAATGGATTTTCAAGAAGAAAACAGATGCTGATGGTAATGTTACTGTCTATAAATCTCGACTTGTCGCAAAAGGGTTTCGACAAATTCAAGGAGTTGACTACGATGAGACTTTCTCACCAGTAGCAAAGCTAAAGTCTGTGAGGATTATGTTAGCAATCGCTGCATATTATGATTATGAGATATGGCAGATGGATGTGAAAACATCGTTCCTCAATGGAGACATTGATGAAGAGTTGTATATGATGCAACCCAAAGGTTTTGTCGATCCTAAAGATGCTAACAAGGTATGCAAACTTCAACGGTCCATTTATGGATTGAAGCAAGCATCCCGAAGTTGGAATAAACGTTTTGATAAGGTGATCAAAAGTTTTGGTTTTATACAAACTTATGGAGAAGCTTGTATTTACAAGAAAGTGAGTGGGAGCTCTGTAGCATTCTTAATACTATATGTAGATGACATATTGTTGATTGGGAATGATGTAGACCTTCTTAATAGTGTCAAGGAATATTTGAATAATAGTTTTTCAACGAAAGATCTTGGCGAAGCAGCTTACATATTAGGCATAAAGATTTATAGAGATAGATCGAGACGCCTAATATCATTGTCACAAAGTACATATTTGGAAAAAGTTCTAAAGAAGTTTGGAATGGAAGATGGCAAGAAAGGGTTCTTGCCCATGTTGCCCAATACGACCTTGAGTAAAACTCAAAGTCCAGTAATGGCAGAAGATAGAGAAAGGATGAGTAAGACTCCCTATGCCTCAGCCATAGGATCTCTAATGTATGCCATGCTATGTACTAGACCCGACATTGCATATCTTGTTAGTTTGACTAGCAGATATCAAAGTGATCCAGGAGTGGATCATTGTACAGCGGTCAAAAACATCCTTAAGTACTTGAGAAGAACTAAGGATATGGTTCTTTCTTATGGAGGTGATGAACAACTCGTTGTTAATTGTTACACCGATTCTAGTTGGAACACCGATCCGGATGATTCTAAATCATAATCTGGATACGTATTTACTTTGAATGGTGCAGCAATTAGCTGGAGGAGTGCAAAGCAAAGCGTTGTGGCGAGATCTTCAACTGAATCGGAATACATGGCTGCTTCGGAGGCTTCGCAAGAAGCGATATGGATGAAAGAGTTTATTACAGAGCTCGGTGTGGTTCCAAGTGCACTGGAGCCAATGTCTATCTATTGTGATAACATGGGCGCCGTAGCCAATGCGCAAGAACCAAGGTCACACAAGAAGCTGAAGCATATCAAGCTACGTTTTCACGCTATTCGAGAACATGTCCAAGATGGTGACATAAATATTTGCAAAGTACACACAGATCTGAATGTGGCGGATCCGTTGACTAAACCTATCCCGAGGGAAAAACATGACCAACACCAAACTGCCATGGGTGTTCGATATATTGCCATGTAATCTAGATTAGATGACTCTAGTGCAAGTGGGAGACTGTTGGAGATATGCCCTTGAGGCAATAATAAATGTAGTTATTATTATATCTTTGTGTTTATGATAAATGTTTACATTCATGCTATAATAGTATTAACAAGGAAACATTAATACTTGTGTGATTTGTAAACTTAAATTGAAGTCCCTAGTAAAGCCTCTTCATAATACTAGCTTGTTGGTTAATAAATGAATGTGGTTTCCCTATCATGAACATTGAGATGTTATTAACAACAAGATCATATCGTTAGGAGAATGGTATGATGGACATACTCCTATAGATAAGCGTAGCATAAAGATCAAGTCATTTTAATAAGTTCAATTGCTATATGCTTTCTGATACATAGTAACCTAATTCCTTCGACCATGAGATCATGCTTATCACCATCACTGGAAGGATGCTTTGATGACATCAAACACCACACCGTAACTGGGTGGTTATAAAGGTGGCATTGAGTGTTCGAAAAGTATTGGTTGAGACACATGGATCAAGAGTGGGATTTGTCCATCCATATGACGGATAGGTATACTCTGGGCCCTCTCGGTGGAATGTCATCCAATTAGCTCGCAAGCATGTGAATGGCTCACAAGGGATCACATATCACGGGAACGAGAAAAGAGTACTTATCAGTAACGAGGTTGAACTAGGTATGCAGAGATACCGACGATCAAAACCTCGGATAAGTAAACTATCGTGAGACAAAGGGAAATTGGTATCGTATGTAAGTGTTTCATTCGATCGCAAAGTAATCATAGAAATATGTGGGAGCCATATGAATTTCCAGATTCCTCTATTGGTTATTGTTCGGAGAAGTGTCTCGATCATGTCCGCATAATTCACGAACCGTAGGGAGACACACTTAAGGATTCGACATTGTTGAGTAGTTATGGAATGATGAGTAAGAGACCGAATGTTGTTCGGAGTCTCGGATGGGATCCGGGATATCACGAGGAGATCCGGAATGGTCCGGAGAATAAGATTCATATAAGGAAAGTCCTGTTTCGGGGTTGGAGAATGGTTCTGGTGTTTTCATCGGGAATGTTCTAGAAGGTTCCGGAATGTCTGACACACTAGAGAGGAAGGGTACATGAATGTGTCATAACAAGTTGGAATGGTTGCATCATGTACTAGGTGTCATCGCTGAACAAAATAAAGGGTTAAATCAAATCCTAGTTTGAAAAGTCAAACGGCTATTTTGTTTGGTGGAGGGATAGTAGGAAACCTACTTGGGGAGGAGTTCCTCTCCCTCCACCGCCGGCCCTTGGAGACCGAGTTGGGAAGGGACTCCCCTGCCCTTGGCGCGCCCCCTCCACCTATATAAGGAGGGGAGGGCTGCCCCTCCAAGACCTACACCTTGCCCCTCTAAACCCTAACCCTAGCCGCCGCCGCCCTAGGGTTTCTCCCAAGCCGCCGAGTTGGGGCTTCTAGTTGCCCTAGCCGCCGGCCTAGCCCCTTCTACTTGGTGCATCTAAACCCTAGATCACCGAGGGCTCTCTCATAGTCCACCATACTCGCTCTGGCTTAAGGCGAAGCCCTGCGAGATCTCCCCTCTACTTCTGGTACCACGCCGTCGTGCTGCCGGAATCACGAGAAGAGTGCTACAACCTCCGCCTTTGGAACAAGGAGAGGAAGGTCTTCGTCAATCCGAACATGTAACCGATCATGGAAGCGCCTTGAATGCAGCACCGGAAGGATCGTCTACGCGATCTTGAGATCGGCAAGAGTACGACTACATCACCCACGAGAATCCGCTCTCGTTGAACACTTTGGAATCTTCGAGGGTGAGTTATTCCATCGACTCGTTGCTACAATCTAGTAGATAGATCTTGGCTTGTTTGTTTGTATGCGATAGAAATTTTTTGTTTTCCATGCTACGAACCCCTACAAGGAGCTCATAAGGCTCCGCGAGGTGACAGACAACGGGGCACCCCCAGTCGCAATAAAAAGGTGCATGTCCACCCAATGGATGCCTCCAAGATGGCGTTGATCACCAATGACCTCAACTTCGCATAGGAAAGCGCGCTCGTTGAATTCCTCTGTGAGCGCTGGGAAATCTTCGCCTGGTGTCATGCGGACATGCCAGGAGTTCCTAGGGAATTCGCCGAGCACGCACTCCACGTCTTTCCAGACGCCAAGCCCGTCAAACAGTCCATCTGACGACTGTCCGAACCACGGGCCGAAGAAATCGGAGTCAAAGTCAACAGACTACTTGACGCAAACTTCATCAGGGAGATCAAGGAGAGCGAGTGCCTCTCCCTCGGATCGATCAGATCATCGATTCGACTGCAGGATGCGAGAAGCTCTCCTTCCTCGATGCCTACTCATGCTACAACCAGATTCGATTAAAGGTCGAAGATCAGGAGAAAACGGCGATCATCACGCCGTTCGGAGTGTTCTGCTACAACACAATGCCCTTCGCGCTGAAGAACGCAAGAGCCACGTACCAACGGTGCATGCAGGAATGCCTGAAGGACCAGATCGGCCGCAACATCCAAGTCTATGTCGACGATATAGTCATCAAAACAAGGGAGGCCAAGACGCTCATCGACGATATCCGCGAGACATTCGATAATCTTGATCGATACAAGATCAGGCTAAACCCAGAAAAGTGTGCCTCCGGCGTCCCATCTGGTCAGCTTCTAGGCTACTTCATCTCCTAGTGAGGGATCAAGGCGAACCCGAAGAAAATCCGGGACATAATGGCCATGGAGAAGCCGAAGAACCTCAAGGGCGTCCAGCATCTTGCCGGGCGAATCGCGGCATTGAGCAGGTTCATTAGTCGCATGGGCGAAAAAGCTCTGCCGTTCTATCAGCTGCTACGCAAGGCAGACAAATTCGAGTGGACGCACGAGGAGGACGACGCATTCGAATATCTAAAGCGTCTGCTCTCTACCTCGCCCGTCTTGGTCACGCCAAAGGAGCGCGAGCCTTTACTGTTGTACATAGCAGCCACACACTAGGTGGTAAGCACCGTACTGGTGGTCGAGTGACCCGAAGAAGGCAAGACCCACGGGGTCCAACACCCAATCTACTACCTCAGTGAGGTATTGACACCGACAAAGCAGAGGTACCCTCACTACCAGAAACTCGCCTACGGTGTGTTCATGACGGCTCGTCAGCTAAGCCACTACTTCCAGGAGCATCGGGTGATGGTCGTCAACGAGGAACCCCTGAACAGCATCCTGAACAACTCGGAGGCCACAGGACGTGTGGCCCTGTGGGGCATCGAACTGTCACCTCTAGAGATCGTCTACGAGAAGCGCCACGCGATCAAGTCTCAAGTCCTTCCGGACTTCCTCGTCCACTGGATGGAACTGCAGCTGCCAGACACACCGGACATGACACAGTCATGGACGATGCACTTCGACAGCTCCAAGCGCGAGGCCGGAGCAGGAGTCGGGGTCATACTGACCTCCCCGCAAGGAGACAAGATGAAGTACATCCTCCAGATGAAATTTTGAGCTTCCAACAATGAGGCCGAATACGAAGCCCTCATCCACGGCATGAGGATGGCCAAGATCTGCGGCACGACGCGCCTGGTCATCTATGGAGACTCGTCGTCCAGCAGACGATGAACGAGTGTGACGCACATGCCGCCAACATGATTGTGTATCGCGCACTCTACAACGCACTCGAAGGAGACTTTGATGGCTGCGAGCTTCGGCACGTTGGGAGAGAAAGCAACGAAGAGGCCGACAGACTCGCCAATATCGGCTCCACCTGCGCACGGGTGCCACCAGGTGTGTTCCTCGAATAGATCTGCGTGCCATCCATCAAAAGGAAATTCCCAAAGGGATCACCTGAAGAAGCAGAGCACTCGGGGGCTGCGCTACCTGACGGTCAAGAAGGACCCGAAAAACTCGACACAGAGGTCGCAGTGGTCAACCTGATGCAAGTCATGGCAGTCGAAGAAAATTGGACACGGCCGTACCTCAGGTACCTGATAGATGGAGAGCTGCCTGACAGCCCGACAGATGCCCGGCGCATATCTCGCCGGTCCAAGTCCTTCACCATCATCAATGACGAGCTGTACAAGCGCAGCATTTCGGGTGTACTCCAAAGGTGCGTCACCATCGGCGACGGCAAAACCATCCTCCAAGACATCCACGAGGGCATATGCGGCCATCATGCGGCAGCCGCGCCCTTGTCGCCAAAGCTCTACGAGCTGGGTTCTACTGGCCAACGGCCATGAACGACGCCAAGGACTTCGTCCGAAGGTACAACGGGTGCCAGAGGTTCACAGATAAACCACACGCACCAGGATCAGAGCTCAGGCCCATACCCCTGGCCTGGCCCTTCGCCCAATGGGGCCTCAGCATGATCAGCAAACTGCCCAAGTCCTCGAAAGGAGGCCACATCTACCTCCTGATCGCAGTCGACAAATTCACCAAGTGGATCGAGGCCATGCCCGTTACTAACCAAAAGGGCAAAACGGCCGTCAAGTTCTTTGAATCCATTGTTTACAGGTTTGGCGTGACGCACTGCATCATCACAGACAATGGGTCAAACTTTATCTCCAAAGAATTCCAGGACTTCTGCAAAGACCTCGGAATCAACATCACATATGCCTCCGTGGCGCACCCGCAAACAAACGGGCAGGTGGAAAAGGCCAACGGCCTCGTCGGTGGCAGCATCAAGCGCCTCATGAGCCCACCCCAGCGACTCGCAGGAACCTGGACATAAGAGCTACCCTCCGTTCTTTGGAGCTTGCGCACGACGCCAAACAGCTCAACTGGCTACACACCCTTCTTCATGGTGCACAGAGCCAAAGCCGTTCTACCCGCAGAAGTACGCCACAAGGCCCCACGGGTCGTTGCCTACAACGAGGCCGAATCGACGACCGCCCTCGATGACTCCGTCGACACACTCGACGAAGCACGCGACATCACCGCGGCTCGATCAGCGGTCTATCAACAGAGCCTCCGCAACTATCACATCCGTCGGCTGCACCCAAGGTCCTTCGTTGAAGGAGACCTAGTCTTGCGACTTAAGCTAGAGCGACCAAAGAAGCTCGAGTCGCCCTGGGAACGACCCTACATCGTCAATGAAGTCATCCCAGGTGGTGCCTATCGCCTCAAGCACGTGGAGTCTGGAGTCGCATACTCCAACCCATGGAACATCGCACAATTGCGACGCTTCTACCTCTAGCTACCTCCCTCTTTTTACTTTCAATAAGGATATTCAGCCAAGGCTACTCAGACGAACAATGTACCTCCTCCTTATGATATGAATAAATCTAAGTGTCTCGCCCCAATTTTTTTTTATTCGCATTTTCTTCATAATACAACACACTCGGGGGCTACCCTCACCTCATGACTTAGTCGACTGAGAATAACGCGTGTACACCTGAGTAGCTGACCACGTCAGGCTAACGAAAAGGGCACGCATACAAATAAAGCACCACGTGCTAACAACAATAAACCTTTACAACAAAGGGCATAACACGCCCAGTCGAATACATACAAATTTTACATCTATGTTTTTACAGGTCCTACCTATTCTGAAGAATCACCTGCGCACGCTGTTCAAAGAGATCTACAATTTGTTAGGCATACTGCCTTACAGCCGCATAATGTGGACACATATCCCACACACCACTATCTGGCCGAAGAGGCGGCCCAGCTGCCACAGCAGCAAGATCTACATCAGGACGATGTAGCCGAACAAGGGAAAGTGCAGCCTTCACACCTGAAACAAGCTGATGCTGCACCAGCTCCCTAACATGATGCACATCTCCAAACTTCGCCAGCAGGCCCTAGAGAGTCGATGGTGCCTCATCCAAGGGAAACATCATGTGCAGAACCTATGCCAACGAAGTCTTCGCTTGACGCAGCACCCGCGACACCTCATGAACACAATCCTGCACAGTCACAAGGACCATGGCACGATCGCGGTCCATCCAGAAAAAGCCGCTGGCCTCCATGTCCTGCTGGGTCAAGCAGTTGATCCGAACAGCAAAACGCTCCTTTTCCTCCTTAGGAACAAGGTTAGCACCTACAACAATGGCAAAGTAATATGACAGGCCAGCAGCCGCATCCGAACAAATGAGCAGCAGCTCGAAAAACTTACATTGAAGCTGTTCGGCCAGACGACACAACTCCCCCATCAAATACTCCTCTCTGGCAGCGTCTCGCTCTGTCTTCGTTTCCAAACATCAGCATGGTTGCGCACTCTAAGAAATTCTTTCTCAAGACTCCGGATGCGATCACGCAGAAACACAAGATGCGATGCACCATCCAAAGATGGCCGCAGCTGCGGCACAGACGAAGTGTCAACGGGATCGTCACCCGAAGGTCCCTAGGGGAAAAGAAGGCAGTGATATGAACAAACACATGAATGGACAAAGAGCTCGGAGATTCATTATATGCAGCAAAAAGCCACTACGTGGCACAAGGACTATTCATAGACATAATTACAACAAAATAAACAAAAGCTATCCTACAACTACAAGGCCTAAGAAGCTGCATCCTGAGTAGCCTCAGTGCCAGATTGCCTGCTCTTGGCCTCCCCCTGCTGCCTCAATGCGTACTCAGCCAACAAGTCAATTAACTTCGTCCCATAATGTTTACAACGGGCAGCGTAGAGGGCGAAGGCTACCTCGGATCCGTCAACAGCCGTTGGCATCTGGGAGGTGACCTGATGAAGATCCAGCTCCGCTCCAAACGCCAGGGCCATCGCCAGCCCCACGTATGCACCGATTCCCTTCTGCTTGTGCTTGTACGCTACAGGCGCATCGGCTAACAGCGCATCCGCCAACGAGTCGACTTCCTCAAGGGCGACACCCTTGGGGACGAGATCCTTGTAGAAGCGCCCAAGAACCTCCTTGGCCTTGGCGAGTGAGCCGGCCACGGTACTGCAGCGGTCTTCGACCACCGCAGTGGCATCGTCCAGAGCACTTCCATGCTCCAGAGCACCGCGGTCAAACTCGATGCCTGCGACATCTAAACAAACGGAAGAGGCAACGTGAATAAAAAGCAAAACAAGAAAAGACAAGGAAGCCGAAAAGGAAAAGACGAACCCACTCACCCAAAATAGCCTTGGAAGCCGCCATCAGCTTGTCGGCTACCTCCTTCTCGCGGGAGGCCGCAGCGGTGGTGAGTTTCTCCTCGCGGTCCGTAGCCTCCTGCTGCAGGCGCTCCTTGGCCGCAGCTGCGTTGGCTAGCTCCTGCTCGAGGCGCTCCTTCGCACCAACGGCATCCTCGGCCTTCTTCTCTGCTCGCCCAAGGCTCTTTTTGAGAGCATCAAGCTCGCGGAGGGTGGTATTGTTGTCCTCTGCAAACAGCAGAACACTTGTTAGATCGAAGAAAAAGGAAATAGAAGAAGACGCAAAAAGACCAACTCATGAACGTACCCTGAAGCTGCTTGAAGCTGGCCTCCAACACCAGGTGTTGCTGCACTAGTTGGTTGGCGCCTTGCATAAAAGGTTGCAAAAAGACACTACTCATCAAAAGAAAGGCTCGGGGGCTACGCCCAAAGAACGAGCAAGACAAATTACACATACGAAAAAACGCTCGGGGTCTCCCCCCGAGACACAAAGCAAAAATGATCAGCAGATCATCCTACAGGTGCTCGGGTGTAACACCCTCAGAATCGGCCCTATGCAAGTTTCAGTGAAACCCGCCAAACCCGCATAGAAACGATTCAAAGGTGCCCACCAGGCACTTTCGTGCGGGTGGAAAACGAAGTAATAACATTACACAAAAGTCCTCGATGGGACCCACAGAACAGATATATACAACAGCGACTCAAAGAGTCAAGAATACAGATATTATATACAAAGGTCCAAATCACCTTTAGAACGAAAATAGCGTCCGAGTACGGACAAGATGCAAATTGAGCTAAGAGCCCTGAAGAATAACCAATGGCGTCCATAACCCTGCCCAGGCCAAGCCGGAAGGGTAACCCTGCTAACGACGTCGATCTCAAACCTACTTAAACAAAAGGGGTGCCGACAAGGGGCAAAGGAAAAAGAGGAGCGTCGATCGAGGCCAAGACACCGAGGCTAGAATTCGGTCCTCGCCCTACATAGGTATGGTGGAAGCGGCGGCATCATGCACTAAACTACCTATAGAGACTCGATACAACTGGCGGCTATCAGAGAGGGGCAAGAAGGACCTATCCGGAACCAACCTGATACTACCATCAAACAAACCCATCCTGGCGTTTCCCCCTCGAGACCAAACGAGGAAGTCAACCGAGGAACTCACACAGTTGGCAGTTTTACTTATTCAGTTAGCGTTGCAGCAATTACTAGTCAAGTATAGATAATCATCCTGATAAAAATAAGCAGTGGGCACTTTTATTTAACCATTCCATTGTAGTTGCAACGCTTACTAGTCAGATACAATTAGCATGAGATAACCCAAAACCCAGCAGTTGTTGGTACTTTTATTTAGCCATTCCGTTGTAGTTGCAATACTTACTAGTCAGATACAATTGTCGCAAGCGACAAACCAAACATACAATTGTTGGCAGTTTTATTTAGCCATTCCATTATAGTGAAGCTGCTTACTTGTCATTATAAAGTCAAATTTATAGCACTACTTTAGTTATAGTTGTCTATGATCGAGATACTGTGCTCCAAGTCGTCCATAACCACGGACACGGCTTTCAGAAAGTTTTACCCTGCAGGGGTGCACAAATAGCAACACACACTCGATCGACCTCGGAAAAACCAAATCAAAACCCAACGAGGCCTTCACGACAAAGCAATCACAGGATTCAGAAATATTTCAGGGGGCCACCCCTTAAAGTAGACCAAGCAACGGCCGGCTCGAGACGGACTCAAGGTTGTGGGACGGCCAGAACGAGGAACCCAAAGCTGGCTTGTCGATACCGCGAATCGTGCCACGATCCTAAGCGACAGTGCTCCTCGCACAATATTAAATAAAGCAGTAAAGCATGGCATAAGTACAGGATAGTAAATAAAACCTCAAACTAGTTTGTGGCCCCAAGAAATAAGACGGAATCAAGCTCTGGCTCAGGGGGGTCCCATAAGCCTTCCGGATGTGGATAGCGCGAAAATTCAAGGGACAGGTATCAAGTACTCGGGGTCCTACGGGACACAAGTGGACGGTTAACAACCAAATAACATCTATTGCCCACCTGTGCCTCTGCTTACCTACTTCAATTTTAGTTATTAAACAGTAAATAAAGTGAACGGTAATTAAAGCACGCGGCAAGGCTCCAACAACTGTGGTACTTGACGACACGCAACAGCACTTGGGCAAGCGGCTACGACGCGCAGGTCCAACTATCTACCAAACAACAGGTAATAGGAGGTGGTCAAGGCGATATAAAGCTGCAAGGGATATCACGGGTACGAAAACTAGAGCATCGCAACACAGATATCAATAGATCAACAGGAGGGAATAAATACTATAAAAGTAAGATAGGTAGAAAGGGGGAGATGCTCGCCTGAAAACATTGCCGAAGGTTCATCCGAAGATCGGATCGACACTCGCATCAACTCATCGGCCTAGTCCGTGAAGAAGCAAAACGCTAGAATAAACACCGGATGCACTATTTAATACTACGGCAAAATATCGTGCATGATGCATGTATGATGTATGACATGGCAAAGGTGCGATGCAATTGGGCAATATTAAGTGGAACCGGGGTCCCGACAATTAGTTATATCGCTCAAGTTATATAGATACCCCGCAGTTTAAATGTTGTAATAACAGGGCAAGATAAGTTACCGGTTCGCTACACAAATTTAAATGAGGCCAATATAAGACTAGATTTGCCCGCATATGGGCCCCATATTTAATTAGAGGTGAATCGGCATAAGGCCCCCAAACCACACAAATATGCATGCGAGATGAATGATTAATATGCAACAGGTTTTATATTTAGCATTTATAAAATAGGGGCTCGGGAAAAGGGGCACACATTAGGGTTCGGCGATCTTGGTTCCGGGGTTCGGGGTTCGGTCTCAGAGTTCGGGGTTCGACGGGATCGGCCTCAGACAACGGAAGTCGATCTTGACGCATCCGAGAAGACGAACTTGGTTAGCGTCGGGGCGCATCGGCCTCGCCCTGGTCGGTGTCGAACTTGTCGGGCCCGCGTATCAGGTCGGTCTTGGCGTCCGGGGTGAAGAACTTGCGTGCGATGTCGTCGGCATCGGTGCGGGAAGGGGTCTTGTCGTTCCGTGTCGGTGATCTTGGCGTCCGGAAAAGGGTACTTGTCGCACCGGGGTCTCGGCGTCCTCGGATCCGAGAGGAAGAACTAGGCGTGCCGGGTTCGGTCTTCGGGGTCCTACGGGAGAGCTTGGCGTTCCGCGGTCTTCGGCTCCGTGTGGCTGATCTTGTCAGTTTCATGGAGGAGGCCTTGACGTCCCATGTCGAAGTACTTGTTCGTCCGTATTTGTTAGGGGCGAGGTCCTTGTGCACTTGTTGATTCTATTCGCCGGGAGGCATGACCACCACATCGCCCCCAAACATCACCAAAACAACACACTCACCCTTAGCGTGCACGCTCTAGTTAGCACAACCGGCGGACGCGGACGCGCAGGCGGAACACCGTCATCGGGCCACACAGTGACGAGCTTGGGTCGAGGCGGTCGGAGGTGCGAGTCACGAGGTGGGGCGCAGGGCTTGCAGGGCGGTGCCGGCGAGGAGGCCGATGGCGGCGTCGACGCGCGGGAGGCGACCGGGAAGAAACTCCGGTGGGCCGACGGTGGCAGCGCTGCGGGCCGAGGATGGCGTCTTGGCGAGGAGGCGACGGTCCGGCGCCGGGAGGAGCGGCGAGGAGGTCGTGGAGGCCGGGCGAGCTCGGAGGAGGCTGGTGGGGCCTTGCGACGGGGGCGAGCAGGCGGGCGGCGAAGCGAGCCAGTGGGACGGGCCAGCCTTGGCGGCGGGGCCAGCAGCTCGGCGGCGGAGAGGGCCGTCTGCGGGTCCGAGGTCGGCTGGGTCGGCGGGGAAGGAGGGAGCCTAGGAAGGCCGCGGAGGGAGAGGGAGGAGGAGGGGAGGAAGCCGACGCCGGAGGGAGGAGGAGAGGGGCCCGCGGGGCGTCGGTGGGGGGGAAGGTTGAGGGAGGGGAGGAGGAAGGAGACGGGCGGGGGAGAGCGGTGGGTAGGTGGGAGTGGCGGGACCCGCGGGATGGGGAGGTGGGACCGGGGCGGCAGGCGTGCGTGTGTGGGGTTGGGGTGGGGTTGCGTGTGTGCTGTGTGTGTGTGCTGGAGGAGTAGGGTGGGTCCGGCCGGCCGGCCAGGGAGAGAGAGAGAGAGGGGGTGGGTTTGACCAGGGGGTGGGGCCGAGGTGTAAGGGAGAGGGGCCAGGCGGGTGGGGTCGGTTGGGGTGAGAGAAGGAGTGGGGTGCTGCAGGGTGGATTGATGAGGTGGCAAGGTGGGTGGGGATTGGGTCCAGGGGTGAGGTGGCGAGCTGTGATTGGTGGGTAGATTAGGACTAGGTAGTTTTAGGAATTCGGGTAGGCTGGTTTTATTCTGGGGGTGGCCGACTGGGTCGGATCGGCCCGGTTTAGCTGCCCCCACTAAAATAATTAAATATTTTATTCAATTAAAACCGGACTTTTGCAAACCGATAGCAGACAAAACAAAATAATCCGGAGACCCGGGTTTTGTGTTTGAACAAGGACGGGGCGTTTAGAAAATAAAAATAGGTTTCTCCGCAAATAGTTTTATGCAAGCGAATGCAAGATGATGACGATGCTCAAATGCAATGTGGCATGATGACATGAGCATGCGGTCATGATGATGCAATGCACAAAAACAACGCGATTTTCTAGTAGTGGTTTTGCGGGATGCCACATCGGGGGCTCCCCCCGAGACATGAAGCAAAAATCAAAGTGAATCAGCAGATCATCTGAAAACGCTTAGGGGCTCCCCCCCGCGGCAAGAATGAAGAAACTTACATGATCAGACGGCGACTCCGAAGGTCCGGCCGAAGTCTTCTGGGGGACAACCACCCGAGCCTCCTGCTGAGAAGGGTTCGGAGCAGCGCCCTTAGAGGTGTCCACCGTCTGAGGAGGAGGAGGAACAACTTTCTACTCCCCCACCATCTCCCGAGCGCCATCGGTGGAGTGGCTACAAAAGAAAACATCAGACAAGTACAAGCAAGCAGAAACAAATGAGAGTAAAAGGCAACGTGATAAACTTACGAGTCGAGATCGCTCAAGTCGAAGACAGGCGGGGTCCTCCTGCCCTTCTTCTCTTCCTTCTTCTCTTCTTTCTTATCTTCCTTCTTCCGCTTCGCCGGCGGCTGTGGTGCTACAGCCCACACGGGAACGACATGAATAGGAGAGGAAGAGCCATCATGACCCCCACTGTGATGCTCAAGGCACGTCGAATTCCTAGGAGTCGGTGGAGTCGAAGCATCCGACGTTTCTCTCAAGCTCCGCGTCCGCTTTCGAGTTTGCTCCTTGCTAGACTCAAAAGTTTCCTCAGCCGGCGACCGCGCCGAAGGAAGCTCAGACATGGAGTCCACTACCTCATTGTCCAGCGCATCCGGAAATAGTTCGGGTAGTGGAGGCGACATGCCCGGTACCTTGAACTCCTGCGCAAAAGAAACAAACTTTCAGCACACAAGCAAGTGCAAGAAAAACACAGTCGAAAAAAGCGCTACGCGCACGCCCCGGATCTATAGCTGCGGAACGGGACGAGAGACGGCGAACGGAGGAGTCAGCGACTTCCCTGGGAGATCCTCTCCAGCCTTGTACTTTAGCAGCGGCCGAAGAATCCTGTCGAGATCCCCCTTGGAGAACTCTTTAGCCGAAACCCCAGTCGGATCATGATGACCAGAATAAAGGAACATCGGGTGTGCCCTAGCCTGAAGCGGCTGCACCCGACGTTTGAGAAAGGTGCGGATGATATCCACAATGTTCACCTCTTTATCCGGAATCAACTAAAGATCTTCCACCCGACGATAGATCCCCTCTATCTCCGCTACCTCGTCATCCAAGATGTGGTTCTTCCAGGACCTCTTCGGCTCGATTTTCTGAGAAGGGTCGAAAGGATCAAGGCCAAAGTTCTGTCCGACCACCGTGGAGTCGCGGATGTAAAACCATCGCCTCCGCCAGTACTGGACAGATTCGGACATAGAAAAGGAGAAGAAGATAAAGTTGGATCTAAGGGAAATGATGCAGCCGCCAATGGGATAAACACCATCGGAGCTAGACTGCCTCTTCACGGAATAGAGCTCTGGAAGAGGCCAAAGTGCGGCTCGATACCGATCCAGCACTCGCAGAATGTGATGAAGCAGGCGACATGGAGAAGAGAGTTTGGTGAAAGATGATGAAGATGGATGCCATAAAGGAAAAACAATCCACGGAGAAAATCGTGGATTGGGAAAGAAAGGCCCCGAAGGACAAAAGCGATGAACATGACCCTAAACCCAGCGGGAGGACGGGGAATTACCTCGTCGCCGGGAACTCTGACGGCCTCCCTATCCTGCGGGATAATACCCCGCTCATGGAGCTTGCGGAGGTCACCCTCATGCGTCTCCGATCGCCGCCAGCCACCATCGGTGACGCGAGTGGCGGCGGAACCTTTCTTGCCGCCAGCGGCAGCACTGGTACCAACTGCGGTGGAGGCCTTCCTAGACTTCCCCATCGCAGTACGACGGCGATGACGATGAGCACGCAGAAACAAGGAAGGAAAGGCTCGAGGAAATTCCAGCGCGTAGTGAGAAAAGCTCAAAGAAGATGGGAGAAGTGAAATAGGAATGGCTGCAGTGAAAACAAACTAACTTTTCCCCAATGATTATAAGGACGACGACGATGGACGACGACCGTCCATCGGGAAGACCTAGAGCCAACATCAAGATCTGACCGTCCACGTGTCAGCACAGCAGCGAACCGTCACTCACACGCCGTCCACTATGCACGGAAATCGAGGAGACGCCGTAATTATCTCCACGCCGCGCGTGACCGTTCAACTCAAAGTCATAAGGTGGGACCCATGTTCATCCAGTCACGTCATCTTTGGCGCCGCAGACGCTTGAGGTCACCGATCGTCAGCACTGATGTCATCAAAAGCTATACTAGCAACGGTTACAATTCTACGGCTACATAGCTAAGAGTACTCACTCGAATCTACGTTTCGACTAACTACTTGGGGGCTACTCCTATCAGGAGCGCTGGCCGCGCACCCGAAAAATAATCAAAGCAATATACCATGGAACTATTCTTCGAGTCCTACGTCGAGTCTGCGACTCCACTACGGACTCGGGGGCTACTCCCATAGGGAGGATGGATTTAAGCATCCGAAAAATTTGTGTCCTACGGACCTGAAGCCAAATAACGGCTGAATTAAAGTCTCTGTTCGAATCTACGACTCGAACAGACACTCGGAGGCTACTCCCATAGGGAGCGCTGATCGCGGACCCTATGAATTCAACTGCGATCCTTCGGATCGGCATGCAAAAACTTTCTGGCAACTCTGCCCCAATTAACGCTAAGTTAGTAGCATCCTCCTTGGCCACCCAAAACACCTCCGCGGTGATAAACATTCGGATCTTTGCGTCGGCAAAGATAAGACCTCTGATACCATCGATGGCACAACGCCGCAATGCGCTCTGCTAGTAGAAATCCGTGCCAGCAGGCGCGATGAAAAATCCCGAAGGACGTGTTGGGTACATCATTTAAAATTCACTGGAATTCCACTCCTGTAGGTCCTCCATGGCATGAGTCGAATTACGCCAGCATATGTTTCGGGTTCGAGTTGAGGGACTCGAATCTGAAGAAGATCGTGTTGTTTTGTCCTAAGGCGATTAATCGACCACGATGCATCGGGAGAGTCAGGCACACGCATCAACAATCCCTACACACTCAAATCATTTTCTAGACAAACAGAGATAGCTGCACCCGAAGGATTAAAGAGTCCTCAGCCGAATCTACGATTCGACTGAACACTCAGGGGCTACTGAAATGGTTATACCCTGCGGGTACACGATCTCAGCATACCTAGTCCAGCCCAAGGAAGGCCCATGAGAACATGCGCCAGCCCATGAAGAATTTTGGGTGGCCAGGGCCCATGACGCCTTCGGATCCTTGGAGAACAAGACTAGAGTAGATAGAATATTCAAAGGGTCAAACCCTAGAACCTGTAACCGAATCGATTTGTGCCTGAGACCTGCCTATCTCTATATAAAGGCTAGGAGGGCACCACGAGGAGGGAACTTCGCATACCACCGCATACACACCTCCACGCCAGATTGCATCTGCGCACCCCTGTACTTTCCGGTTCCGCCATAATCAAGAGCAGACAAGCAAGAGTAGGGTTTTCCCTCCGGGGGCCTGAACCTGGGTAAACCTCGTGTCCCTGTGTTGCTTGTTTGCTAACCGTTCCGTGATCTCAGCATCCCCATCTTCTCCAAAACCCAAGATCATAACAATGGGCATTGACGAGATCGAACCTCGTCAGAGCCTGTCCGGGCCCATAATCCATAGACATGGAAT
This sequence comes from Avena longiglumis, assembly GCA_030063025.1. Classification (NCBI taxonomy): domain Eukaryota; kingdom Viridiplantae; phylum Streptophyta; class Magnoliopsida; order Poales; family Poaceae; genus Avena; species Avena longiglumis. The sequence continues at coordinate 70,162,021 of CP125977.1, read as the reverse complement.
GTGCAAGTGCTCTCATTGCTGATGCATATCACCAAGGTTACGCTATTAAGCTATAGTATAATTTACTAAAGGAGATTTTCCACTAACTCTTGTTCTCCTTCGAAAATTCCTATGGAGGTTAGACTTTGCGGAGGTACAAGGATATATGATGCATTCTACACGACTCAAAACTGATACTTCCTCCGACCTATATTAGTTTATTTGGATTTGTCTAGATTTGAATGTATCTAGAAATGTTTTAGTGCCAAGTATATAAAAATATACAGGAGTTGTTAAACTTTGCGAGGTTAAATCAACTCAATATTAACAATAAAAAAACTCATTATTAATAGTTTGTCGGGTGCAGAAGAAATTTGGCATATAAAACCCTCGACATGCTGGCTATGACCTAGAAATCTTATATAATGTTGTTTTTCTTTTCTGCATGAATATTATATATTGCTTGAAAATGTGAAAGTTGACAATCTTGGTGGCAAACAGAAGGACAAAGAACAAGGAAAATGATTGGCCTCCCCCGGGGATCGCTAACTTTCTATCCCCCGGGTCGTATGGCTCGGTGCGTAACGAAGTGACACATACACTAAGTGGTGGGACCGGTATTATCTCTTCCTTCTTCTACCTTTTCTCCTACCTTCCTCTGTATAGGAAACCGCCGCCCACCTCACGATTTCTGCCGTTGCGCCGCCTTGTTGCGCCGTCTCGCAGCGCCGCCGCCTCGCAGCCCCTCCGCCCCGCAGCGTCGCCGCCTTGCAACCCCTCCGACCCACAGTGTCGTCGTGCCTCCTTTTTGATTCTCTCTCCTTCGTCGTGCCCTCCTCTGCCATGCCTCCTCCTTCACCATGCCTCCTCTGTGCTCGCATCGTGGTCGTGGTCGGCCTCCACCACCACTGCGCCCTCTTCCGTTCTGCTTGACTCCACGCCCGCGAGGCAGTGCTGCAATGACGGTCGGTGTTGGTATGGCTTGCGGTTGCAACAATGGTGGACGCCCTTGTAGCCGACGGCGGGCGGTGCTGCAACGACTGCGAGTGTTGCTGCTACATACGGTGGCGATCGATGCTTCTACGAACGGTGACGAGGTTTAATCTCGTCAATGCCCATTGTTATGAGCTTGGGTTTTGGAGAAGATGGGGGTGCTGGAGATCGCGGAACAGTTAACAGACAAACAACCAGGGGACATGAGATTTACCCAGTTTAGGCCCCCGGAGGGAAAACCCTACTCCTGCTTGTCTGCTCTTGATTACGGCGGAACCGAAAAGTACATGGGTGCGCAGATGCAATCTGGCGCGGAGGTGTGTATGCGGTGAGTGAGAGAGAGCCTCCTCTCCGTGCCCTCCTAGCCTTTATATAGAGATAGGTAGGTCTCGGGCACAGATCGAGTCGGTTACAGGTTTAGGGTTTGCCCCTTTTAATATTCTATATGTTCTAGTCTTGCTCTCCAAGGATCCAAAGACGCCATGGGCTTGTGCCACCCGAAAATCCATGGGCCACGTATATTCTCGTGGGCCTTCCTTGAGCTGGACCAGGTATGCTAATGTCGTGTACCCGTAGGGTATAACCATGTTAGTAGCCCCCGAGTGTTCAGTTGAATCGTAGATTCAGCTGAGGACTCTTCAATCTTTCGGGTGCGGCTGTTTCTGTTCATCGGGAAAAGGATGATTTTAGTGTGTAGGGATTGTTGTTGCGTGTGCCTAACTCTCCTGACGGATCAGGGTCAGTTAACTGTCTTAGGACAAAACAACACGATCTTCTTAAGATTCGAGTCCCTCGACTCGAACCCAGAACAGATGCTGGCGTAATTCGACTCAGGCCGTTGAGGTCTTACAGGAGTCGACTCCTAGTAGTTTTCGAATGATGTACCCAACGCGTCCGTATAGATTTTCATCGCGCCTGTTGGCACGGATTTTTACTAGCAGAGTGCAGTCGGGTGCGTTACCAGGCCATCAGATGATATCTGTAGGTCTTATCTTTGCGTCGTAGACACAACATCCGAAATTTTCTCACCGCGGAGGTGTTTCGAGTGGCCAAGGAGGATGTTACTCACTTGGCGTTGATTGGGGCAAAGTTTCCAGAAAGTTTTCGCATTTTGATCTGAAGGATCGCAGTCAAAGAATTCATAGGGTGCGCGACCAGCGCTCCCTATGGGGAGTAGCCCCCGAGTGTCTGTTCTAGTCGTAGACTCGAGCAGAGACTTTAATTCAGCCATTGTTGGCTTCAGGTCCGTAGGACACAATTTTTCGGATGCTTGAATCAATCCTCCCTATGGGAGTAGCCCCCGAGTCTGTAGTGGAGTCATAGACTCGACGTAGGACTCAAAGAATATATCATTGGCGTAGTACCTTATTCATGCTTCGGGTGCGCGGTTAGCGCTCTTGATAGGAGTAGCCCCCGAGTAGTTGCTCAAATCGTAGATTCTAATGAGTACTTTAGCTATTTAGCCGAAGAATTTTTGACCGTTGCTAGTGTGGTTTTGATGACGTCAGTGCTAACGATCGGTGACATCAATCGTTTGCGGCACCAGAGGTGACGTGACTGGACGAACGTGGGTCCCACTTTCTGACTTGGAGTTGACTAGTCATGCGCGACGTCGAGAGAATTACGGCGTCTCCTCGATTTCCATGTGTAGTCGATGGCATGCGAGCGACGGTTCACTACTGTGATGACACGTGGACGGTTGGATTTTACTCTGACGTTAGGGCTTCCAGATGAACGGTCCATGTTCATCGTCTTCGTCCTTATAACTATGGGGAAAACTGTAGTTTGTTTTCACCCTAGCCATTTGCTTTCTACTGCTGCCATTTTCTTGAGCTTTTCTCGTCGTGCGCTGGACGTTCTCCGATCATTCCCTTCATCATTCTTGCGCTCGCCCCGCCGCCGTCAACGCGATGTGATGGGGAAATCGAAGAAGGCCTCCACCGTAGTGGGCACCAATGCTGCTGCCGGCGGCAAGAAGGGCACCGCCACCGCTCGTGTCATCGAAGGTGGGTGGCGGCGCACGAAGACGTGCGAGGCTGACCTGCGCAAGCTTCATGAGGCGGGTTTAATCCCGCAGGACAAGGAGGCCGTCAAGATCCCCGGTGATGAGGTAATTCCCCGTCCACCCGCAGGGTTTCGGGTCATGTTTGTTGCCTTTGTTCTTCGGGGCCTCTCGCTCCCAGTCCACAATTTTCTCCGTGGACTGTTGTTCTTCTATGGCATCCAACTACACCATCTCTCGCCCAATTCTCTTCTCCACATCGCCTGCTTCATCACTTTTTGCTAGTGCTGGCTCGGTATCGAGCCACACTTTGGCCTCTTCCGGAAGCTCTATTCCATGAAGAGACAGTCAAGCTCCTACGGAGTTTATCCGATCGGCGGCTGTATCATTTCCTTTGATCCACTTTTCTTTTCTTCTCTTTTTCTATGTCCGAGTTTGTCCAGTACTGGCGGAGGAAGTGGTTTTATATCCGCAACTCCACAGTGGACAGGCAAAACTTCGGCCTTGCCCCTTTTGACTCCACCCAGGAGATCTTGACGAAGAGATCCTAGAAAAATCATATTCTGGAGGGCAAGGTGGAGATAGAGGACCTCTACCATCGGGTGGAGGCCCTCCAGGTGGTTCCGGAGAAGGAGGCGAACGGTGTGGATATCATCCGCACCTTCCTCAAACGTCGGGTGCAGCCACTCCAGGCTAGGGCGCACCCGATGTTCCTTTATTCTGGCCGCCACGACCCGACGAGAGTTGAGGCTGAAGAGCTCTCCAAGGGGGACCTCGACAGAGTTCTTCGGACACTGCTAAAGTTCAAGTCCGACGAGGACATTCCGGGGAAATCGTGGACCCTCCCGTTCAGTGCTTCTCGACTGGTTCCGCAGGTGTAGATCTGCAACATGCACGTAGCGCTTTTTCGAGTGTGTTTCCTTGTAATTTTTTGTTCTGAAAGTTTGTCTTCATTGTGTAGGAGTTCAAGGTACCTGGCATGGTGCCTCCACTACCCGAACGGTTTCCGGATGCGCCGGAGAACGAGGTAGTGGACTCCATGTCCGAGCTTCCTGCAGCGACCGATCGAGGAAGCCCGAGGCGAGGCGAGACCAGCGGCAAGCTTGAGCGAATCTTCGGATGCCTCGACTCCGCCGATGCCTAGGGACCCGCTGTTCCTTGTCCGCCACAATGGAGGTGACGGTGCCTCTTCCTCTCCCATCCTGGCCATTCCTGTGCGGGCTGTAGTGCATCAGCCGCCGGTGAAGAGGAAGAAGGAAGAGAAGAAAGGCAAGAGGGCCCTGCCTATTTTTGACTTGAGCGAAATGGACTCGTAAGTGCCTTCGGATGCCTTTTGCTACTTTTCTTGTCTTCTTGCCTTTGACTGCTGCTTTTCCTTTGCAGCCACTCCTCTGAGGGCTCTTTTAGCGATGCCACTCAGGAGGCAGTAGGGGAGTCGAAGATGACGCCTCCTCCCTATCAGACGGTGTCCACCTCTGGGGGCGCTACTCTGAACCCCTCTCCGCAGGAGCCTCGAGTGGTCATCTCCCAGAAGACTGCATCGGGACCTTCGGAGTCTCCGTCTGATCATGTAAGTGTTTTCTCTCTTGCTATGGAGGGAGCCCCCGAGCCATATTTTCGTATGATCTGCTGATCTTTGCTTCCTTTCTGCGTTTCTCGGGCGGAGCCCCTGAGCGTTTTTCATGTGTTTGATGTCTTGCTCGTTTCTTGGGCGCAACCCCCGAGCCCTTTTTCTGATACTTTGTTTCTTCTCGCAGCCCTTTGTGCGGGGTGCAAACCTGCTTGTGCAACAACACCTGGCACTCGAGGCCAGCATGCGGCAGCTTCAAGGTACATATTAAGTTGATCATGTTCTTTTTTGACTACTTGCTAGCTTGTGAAGCTCATGTATGTTCTTGTTTCCTTTTGCAGATGAGAATAACACTGCCCTCCGCGAGCTTGATGCTCTCAAAAAGAGCCTTGGGCGAGCGGAGAACAAAGCCGAGGATGTCGTTGGGGCGAAGGAGCGCCTCGAGCAGGAGCTGGCTGACGCAGCCGCAGCTAAGGAACGCCTGTAGCAGGAAGCTACAGATGACGAGGAGCAACTCGCCACTGCTGCGGATTCGCGCGAGAAGGAGGTAGCCGAGAAGCCGATGTCTGCTGCCAAGGCTATTTCGGGTGAGTGATTTTGCCTGTTTTGTCTATTTCGGCTGCTTTGTCTCCCTTCCCTTATTCGATTCCTTTGCTGCCTTTTGCTCCAGATGCCTCGGGCATCGAGTTCAATCGCAATGCCTTGGAGCACGGGAGTTATCTGAACGATGCCGCCATGGCGGTCGAAGACCGTTGTAGTACTACCGCTGGCTCCCTTGCCAAGGCCAAGGAGATCCTCGGGAGCTTCTACAAGGAGCTTGTTCCCAGGGGCGCTGCCCTTGAGGATGTCGACTCTTTGGCGGATGTGCTGTCAGCGGATGCGACTGCAGCCTACAAGTGCAAGCAGAAGGGCATCAGTGCTTCCATGGGCTTGGCCATGGCCATGGCGTCCGGGGCAGAGCTGGATCTTCACCGTGTCACCTCCCAGATGCCAACGACTCCCGACGGTTTCGAGGTAGCCTTCGCTATCTATGTTACTTGTTGTAAGCGCTATGGGCCGAAGCTTATTGACCTTCTGGCGGAGTATGCGGTGAGGCAGCAGGAGGAGGTCAAGAGTAGGCACTCTGGCTCCGAGACCACTCAGGATGCGGCTTCTTAGGCTTTTGTCGTTGTAGTTGTAGGATAGTTGTCTTCTACTTTTGTTGTTATATCTTTATGAACAATTTCCTGTGCCACGCAGTGGCTTTTTGTTGTATATAATGAGCCTCGAGCTATTGCCCAATCGTGTGTTTTTCATATCCTTGTCTGTTTTCCTTTAGGGACCTTCGGGTGAGGACCCCTACGATACTTCGTCTGCTCCGCAGCTGCGACCATCATTGGATGATGTGTCGCAGCTTGTTTTTCTTCGTGACCGCGTCCGCAGTCTTGAGAAAGAGTTACTTGGCATCTGAGGCCATTCGAAGGCGGAGCGAGGTACTGCCAGAGAGGAATATCTGATGGGGGAGCTGCGGCAGTTGGCCGAGCAGCTGCAGTGTATGTTTTTTCGAGCTGCTGCTCATTTTTGGATGCGCCTGGTTTGCGGGTCATCTTACTTTGTAGTTGTTGCAGGTGCCAACCTTTTTCCGAGGAAGGAGAAGGAGTGCGTTGCAGTTTGGATCAACTGCTTGACCCAGCAGGATATGGAAGCCGGTGGCTTTTTCTGGATGGATCGCGATTGTGCCACGGTCCTTGCGACTATGCAGGATCGTCCTCATCAGGCGTCGCGAGTGCTGCTGCCAGTGAAGACTTCCCTGGCGTCGACTATGCACGTCATGTTTCCCCTTGATGAAGCGTTGTCGACTCTCTAGGGCTTGCTGGCGAAGTTTCGAGATGTGCGTCACGTCAGGGAGTTGGTGCGGCACCAGTTAGTTGCGGGGGTGAAGGTCAATCTTTCCCTCATGCGGCTGCATCGCCCTGATGTGAATCTTGCGGCTGTTTTGGCTAGGCCTCCCCCTCGGTCGAATGGTGGCCTGTAGGTTGCACCCTGTTTGTTGGCCGCCCCTTTTGGATCATCAGTGACCCTTTCGATGCGGGGTAGTCGTTTATGCTATTGTTCTGTATGGGTGCGACCGGGTGATTCGAAGGTCCCACGGGTGGTGGCGGAGGAGCTCCGTGGGATATGTCGCCTGGTGCGGGCGCGTGTCTGAACCCATTGTTTGGGACCTGCTGTCTCATCTGGGATAGGCTCTCACTGAGTTTCTGGAACTCGCGGCAGTCCTTGAGCATATGGCTGGCCTTCTTTTTTCCATCCTGCTTGTCGATGTAGAAGTGGATGGTGCATGGGCCCGACAATTTGTCGTATGCCGAGGGCTTGTCGTCGCGGCCGCGGCATTGCCACGTTTGCGTTGGGCGTCCTCCATCGCGGAAGTTGTTTCCACGGTATCCGCCGCTGCTGCGGTTGCTTTCGTTGCGGCGGTCGGTGTAGCCAGCCGCGACCATGTCGGGTCCGTCGCGATCATCATAGAGACGCGATCTTCATTTGCTACGGCGCTCGCATCGGCTTCCATAATCTTCCTCCTCATCCGAGTGTGCTCGGTGGACGGAGTCCTCGCCATCTTCCCATATGTTGGCGATGTACATGAGGTGGTCAAGTGTCTTGAGCTTGACGCGCCCAAGTTCTTCATTGAAGTCCTGGCGTTTGACGCCATCTTTGAAGGCGTCGATTGTTCTCTCCTTAGAGATGTGTGTCGCGGAGTTCTTGATGTTGGACCAGCATAGTATGTACGAGCGAATGGATTCGCCCGTTTGTTGGGTGCAGGCCCGCAGCTCTTCGATCGAGGATGGCCTCTTGCTGGTACCCTTGAAGTTTCTGATGAAACTGTACGCCAGTTCCTCCCAGCTTCGGACGGATCCCGAGGATAAGCTGATAAGCCAGATCCGGGATGCGCCTGTCAGCTGCAGCTGAAGGCATTGTAGGGCGGTGTTTTTGTTTCCGCCGTGCAGCTTGACGGACGACAAGTGGTCGCTAAGCCATGCCTTAGGGTCATGCGTGCCGTCGAACTTCGGAGTGTCCGAAGGAAGCTTGAAGTTTCTCGGCATCCAGGTCCGTCAAACAGATCTGCTGAAGCATCGAGCTTCGCAGAGTTCCCCTTCGTCGTCATCCTCTTTGGATTCGGATGAGCATGCGCGCTTGGCGTGTGCCTTGTCGATCTTGCGCTGAGAGAGGTCGCTTCAAGCGTCGTAGTCATGGTTGCGGCGTCATGGACTCTTGCGTTGTCGAGGTAGATCATGTTCCTCCTCGTCGGATGAGGGTGTGGGACTGCGGTTGAATCTGACCGCAGCTTTCTTTTTCGGCTCCGCAGGAGCTTCTTCGTGGAGCGCAGCTCCAACGAGTCCGAGTCCGGCTAGTGAGGAATTGTGCATGGCCCTCTTTGGGTCCACCACCGGAGGTGGATGGGACGCAAGATATGTGGTGGCTGCCATGATCACATCTTGCGGCGTCTTCGGGATGACGTTGTCGTTGGTGTCCATCTCCATGAAGGATGTGTTGAGGGTTCAGGTCACCTCACGACGTGCAGCGGGATCCATGTTCTCTATGCGAGAGCGATGCTTGCTGGCATTGTTGCCGTGTGAGCCGGAGCCGCCAACGGCGGAGAGCGCAGCTTGCCGCGCGCTATACTCCGAGGCCGCTTGCTTGCGTTTGTCGAGTACCTATTGCATCTTCACCTGCTTTTTGTGCTCTTCGATGAGGAGCAGGTGGTATGCCATCAGTAGGTCCTATGAGGCACCCACAGGCAGGATTTTGTTGCCCAACACGGCTTCGCGTGCTTGGTTCCATCCTTCCTCACTGAGGTGGATTACTCGACTGGGATCAGGGTCGTCCTCATTGGGTGGGGGGATGGTTGCCTCCTGTTTTCGTCGTTTCTACCCTGCAGGTTGGGTGGCGGTACGTGAGCACCCGAACCTGGTGGTTGTTGCTCGTTTTCGCTTTGGATGACCACGATGCATTGGTAGCGTTCGCGGACTAGATCACTGCTTCCGCAGCTTTCGGATCCGGAACCGTAGGTCCCTTCATCCGATGGGGGATCGCACAGATCTGAGTTGCAGATGCTACTGTCGTATGAATCATCTGTCGATGTTGTCATGCGTAGCACGTTGGGATGCGGGGCCCACGAGGCGGTCCTGATCGATGGCAGAGGCACCCGCTCTGGGAGGCAGAGAGTGCCGGTCTGTCCCGCCTGGAAGTAGAAGCTTCCGAATAGGATCTCGAGTCCATCGCCTACGGGCTCGAAGTCCTTCAGGGTGGCTAGCAAGTGGGCGGTGAAGTCGAAAGCGCCGAAGAGGAGATGGCTCTCCATCGCCGAGGAGTTGTAGATCGCTTTGGTCGGGACCGTCACGATCACACAATTAGCGCCCCCGTTTCCCCCAGATGGCACAATTGACGAGGTTTAATATCGTCTATGCCCATTGTTATGAGCTTGGGTTTTGGAGAAGATGGGGGTGCTGGAGATCGTGGAACGGTTAACAGACAAGCAACCAGGGGACATGAGATTTACCTAGGTTCATGCCCCGGAGGGAAAACCCTACTCTTGCTTGTCTGCTCTTGATTACGGCGGAACCAAAAAGTACAGGGGTGCGCAGATGCAATCTGGCGTGGAGGTGTGTATGCGGTGAGGTGAGAGAGAGCCTCCTCGCCGTGCCCTCCTAGCCTTTATATAGAGATAGGCAGGTCTCGGGCACAGATCGAGTCGGTTACAGGTTTAGGTTTTGCCCCTTTGAATATTCTATCTGTTCTAGTCTTGCTCTCCAAGGATCCGAAGACGTCATGGGCTTGGGCCACCCGAAAATCTTCATGGGCCGCGTATATTCTCGTGGGCCTTTCTTGAGCTGAACCAGGTATGCTAATGTCGTGTACCCGTAGGGTATAACCATATCAGACGGCGGACGACGATGCTACATAGGCGCAGCGACCCTACTACACAGGAACGAAGGTGATGCTACAACTGGCGGCATGGCCTGCTACAGAGGTATAGCGGCCCTACTACAGATGAGCGAAGGGGTTGCTACAAGCGGCGTGAGGCTCTGCTACTATAGGCGTGAGGCTCTGCTACAAGAGGTGGCCGGTGTTGCTACCGCTGCAGCAACGGGTTCTCCGACAAAGTCGACTTTTTGCTACACTAGCATAATTATTTGCTATAATTGTTCTCCGGTTTTGCTACATTAGCATAGTTTTTTTTTGCTACGATAGCACATATGTTTTGCTATGATGTTACAGTGATGTCTCCGGGGATCTTGTCTCCGGCGAAGTAGGGTTTTGCTACAATAGCACATTTTATTTGATACAGTTGTTTAGTGGTTTTGCTACAATAGCGCAAAGTTTTTGCTCCAAGGTCTTCGGCGAGGTATCCCGCTGAAAGTCTTCTGCGAGTCTCAGCGAGATCGGGTTTTGCTACATTAGCACAACTTTTTTACTACACGGTCGCTGGCGGCGAGGTCTAGTCCATTTTTGTACGCCGAACTTTTTTTTTTCTGCGTATAAAAAAGAGGGCTATACGATCGGTCGGCCGGGACCCGGGGACCCCCGGTAAGCCTAGCACTGTCCAAAGAACAAGCAATGCATGCATTTCAAGTGCCTCAGAGGCCGGCCGGACGGAGTACTCCATTTATGGTACACATATTCATGCTAAAAAAAACCTTCTGTGACCGAAAGGACATTAAAAGGAAAAGTGGCATGAACTAAACTAGTACTGTATCAAATGCGAAACGCTAGTTCAACGTAGGTCATCATCGCATGAACCAGTTCTTGCTGCCTCTTTGTTGTTTGGACCTTTTGGTATTTGCTGAGGCCGATTATTGTTTCGCTTCTATCCGCCCTTTCGGCTGTATTTAATCGAAAGATCTTCCTTTTTAGCATCGCCACAGAAACACGAACACTCCCGTCGGATCTGACGCACGCACGCACGACGCTGAATCACCACCGGCACCGGTCTTGTCTGGTCTTCCACACAGACCGAAAGCAAGCCCACACCCTGTTTCGTCGCATCTCCGCAGCTTTCCGCGCCGCGCGGCAGCCAGGCAAGCAATCCAGCAGCGCGACGCCACGACCAGAGGAGTCCAAATCGGAGGGCAGCGGGAGTGCGACGGCAAGAAAAGTCCAGACAGCACTGCCCAGTAGCCGGAATCCGCCTCATCCGTACTCTCCCACTCTGCCCCGCCGGCCGCGCTCGCGATCCCGGACCCTTCTAGAACCTTCGGCCGATCTGCACCATGGCCGCGGGCGCGGGCCTGCCGCCGGCGCAGCTGGGTTCTCTGTGGTCGACGCTGGAGGACCAGCGCGGCGGGAGGGGCGACGTCCCGCTGCTCTCGTCGACGTGGAGCCTGCCGGGCGGCGAGGGGGGCAAAGAACCGGAGCAGAAGGGGTTGCTGCGGCGCGCCGGCGCCGCGGTGGCGGGGGCATGGGCCGCGGTGTGCGAGGGGGCGGCGGAGATGTGGGCGTTCGCGCGGGCCGACCGCCGGAGGCCCGTGTTCGCGGCCAAGGTCGGCCTCGCACTGGCCCTCATCTCCCTGCTCGTCTTCCTCCGCGAGCCGCGCGCGATCGCCAGCCACTCCGTCTGGGCCATCCTCACCGTCGTCGTCGTATTCGAGTTCAGCATCGGTACGTGCTTCCCCCCGCTGCTACTCGCAAGTTCTTCCGTTCCGTTTCCGAGCTTAAGGCCGATCTCTGTAATAGTATGCCGTTCTTGGTTCGAGGAAACTCCGTCACTTGCTTCAACCTTCTTCGCGACTTGATCTCGTAATGCTAGTAAATACTGTAGTTCTCTTTCGAATGCCCCGCGTCTCGATACATCAGCGTCTGGAGCATGTTAGCTTGGGGTAAACATTCCCGCTGCAATTCTGATCTGATTTTGTGGATCAAGAAGCACCTGTTGCAGTTAAAAATACGTGAATCTTGGCAGGCTTGAGATTCGAGGAGTATATTAGTCTATGTCAGCAGCCCTTAAAAAATTGTCTATGTCGACAGCCTCTAAAAAAAACGTCTGTGTCAACACCAGCGTCAAAAAAAGAGAAAGCATTGAGAGCCAGATATTTCTCTGTTAAGCGAAAGCGAGAGCATGTTTCTTCCATCCAGGTCCATCTGTTGATCCTCCATTATTGTTGTTCGTGCAAGCAACGTGCACACTGCTATCGAAACTGGAGATGACCCGTGATAGATAGATTAAGATAGCGGAGTATCTATAATTTATATTGTTCACTTGCAGATTCTGTGTCTTCTGGGCCACCACTTTGAAATTCAGCCAGTTGCTTTTTCTTTTAGAAAACGTCATTAATTATCTATGGGTGATGGAAAGCACCGCTAAATTTTAGTATTAGAGATGTTACCTGGGACCACATTGATCTTGGGGACAGTTGTAGAGCTTAGTATATGAAATGGTAGACACGCACATGAATAAAGAAATTGAGTGTTGTTTGGAAGAGGAAGGTGCTACTCCCTCCGTTTGGAAATATAAGATGTTTTAGATTTGTGAATGAGATGTATCTATACACCTTTTAGTGTCTAGATTCGTTTGAACCTATACACTAAAAGGTGTCTAGATACATCTTCTTCACAAACCTAAAACATCTTATATTTCTAAACGGAGGGAGTACGTATTAACCAAAGGTATCTTTAGGTTTAACTGACATTTGAAGAAGGCTACTACTCTGATGTTGCTTGCTTGCTGGTCTTTCATAATATCAAACGAAACATGATGATAGTGGCGTTTCTGAAGTTACATATTTTAGTCCTGGAAGTTTTTTCCCTTAGCCTGCTCGGAGTGTTTAGCTCCAATTTTTAAGTGGTTACTGATGCACATCTTAGTTTTTGTTAGCTAGCTTCATTATTTTCAACCTATTACAATGAGTGTTGGAAAGTACCACTAACCTTTATTACTGGAGATTGTAGTTGAATGACTGGAACACTTTACTCTAGTACTGATTGTAAAACTCATGGACATGCATGCTCGTGCAGTGTGTAGTTCTTGATTCTTAACATGGACCAAAGGTAGTCTTGCTGACATGCAGTTACTAATTACCAACTGGTGAAGCCTGTTTATTTCTCCTGTAATTTTGCTGGCCTGCATAACACCATTTCGGTACAGAAAAGTATCGGTTTTATGATGTCTTGCTCTTTCCTGGACCTCATTATGTAGCTCTGTTTATTTTATGCTACGCTTTACACTGTCTACACATGCAGAAAAATGTGTACTGCCTTTCGATAATTTGGTCCACTATTATGCAGGTGCAACATTAAGCAAAGGTTTCAACAGGGGATTAGGAACACTTACCGCAGGAGGGCTTGCCCTAGCAGTTGCCGAATTGTCCAAAAACTTGGGGAGAATGGAAGAAGTGATTCTTATTATTAGCACCTTCACTGTTGGTAAGCGTAGGGGGCATGTCTTTCATTTCCTGGTGCATTTTGTATAAGTGTATCTAATCTGTAGCCTAATGTTATGTTGTTTACTGCCAGGTTTTTGCACAAACTTGGCAAAGCTACACCCAAAGATGAAACCTTATGAATATGGATTTCGTGTATTCTTGTTGACATTCGTTTATGTCATGGTCTCTGGGTACAACACAGGGAAGTTCACTGACACGGCTGTTAGTAGATTTGTATTGATTGCTCTTGGTGCTGCTGTCAGTCTTGGAATCAATATTGGTATTTACCCAATCTGGGCTGGAGAGGATTTACACAATTTGATTGCAAAGAATTTTGCTGGTGTTGCAAAATCCTTAGAAGGTACTTCCTCCGTTCACAATTTAAAACCATGCTTAGGATCATAGTGCATGCCATGTTGTATTATTTAACTTCATATTGCTAGAAAAGCTAGAAATTGTTAGTTATTGGTATCATTGGAATGCCATATATTGTATATACATCTGATTTTATGCCTTTATTCCCATTTTTTCTATTTACTGTAGGCTGTGTCGATGGGTATCTGAAATGTATGGAGTATGAAAGGATTCCTTCAAAAATACTTACATATCAAGCTTCTGATGATCCTCTATATAGCGGGTACAGGGCAGCTGTCGAGGCATCAACACAAGAGGAAACGCTGGTTCGTTGTTGCACTAAAGCTAACACTTCTATTAAGATTATCTCTCCTTTTCTTTCAATTTTGACTCTTCTTTTGTATTTGCTCCTAGTTAGGTTTTGCTATATGGGAACCACCCCATGGCCCTTACAAAATGATGGGCTATCCTTGGAAGAGCTTCACTAAAGTTGGTGGAGCGTTGAGGCATTGTTCCTTTGCAGTCATGGCATTACATGGTTGCATTCTTTCAGAAATTCAGGTTTGCTAATATAGTTCCCTTGCCAACAAGTTAAACTTCTGCATTTGTTTCGTGAACAAATTTATTTGATTTTATTTCTAGGCACCGCCAGAAAGCAGAAAGGTTTTTATTTCACAAATTCATAGAGTGGGCAGAGAAGGTGCTAAAGTGTTGCGCGAGCTTGGAGACAATGTTAAGACAATGACCAAGTTGAGGTCTCCAGATATTCTAGTTGCAGTCCACTTGGCAGCTGAGGAGTTGCAAAAAAGGATTGACGAGAAGTCATATCTTCTGGTGAATGTTGAAAGATGGGACACTAGCAAGCAAGCTGAAGGAATAAAAGATGCCATGAATGGTAATAACTTCCATGCAAAAGAACATAAGAATGAAGTGACAGAACCTACAATTGCTGATCAAACTTCGATGAACCATTATAAGAGTTTTGCTGCTAGTTCATTTCTTAGCAGATATGATTCAGCATCAACTCTAGACGGTTACAGGACACTACTATCTTGGCCTGCCCGACGATCATTTCATCCAAACTTGCCACTTGAAGACGAGGAGTCAAAAACATATGAAAGTGCAAGTGCCTTATCCTTGGCCACATTTGCCTCGCTTCTAATTGAGTTTGTTGCCCGGCTACAGAATGTTGTGAACGCATTTGAAGAGCTGAGTGAGAAGGCTAACTTCAAGGATCCCGTGGAAGAGCCTGCTGCAGTTAGCACGGGTGATGGTGGGTTTCTCAATAAAATATGCAAATCTCTAGGACTGAAGAGTTGACATTGACAATGACCCCACAAGGTTCCTACGTCTGAAACCTTGCCCCTTGCCGTTGTCATCAATTTTTGTTTAATAATTTTGGACCAAGACATGTGTATAATACTGAACTTGTGTATATCCAGTGAGAAGATTGTTGGCTGTATTGCTGATGGCGCTCATGGTTGCTGCCATTAAAGCAATCAACCATGGAAAAACTGTTGATCCATGTATTTCACAGTGTGTTTAAGCACCCTGCAAATCAGGTGTTGCTTCTGGCTAGGCAGTAGCACCCTTGTAAACTGTTGATCTGAGTATTTGTTTGACATGGGAAGTTCATGTATATTTTGTGTAACAGGGTTATTACTTGACCTACTTGATGGGAAGATAGATGTGTTGTAGTTTGCTCACAAGTCATGATAGTGCTTTTGTTGTGATCTTGCTTTCAATGCATTGTTGTGCTTTGTTGCACTGTGCTCGGAGCTGTGGTGTTGCTTTCCATGTTTTGGTGTGGTTTGTTTGGACATGAGACTTGTGTGATTGAGTTAAACTATATGTCTTGTCTTCTCATGATATTCCTTTAGCCAAAAACTCTTGTATTTTTTTAAGAAATTGCCAAAGAAAAATGATCATAAATCACATAATTGCTACTCATGTTTCATTGATATGCTTCACCACTTAGTCTTACAAGTGGATCAGATATACTCTACAACATATGGGTGTACAGATTTCTACTTCTCTGGTATATATTCAGCAGAGAAAAATGACAGGTACTAAACTACAGGCTATATATATTCACCTTCCTTTCCTTTTCGTTTTCCTATCCTCTGTTTAACTATATCCATTTTATGCGATTATGGCAGCTTCAGGTGCAGAATTGCGCGTTGAGAAGATGAGTTCATGGCCATACGAATTCGCTTGTAATCTGTCTCTGCCAATTAAAGAAGTTGACTGCGCAAAGCACTTGAAAGGAAGGAAGGAACCCTGCTTTCTTTCTGTGGCCTGGTGCAGTCCGACTGAACCCATCCGATCTGATTCTTGTCATTGTCATACACAACCAACTTCCCACTGACCGAGGCATCTGCAACAAGCAAAGAGAGTACGGTAAGCTTGACAGAGATAGTTAGTGAAGTGATGGAAATATGTCAAGCAAGTGACCAGTTGGTACCTCCAATTATTATTGTGGAGCTGTGGCCAATCTCTGTTCCATCAAGCACCCCTAGGCAGACATTGCCCTTGTCCTGTACAAATCCCAAAAGTCCCAGGAAAAGCATGACAACGATGAACCACGAAGAGGAAATATGGTTGGAAGATGTTGCTCAGAGTGCTTGTGAACTTACACTGATGGTCAAGTAGTTCTCCGGAGAAATTGTGAATGTTCTTGGGATCACGAACCATCTTTTCCTGAATTGCAGTTGCAAGGGCTTGAACAGTTCCTTCACATCACCCACAGACCTGAGAAATGTGCAATGTGGGATTGTTAGCTGTACATCCCAAGCTGACCGAGAAACAAACGGTGTACAGTATAAAGTATCTACATATTCCATCACATTACCTCACTGGAAAATTAGGTTTCATGCAGAAAGGTAGTGTTTGATCTGACTCATCTTGTACAAAGCCTGGAGAGGCGTCTTCAAGCTGTCGAGTTACAAGATAACAATAATCAGGTATAAGTTACAAGATAACTCGTTTAATCTGATGGAGAGTTAATACAAAAACTCACGGAAGCAATCAGGTTTCTGTATATTTCACGTGGGAAGTACGTGTACGAGCTCCCGCTGTCAAAAATCACTTGAGTCAGTTTCCCTGCCTGCCTTCGCATGTTAAGCTCCTGACCCCCATAGTTCACTTTCTGGACTTCTGTGCTGTATACGTTCCTGAGTCACAAAAGGCAGAGTTGCTATCATATACATTTCTTTGCTCTATACTCTATAAACACAATGCTTGTATGGCAAAGGGAAATCTGTGACTCTAGTTTCATGGAGTGATGCTATTAGTTGCTACCGCTACTGCAAAGAATGGTCACTCTAGTTGTGGAAAAAATGCCAACATTAGAAAGAATAAAGCAAACATCACAGAGCGGTTGGGAAAATTTTCCATTTGCAGTTTGAGTGCTGAGAGCAACTGGAATTGGTAATGATTTTCTAAGATTTGTCGCAAACAGAGCATGTCGTATCTGCTGAAGATGATGCGGTGTATCGGTATCCGAAGAAGAAACGTTTGGCACATATGTAATTGATCTTCAAACAATGAGGAAGGGACTTACTCTGGACCGTTCCGGATGGGAACCCATGTCATTCCCCATCTGGGAATGTAATCATCACCAAGGAACATGTAGCCACTACTGCTGGGATCTGTTGTGATGCAATGGCCAAAAACATTGGAAATGATTCCTTGGTTGGCTAGCTGGGTAGGAAGGCTTATTGCCCCATTGCTGAGGCCAAGGACTCCATCAGAACTTGCTGGTGAGTCCAAAAGCTTTCCTTGCTGGTCATACGCACACCTAACAGAAACGGCAGTTTGTTACTATACAGACAACACCACCCATGTCTGAACATGCGAGACGTCGCTACCGACAAGCCGAGTCTTACCCGAACACGATGTCTAAATTTTCCCTTTCACCATCTGCAGCCATCAGTCGCATGTTGTCCCTAGCAAGCACACCGGCAGAGGAACTTCGGTCAGCGTATGCAATCTCATATTCGCATTGCTTGCAGGTGTCGCAGTAATTTTGGTTGCCTTGCAGTTCCTGGCATAGTGGATCCCTGGGGTGAACCATGTTCTCCTCCGCAGGCTTATACAAAGGATGAGGTCCCTGCAACAAGATGTCGATTACAAAAATCAGGCTCAACTTAGATGCCCAGGGTAACTGAGTTGAGGCGGCGAAGCTGAACTCTGTTAGGCGCAATTGAAAATGGCGCGCACCTTTGTGCAGTTTGCACAGGGCGCATCGAACTGGATCCATGTCAGGTCAGTCCCAGTATCGATGTCGAGAAAGTAAGGTCTTGCGGGGTTGCCGATGTTTATGGAAGTGTAGTACCGCCTGCGTATCAATGGTGGAAGAGAACAAACAGTGTGATGTTAGTATGTGCTAGAACTCAGTGCATTCTGAACCCTGATAGGTAGCAAGTGCACATAACAGGACCTGCTCAAATCAAAGATTAATCATGCAACCAGGAATATTAATCTGAACACCAAATGTTGACTTTGGGAGGTGGAGAGTATAATAAGTCTTCTTGTTTGATATATGGTATGCTGCTAGTAGACATGTCTGTGTAAATACAGACTGTTTGTGCAGTTCCGAACCGAAAAGGGTTGCGTTTGAATAGGTCGACGGTCAAAAGCATACACCAGCCCGACAGAACGAAAGTGCAACACTCCAAAAAAATCCCTACTGCGCAAGTGGCTAGTTTTCCAAATCGCTGTAAGGATTTTAACACGTTCGTCGTGTGAAATAATTTAAAAAAACATCATAAGTACTATTCTTTTTCAGAAAATGAGTTATTCCTGCAGTGAATTTTCCAAACGTGCAGTATATATTGAAAGATCAACTACCGCCTGAAAATTGCCCACCCGACCAAGTACCGCCTGAATTTTTCAGGTTGAACTGGTCTCGAGACCATCCAAAATGCAATTTTGGAAGCAGAGGGACTTCCCAGGAACCAATGCCCACCCGATGATCGAAAGCGCCCACGCGCCTTTATTATACACAGAAGTACAGAACCATCCAAAGGCCAAGAAACGAGCTTTTCTCTAGAATCCAATTGGCAAAAGGGGGGCAAAATTGTGCTGTATGACCAAAAACAGAACTGAATTCCTGGAGTACGCACCTCTCCGGGAGCACGGCCGTCGAACCCTCCGCCGCCTTGACGCCGCCGGCCTTCTTGGGGTACAGCGGCAGCAGGAACGAGGCGGCCCCGGGCCCGTCGCTCCATTTCCGGTCCTCCCCGAAGAGCCGCGTGGCCACCTCCGGGGAGTAGCAGTGTCCCGCCACCGCGAGCGCCGCGAGCACCATCATCGCCCCCGCCGCCCGCCGCAGCAGCGTCCACCCCCGTCTCCTCGACCCCGCGTCGGCCTCGGCGTGGTGGTGGCGGTCCGGGAGGGAGATCACGACGGCGCCACGCAGCTCCGGCGACAGCAACGGCGCCGCGTCTGCCATCTCCGGCGGCGAGCTGGTCAATTAATTCTTCTGGCTAAGGCGAACGAGGATTGGAAGGAGGACGCGGTCGTGGTCGAGACGAAGGCAACAGCAACGCGCGCGCGGCTGTTGGAAGCCGGGGCACGGACGGTATATATGCGGAGGGAGGGGGAGGAAGGTTGGTTGTCTGCTTGGTCTGGGTTTGGTATATTACTGCTCGCAGCTCGCAGTCGCAAGCTCTCGCCTGGCTGCGGGTTTGGGGATTCCTGCGACTGCCCGAGGGAGGGACGGGAGGTCCTTTCCAATGGCTGGCTAGACCAGACGGACCGGTGGTCGGGAAGGGGGAAGTCCGGTTGACTTTACCCGTGGCGGGCGGAGGGCATAACGGGAAAGTGCTACTAGTAGTAATCTTGCCTGGCTGTCCTCGTATAGGCTTGTTGCTGCTGCCTGCCAGTGCCGGCCCAGTGGGGCTAGGGAGGCTGTCCTTGTCGTAGGCGTCCTCGTACGTACGTGGCCGCTTCCGTATGATCCCGGCGGCGTGTCGACGGTGATGGACAGCCGTAATGTGATACAGGTGTATTTTCTTCGGATTCCAATCGGGCGCGCCATTTTCTGGAGCGGACCAGTGGCGATTTGCCGTGTGGCGGGGAAAAAAGCGGTAAAAACGAAAGTTGCCATCCTACCTTTCGTTCCGCAGAACGGACTGTTTCGTCGCGTCCCGCCAGATTTTTCACGTTCGCGCGCGCCTTAGAAAAGTCGTTTTCTTTTAGTAGAAAAACTATTTTTCATAGGGAACGTGTATTTTAGTATCAAACATTAAAAAATATATATATTAATGCAAAGAGACTTTACTTACGCACATATTTTTCTCTAAGACTCGCACATGAGGTGATCAAAGGCGTTCAAGTTCCTCCATCGGCCACTGTGTGTGGGCAGGGGACCTCGGATCAGATGTCCAGTCCCGTAGTGTCTTTGGGCTCTTCTTCTCTGGTGTAGGGGCATTGTCGGAGGTAAGGATGTGTGTCCCTCTGCTCGTCGGCGATAAGGATGCATGTCCCTATGCTCGTCTTAAATCATCGACGAGCTGGAGTTTGGAGTTGATCTTACTAGGTTTGGCGTGATAAGTGTCTGTCTACGACAGCGGCTTCCAATGGAGGGGATGATGTCCCACCATATTGTTGTCATCAAGTTCCATCCCCGGCTAATGAAACTAAACTAGATATGGCTCTATCGAGGAACTTACAAGTTTTGTTTCCCCCATCTCTCTCTGGCCGGAGTGGGATTATCTCCCATCCCACCTCGGTACTAACTTCTCCAGGACGGCGATCTCTCAAGATCGTGATCATCGACATCTTCTTGTCTCATTGAACACTTCCAAGCCGCTACTTCTACGAATGCTAGGGTTTTCAAACTTTCTTTGACACGAGTTTTGCTACACCAGATGCCGGAGGAGGCATCGAGCTTTGCTCACGGTGCACTGTCGATGCAGAAGGAATATGGTACTGTACTAAAATTTTCAGGAACTTATGTGTTATTCCTTTTCTTTTAAAGATGTCATTGTAATGGCTAGTTCCAGATAATATTATCGTTTTAGGCCTTTACCGCAAAAAAAGCAACAATACAAATATTTTTTAGAAATGCAACTAGAACTAATAACTCCATTTGTTTATAATTACCCTGTGTTCTCGAACGGCCAAGAACCTTGGTACTTTCACCGTAGCGGAGGGCATAACGGGAAAGTGGTAAGTAATCTTGTCTGGCTGTCCTCATATACGCGCATGCTGCTGCCCGCCAGTGCCCAGTGTGACGAGGGAGGCTGTCGTGCTTATCGTTTTCGTCCTCGTGGCCGCTTCCGTATGATCCCGGCGGCCGCACTTCCGTCGTGCCGTGCCGTGTCGACGGTGGTGGAGAGCCGCAATGCTATACATGTGTATTTTCTTTCCCCTTTATTTTTAAAAACAAAGATTTGTTTTTTTTTCTAAAACTCAGTATAAACGTGGATATTCATAAATATGCACATACACTCATTCATATGAAGCACATTATACACCTATTAGCATCTCCGAAAGACCGAGTTTTAAGATTGATCCCACGGGTCTTAAATTTGACGAAGTCATCACGAGCGTCGCTATAGACGGCAACATTGCCTCCCACTAAAAACTATTCCGCCTTTTACGAAAGACCAAAATATTAAACCTGGACTTTTTCTTAAAAAAACTGAGGGCTTTAAACTCTGATGGGCTAGAAGTGTCACTACCCTTCTAACCATCCAACTAAGGGTTGGTTTTCAAAATAAAGATTTGCTTGCAGGGTCGGTTTTTGCACCGGATAAATATAGTCATAGCGCCGCTATTAGCATGTTATAGCGTTCGAGCAAGTCTCACTAATTGAAGTACGTTTACAATTGTCTGCTATAGCATCGTATAACTTCGCTATAGTGGATTTTAAGGGTTGAGCTACTTTATCATAGCACGCAGTTTCTTACCTTGATATCATTAGTTCAATACCAATATGCAATGTTACTAGTTTGAACATTATAAAAAGTTCATAAAATATTAATCCAGCTGCTCACGAATTTAGTTGAGTCCTAGGTCCCCGTCTAGAAAAAGGAAAAAATTATGAATTTGGGATGGTAGGGTTGCTATAAAAAATCATATGGTGTCATTTGGAACAAACGAATAGAAATATTTATATTTATTTGAAAATCCTTATTTCATAGGAATTTTAAAGAAACTAACATGAGGTGTTACTCTTTTTTTATCTCTTTGTGTCTATAGTTTGTGCGCCTTTCCACTCCTCCCGTGAAAGAAAGAGGGGCGCCGGCTAGGGTGTGGAAACCCTAGCAGTCACCGCCATGAGCCTTGCCTTCGTCGTCTACGACCAGGAATCGGCGGTCCCTTCCTCCTCTGCTTGCCGCTCCGGCAACAGGAGGCGGTGAGGACCTTGCACCTGCGCTCGGCGCAGTAGAAGGATCCCTAATGTTAGAGTTCAGTTTATCCGCATTGTCGTTATGTTGCTATGGCGGTATTGTGCGGGACAAGAATAAGGTATACCCCGCCTCCTCGTCCACCTTGTTGCCGGTGATCTCGCCGGTGGCGTTAAGGAGGGCGGGGATTTGTCTAGTCAGCCATTTCCAAGGAGTGGTGGATCTCCAGTCTACGTGTATTAGAGGTTTGGTGTTAGAAGATTGAAATCAATTCAAGCGTTCAATGACGACGACTTCGGCTCTAGAGCGTCGGTCCTTAGGGCACCTACACGAAGACTTCTCGATTGTCATCAACAACGTCAGGCTGACTCCGATAAGGAAGCGACAACGGTGGCCCGATCTGGCGACAATAGTGGTTGTTAGGGGGTCCAAGGACCTCGGTGTATTTTTTTTTAGTGTTTTGGTTTCTTTGTACTTCTTAAAAACTCATAGAATACATACGGATCTTTCTTGGAAAAAAAAAGTTCATGCGTTTTCCTACATTGCATCCAAACGACACTTTTGAAGAAAAAAATTGTGCTTTTCGTTCCCGTAGGAATTCAGCATAAATGACATCTCAATCCGGAGGTAGTGTTTTGACTCATAGTTGTAAATACACCCATTATAAAAATGCATAAACATAGTATTTCAAAATGTCAAAAAAATTCAAACAAAAATTTCGTATGTATATCCAAACATTCTACGTACGTTGGAGTATCAGAATTTGTCTTTTACCTAAACCACAAAAAAAAATTGTTTTGCACCGAAACTTTGCGTGTAGATATAAAATGTCCGTAAGTACACGGAAAAAATTCTCGATTTTTTTTGACATTTTAAAATAGGTGCATCTACACCCATGAGTCAAAGTGGATTTTCCATCTCAATTCCCGTTTTTTTCCCTTATTTCTAGAGTTGACCCTGTACATGATTTTTTCCTAGGACTTGTTCAAACAAACTGATTTTTCTGTCCTATAATAGGGGTACATCACACAACCATTATTGAGAGGGACGTGGTGTTGATTAGCTTGGTCGTTCTCCTACGTACGTACGTAGTACTCCACATTGCTCTTGCCTGTCCATATCATTGTTTCCTCTTCGTGGCTGCTTGCATTGTCCATACATACTTGGCGTCGTGCGGTGTAGTTGGTGGCACAGCGATAGGGTTTTGACCATCATCGGCGCTAGCAGCTAGCTTAATTTGTTTGCTGGCAGCGGATTTCCCAGGATGGCCGGAGCTTATCTTCGTCTCCCGGGATATCATGGGTTTGTGGATTACCCACCACGCCGGACGCCGGATTGGGAGTCCGTGCATCGATCCCAGGTGTCAATTCCATGGACAAAATTAAAGTTTTCTTCGCATCAACTTGGCACCTGGCAGTACTACCTCCTGTGAGCGAGCAATCCGTTTATCTCTTCTGGTAACGTTGAGGAGGCGCATATATGTATGCAAGCCAACACCCATGGGTTGATTGCATGATTGGATAGCATGGGCATTGGACTTTCCTGCACACATTTGGCAAGGATCGAGGAGGAGTCTCGGCAGGTGCGGATTAAATTAGCTAGCTCTACTCGAAAGTACATTAGGTTTGTTGAGGGCGCTAGCTTGCCCAATTGCTCTAGGTTTGCGTCCTAAGCAACGTAGCATCAGTTAACCCATCATTGTTAGCAGCGACCTTTTTTTTATGTTGGATGTTAGCTTGCTAGTAGCTAGCTAGGTGCGGTTTGTACTATGCCCGCCTTTCTCGTGTTTTTATTACAAAGGAACAAAGCATACTTAAAATACATGCGGCGCGAGGCTAACAAACAAAGCGTAAATCGTGGTAATTTAACCAATTATTAGCCAAAAACAGCATTGGTGAGAGGAAGCATTTTGGGCAACCTACTGGCCACAAATGGCATAGGGGAGAAAACATATACCAGGCGTTACCAATGTTGTTTTTGGATGTTTTTTCATGTTTTTATTACAAAGGCCCAATAGCAAATGATATAATTTAAATCACGTATAAGGCTATCAACCCGCAGAAGGCACGGGAAAACAATATTTTGGGTAGTTACATTAGGTTTGTTGATTTTTTTTATATTGAGCGCTTTATTACTTAAAATGTTTAATTATTACATTCAGTGCCTGCATAACCAAGATTCACACGACCCATAAAAATCCGATCATAGACAAAAAAAAAGGAAAAGACGGAATACATGAAATCATCTCATATTGGAAATCGCCTAAGGAGCACTAGTAAAAAATAGGACACTAGTCCTGGTTTGTAAGAGGCTTTAGTCCCGGATTGCAATCCGGGACTAACGTATCGGGACTAAATGTTAGGCCTTTACTCCCGGTTCTGTTACAAAGAGGGACTAGATTGTCTTCACGTGGCCCCGCTGCGCACGCTGGGCTGGAGGATAACCGGGACTAAAGTTCTTCTGCCGCGGCAGCGTTTTGTACCAAACTGCTGCCGCGGCAGGAGGTGGGGTTTTAGAGTTTTTTTTTTGTGTTTGATTATTTTTCATTTTGTGTTTTCATATACGTATTATTCTACGCTACTACATGTTGTATACATTGATGCATATATAATATAATTTCTCTCACGATTACATAAAGACATATAAATATATACACAACCGAGACTAGAGCTCGTCTAATTGATTTATACGAAGATCATTACAACGGATACTATCCTTTTGTGTCTATCCATGATTACACGAAGGTATATCCACGTTGTACTCTCTTTTTGTGTTTATGATGTTTCTGAGCAAAAATCCCGACAACTTCTCTTGAATTGCTAGTAGGCGTTCATGTGGTAGGAGCTTATCCCGCATCGCATCCAACTATATATAAAAAAGTAGATCATTATAAATGGAACTCAACAAAAACTATGGTATAGAATAAATTGTGAATATATTGTTTACGTACTCGAAGAAAGTCCGTGCCCTGCTCCATACACCCACGAATGACCTCGCATACGTAATATCCACATAAATTAGTCCCATGTGGCTGCGTCGCACACTTTTCGATCGAGAATACAATTCAATCTAATAATAATCAAGCATAATAATTGTATGAATGATAATTGTAATATTCACATAAATTAGTCCACTAGCTCTCGTACTACTTACCGGGACCGTACAAAAAGTGAGCTCATCACGCCATTCACCCCGAACCTCCTTCATGAACCTTTTCCAAACCCTATCCAGCAAAAAAAAATGAGTTATTAATTAGTTTACATCTTAGAAAATGAACGAAAGAGATAGATATAGTGC
Organism: Avena longiglumis; assembly: GCA_030063025.1. NCBI lineage: Eukaryota > Viridiplantae > Streptophyta > Magnoliopsida > Poales > Poaceae > Avena > Avena longiglumis. The sequence continues at coordinate 70,137,073 of CP125977.1, read as the reverse complement.
GATAATGATTGAAATTACTTTTGGAGGCAATCAATTATGTTGTGGTAGTCTTTCATCGGCTTCTTTAACGAGTCCGGGATTTCCACTTTTGCACGGTCAACGTCAATGTTTAGAAGAATCCAGTGGTAGCTGCGCACATTTATATACACTTAATATCTAGTAAACAAAAATTGAATGTATACAAGACAGTAAGACTCTTACCCATAGTTGTAAGGAAATAGTATTTGTGTCTTGTAATGTTGCTCCATTAAAAATATTAGCAAGTTATCCTCCATTTTCTCGAGGTTATTTATTAGCGTATGTCCATTAACTCTGTTTGGGTCAACGAACCCAATGCTGTAGATTGACTTTCTTATATATTCTTGAATATTCATTCTGCATATATAATAGCATACAGAAGAAGATATAGTGAGGATAACGACAGGAAATGAATTAAACGAGCTGAGTTAGTGACTTAATTACTTACATGGTAGATCATCCACGGTGAAGAACCTTAGCTAAACCCGTGGCTCTAGTTTGTTCGAGTGGACAACAAGAAGGAAGATAACATGGGTGTACCATAACTCGGCGATTCTTCATACCATCCATGGTAGCGTGGCTATGGCGGCATCTACACATAATTGACGACACGGGTGGCGAGCACGTAAAGTTCGATGACACTGCAGCCATCGAGGAGGATAAGCAAAGAAAGAAGGCGTGAATGGTGGCATGATCTATCTCAGTGCTGCGAAAAGAGACAGGGCAACAAACAAATAGGAAAGAAAACGGGGAGCTCCTCATAAATTTACAGGGCGTGTCTGCGTGAGGACTTGTTTTTGCGAATCCAAAAATGCCAGGGATTTCTCTATACTTTTCCAAATCCGACACATGATAAATTCGGACCGGATGGGACTATAACATTTGCATCAAAATGCAACTATTAGGACTACCTGACCCTGTTTGAAACTATTGGTATGAAAAATGCACCTAAACAACAACTATTGGTACCTGTGGTGTATTTAGCTCTAGTTTTTTATTAATTAAGTGTTAAAAATTCACACACATGTGAAGTGTTCTCGTGGGTAACAAGTTTATTGTTATGTGTCGTCTTAATAAACACCTCTTAGCACTTGAGACTGATATAGAACTTTGGGTACAATGTGTAGAGCCCATAGAAAAAATAGCGCGCTATAGCATATCTTGAGAGTGCACGCCAAATTTTAATAATTTTGCTTGCTATGACGCTATTTGTAAAATAGGATGCTATACCACGCTAAAACGTCATAGCGCTAGCGCGCGCTATTTATGCTATGTTGTTTGCTAATGATTCTAAATAAGTAATTTATGCACGGAGCAGACTAGGAATTCCGGTCTTGATCCCTGAGTTGCAGGGATTGAGCCGCCACAGGTTTGTCTGGCACTGGTTGCCGGCCACGGGCCACTCCGGGGGGATCCTCCTAGGTGCCAAGGAGGACACCTTTGAGGTGGAAGATATGGACCGCGGGGAATTCTTTATGAGTATGACACTCACCCATAGACGATCACACCTCAGTTGGGAGGTGATCATTGTCTACGGCCCTGCGGATCATCGCAGATCCCCGGAGTTCTTGGATGAGCTCTCTACTAAGGTGGAGAGTTGCACTAGCCCTGTGGTGGTGGCGGGGGACTTTAACCTTATTAGGTCCCCTGATGAGAAGAGCTCCAATAATATGGACCACTCTAGGATGCGCATGTTCAATGACTGTATTGCTGATCTCGCTCTACGGGAGATCCCCCGCGTGGGGGAAGATACACCTGGTCGAACAACCGTGTGGGCCCGATCAGGAGTGTGCTGGATCGGGTCCTAGTGTCTGTGGATTGGGAGCTGGCCTACCCCTTGTGCTCCCTGCGGGCGGTTACGAGGGTTGGGTCTGACCATAGCCCTCTCCTTCTCTCGACTGGGGGAGGCGCTCCACCGAAGCTGAGCCGCTTCCACTTCGAGAACTTCTGGCTGCTTCAGCCAGGGTTTGTGGAGATGGTTCAGGCCAAGTGGAGTTCGGCGACTGCGTCAGTTCAGAGGGCCCGCTCGGCGGTGGATGTGTGGCATACTTGTGCTCTGCTGGCTCGCCAGTTCATGAGAGGGTAGGGAGCGAACCTTGGTGCCGAGTTGCGGCGCAAGAAAGGTGACCTTCTCACAGCAATCCAGGGCTTAGATCGGGCAGCCGACACGGTAGGCCTATCTATGGAGGAATGGCTCCAGCGATACGCACTGGAGGATTCGCTCATGGAGATTTTTCGGGGGAAGGAGACATTTTGGCGGCAACGGAGCCGCCAGAACTGGCTCCTTAAAGGGAATGCGAACACCGCCTACTTCCACGCCATTGCTAATGGCAGGCGTAGGAAATGTTCTATCCCCTGCCTCTGGGATGGCGGTCGTCTCTTGGAGGAGGCCAAAGACGTCACCTCCCATATCTACTCCTTCTACAAGGAGCTTTTTTCTGCTGGCCCCCGGTCCGGGGTCGCGTTAGCCGGGGACTTTTGGCTAGAGGGGGCCAGGGTCTCCGACGCGGAGAACCTGGAGCTCACGCTTCCGTTTCTGCCAGGGGAGGTCGAGCAGGCCATCATGGAGATGAAGGCTAACTCGGCCCCGGGCCCGGATGGCCTCCCCGTTATCTTCTTCCAGAAGTTCTGGGAGAGTATCCAGGGGTTGTTATGCCCATGTTTCAGGAGTTGTATATTGGGACCCTTGTGATGTCGCGACTGAACTTCGGAGTTATCACTTTGATCCCCAAGGTGGTGGGAGCCACGGAGATTCGGCAGTTTAGGCCAATCACGGTGATCAATGTGATCGAGAGGGTTATGTCCAAGGTGTGTGCACGTAGGTTAGCTCCTCTCATGGAGCGCCTGACGCACCCTTACCAGTTTGCCTTCCTTAAAAGGCAGATTCATTCATGATGGGATCTTGGCACTCCATGAAATTATCCACGAGGTGAAGGTTCGTCGCCATCGGGGCGTTTTCCTGAAGCTGGACTTCCAAAAGGCGTATGACAGGCTAGACTGGGCCTTTCTACGCCAGGTACTCCAGCGTAGGGGACTGGATGATCGCATGATAGGTTGGATCATGCAGATTGTCATGAGTGGGAACACGGCAATAAACATTAATGGGGAGGTCGGTCCGTACTTTAAACCCTCGTGTGGGGTGAGACAAGGGGACCCGATATCTCCAATCCTATTTAATGCTGCGGTTGATGCCCTGGCGGAGATCATGGAGAAAGCCAAGATCTCCGGCCACATTTATGGTGTGGTGGGGCATCTTATCCCTGGAGGGGGAGTTACCCACCTCCAATATGCGGATGATACCATGCTTATGGTTGAGGGGTCGGACCAGGACATCATCAACCTCAAATTCCCGCTCCTCTGCTTTGAGGCCATGTCTGGCCTCAAAATTAACTTCGACAAAAGCGAAGTGATGGTCTTGGGCTACCCCTTGGACGAGCAACAACGGATTGCTAATAACCTTAATTGCCGACTGGCAACCTTCCCCCTGAATTACCTGGGGATGCCAGTCAGGGACACCAGGATCCTCTCTAGAGACTTGGAGCCCCTTATGGGTCGGGTTAAGGAGAAATCCGAACCATGGCAAGGCAGGTTTACTTCCAAGGGAAGCAAAACCATACTCATTGACGCTTGTCTTTCTAGCCTCCCCATGTATATCATGGGGCTATATATCCTTCTGGAGGGCGTGCACGCCAACTTCGACAAGGAGCTCTCGCGGTTCTTTTGGATGGCGAATGATGGTCATCAAAAGTACCATATGGTTAAGTGGGCTAACATCTGCGCCCCCAAGGATCTTGGGGGCATTGGGATCACCTCCTCTCGCCATATGAATGTGGCTCTGATGTTGAGGTGGGTCTGGCGCATCCTGACTGACGATGGGGGCCTCTGGCTGCAGCTAGTTAAAGCCAAGTACCTGCGTGGGCGCCCTCTCATGGCTTGTGAGCGTCGGGAGGGATCTCAGTTTTGGAGATCTGTCCAGGACATCAAGCCGGCGATCCGGAAGGGGCTCTCCATTTCCATTGGGAATGGGAGGAGCACCATCTTCTGGCTCGACCCTTGGGTGGGAGGACGCCCCTTGTGCCACGAGGTTCCCGAGTTGTTCGCAATCTGCGCGGATCCACTGCTCTTGGTGGCCGATGCCTTCCAAGTGGGGGTTTGGCAGGTTGCTTTCCGACGGAACCTGGGGGCGGTCGAGCGGGCGGCGTGGGAGGGGCTGAGGGACTCCCTCCCATTGCCCCTGTCCCAACCCCATTCCTCGGATAGTCTGTCCTGGCATATCTCGCCTTCGGGCGCCTTTACCGTGGGATCCATGTACCGTGCCTTGTTTGGTGGGCCCCCCATCACCTGGACGGCCCCCCTTTGGAAGGCCCCCCTTCCTCTTAAGATCAAGATTTTCATCTGGCAGTTGCTACGTGACCAGCTCCCCTCAGGTGTGAAGGTGGCCAAGCGCCATGGCCCTGGGACTGGCCTTTTCCCCCTTTGTGCGGTCCCGGAAACGGGACACCACATTGACACCACATTTTCTTCTCCTGCCCGCTGCTCGCTTCCTCTGGAACTTCACCCGGGAGGCTCTGGGGCCTTCTTGGCAGGCCGCAGACCTGGGGGAATTCCTGGAAGCTAATGCCAACCAAACCGGTAGGAGGAGACGCCTCTTCTGGTTTGTGTTCGCAGGAATGATCTGGACTCTTTGGACCATTCATAACAAGATGGTCATCGAGCGTGTCTTTCTTCGCCGTGCCTCTGACTCGACCTTCAAATTCTTGGTTTTTTTGCAGCAGTGGTACCCGTTGTGTAGGCAGCGGGACAAGACGCGGCTGGACAGGATGATCGAGCACTTGATTGGGGCGGCGCGTCAGCTTGCTTCCCTGCGAGGTCGCTGAGCGAGTCTTCTAGGCTCCCTTGTATCTGTGTGTATTGCTCGTGGTGTGTGTGTTGTGGTGAACTTTGGGTTTTTTTCATGGTTTCGCTTGTACCGGATGCTGTATGGATGTTGCTTTATTTATAAAGGGGCGTATGCCTGTTTCTCGGAGAAATTCCGGTGCAGATTTTTGTCTTCGGTTCGCGTGACGAATGCATGATGAAGGCAGCTGGCCGTTATATAGTATTCAGTTCAACCGCGTGTGCAGCTGCTACGTGCATACGCCAGAATAGAACCTGTCCACTCTGCTGGATCGATCAGAGGAGGGAGCCTCTGGCATTCAGATTTGAGAGCCCAATATGCCGTTGCAGACGATCTCGTAGAAACGTAAGCATCAGGAGTAGTTAGTTAGTTAGTTATATCTGAGACGGATCACTTTCAGATACTGTACGTACTGTAGTATCGAGGGGCGTGGATGAATCATTGTCCGCCTACGCACACATTGCGGCTGATGCAGGGTCATCTTCAGCGAGCGCCTTTGAGTGCCGCGGAATCAACTCGCATGGCTCCAAAGAGTGCACACAACCGCATGCCATCAGCAGCATTCAGCACAAAGCGCACACACACGGATTTATTCGTCGTCCTGATTTCCCTCAACGCTGACGCCCTAACCCTCCCTCTCTCACCACCAACTAAAGGCGGCAGGCAGCACCTAGCTAGCCGCGCGCGCCTCGTGCCTCGCGAGTCAGCGTCAGAGACCAAATTAAAGCTAGCTACTCATCCTGCTTTAAGATTTTTCAGACAGTTTTTTTTTGTGTGTGTGCAATTTCTTTTCATACTATATGCTTTCTGGTGCGAAAAGAAAAAACCGAGAGAAGCAGATTTCTGTTGGAGCATTTTTGTTTATATACGTACAGAATGGACGTGGATCCTATATATAGGATCATTGTCATTTGTCAATCGAAAGCGTAGGCCTCGATCGTACAAGTATTCCTTTTCCATCTTGAATATATATATATATATATATATATATATATATATATACACGTCTTGAAATAACTGATTTGAGTTTGTCTAGATTCGAATGTATCAATACACTAAAATGCTCTATATATATTTAAATCTAGACAAAACCAAATCGGTTATTTTAGACGGAGGGAGTAGTACATACTCCTCTTTATTACGCTACCATAGGAAAAAATAAAAAGGCTAGATATAGAGTGTCTGCCGACTGCCGTCATGAGTCTGTTGTGAAGTCGGTTTCAGATTCAGCCTGGTGCGTGTGTCTACCCTTTCCTCCTCCTTTTTCGTCCAGCAGGTAGATCGCGCGCACGGATCCGTCGGTGGTTATTGCTAAGTGCTAACCACGACAGATCGAAATGGTGCGTACAATACATTGGAGCCGAAACCGTATTTGGTAGTAGAAAAGATCACACGTACGTACGTACAGCCAAGGCAGCATCGTCGACCACAATCTTCACGTCGTACACTGACATTGTAAGAACATATTCAGATACGACCTGCCCGAAACCCAGTCATACGACGAAGAGAATCAGCATCCCTCCCATTTGGCCGGGTCTCCCAGTCCAGATCGCGTCGCTACGAGGGCAGCGACAAATGCAGTTGCTGGCTAACAGGACTGGCCAGTGGCGACAGACAAGGACGATACAATCGGACAGAGGAAGAATCATGCATGGATATCTACTTTCAGCCGAGTCAGCGAGCGGCCAAGCATATACTGCTGCAAGCGCCTCAACAGCAAACGGCCGGCCGGTGCCGGTCCTGCAGCACCAAACAGTAGGTACCTGCCCGCCCGCCCGCCTGCCATGGTCGTCTGGCTTGGTGCGCCGTCGGTCTCCGCTCGCCCCCTTTTGATCGGTGCCCGGTCAGTTTTCTGCCTTTCCTTTCCCTGGTTTCCTTTTTGAGGATTGTTTGAAGGACCTTTTTTACTGTACCCCGTACTGCTTAGAGCAGTATAGGGAATCTCACGTTTTTTTTCTAAGGGTAAATTAGACCTTTTTCAGTATAGGGAATCCAGCCCATTGCCTGCGCATCTGCATATCGCCGACGCCGACCTAGCCTCCGCCGTCGCCGGCCTCGCCGGCTGCGCCCTCCACGACCTCGCCGCCGCCGGCCTCGCCCTCCCCGACCTCGCCGCCGCCGACCTAGCCCGCCCCGCCGTCGCCGGCCTCGCCGCCATAGATCTGGTCGCAGAGTCTCCGTGTCCTCATCCGTGGAACCTCATCGTAAGTATACAGCAATTCACGGTACATTGACTTGAACCTTTGCACCAAAAGCTTGCAATGCATACGAGGCTTGGAGCTGGAGTGCTCATCTTGGTTCAAGCCATCGTCAAACGCCTAGTTGATATTAGCGTCTGACAATGCTCATCTTGGTTCAGTGTCTCATCTTGGTTCAGTGTCTGATGACTTTATTGATTTTTCGAAAATTAGATAGGCAAAGAAGCGAGTCACGCTAAACGATTGAGTCAAGGCGATTAGGATCCCCCAGGTCTCTACTCTGGACGGTAACAGCAGGAAACCAGAACAAGACTAGTCTGTACTCTGTAGTTCTGAGATAATGTCTTTCTTTAGTGGAAGCACCAGAAATACTAGTAGTAATCACTTGTTTTGCTTTCAGATTCCGAGTCATTTTTTTTCCAACATTTGTACGATTATAAGACAGAAAATATGGACGTTTTGATTGAATATCTATCTTTGTGAACTATAACTGAATGTACATGGTTATCTTTGAATCAGTGGCGGATCCAGAATTCCATCAAACCCCGGGCCAAGATTATATTGTATGTTAAAATTATACTAAATCTTTAAAAATTAGTGTATTTTTACTAATATATAGCTGAAAATTTTGTGTACACCCCGGGCCATGGCCCGGGTGTAGATCCGCCCCTGCTTTGAATAGTGTATATTTGTATTGACTCAGAACTTGGAACTGAATGGAGAGGTGATTGAATCCCTATGCGTATCTATTATGAGTTTGACCCGTGGGGAACCATGTGAATAGTTTTAATTTTTTGTTTTGCCTAGGCAGTGAAATCGTGTAGTAAAGAATTTAAACACAGAGTGGCACCGTTATTGCAATATTGATATTAAAATATGTGTTAGTTTGACTGTCAGACTTGTGTTAAACTAACTTTTGTTTTTCATTGCAGTTAACGACATGGAGGGAATGGAGGGCATGGAGGGTTTGGAGGGCTTGGAGGACATGGAGAACAATGAAGAATATGATATGGTGGTTAATGAGACTTTCAGTAGCGAGAAAGAAGGTTACAAGTTCTACAATGCATATGCTAAGTTGAAGGGTTTTGGTGTTAGAAAGGAAGAAGTTACTAGAAAGCCGGGCACGGATATAGTTTTCAGGCGCCTTTATGTGTGCTCTAAAGAAGGATACCGGGCCAGGAAGCACTTTGAAAAAACTAAACGGAAACGAACACCAAGGCCGCTGTCGCGGTGTGGATGCGGTGCTCGGATGGAGATCGAGATGTCTATGGAAAGTGGTGAATGGGTTGTAAAAGATTTTGTGCCCCAACATAACCATACACTCGCTAAGGGTGACCAGACAACTTTCATAAGGTCTCATCGTGGGTTGAATGATGCTCAAAAGGCTGATGCCATTGAGTATGGGATTGGTGGCCTTCGAACACATGAGATTATGGAAGTAGTGGAAAAGCAACATGGTGGTTTCGGGAAGGTTGGTTATGTATCTCGAGACTTGTATAATTTTTTTGCGAGGTACAAGAAGGAAAGGATTGAAGGTCGTGACGCTGAATTTGTGCTAAATTATATGGCAGCAAGAAAAGAGAGGGATCCAGAATTCTTTTACAAGCACAGCACCGATAGTGAAGGGCGTCTACAGAACCTATTTTGGGCAGACGCACAATCTCGGATGGATTATGATGCCTTTGGTGGCGTCGTGATCTTTGATAGCACATACCGTGTGAACAAATACAATCTGCCATTTGTCCCGTTCATCGGAGTGAACCACCATCGCAGCACGACTGTGTTTGGCTGCGGTATTGTGTCAGATGAGACAGTGGAATCTTATGTGTGGTTGCTTAAAGCATTTTTGGAGTCAGGCCAGCAGAACCATCCCAGGTCAGTAATCACTGATGGTGACCATGCTATGGCGAGGGCAATATCGCTGGTATTTCCCAATGCAGATCACCGGTTGTGTAGCTGGCACATCGAGCAAAACATGATACGCCATCTCCGCAAAACAAAGCTCAGCGATTTTAGAAAATTTGTTTATTTCTACAATCGCGTTGATGAGTTTGAGAGTCGTTGGGCGGAGTTTCTAGAAGAGTATCAAATCTCAGAAAAAGACGCATGGATTAACCGGATGTACGAGCTCAGGAAGAAGTGGTCTAGGGCCTATACCAAAGGTAGATATTTTCTTGGCATGCAGAGCAATCAGCGTAGTGAAAGTCTGAACTCTAGAATTCACAAAAATCTAGACAGACGAATGTCACTTGTTGATTTGATAGAGCATATTATGGCGTATACGCAAGAATGAGACTGAGTTGGACTCTGCAGCTACACAAACAGTACCTTTTACTGAATTAAATGGTGAGCCACTTGAGAAGAGTGCTGCGCGTATTTATACTCCAGTGATGTTCAAGAAGGTAAAGTATCATATTGTTCAATTAACAAACTGGGAAGTAGCAAATGTGACCAGACAGGATACTTCTGTGGTGTATTCAGTTGCTCTCAAAGAGAGAAGGGATGTCATGTATAATGTGAATCTTATCATGGCAGGCCCACTGCTTCAGAGTGTTAATTGTGTCTGCCTGAAGATGGAGACAGAGGAGATCCCGTGCTCATACATATTCTGTGTTCTGAAATACCTTGGCTTAATTAGCATTCCGAGTTGTTGTATATCCAGAAGATGGACAATGCTAGCCAAGCCCGCATTTGAGTCAGAGAGGAATGCTAATATGCATGACTGGTCTGAACGAATGGACCGTTACCACGAGCTCCATAGCAGTCCAATCTATATCTTTTCAAAGCTTCAAGCAGCCCAGAAATATCACACAAGATTATTGATTTTCTAAAAAATATTATGGCAGCTGACGACATGGGCCAGGAGGATAACAAGACGGCGTCATTTGGTCCTTTACCTGCACAGTTCTCAGGGTCAAACCAAACCTGTACGAAGAAAGTGTTGGATCCAAATAAAATTATTCCTAAAGGAGGTCCATCCAAGAACAATAAAAGGTGAAAGCCGCATCACGAGACATGGAAAGGGAAGAAACGGAAGTAAAAATTTCTTTTTTTTGTATAGTTTTGTACATCTCCAAATCATCTTACCATTTTTTTAGAAGAAATGATGCATGTATGAAATTTGCTACGTGTGAGGTGGACCAGGTGGTGTGAGAAACAACTCAATAAGTACTTCAGTTATATTATTGTTTCATTTTATATGCATGTTGAGTTGAATTTGTTGCCGGCGGGATGCAGGCTCTCGATGAAATATATGTATTTCTGGTGTATTGCTTGTACCTGCTGATCGAGCTGAGGAATCAAATTCTACATGCTTAACAGCCAAGCTTGTAGTTGTAGTGTTCGGATGGCTACACTCTGCTGAAACGGAAAGTTCAATGTTGTTCTGATCAGTAGCAATTGAAGGAGGCCCAGAAGACTGCAAATTCTCTCCAGTACTTGGAAAAATTATGTGTTCTGTGAATGAACCAGGCGCTGCGATTGTAAAAGCATTACACAAATTAGGATTTGATCTAAGAGACACTAAATGACTGAAATGAACTGTCTTCATTGCACTGCCATGTACACTGTATCCATTATGTGAGCTTCTGAATATAGAAAAATGTACAAGTATAAGAAAATAAAAAGCATATACAAAGTAAGGACAATGCAGAGTTTGTAGCATGTTGTTACATACTTCTCGATCAGGATAAGTCATTTAATTTTGACAGGTGAAATGCTAAATTAAAAACTGTTATAACTTTGCTATATAGAATGTTACCAGGGGCAACTCATACCTGCTGATCGACCTGAGGTATCTGATTCTACATGATTAACGGCCGAGCTTAAGGTGTTAGGATGGCTAAGCTCTGCTGAAACAGAATGTTTGTTGTTAATCTGATCGATAGCAATTGAAGGCCTAGAAGACTGCAATTGCTCGCCAGTTCTTGGAAAAATTATGTGTTCTGTGAAGGAACCGGGCTTTGCAATTGTGAAAGAAAGGCAAGCATTTCAACGGTCTGGCATGTCAACGGTCTGACATGTCACCAGACGAAGTGTTATGGGGTGACCCCTTGGGGTGGCCCGATCTTTCACGAATCTCCACGGGAAACGAGGGGAAAGCGGTGGACGGGGGAAGAAGGGATGAAAACCACGAACACACGCACACAAATCACGATACATGCCTATAACTCACGCCGGTGGCAACCGGTTCAACATAATCCCTAGGATCGGTGTTGGGCGAAGCTCTCTCTCCACGACCAACAACGGGGGCGAGATGCTTGGTGAGATATTGACGACTTGAGGGTGAGAAACCGAGAACCCAAGGCCTTGTACAACTTGAACGCACTAGGCAGATCCAAGAGGGGGGTGGATAATAGGGTGCTCCTTGGTAGGAGCATGAGACCAATAGATGAAAGATCCTCAAAAGGGTGTCCTTAATCTATTATTATCCAAGTCTAAGGTTTACAATAGAGGGTGGGGGCTATATATAGGTCAGCCACATAAACAAGGGTAGTTTCGGAACGAAATGGGAAAATATAGAAAGGGGTACAGGGCGTTGGGCCGAACTGATGCGTTCAGGTTCAGTCAGGACCGGTAGTACCGGTCGGGCAACCGGTAGTACCGCTTCGCGGGCGGTAGTACCGCTGGCGGTCCTGGATCTTCCGTCGGAGTCGCCTGTAGCGAGCGGTAGAAGGGGGCGGTAGTACCGCCCACCGGTAGTACCGGTTCCTAGGCCGGTAGTACCGTAGTCGTCCGGCCCTTGGTTGGGTTTCTCCTGGAGCGTCCGGTAGTTGGGGCCGGTTGTGCCGCTTGAACCGGTAGTACCGGCCGAGGGGTCCGGTAGTACTGCTTGAGTCTGGCAGCGACTGGTTGCTTCCGCTCCGGTTCCTCCGTCCCATGGGTCCCATGGGTCCTTCTTTTCGTACCTGATGGTCCAATGGGAGGGCTAGGTGTTGAAGATGGAGGTGCGTCCGTAGGACGGGCTGCATCACGAAGCCTAAGGAGCGTACTGGTACTGATATATTTGATATGGTCAAAGATTTGGATCAACTGGTAACCTTTGGAAAGGGTCCTGGAGGAAATCTGTCCGCCGTACCGCTCACCGCCGCCGCTGCCGTCGCCCGCTCCGTCGTGCCGTGGCCAGCCGCCCGCTCATGACGCATCCTCGCCGCCCGCCCGCAGCCGCGCCTCTCCGCGTCGTCTTGGCTCGCGCCGCGTGCCGCTCGCCGCCCCTTGTCGGTGAGCTCGATCGACATGTCGCACTTTGGGGTCGGTGTTGAGTTTGTGCTCAGCGAGTTCCCTAGGGACACCAGGCATATCAAAGGGCTTCCATGCGAAGATGTCCCTGTTCTCACGGAGGAACTCGATGAGCGCGCCTTCCTATGCTGGGCTCATGCCCATCCCGATCGTCACCGTCTGGCTGGAGTCGCCTGGCGGGCGATGACCTTCTTCTCTATCACTTTCGACGCTTTGAAGTTCGTCGGGTATCTTTCGCCTCGGATCATCGGTCCGAAGCACCGGGGCCCGAGTCGGCTTAGCGACCCCCTCGGCTCGCCGTCGCGGCAGTTGGTTAGGGTATGCCGCATGTCGTCGGGCTAGCGTGCGCGCCAGCTCTGATTGTTGATGATGTGAACGCGAGTACATCCGACCCTGTGAGTCGACGCCTGCGTTTTGTTGCTCGACCGCCTTTGCTAAATTCATAAATCCACAAAAGGATGGTTGAACAGCATAGTGAGTGCTAAATTATAAAATTCTCAATTTCCTTTTGCATCATGATTGCTAATTTGTTTTTGTGTTGCCATTTAGCTACTGGATACTATCATAACATGGATGCGTCACATGCGCCCCGACCCGGATTTGAGGGATGTTGTCAAATACTATATGGAGAGGGTATCCAATGCCAATTTACTAGTTAGAGATGGCAGTGTGGCTTCATACAATTGGGATGTGAAAATGAAAAAAACCGGTACAACCAAGGGGAAAATGTACATTTCCCATGACATGGTAAGTCCCACTGTCTCTCGTACCATACACAATGTCTTTATTCGGATGCTGAAGTGCTAATTATGTTTTTTATTATTTTTGGTACTGATTTGTATCATAGTCAATCATGATAACATACATTGGTATGTCGTCTATGTGAATCCCGAGGAGAGGCTAATACAAGTTCTAGACTCTATGCGTAAAGAAACAAGAAATTTTAAGAAATCCCACCCAGAACTGGAGCACTTGGTAAGTCATTTATTTTTCAAGGGAGCATGCCCATTCAACCTTTGATATAGACAATTGTGCTAAGAAAATTAATCTTATATTTCCATACTATCAGCTAAAGGGAATGGAAACACATCTAGAAGTAACATCTGCATATCTCGACACAACAACTCTACATGACTGCAAAAAGAGTGCTAGCTGGCGTGATTACGCCGTGAATAGCTGGCCAGTTCAAGTTGTGAAAAATGTGCCACAACAAAAAGACGGGTAAAGGGCACTATATTTTAATTCCATTCATCTAGAATTCTCTACTGCAAATATGTATTTAAATCTACCTGCATTTTGCAGAATGTCATGCGGCCTGTATGCGCTCAAAAACCTGCAGAACTGGGTAGGAGACAAACTCTCAGAAAATTTTACAGAGGTATGTCAGGCCAGGCCGCAAATATTTCAAGCAGAAGAAACCCAAACTGAACTATTAAACTAACTCCACCTTACTACACAGGACGACATTGACAACTTCAGGAGACAACTCCCAGCTCTCATCATAAATTCTCCAATGAATCTAGCTCCATGAGAAGAACATGAAGAATAGACAAGCTGCACTATGCTTGTCTAGTTGCTGAGTTGTTCCTGCTGCTGCGTCAGCATTTCAAAACATTGTTTATTCATTCGTGTACTTGGTTGTTCTGCCAACGTTTTGAGTTTTCTATTAGTGGCTGTTTGTTCTAATATCTTATGTACTCGTAAAACATATCATAATTTACCTATTTGTTATATTCTACCAGCAAACATTCATATATTTGAGATATCCATTTGATTTTTCTGAACTTTTGTTTCCAATCATTATTCTGAATCATTTTATCCAAAGGCGGTTGATTTCCGTGCATAAACAACATTTGTAATTCGGATGTCATGAGGGAGCCTCTAACTGCTGCAGATGGTTTTACCTATGAAGCCGAAGCTATAAGATAGTGGATTGATAGTGGACACCATACATCACCCATGACAAACCTTGAGCTACTCCACCGTGATCTTTTGCCGAACTATGCCCTCCGCTCAGCAATCCAAGAATGGCTGCAGACAACCACAAATTAATACATTAGCTTTATCACCACAAATTAATACATTAGCTTTATCACCAGAAAATATAAGCTTTCATGGCAAGCAAGCAGGTAACATGCATATCAGTCTAAGCAAATGTAAAAGAATGGTCATGACTGCATCATATATAATCTGAAGGTTAAAATAAGGAAAACCAAAGCACAAGATGCAGTTCAAGTAGCAATTCCCAGATCAGATTTTCCTAAAGACAACAAAGGAATAAAGCAGAAACGAATGTACTAGACTGCATCACACAAGCATATAGTATAAAATTCTTAGAAGCTCAAATTACTCGTCCCTATAATTCAAACATGAAGGCCTACAAAGTTTTCATGTTGTATTTCCGCTGTCACCTAGAGGACATAATTCATATTACATTTCTAGACTCCATCACATAACTGTGTTTGAACCCATACAATAATCAGATAGAATGTTCAAGAACACTGGAAGAGACATGGCTCATCTCATGACATCTAGTTTAGTTTAGATGTACACAAATACTGAAACATACATCCATAAAGATATTGAAACATGTAGCAACAGGAATTCAGATAAAGTACGCCTTGCTAATTAGAGATAGACTACTGATGGTCATGATGAACCAACTATTCACATCCCATATGATGTGTAGATCGCTGAAGATAGAAACAGAGAAATGGTTTGAACTTGCGCATAGTAGATGTAGGTCGGAGCTTTTTATCGGTGAGCCAAGGACAACATCATCACCTCGGGATGACACTCTCCACCATCACCTTGTGGCACGGCGGCACTAGAGCAGCGTAGCAGCGCCTAGGCCACAGAGACGACACAGGCTGGCGTCCGGCACGCAACCTCCAGCAACGCTGGCCTCCGTTGGCCACCCATCAGCTCACCATACAACATCCGGCACCTGGTCCCGCGGCGTCCTCACCCTCGCCACGATGTACCACCGGCACATCCCAGTGCCGACCCTCATGCAGGACGCCACCGGCACATCCCAGTGCCGACCCTCATGCAGGACGCCAGCGCGCCGCGCCAAGCGCAATCGTCCGCCGCCGCAGCCACTTCAGAGCAGGCCTGCTCTTGAACCCGCCGCCCTGGAGGCGGTCGTGGAGCGTCTGGTGGGGCAGCTTCTCGCCGTGGAACGTTTCACCCACCATTTCATCTTTGACTCCTCCAACTTGTTGTCATCATCCCGAATCCATTTCTCACACTTCAGTTGAGCGTCAACTGAAAGATCAAAGAGTATCACGTTAACATGCTACTTCTCAAAGAGATGCTGGTTTATGTGCTTGAAGTACAAGAAAATCTGATTTCAAATCATTTTATAACAATGGCGCTTAACTAAGCAATCAATTAGTGATGCAATCAGAATAACTGAATAATTGTAAAACTAGTTTGGTTGCAACAAATGGAATAATTAGACTATAGATGCAAAACTAAGCAATCAACTATTTGCCGTTTCCCGCACTAATTGGCGAAGACGAAGATGGGAACAGGAAGTTAAGTAACCACCGCCATATTGAAGTCAAATGCGACATGTATCCTTCAAACATCCATGTTTTTTTTGGTTCATACAATATTCCACTAATTTGACAAATCAAGCTGCGCAATCACTATCAAATCATTCTCCACCAAGCAAAAGTAAAATTAAATCGAACCCTCTACGGAAATTTCTGGCCAAAGTTTAAACATGATCATTACCAGATTCCAACATCCATGCTATTCCACGCAATTAGACCACTGAAGTCGACGGCTTCCATTTTCCTAACTAACAAACCGTCAATTCCTAGTTCCTACCAACTCTAGTCGGACTGAGAGGAGGGCCTAAGCGGCTCGCTCTTCGGCGGCGGCCGGAACCCTAGCTGGGCAGGGGATTTTTCGTCTCAACGAGGAAGACCGTCGGGTCGGGTGGGCGTGGGTCGAGTCCGTCTGGCTAAAAATAGCGGTTTACCTAAAATGCCCTTGATCGATTTACTGCACGCGAAATTACTCAGCGGTGCGCACCTATACTGCTTATCAGCATGGAGCCAAGTCGAGCAGTACGGCTCGCTCTGGGCTGTTAGATCCTCCGATCGGAGAGCCCAGGTTCATCTCAGGGTACCAGAAAAGGCATTCTGTGTATAGAAAAAAAATTCAAGGTTCGGTGGGACTTTCTAGATTAGACTTGGACTGTGTTGAAGACAGCTCGTGGAACTGAAGTTCTGGTTTCAGAATATCGTCTCTACGTAACAGAACGTCAGAACCGAACACTTTTTGTCGGTGGAATATCAATGGAATAGGGTGGAGACAGTGTTACTACTACTACAAGAGTTATACTTCCTCCGTACAGAAATAAGTGTGACTTGGATTCGTCTAAATTCGAATGCACTAAAACATCGACTAGATACATGCAAATCTAGACAAACGCAAGTCACTTGTATTTCTGGATGGAGCGAAGTATTATTTCAGTTCAAAGGTATATATACATGTACTACTAACATTGAAATTGTACCCTCCGGGTGTTTCGTTCCTTCACAATGCTCATGTGCTACTGCTACCTATGCATGCCACAAAGGCGTAGCCAAATAATTGGCATCATTGGCCGTGAAATAAATTTGATCCATATCTGGAAAACTGTTGTGGCTGTTGATACTACTCCTTCACTTGTAGTAATATGCAAGCGCAAGATCAAGAAAGACTGTCTGTTTGCCAAGCATCTCAGCAAGGCAATAATGGTAATAATCTCATTCCAGATTATGCTCACGGGGTCCTGAACAAAAACAAAACAACAACATAAGGGTGCATTCATCCTTTTGGTACAAGCATAGTATAGTTGTTTGGTATATCTAGGGATTAGTTACACTAGAATTTTATTTGCCAAAAAAGATGCCATTCATCTAGCTATTCCGCAAACAATAATCTAAACCATCTCATTCATGCTGGAAGGACCTCTCACCAGTTTAATTAGCAGTGGCACTGCTCCAGTTAAGCTCACCCAAGGTCGCAACCTTATTCTCTTCTGGGGAAGGCGATTAGGCGCTATCTATTCCGCAAAAAATAATCTAAATGATCGATCCGATTCACGTTGAAAGGACCACACTGGTTTAATTAGCAGTGGCACTGACTGCTCCAGTTAAGCTCACCCAAGGTGGCAACCTTATTCGTCTGGGGAAGGGCGATTAGGCACTAGCTATTCCGCAAACAATAATAATCTAAACGATCTGATTCATGTTGAAAGGACCACACCAATTTAATTAGCAATAATGGTGCTGCTCCAGTTAAGCTCATGGAAGGTGCCAACCTTATTCTTCTGGGGAAGGCAATTAGGTTTAACATCAACCAAAATAAAATATATGGGCTATATGCCAACAGGTAATGCCCAATTTGTGGATTTCTTTTTTGGATAATACATAGGCAGAAGAAAAATCGCATCACAGGACAGTGGCTATGGCTGCATTCCATTAGAGCAAGTGCAGACGACACCTACATTTTCAGCTGATAAGGCAGGCAGACACCACATTAAAACCATGCAAAGGTTCTGGTCTACAACCACCAGCAGTTAAAAGATCCTATTCCTATCCTACATGCATGCAGCCTGGCTTTGATCGTAACCTGCATAAGTGGTATTAGGATATGATCAAGTCTAAACCTAAACTAAATCAGATGACCATGAATACTAGGACCTGGGAACACATAATAATACTACAGAATCAACTGGCCCAATCATCAACTGTCGCTGTTTTCGGATTGCTTACGCCGATCGAAGGCGACAAGTGCAGTTGGTATTCAAAAGACCTTGCAGCTCTATCGCTCTCAGCATGGTCGGATCACACACAGAGAGAATCAAATGGTCGACGCAGACGTGGTATGTATGCACTGAGGGGTCGCCCAATGCGACGACGCAAGCAGTCTGCCCCGCAGCTGTCCGCGAAGGCCACATCCGTCGAAATAATTGCGTGGAGAAAATGTTTTTTTTTTGTGTGTGTGTGTATGCTCTGAACAACCCCTTGAGTTGATTAATCCAACAAGAAAGCTACTAGCTACTTGGATTTTGTTACCGAGAAGGGAATCTTTCTACAAATTTTTCTAGGGAAAACAAAACAGTATGGAAGGAATATAAGGATCCTTGCTAGTTGATGTGCAATAGCATACAATGAATTTGTGTACTACATAGATTTGACGTTGTGGATATTGATACTCTCGTTTTCCATAAATTTGGTTAAGCATTGATAATTATGACTTAGGAAAAACCTAGAACATTGAATATTCTGGAAGCACTACGCTAGACATACGACTATGGCCATCTGCTTGTGTGTTGGAACTAATGCTTGGTGGTCTATTTTCTTAAGCAGTTAAGTTGCAAACTAGGGTACGGTCATTTGTTGTATGGTGGAACTAATGTTTGGTTATTTAGTTTCCTAAATGAACTATATAAAACTTTTCACCTTTTTGGAGTACAAAAATGCGTAATGATTTTTGCAGATGTGCCAGACTGACTGCCAGTAACAGCGCATCGGCAACACCACCCTGATGTTTTCAGTTCAGTGTTCGAGCAGCCACAAAAAAAAAAACGAACGAACAAAGCCCTGACCAGCAGAGCATACAATCATTTGTTCAACATATAAGTTATATGTTAGTACTAAAAGCATACAATTAGAAACCATAGTTAAAATTTGGTCGATAATCAGATTGAAATCACCGATCAGAGAGCCAGAGACTGGATTGGATCTGAATGAGCCCACAGAAGAACGAGGCTTCACTACAGGAATGGGAAGCTACGCCGACGGCCGGCCATCGTCTAGGCTAGCTCCGCCAAGCAGCCGTCGGCGTAGAATTGCCCTCGGCATATCCTATGCTACGCCGACGGCTGCCCTCGGCGTAGCTATTTTTTATTTTATCTCATTAAACTTTGAAAAATCATAACTAAATCATTCTAATTCGGAAAAATACAAATAATATATCAAAATTTGCAGAAAAATAAGACCTATCTATCTACACTCAAATATTATATATTTGTAAATAAAAATTAAGTAAAACATAAGACATTATATATAGTTTAAAACGGGCATAAAAAATTCAAAAATGATCGAAACAATGCGAAACCTTCGCGTGGTGTTATATTATATGACATAGTTAGAAGGAAAAATATCAAACTTGGTATATTGATTATGTCTCAAAGAAACCTTCACAAAATGACCTATCTCATTCGAGGTTTCTTGGCTTTCGGGTCAAATGACCAATGTTACGGCTAGAATCAATGCATAGTTTGTGATAATGTGCCCATATTGTGCATACACATGCATCATGGGATGGCGAACAATGTTGCAGGAGGAAGTTTTCCTTTTCGTCGCACCAAAAAGCCATTTCCCATTTTCCGAGCACAAAAAACGGACGATTTTGTAAAGCAACCACCAAATGGCTAATTCAAAATGGTACCACCACATTTTATAAAAATACTATACCACCTTATACAGACAATGTCTCAATAGGGTAATCCGAAACCTTTTCGTCCACCTCTCGTGAAAAAGACAAATTCCTGCCGAATCGGCAGGAAGTGGGTCAGATATGAACTACAAGTACATGATCCAATGCTCATGTTTTTTTACAAAAATCATTTTTAGGTTCACAATATCTATTTTAGCAAAGATCCAATGCAAGTTTAGCGAGGCTCGGCCCCGAGGTAAGAATCTTCATGCCCGTCGTTCGACAAAGTTTGACGATAGTTTAAAACGGGCATAAAAAATTCAAAAACGATCGAAACAATGCGAAACCTTCGCGTGGTGTCATATTATGTGACATAGTTATAAGTAAAAATATTAAACTTGATATATTGATTATGCCTCAAAAAAACCTTCACAAAATGACCTATCTCATTCGAGGTTTTTTGGCTTTCGGGTCAAATGACCAATGTTATGGCTAGAATCAAGGCATAGTTTGTGATAATATGCCCATATTATTCATACATGCATCATGGGATGGCGAACAATGTTGCAGGAGGAAGTTTTCCTTTTCGTCGCACCAAAACGCTATTTCTCATTTTCCGAGCACAAAAAACGAACGATTTTGTAAAGCAACCACCAAATGGCTAATTCAAAATGGTACCACCACATTTTAAAAAAATACTATACCAACTTATATAGACAATGTCCCAACAGGGGAATCCAAAACCTTTCCGTCCACCTCTGGTGAAAAAGACAAATTCCTGCCGAATCGGTAGGAAGTGGGTCAGATATGAACTACAAGTACATGATCCGATGCTCATGTTTTTTTACAAAAATCATTTTTAGGTTCACAATATGATATTTTACCAAAGATCCAATGCAAGTTTAGCGAGGCTCGGCCCCGAGGTAAGAATCTTCATGCCCGTCGTTCGACAAAGTTTGACGATAGTTTAAAACGGGCATAAAAAATTCAAAAACGATCGAAACAATGCGAAACCTTCGCGTGGTGTCATATTATGTGACATAGTTATAAGTAAAAATATTAAACTTGATATATTGATTATGTCTCAAAAAAACCTTCACAAAATGACCTATCTCATTCGAGGTTTCTTGGCTTTCGGGTCAAATGACCAATGTTATGGCTAGAATTAAGGCATAGTTTGTGATAATGTGCCCATATTATTCATACACATGCATCATGGGATGGCGAACAATGTTGCAGGAGGAAGTTTTCCTTTTCGTCGCACCAAAACGCTATTTCTCATTTTCCGAGCACAAAAAACGGACGATTTTGTGAAGCAACCACCAAATGGCTAATTCAAAATGGTACCACCACATTTTACAAAAATACTATACCAACTTATATAGACAATGTCCCAATAGGGTAATCCGGAACCTTTCCGTCCACCTCTGATGAAAAAGACAAATTCCTGTCGAATCGGTAGGAAGTGGGTCAGATATGAACTACAGGTACATGATCCGATGCTCATGTTTTTAAAAAAAAAATCATTTTTAGGTTCACAATATGCTATTTTATCAAAGATCCAATGCAAGTTTAGCGAGGCTCGGCCCCGAGCTAAGAATCTTCATACCCGCTGTTCGACAAAGTTTGACGATGGTTTAAAACGGGCATAAAAAATTCAAAAACGATCGAAACAATGCAAAACCTTCGCGTGGTGTCATATATGTGACATAGTTATAAGTAAAAATATTAAACTTGATATATTGATTATGTGTCAAAAAACCTTCACAAAATGACCTATCTCATTCGAGGTTTTTGGGCTTTCGGGTCAAATGACCAATGTTATGGCTAGAATCAAGGCATAGTTTGTGATAATGTGCCCATATTGTGCATACACATGCATCATGGGATGGCGAAAAATGTTGCAGGAGGAAGTTTTCCTTTTCGTCGTACCAAAAAGCCATTTCCCATTTTCCGAGCATAAAAAACGGACGATTTTGTGAAGCAACCATCAAATGGCTAATTCAAAATGCTACCACCACATTTTACTAAAATACTATACCACCTTATATGGACAATGTCCCAACAGGGGGTTCCGAAACCTTTCCATCCACCTTTGGTGAAAAAGACAAATTCCTGCCGAATCGACAGGAAGTGGGTCAGATATGAACTACATGTACATGATACGATGCTCATGTTTTTTTACAAAAATCATTTTTAGGTTCACAATATGCTATTTTATCAAAGATTCAATGCAAATTTTCCTTTTCATCGCACCAAATAGCCATTTTTCATTATCCGAGCGCAAAAAGGGAATTTTCTAAAGCAACCACCAAATAGATAATTTAAAAACGGAGGGTTTGTGATTAGTTGATATGGATATCATATTTGGATTCCTCTAATTTTTCTGATCAATTTAGACATATTATTTGTTAAATTCCGATTTATAGATTTAAAGATATTAATTATTCCATATTAAATAGAAAAATAAAAAAATTATTATATTTTTATTTGAATTCAATAATATTTTTACTTATTCATTTATGTTTATTTAAATTATTGTTTGTAATTTCAAAAAATACAAACATGTGACATGTTGATATAAGGGTTAATAGGATTGATATCATAGTATTGACAACAATGTATGAATTACTTTGCGGAAACAGATTCTGAAGGAACGAGGAAGTTAAGCGTGTTGGAGCTGAAGCAGTATTAGGATGGGTGACCTTTCGGGAAGTTCGACCAAGACTGCAATTTAATTAAATATTAAGTATAATTAGTGTTAAAAATGTTCAAAGTGAGAGATTAACGAGTCAAACAATTCAAAGATTCAAAAATTAAGAAAAAAAATAAAATAATTTTTTTTTAAAAAAATAATATTTTTGCAACCTATAGACAAGCTATGCCGACGGCCGCTACGCCGAGGGCATTGCCCTCGGCGTAGCATACGCCGACGGCATTTTGATACGCCGACGGCCTATGTGCTCCGCCGAGGGAGCCCTTTGCCGAGGAGGCTACGCCGAGGACAGCCGTCGGCGTAGCATACGCCGAGGGCATTTTAGCCTACGCTAGTGCTTCAGCGAGTCATTCGATACCCATAGACCGGGGTGAGGAGCCAGGACCCGGAGGGCCCATCATCACAAGGACCATAAAATCCCAGGTCCGTCGTAGCGAGGCAGAAGATGGTCTGTGATCGTAGTCAGGCAGAACAAGAAAAAGCTTCTATATATCCCGCGCGCAGCGGGTGCTATGGCAGCGCCATCTGAAGGATTTGCTTTACGGGCCGCTCTAAATACGCCAATAAAAGATACTCCTTCCGATCTGTAATAAGTGTCATTGGTTTAATACAAATTTATACTAAATCAATAACAATTATTATGAATTAGAGGAAGTACTATTTTTAATAAATCTTAAAAATATATTTAGTTACTATTTATATTTATAGAAGTCATTTATATTGTATTTAAAAAACAATAATAGATGAATAAAACATCAAATAATATTTTAGGATGATTCTAATAATGTTAATTTAATATTGTAGATGTTGGTACTTCCTCCGATTTGAATTAATGGCCTCAACTTTATTAGATATGGATAAATCTAGCCTAAATATTTAACTAGATATATACGGATCTAGACAATGTTAAGGCCAATAATATGAATCAAAGAAAGTATTTCTATATTCAAAACAAAGGGAAATTTAAGAAAGAGAAGGCAAGTCCGGACATTGCTTGTGGGTTGTAATAATCTCATTCCGTTAGTTGATTTCAGTAGTATAGTACAATTTTCGAGGAGTTTGCCACGGCGTCCTGAACAAAAAGAAAACATAAGAGTGTGTTCATCCTTGTGGTAACCATAGTGCACTTATATAGGGGTTAATTAGACTAAAAAATTATTTGCCAACAAGATGCCAAATAACTAATAAGAACATAATGTATCAAATACTTCACAAAAGTGAAACAACAAAGTTACGTAATAAGGCGCTAGCTATATATTTCGCAACAATAGTACTTCCTTCGTTTATCCAAATTTTGACAAATCTAAGACATCTATTTTAGAATAGAAAACGTATAAACGACCTAATTCATGCTGAAAGGACCTCACCGATTTAATTAGCAGTGGTAATGCTCACAGAAGGTGGCAACCTAATTCTTTGGGGAAGGCCATTAGGGCATGTACAATGTTAAAGAAGGCATGCCTTCTCTTAGCTCTCCACATCATTCAGAGAAGACACAATATATAACTTGTACAATGCATTATCTCTTATTGCTATCTCTAGCAATTAATAGAATTAACTATTTTTAGTAAAAAATTGGTTGTCTAAGAGAAGGCATATGGTACAATGGAGAAAAATAGTCTTCTCTTACTGCTAAGAGATCATCCCTTAGCTAAGGAAAGACAACCCTCTCTCTCTTGTTTCTCCCTCCTCCAACTAAGCAAAAATCCAACGTGACGAGCATAAGGGAAGGCTGACGTCACCACATTGTACGTGCCCTTAGGTTCACATCAACCGAAATAATAAAATAGAAGGGGCTCTATGCATGCATGGATCGATGCAAAGTCTGGGGCTTTCCCCTTTTCGAAAAAAAAAGTACCTTTTTTCACCAACCGGGCTAACCCTTTTACATTAATCGCTCAACGGAAAGACATTGTTATTACAGAGCAATCAAAGGGACTAATCACATGACTATAGAAGTTAAGTTGTGACTAGTGTTCTATTTAAAGACATCTGTTAAAGTAACAGAATGTAGCTAGGTATCATTTATAGAACAGCCTGCGGATCCGGAAACAGAAAGAGCCAACAGCAAATGCCCAATTTATGAATTTATTTTTCGGATAATACGTAGGTAGAAGAAAAACTACATTACAGGACAGTGCAGACTGCACCTATATTTTCAGTTGATAAGGGCCTCTCCATCGGGCCGATTCATCCGGTCGTCTTAAACCGTCCGTTTGTGTCCGTTTGAGTCGGACCGCGGTCAATATGAAGAAGGGGTTAAGTCTGTCCGGCCAGCCACGCCCAACGACGCGACCCATTTGTCTGATCTGGGCGCGCAATTTTTTTTCAAATTCAAACACAAACGGTTCGCGGTAAAAACTGGCAAAGTTCGTATTTAATTTATATTCAAAATATAAAAAACAGAATTTAAACTACTCCTAGCCTTAGCTACCGATCTTCGCATGCCGGCACCACATCATCCATCTACTGGTCAAGGTCGATGTACTCCGGCGGCGTTCAGAGGTTGGGCGGCGGCAGGGCCGAATCGGGAGCGGGCGCAGGCGGATTGACCGCCCGCACAGGCCACGACGCTCAACCGTGCAGGAGGTGCGCCAGCTCCATCCCCACCTCCCGCGCGATCGGCGGCGCCCAACCCGGCAGCGGCGACGGTGGAAGCAGTTGGGCGTTCGCCTGCGCCACCATGCCGGTGAGCTGGACGGCTTCCTCAAAGCCGCCCCACTGGGCTTCCTCCTCCCGCGCACTGGCCGCAATGGCCTTCTTAGTGAAGGCTGATGATGGGCGTGTTGTCAACGCCTCGTTGGGATATCCCAAGAGCAAAGTGTGATAAGCACAACAGCAAGTTTTTCCTCGGTAAGAAACCGAGGCCATCGAACCAGTAGGAGAAAGGAAACGACTCAAAGGTGTTGCTAGCAACTTGGAGACCTACACAACACAAACTTAAGACTTTGCCCTGACGAACAGTGAGATTGTCAATCTCACTAGTTTGCTGTAACAAAGGATTAACTGTATGGTGTGGAAGGTAATAGTGGTTTGTAGCAAGTCAACGGTAACTGAGGAAGATATAACAATGGTAAAGATTCGACCGGGGTCCATAGTTCACTAGAGGTGTTCTTCTTAGATAAACAAACATGGCATGCTGGGTAAACAAATTACAGCAGGACAATTAACAGGACTAAGCAAGGCATAACAATGCAATACTAGACATTCATGATCCTATGAGATTCGATTGGGCAATACAATAAGGATACATAGACCGCCATCCAACTGCATCTATGACTAGAAATCCACCTTCGGGTTATCATCTGAACCCCCTCCAGTATTAAGTTGCAAGCAACAGACAACTGCTTTAAACAAAGTGTGTAAGGTAAACAATCCACTTGTTTCATGAACAAGAGACCGTTGTTTTCTCCCTAGTGGCAACAACATATCTACAACCTTAGAGATTTTTATCACTTCCCTTAGATTAAATAGAGGTATGAACCCACTACCGAGCATGAATACCCCCTCTTGGAGTCACTAGCAACTACTTGGCCGAGATAGCTACTAAAAACAGAGAGCATGCAAGATCACAAACAACACAGACATGATAGAATCAATAAGATAAAACCATTAATCATTCTGACATAGTAATCTCAATATCCATCGGATCTCCGCAAACACAATATGCATGATTACAAATAGATGAGATCTTGATTATGAACGGTGCTCACAAGATCTGAACATGATAGCACAAAGGAGGAGATACAACCATCTAGCTACTACATGAACCCGTAGTCCAAGGTGGAACTACTCACGCTTCATACCGGAGGCTGGCATGATGAAGAAGAAGGCCTCCGGGATGATCTCCCCTCCGGCAGGGTGCCGGGAAGAACTTCAGATCCCCCCGATCTAGGGACGATGGTGGCGGCAGCTATAGACGGTTTCGTGGAATATTGATCGGGTACTTAGGGTTTAGGCACCGGGGGGCTTTATAGGCGAAAGAGGCAAGGCGGCGGTGTGGTCACCCCAGTGCGGCTAGGGTTAGCCCCGTCTTGCCAGAAGTGTAGCCAACTGGTGCCTCCCCTCCGTCTCGTACTCTAGCTCAGTGTTCCCCACGGTAAAATATTGACTTTGGCTTTTGTCCCGTCCAATTCCGAGAATATTGATTTTACGCGCTTCGGAACCAAAAGCGAGCAACTTCAACTGTGGCATCTTGTTAATAGGTTAGTACTAGAAAACATATAAAACACCTCAAAGTATAAACAAAACAAAGAAAAGTAGATACTAAACAAGCAAGGAACATCAAAAATTATAGATATGTTTCTGATGTATCAAAGGCGTCCTCGTCGTAGCCCCGCGCCAGCATCTCACGGTACTTCGGGGGCAGGTTTATGGCGACGTCGTCCACCGCCTCGCGGTACTCCGGGGTAGGTTTGTGGCGACGTCGTCCACCGCCTCCTCCTTGACAATGATGTCGTTGTCATCCTCCTCGTTGTTGCCGTCTTCGCTGTCGAGCTTGGCGTTGGAGTGGTTGACGGCGCCCTCGTCATCTGAGTCGATGTCAGGGACGGGGTAGACCTTCCGTGACATCAGATCGTGGCGGATGGTGGTGGCGCTCCGCACCTTGTGCTCCCACTCAAGGAACTGTTTCTAGTACGCCTCGAATTGTGTAACATCCCAAAAATACTAAACTTGGATCATCAAACTCTAATCATCAAAATTAGGGTTAACAAAAACTTTTCTAAAATAAAAATATGAAAGCATGCATGGTGTATGCATTTCATTTGGAATTATTTTGAACCACCTTGTTTGTGTGTTCCTTTGCTTGTAAATGGATTCTTAGGTGAAATAAACATCATCTAAACAATTCCCAAACTTTTCTCAAAGACAAATAAATCAAAACAAATAAAATAAGGGAATGCTCATTTTGACCAATTTAACTCCCATGCCTACTTTGGCTGTCCCAAACTTTTAGAACTTAACAGAAACTTTTCTGGATCTTTGCACCCCTTGATTGTACTCATAACAAAGTATCAAGGCCCACTTTGTGATCATCCAGAAACTTTCAAATGCATAGTTCAATTCAAAAATGAATCTTTATCATATGAGAAGATCCCACTTTTTCAAAAACCACTCGAACAAGCTCAACTTTCAAAACCCAAGCATCTGCAGACTCACCAGCACCAACCTAGCACACCCACCAAAAATCTTTTCAAAATTCAAAACTTGAGTTCTTGCGGCCATTTCATCAAACACTTGGTAGACACAAATCAAACAAAATCCAAACACTATTGTGAGCGATGATTGAAGCCTAACTTGTTCCCTCTCTGGTTACAACTAGGTTTTAGTAGATCATCTAGCTTAATTGCACACCCTTAGCATCACTGTAAGCTTGGCATTGCCATCAATGGTGAGCAGGCTGAATGCACACTTGTCACCCCCATGTCAACAGCAAGCTAGGAGGAGAAACAAGCCTAGCCAGCATGTCTGGGAGCAAGCCAACACCCCACCGCCAATCCACATCCGGCTCGAGCGTTGCGACCATCGACCACGCGCACGAACCATGCCAACCTCGCCATCAACCATGCCGAGAGCACGCCCCGTGCGCCACGCTCGACCGACGCCCACAGACCGCGCGCCGCCCTCGTCGCATGCATACGTGATCACCACCGTCCCAGCAACCCCGCAGACACACTCATTCGCTGTCGCACGGACCACGCGCGCTGGGCGCCATTAAATCTTCCGTCGGGCACGCGCAGAGCACCGTCGCGTTCCGACCAAGCCGCACCGCCCCACGTGTCGCCACTGTGTCGTTGAGCATCGCCATGGAGCACCGCACCGCCCCTACCGTCGCCCATGCCGATAGCCGTCTATACCATCGACCACGACGAGCTCACCGTGCGCCCCGTCGGTCCCCTCTCGCCACTATAAATAGAGGCCACCCCCAGCCGAATTGAGCACACCATCTCACTCCCCTCTCCTCACTGATCGTGCCACCCCGTTCCCGGAGCAAGGCGAACATCACTTCGCCAGAATTTCACCGGAGTCTGCCGCTGCTGGAGAAGAAGGGAGCCAGCGATTGGAGCCGTCCCAGGAGAAGGTGCCGGTACCAGGTGGTTCGCCGTCGTCGACTTCGTCGTTCGCCCACCTAGTCGACCCTCACCCGAACCCCGGTGAGCCCCCAACGACCCCCACTGGTCGCGCTAGGTTTCTGTCTCGCCGACGTTGCCCAACGTCGACGATGACCCTCAGCTGTTGGATTAGAACCAAATCGAACGCACCACATCGCCCCATACCGCTTCGCACCCCCCGTCTCACTGACGCGTGGGGACAGCCACTTACGCAGCCGGCGGAAGCGCTGTTCTTAGCTTGCCGGCCCGTTAACCTTTCCCGCGCAGCCCAGTTATTTGAATTAAACCTTTTCAATTTTATTTCAAACACACTTCTGTACCGAGTTTCAAAAATCAATCTAGATCGATTAAGTGCACCAAATTGAATGAAACTAATTTTGTTAGAAAGGTCTTGAAATGCTGAATCCAAGCCCGTTGGATGCAAGTCATTTGGATCTGTAGATCACTCTTGGTAAAAATAACAAGGCAGAAGCTTTTCTGCATTCAAACATTTTTCAAATTTAAACCATAATAGCTTTTGAGTTTATTCCAACTCTCAAAAATCACATTTAACCATATCTTTTAGAATATATAAAAATATATAGGTTTACTTACAGAAATATTGACCAAGTAATAAAAGAATGCCACATAGGCATTTCTAGCCACTTTAATTAATTAAAATAAAAGGGTAAAACCTTATTAAATTGTGATATCACTTTAAATCACATTCCCATGGACTAAAATATGTGGTGATGACATGTGTCAATATGATCCCATGTTTGGTTTAGAGAATATTAAACCGTAAGTAGTTTTTCAATGAGTAGAAATTACTTTTCTAAAAATAAAAAGGAATTAAACCAAGTCTTAATCTTGTAATGTTAGTGATGATACTAGATCATCTATAGGACCCTTTGGTGTGATCATTCCAAGTAGTTAAGTATTGTTTGGTGATTGTGTACATCGTATTTATTTATAGACGCTAGTACCGACCAAGGATACGAGGAGGAAGGAGGATACTACGAAGAGGAAGTCGAGGAGAACTTCAACCACTGCTCTGCACAAGGCAAGCTAACACTTGCAAGATACTCTACTTTAGCAAGCCTAATACTACTAGTGAACGTGCAAGCTAACCCTTGCAAGATATTCTACTGATGCAAACAAACCATTACTTGTTACCATGCCAATCATATGCCTTAAGCATATGTGATGATATCCACTTGTTACCCCCTCCTAGTTTTATTTGCAAGCTTTCTATTTTATTTTCTTATCAAAGCTACTTCCTTAGAGAGTACTCAAGTGACTTGTAGATTCTAGAAAGATATAGTTGAAGGTTGCATAAAGAGCATAAAATTTGGCCTAAGCTAGAAAATCTTGATGTCATCCTAAGGCATGAGATTGAACTCAGTTAAACTCCAATAGTTTACCACCACTCATTAGTGCTTACCCCCACTTGTAGATGCTAGTGCTAAGCATAAAACTTGATCAACATTAGATGGGAATACTTGGTGAAAATGGTTATGAAAACCTTAGAATGATGGATCATTCCACTGAGATGTTTTGACATGTGTTTCCGAACACCTGATGATTTTGGTGATGAAAATGTTGAGGCAGGAGCCTTAGCCCTTTATAAAACTTATGGTTGTCTGGATGGATACCATTCCAATTTTATCATACAACCACAATACCCGAAGATTGGGTAGGGCTTGACTGGAAACTTATATAACTTAGTATTAGTTCCCTCACGGCCAAGGTCTGAGCTGAGGCTATCTTGTGAAGATTGTCCACCTGTGCAGTACCCAAGATGACAGTTGGTCATGGTTGGGAGGCCAAACTCACATGAGAGGTGCTTATACTAGGGCGTGTAATTGAAAGGTTAGGATTGATTATCCGCATACTGAGTATGGTGAATTCAGGATTTGTTCCTGACGGATGTACCGAATGTTGTGGTGAAAGTGTACAATCTCTGCAGAGTGTCAAACTATTCGAATAGCCGCGTCCGCGGTTATGGACAGTTGGAGTGGCCATAATGTTCCCTCATCAGATGTTTTCAAAGGACTTGTGAAATGACTTGAGACTTTGACTTGACCACAACAGGGTTGTGGCATGAGATACAAGTTCCCACTTAGGTGTTATAAAACCTTAACTAGCATTCGTTGCTTCCAAACTTAGTAGAGATAAATCTGGACTTTGCAAAACAACCCTAGAGCCTAGTGTCCTATTAAGCAAAAACCCTTTTACTTGTTAGTATTAGTTTGCGAGTACTTAAAGAGTACTCATGGCTTTGTCCCTGGCTATTCTCGTGGCCAGACTATGAAGAGGAGTACCTGGAGGATGGACCCCAGAAAGGTTACGACAACTAGGATCATCTCCCATCGTCAGCATTGCCTGTGACCCAGAAGATGGAGCTTCGCCTACACTACCGTTATTATTACGTATTCCGCTGCTTGAAGTTGTATTAAGAGCTGGATCATGAGATCCCTATTTGTGTAAGACCTTATGTATGGTTTGTAAAGGATGATGTACTGTGGTATCCAATTCTATTATGTCTCGCAAAAATGGTAATCCTGGGATTGCGATGTATGGCATAACAGGCATCTGGGATTAAAAATCCGGGTGTTGACAGATTGGTAGCCAGCCTCCTACCCTTGGGCCGGTGGGAGGCTCCTGATCCAGCGGCGGATTTCCTCCTCCAGCCCTTTGCCCGCCTTGGGCACGGGCGGCACCGGGACACGGTCTCGATTGAGGTGCCAGTCGGTGGGGAGGAACACGTCGTTGTGCATGATGCCCCGGCCCTCCCTCTAGCGGCGCTCGCACTCCGTGATGTGGAAGTACTGCCGCGCACGGCGCTCCCCCTCTCGCGGTGGTGGGTAAACCTCCACGGAGTGGCCCCGGAAATCCTCCGGCCGCGGCGGAGACGGCAGGGATGTGCCGCGGAGGAAGGACGAAAGCGCTGGCTGCTAGAGCAAGACGCCTCGCTCGTGGTCGTGCTTGCTCCTCCCCTTCTTGAGCCACGACGGCGTCTTCATCGTTGGTGGTGGCGGCGGCGGCTAGGGTTTGTGATGGCGAGAGGTGAGGAGGGCGGCACCGACCACGTAGGGTTAAATAGCCCAGCCGTCCGTGAACACGCGCAGCTTCCCGCTCCTTCGCCATCAATTTCGGTGCGGGGAGCAGGTCGCCCCGCCGCCCATTGATGGCGACGCGTCGCCGCCTTCCGCCTTGGGCGCTCAATCACCGCTGTTGCGTCTGAATCAATGCCGCTGGTAAGCGGTGGCTGACGAGTGGGCCAGCGGCACTAACGGGCAGGACATCCGCAATGTCTGCGCGTGTCTGGGCCGACGCAACCGTTGTCCAGATTAGTTATATAGATGGATCGAGCGAACGCATTTATCCAGATAGGTCGACCCGACGGAGATTGCTCTATGGCAGGCAGCCACCACACTAAAATCATGCAAAGGTTCTGGTCTACATCCACCAGCAGTTACATATCATATTCCTATCCTACATGCATGCAGCCTGGCTCTGTTTGCAACCTGCATAAGTGTGGGATTAGGATATGATCAAGTCTAAACCTAAACTAAATCCCAGGCAGATGACCATGTACACTAGGACCTGGGAACACATAATAATACTACTATAGAATCAACTGGCCCAATCATCATCGATAGGTCGCTGTTTTCGGATTGCTTACGCCGATCGAAGGCGAAAGTGCAGTTGGTATTCAAAAGACCTTGCAGCTCTATCGCTCTCAGCATGGACGGATCACACACAAAGAGAATCAAATGGTCGACGCAGATGTATGTATGCACTGAGGGACGACGCAAGCAGACTGCCCCGCAGCTGTCGCGAAGGCCACATCGGTCGAAATAATTGCGTGGAGAAAATGTTTTGTGTGTGTGTGTGTATGCTCTGAACAACCCCTTGAGTTGATTAATCCAACAAGAAAGCTAGCTACTTGGATTTTGTTACCGAAAAGGGAATCTTCCTACGTACAAAGTTTTCTAGGGAAAACAAAACAGTATGGAAGGAATAAGGATGATCCTTGCTAGTTGCTGTGCAATAGCAATACAATGAATTTGTGTACTATATAGATTTGACGTTGTGGATATAGATACTCTCATTTTCCATAAATTTGGTTAAACTTAGATAAGTTTTACTTAGGATAAATCTAGAACATTGAATATTCTGGAAGCACTACGCTGGACATACGGCTATATGGCCATCTGCCTGTGTGGTGGTCTATTTTCTTATATAGGGTACGGTCTTTTTTTTCGACAGTAACTAGGGTACGGTCATTTGTTGTATGGTGGAACTAATGTTTGGTGATTTAGTTTACCTTTTCGGAGTACAAAAATGCGTAATGATTTTTGCAGATGTGCCAGACTGCCTGCCAGTAACAGCGCATCGGTAACACCACCCTGATGTTTTCAGTTCAGTATTCGAGCAGCCACACAAAAAAGAACGAATAGAGCCCTGACCAGCAGAGCATACAATCATTCGTTCAATGTATAAGTTACTCCCTCCGGGTTAAAAATATAAGATGTTTTAATTTGTAAATTAAATATATCTAGACACCTTTTAATGTGTAGATTTATTTAAACCTATATATTAAAAGATGTCTATATATATTAGCTTCACAAACCTAAAATATTTTATATTTTTAAACGGAAGGGGTATATGTTAGTACTAAAAGCATACAATTAGTAGAACCATAGTTAAAATTTGCTTGATAATCAGATTGAAATCACCGATCAGAGAGCCAGAGACTGGATTGGATCTGAATGGGCCCACCGAGAAACGAGGCTTCAGTGAGTCATTCGATACCCATAGACCGAGGAGGGCCCATCATCACAAGGACCATAAAATCCCAGGTCCGTCATAGCGAGGCAGAAGATGGTCCGTGATCCTAGTCAGACAGAACAAGAAAAAGCTTCTATATATCCCGCGCGCAGCGGGTGCTATGGCAGCGCCATCTATAGGATTTGCTTTACGGGCCGCTCTAAATCCACCAATAAAAGATATAATAAGTGTTATTGATTTTATACAAATTTATACTAAATCAATGATAATTATTATGAATTGGAGGAAGTACTATTTTTAGTAAATCTTAAAAATGTATGTAGTTTCTATTTATGTTTATAAAAGTCATTTATATGATTAAAAATGTTTCAAAATCATGATCATTTACATGGTCTCAAATTAGCCTATGCTTTAGGTTTAGTGAAAATCAAACTTTGTAAAATTTAATCATGTATTTTTAAGAAAAACAAATACAATATCAAATGAATACAATATGAAATAATATTTTAGGATGATTGTAATAATGTTAATTTGATATTGTAGATGTTGGTACTCCCTCCGATCCGAATTAATGATCTCAACTTTATCTAGGTACGGATGAATCTAGTCTAAATACTTAACTATGTTGAAATATATTGTCTAGCCATTTTCATCAGCTCGGACTTTTGGTTCAGATGCTAGTGCAACAATTTAATCTCAGAGCATGAGGTCCTAGGATCAAATCATGGCCAACACAAGAATTAAAAACAAATATTACGGCCCCCCAAACATACGTTACAATATGCCAAAATGTGAAAGACGCAGGGTGAGTATTGAAATATATTGTCTTGCCATTTTTATCAGTTCGGAATTTTAGTTACATTGACTAGTGCATGAAGCTTAACAAACTAGATAGATACGAATTTAGACAAACTAGAGTCTAATAATATAGATCGGAGGGAGTACTTTTACATTTAAAACAAAGGGAAATTTAAGACGGAGAAGGTAGAGAGTTTTTAGACAAAAGGCTCTAAAAACCCGGCTTAGGCTCAAAGGACAAAAGTGTAATATAAGGAAAAGCAAACGGAACAAATCAGGAATAGTCATCCTTCTCGCCTTCTCGGGAATGGATTGAGCACTCGTTTTTGGGAGACACATAGCTTGATTTTTTTTAAAACGGGAAGAGGCCCAAAGGCACCGGAAGCTCCATTAAAGGTGGGCACAATTACAAAGAGAACCTAAATATTACAAGAAATACAAACTGGTCCTCGTCTTTTACAATAAGGACCCTAGATGAAAAAGTTGAACAGCAGCCGGGGCCTTTGTCTCCAACGACCGCCGTTGTAACAACATGATCTCGACCACCGGCCATCGTCGACGATGCCGGGAACTGCGCCACTTGGTTCGCCATCAGGATGGATCGCCGTGACGAGATCGAAGATCCTCCGCATCGTCCCTACGGCCTAGAGGAAGAAACAACAACTTGGATCAATATCTCTCGAGGTGCGACGTGGCCTCTTTGGCCAGGAATAACGGCGGTGCTCCTCATTGTCTCTTAGGATCAGCCGCATCTTGAGCTTCTTAGAATCCCTCTAGCGCCGAGACACAGACACCGCTTCCCGGATAACTCCCATCTCCTTCTCCCCTCGCTGCTATGGTTGTCCAGAAGAAGAAGAGAGGAAGGGTTCATCCAGTAGGCGGCAGCACCAGCGACCAGCCTCCATGCCAGCACAAGGCACCAAGAACAGCACCGCCATCTCTCCTCACCACCATGGTCGGCCAGAGAAAGCAGCGCGGCGCCATCATGTTGGGAATATGCCCTAAAGAAAATCATATATGATGTAATTTCCAATGTATTCTTTAAGTTATTAAGTTGTCTTTATATGAATATCATATATATATATATATATATATATATATATATATATCACTGAATATGTGATTCGGTTGTGAAACTATATATTCATATAATTCATACTAGATTGTTCTTGGTCATCGAGGTTTGTGCTTAACACACAACTTAGACCAATATACAAGTCGGCTGATGACACGATTCCACTTGTCATGGGCATAATGATGCTAATCCGACTTACATTGATTCAGCTAAAGTGTTTAAGAGTCAGACTAACACACAATTGAGATACAACAAGCATGTTATCATTTGCAGTCTCAATCAATAGAATTCTTTGACCTGAGATGATTGCAATTCGAGTTATGGATCGGCCGAAACTTAGGTTCTATCGAACGTTGTTCCGTAAAAGGACAGTTATAAAGGTAGAGTTTGGGTCGGTTGTGAATCAAGCTAAGTGAAGTGGATAACCAAGATGGGATATGACCCTCCGTAATGGAAGAGATTTTCTCTAGGCCCTTTTATGTGATATGATTCGAAAGCATGATCATGTGTTACTCAGTATATGGTAACTGAGGAGTCGGACTAAGTGTTAGTCTAGTGAATCGTGTATCACGGAACAAGAAGAGAGTTAAGATATTAAAGGAATGGCAATGACACGCCTATAGCTTGACAAGAGCTTGACAAGGTATATATCGTGTGGCAAAGTGACTTAGACAAAAGTCACATTGAAGATTATCTTCTAGACTTTACGACATTTGGGAGTTGTCATGTCTTGCTAAAAGCCGCTATCATTTATCGACTTGAGACCAAGTGTTCATGGAAGTGAGTTGGACTCAAATCCATGACGGGATGCTTGAAGGTGTATCTCATATCAGTCCAGGTGTACGTGAATCTAGAGAGTCACACACTTAGGGGTAAGAAGCCCATGTGAATTAGATTCATGTGGACATTGAGGTACAGCTTAGATGAGCCTTAAGAGTTGAGCCCAACTAGAAATTTATATAAGTGGAGCGACAAGGAATAGTCCTCGACCTAGTCGTTATTTTCTCATCTTCCAAATCAGGCTAGACAGGATCTAGCAATCCCCTTCCCAATGCTCCTTCATGTATGTGTGGATATCGGTGGAGACATTACCCATGCAGCGCTGGAGACAAAGTATCACGGTGATCCAGAGGAGTTGTTCGAAAACTCGATCGGCACTACTTCGACGCACTACATCAAGTTCTGTATTTGCGCGTCTAGTGGTAGTCTCGTGGCCTATCACCTGAGCTAGATCTTGGGTGCACCGCGTAGAGAAGAAGGTTTTGTTTATCTCTGCGTGGCCAACACATCAACCCTCACCGGTGCAGACTTCGCTACGCAGCTCCACCACCCCCCGCCTCCATAGCCGGCCAAAGGAGGAGACGCAGCAGGAAAAATCCACACATGCAGGAAGGCGCCAACGACTTCTTTATTCGACGGTGTGGTGGTTGTCTTCACCCTCTCCAGCTCCGGCCAGAGGAGCTCAAGCAGGGCTAGGACAAACCCTAACCTCCAGATCTCGTTGCACCGATCTGGAGCTCCAACACCTACGGGAAGAGGGCCAACTACTGGCATAAGGCCACTACTCCTAAACCTATCCACTCCGGCATCCCCCCGCCAGCTACACCGGCGAGAACGGCACGGGAGAGACCCGCCCGCCCTTGCACGACTCTCAAACCTGAAGAGGAGAGGGAGAGGGAAAGTACCTCAAGAATTCATGAAAAGCGATGCATGGCTTGATGGTATGTCTCTTTTCCATCAATATTCACCTTATGTAATATTGCAAAAGGAAAAAACATTTGTTTAAACTGTTATGCCTAAGGTTGCACTAAATATTAGTTTTGGGCAAAGCTTTAACCAGGTACAAGTGGACATATTGGTTACACTCAGTCCAAAGTTTGATGAAATTTCTTTTACCTGTGGAGATGGATACCTTTAACTGGAGACTCACTACTTCAGCCTCTTTGTCGGTTAAATCCATGTAAAATTTGTAGTGTAGATTTGCACTTTATGTTGGGTTGTATAGAATTATCGAAATGAAATTGTATTTAACAAGAGACTAGGGCTACTCACTTCTTAAGGGTTATCTACAAAATTACTCACTGCACCCATTTGTGGTCTTATCTTCTCAACCGTTTGGAGATGATCACACAAGATATATTCAACCGGGTAGTTGGTGACATATTAACAGATCCATTTATGTTTCTTTCTTTTTCCCTTGTTGATATTTGTATCAACATTATGTGATCTATGATTTGTAAACTCTGGATGATGAAGATGCTGCAACAAAAATGGACGTATGCATGGTTTGATGCCGAGGTCGAGATATGTTCCCCTTTTCGAGAATAAATAAACATCCAGATTTTCAACTTCTCTCTGGTACTAGTATTTTGGATTGCGTGCTCTCCTCCTCCAAAATGTATGAGTTTGGATCCATCCACTGCACGTATATGCTCTTTGCCGACATGAGATGGATGGGATCAAGCACGGGATGAACGAAGGAATATTTTGGGGAAAACAAATCCAAGAACTCAGTGGAGTAATTACAGAAGGGAACATTTTCAAGTGGTGGTTTTAATATGAAGGTTCCTATATATGCTCTGTACTTCCAAAGTACTACTCCTCGTCAGCAAGTCAGATTAAGCTCAGGCGCCAGAGACAGAAATAGATCAGCCCCAAAACGGCAAAGACGAGGTGCAGTTGCAGACCGGAATTTTTGGGAGAGCACATCCTAACACGAATCTTCAGGTATGCACCGCCTGCCGACATAGCATTTCTACTAATCCTCACTGGTCGAATGCACAGGCCGCTGGTGAAACAAAGGATATAAAGCTAGTGATGTATTTTTGGTTAGACATGCGGTCAGCTTTTGTTGATCTCGGCCGCCCGCACCGGCACCATTTGTTGTTTTTCAAGTTCAGTGAATTAATTAATAGTTACTGGTGATATAGTTATTCCAGGTGCACAGTGGCAGGAACGACACTTGCGTATGTGGGGCATGTGTGCTCCACCCTTCCTCAGTCACATAGCCCCATTCCCCCTCTAGATCTCTTCTCCTATATGTTGGTTGTTATTTCTCAAGCTCTAGCAGTGCATATGCATGGTCCCCAGTTCTAGCGGTGCATTGTTTTGATGGTTGGTGTCTGCAGGCGTGGCATCATCAAGATTCACATACATGCCTGGTCCATGCATATATATGCGTATCCTAGTTGGTTCATGAGAATCTTGATGATGCTGCATCTGCAGACAAGGACCTTACTCCCCATCTGCAGCATCTTCACGAATGACATGAGGTGAGTCATCCATTCGTTTTATACCACTTCCTCGAGCTAATTATCTTCTTGATCCTTGACATCCCTAACCTATCATGGATGCGTCTATCCTACCTAGAGGCACCTCCGCATGCTTTTACTCCTGGTAATTCTAGCAGGCGATAAGATCCATTATTCAGTTTAGGTATCAAATTGGTCAAGGAATATTTGCCATAGCTAGGTTTCATTGTTGTT
Source organism: Avena longiglumis (assembly GCA_030063025.1). Taxonomy (NCBI): domain Eukaryota; kingdom Viridiplantae; phylum Streptophyta; class Magnoliopsida; order Poales; family Poaceae; genus Avena; species Avena longiglumis. The sequence continues at coordinate 70,098,316 of CP125977.1, read as the reverse complement.
TTCTGAATAACTCTGTTGGTCTATCTAGATCTGCTCTCGGTAAGAAGAGACTTGGGATCTTCTGCTGGGACAATGCGAGCGGAGGACCGGCTCGCCATAGCTGAGCATGCCATGGTCAATTTCAAGCGTGACCCCTGGTCCGGCGATGACACCTTCCTTGGTATATGGGACACGTAGGCGACCTGCACCAACCAAAGGCTCCTCTCCAGGGGCCGCGATGGATGAGATAGCCATGCGTTCTCCTCCGCGCCGTAATGTCGCAGCTCATGGAGCTCCTCAGCTCATGGAGCGGCTTTTGCTTCGCTGTCGAGAAGCTCTCCATCTCCATGGCAGCATCCTGTGGCATGTCATCGCCGGCTCTCCTCTTCCTGACCGGTAGCAGAACTGCCGGCACAGTGAGAACTAGCACAGGGGAGGTTGGCTTCAGCACCATCGATGAGCTGTATGTGTCCGGCAGGAGGCAGCTGGACGGGCCTGATATCATCTTGGGACGGGAAGTTCCCAGACGAGCTCAACCTGATCTGCCCAGGAAGCTTGACCATCCTCCATGAGATCTCAGTGCGTGTCATCCGTGCCAGCTACATGAAAGTGCTGCTCCAGGCGTTCACCAACTTTCCCTGCAACGTTTTAGACAGGTCCTAATTTAGCTGCTTATACAAACAAAATCCTTTTTAATCAAATTCTAGAAATGAAAGATAATTAGGGCATGTACAATGCTAGGGAAGACATGCCTTCCCTTGACCCTCCACATCATCTAAAGAAGACAATATATATAAATTATACGATCATCGCCTATCAATTAATGATAATTGAGTATTTTTAGTAAGAAATTGATTTGCTAAGAGGACATATGGTACAACCAAGAAAATAGTCTTCTCTTATTTCCAAGAGATCATCCCTTAGCTAAGGGAAGACAACCTTCTTTTTTTTATTTCTCTCTCCTCCAACTAAGCGAAAATCCGACGTGACAATGGGTCAACCTTTCCTTATGATTGCCACGTTAGATTTTTGCTTAGTTGGAGGAGAGAGAATTAAGAAAGAGAAGGTTGTCTTCCCTTAGCTAATGGATGATCCCTTAAAAATAAGAGAAGATTATTTTCTCCATTGTACCACGTGTCTTTCCTTATTAACACAATTTCTTACTATAATTAGTCAATTCACATTAATTCTTAAGAGATGACAATAAGAGATGACCAACTGTACAACTTATTTTTATTGTCTTTCCTAGATTACGTGAAGGGCTAAGAGCCTTCTCTACCATTTTACATACCCTTAGAGCATGTTCACCTGAGATGCAGTTTAATCCTCTCTGCATATTGGATCTGAACTTGCCTTAGTTTTGGCTTCCTTTAATTCTTGGAGTTATTAATCAACTGAAATTTGTGACCATGGTCAGGTTGTCGATTCTCCAAGTGGGATGCTCTCTGGAGACTGACGAGGTGATCAGTTACGAGAACTCCGAGTGGTGGACAGGGGAGGGCATGATCAGGCGGTGGATCTTGGCGACTAAGCTGATAGGGAAGGCCCTCATCGCCATGCAAATGCAGCTCCACAAGCAGAACAACGGCGCCTTCAACAGGTTCAAGAATGAATATCTTATGCAATAGCGGAGCAGAGCACCCTCCTCAGATTTGCAGAGGGATTCACCAGCACTCACTCACCAGAGAAGCTCATATATGTTCCAGAAATGTACAAGGTTCTCGACAGCACTGTCCCGGGTCTCATGCTGGTGTTTACCGGGCAACACAAGGAGCTCGTCTCCCGGCAGGTCAAGCGGTTCTCACCAAGCTGGCGCAGGTGCTGAGGATCATGATTGGCGGTCTTGTCACCAAGATCCGAGGCAACGCCATCTCGGGGACGTCACAGAGCGCGACTACCAGCATTGGCGTCAGCATGCATACGCTTAGACGGTACACCATGGCCTGCATCAACTCACTGGCAGCACACCGCAGCACACTGGATCTAGCACTTGGAGCACAAGCAGGGGAGCCATAGGCTTAAACTTGTTCGATGATATCATCTCCGGGCTGATCACATCCTTGGAACCAAACCTCGTGGAGATATCCGCCACTCTACACGATGCAGAAGGAGCCATGTGGCACCTCTTCTTGGCAAACAATACCAGCTTCGTGCTGAAACATGCCGCCAGCATGCTCAGAAGAGATGAATGGGCCACATGGCGCCAGGGCCAAGTCGTGCAGCATGTGAGAGGCTACGTTGAGGCTTCCTGGGCGCCAGTTGTAGCTTGCCTCGAGGTCATGGGCGCTGGTAAGCTCACTCTGAAGATACTGGTCAAGTTCAACTCCACGCTGGAGAAAGTGTACAGCAGCCATGCGTGAACGTTGCGAAATCCAGGGTCCCGTGCTCCAGGATGCCCTGCATAAGGCCGTGTCGGATAAGGTTATCGCTGCTTATGACATGTAATCGCTTAAGCATCCAAGCTTGAGAAATCAGCAAACTACATAGCCTAGAGCCTGGCTAAGTTACAGTCAGAGTTGTTTGAAGGAGAAGACATAGAGGGCAGGTATTGCTAGCACTACTGCTCACCTGTATTATGGTTATTTGTAAATCTCTCTCTAACCATCCTCTCCAATATCTCTTACATCTTATGTACCAAACTAGTCCGTTAAACATAATGGTCAGTTTATGTGTGTGCGTGTGCGTGTGTGTGTGTGTGTGTGCTTTCACAGACGTATTTTTAAGTTCCACAACAGGGAAAACCTCACATTAACCTTGCTAAGGTGACAGGCTGTCAGACAAACAGAAAATTAATAACCGCAGACTAATTTTAGCTGCCATCTTTGGGCTAACAAGATACTGCCCAAAGTTAGTTTTAGAAATTTTGGATGTGCTAATAAACCAAAACATACTTTATGGCACATAAGGTGCTGTATTTTGGATTTGTTACGATATTTGCACAAGGTATAGTTCTTTGCATTAAACCATTGCCAATAGGGATGCAGAAGTGAGATAAGTGGGATCCCACTTCTACACCCCTACTCTAACTCCAGACGAAGTGGGATATGATTTTATTAAGAAAATAAGTGGGATCCCATTTGTCCCACTTAGTCTAGAGCTAGAATAGGGATGTAGAAGTGGGACCCACTTGTCCCACTTCTGCATCCCTAATTGCCAAATTTTGATGAAGGTTTTTATTTATCAAAACTAAAAGGCGTGGCTTCATGTAACCACTGGGAAAAAAGAAGACAGGCTTATAGGACAGTATACAGTTAAGAGTACTAAACAAACTGTGGCAATGTCTTGAAGTCTTCAACACCGCTCTAGGAACCAAAGATGGTGTTGAACATGATGTTGTAGAAAAAAGGTTAGTTTTAGTGTTCACTTAAATGGCCGTTGGGAAGGATTAACCAAACAGTGAGATGAAAAAAAGTTGAAAAGGGACATTTGCTATAAAATATTATATGCGGTGTGTATATAGTTATTACTTCATTACCTTCTCAAGATTGACTGACTGCTCAAAAGAAAGAACCTGAGTGAACTTTCTATTGTACAGCACAGTTCTGGCAAATAGAGGCAGCAAGCTTGAGACAACAACTGCACAACTTGCAAGAAAGTTACGAGTATGATGATGCACAGATTCTGCAAAGATTTAAACGACATATTAATACAAGGCTATAGTTTTTAAACTGTATATACTTTTTAGATATAAGAAAATCATATGTAAGAACTATCTCAAACAAAACTGAAAAAACTGCATCAAAATCCAAGCATATTCAGCAACCGAAAGCAAAGCCATAACCAGTTAGAGATCTCCAACGCGCCCATAGGATAGGATGGCAAGATATTTTCCTTTAGCTAGCTTAGAATGTTTCATCAACTAAATTTATCTCAAAGAATAATTTTGATCTATACTTACAGATAAACTAATAGAAGGAGAAGTTCTGGCATAGGTGTAGAAGATCTCGAAAAGTTAGAGAACTATAAATGCCCTAGTAGGCTAGCACGAAAAATATACCCTAAGAGGACGTTAAAGCATATTATTCTTAGTCAGTTACTCTTATGGAAATGCAAGAATATGCAGACTCAATCAATACTACATCAGTGCATATACAACTTTAAATTATTCAGCTGGATAGCATATGCAAATTTGATCTTCTAAATTCTCCATATTACAGAAAATTTGAGAGTAGACATAGTTCACATCTTCTCAATAACTTTTCATTGACTAATCTTGCGAAACAGACTACCTACTACCATATTAGTACTTCAAGAAAACTGAACGCATGGTTTATTAAAAAAATTGCACTTACAACGGATGGCAGGAGGTCTGCCTATTCATAAAGAGGGACAAGTGTCAGGTTGTTGGAGCCAAACATTACCACATTTTGTCATACTTCCCTAACTCTACTTCTACACCGCCAAGTCCCCCAAGTGGACCCATGACTCATGCCCAAGCCAAACTCCTCTGATAAGGTTAACTCACTCATCTCTATGTGTGACTTCGATACCCCTTTGAATGGCTTGCTACTTCATACATACACACTTTGTATCCTCAGGTATGAAGCCCAAGATTATCACCAAGTTGCCATGGAAGGTGGACAAGGACCTGGATATGAAAATGAAGCCCCAGCAGCTCCAAGCCGTTAACGCCCCAGAGTCTCTGGCCTGACCCTCAACTCCCAGAGCTGCGAGGTTTTGTCGTCTCACCGGAGCATCCACCCAGCATCGTACAGACCAGAGTCTCTGCCCGTCCAAGCCTAGAGTCTCTGGCCCAGCCCAAGACGACACCGCATGCGAGGTGGAGCCTAGCCAGAGACTCCACTCGTTTCACCGGAGCCTCCGCCCACATCACCGGAGTCTCAGGCCTAAATGAACCAGCACGCCTGAAGCCCATTGGGCCAAAGCCCATGTAACACCCCAACTTCTATTTAATGCCAAAACTGCCCATGTCTAAGTGGCTGGCTATATATATGCCCCCACCACCTATTGTAAACCCTAGACGTAGATGATAAGACTAGAACCCTGCGATTGGATCTTCTAGTTGTGTCTCATCTCCCTCCCAAGGGAGACTTTATTTACAAGACCTCAAAAGATTTGTATCTTTGAGTTGTACAAGGCCCAATCTTGCTTGATAGTGAGTTGGTGTTAAAGGCCCTTCCCAAGGTGTTCATCCCTCTCCGATTGGGATCGAGGAACGCTTTCACCCAATTTTTTCTTGCGAGGATTCTATTGGAGCGGTGGCCGCTGGTGAAAGCAATTGGTCGTGTATTGTTGTGTGTGCGTAGAGTTCGTCGTGTTTTTTGCGTGGTGTGTATTCGCTTCCGCAATATCTCCCTATTTTTCCATGCTATTCACGCGACTTCTACACCAAAAACCATGAAGATTGGGCCAACCCTAGAGGCTTGTCCTTATCATGGGCAGACAAAAAATTAGCTCTATCCCACACGTCATAGACCAATGGAGTTGTAACAAGGACATGTTTGGTTGGCTACCAAACAATGTTGTGGCGAAGTGTGGCAAGACACTTTTTCTATGGCAACGAATCGGTGACCATTGACCACACATTGGGCAATGCTTGGCACAAAAATTGTATCACTAAAGGGGTATTTTGGATGATACTCGTGGTCCAATGAGTGTGATGTCCCCACGTTGGTGCCTTTGGATAGGGTGTTTTCCATAGTTGATTAGGAGGCCCACCCTAGTTGTGCCCTTCGTTGTCATGATACGGTCATCTCGGATCATTTCCCTCTCCTTTTGGAGTGTACGCTGTCTATTCCCCTTCCTTTTGGGTCAATGCGCTTTCAATTTGAGTAGTTGTGGGTCAAGCGAGATGGCTTCAAAGCGATGGTGATAGAGGTGTGGGCGACGGCCAAGGAGGAGGTGGACCCCTTGTGCTGCCTTGTTCTCCGTCTAAAGAACAGGGCCAACCGCCTTATGAGTTGGAGTGTCAAAAAGGTGGGGTCTCCGGCTCCAGCTCATGATGGACCATGAGGTAATCCTTAGCTTAGACGTGGCGATGGAATCCCGCCTGCTCGCGGTTTTGGAGGACGCCGAGAGCTCGTCCGAAGCATGCCTACCTTGGCCTCACTTCGGCTGAGTGCATGATGGCTCGCCGGTGCGCAAAGATTGCATGGTTGGCAAAGGGTGTTGCCAACACGACTTTCTTCCAATAGCACTAGCACGCTCCTACCGCAAGAGAAACATGATGCACAACCTCATGGACGATGCGGTGGTTTTAGACCATGTGGCCATGGCTGAGGCTGCGTTTGATCACTTCTCCTCACTGTTGAGGACGGCAACGCACTAGGTGTTCACCCTAGACCACGAGTGTTTGGGTCCTTGATTCAATGACTTGGCGGAGCTAGATACCCCCTTTACAGAGGGGAGGTTTGGGAGGTGATACGTCGATGGTGAGGGGAAAGGCCCTCGCGCCTGATGGTTTCACGGTTGAGTTCCTCCAATCCTATTGGACAATTGTTGAAGGCAACTTCATGGCGGCGTTTGGCAAGTTCCATACTTTGGGTAGTTGTGGGTTCTAGGCCTTGAACCAGGCATCGTTGATCCTCAGACCTAGATGTTGAGTGTCTCATGGACTACCGCCTGATCAGTCTCATAAACATCATTGTCAAGTTGGAGACCAAGACATTGGCCGCAAGACCGATGTGTGTTGGTCAAGGAGAACCAATTCGCTTTCATCAAGAAAAATTGCATCTATGATAACTTTATATCTTGGTGCAACAAAACGCACGTTGTCTACAATAGAGGAAGTAGACTGGGGCAATGCTCAAACTCGACATCGCGCCTGCGTTTGACTCAATTTCTTGGGCATTACTCTTTGATGTTTTGTGCCACCTGGATTCAAACGTTTCCAAGAGTTGTTAGCAATCCTCCTCTCGCCCAGTAGTTCCAAGGTGATTTTGAGAAGGTAAGGAAGAAAGTGGATAAGATGTGTGAGGGTTTCTCTGGGCTGGGAGGGCTTATGCCAAAGGGCGGCACAGCCATGTTAACTGGATTAAGGTCTGCCGACCTCTCCAATTCAGTGGTTTGGATGTCTTGGACTCAATCGGTTGCCAAACTAGCCTTTGGATTCGTTGATTGTGGAGGATGTGTACCGATGTGTTGCGTCCTTGTAGAGGCCTGGACATGCAGTTCACTCAGGGCAAGCGACATGAGTTTGCCTCACCGACCATCATGGCGTGGGTGATGGAGCTTCCACCCTCTTCTAGGAGGATCGGTGGCTGGGGGTTTGATGGTCTCGAAGATTGCACCTGCCCTCATTGAACTCATCCCCAACAGGGCTCATAAGAGCTAGACGGTACGAGAAGCCATCCAAGACCGACGTTGGATCTCTGACATCTTTGGTGCCTTGAGCCCACTGGTCATGTGGCAATACATTGTTCTTGTGGCTTTGGACGATGGGCAATATTCTTCCAAGTCCTGCTACAAGATCCTTTTTGAAGGGTTGGTACGCTCGAGCTCTTGGAAAGCTTAACTCAGAAGTCCTAGGTGCCACCTAGGGTGAAGTTCTTCAAGTGGCTTGCTTGCCAGGAAAGGTGTTGGACAACAAATTGACTAGCTATAAGGGGGCTCCAGCATGCACCTCACAGTGGCTAGCTATAAGGGGGCTCTAGCATGCACCTCGCTGCATTCTGTGCGACCAGACTGAGGAGACCATAGAGCACCTCATGTCAGGCTGCTCCTTCTCACGGATCCTATGGTATGAGGTTCTCTCCAAAATCCAATCGACCACCTGTCCTCCAAACGCTAGGGACACCTTCATGGACAGGTGGGCAACACAGAGTCTGTGATGTCCCTAAACCGACACGAAGAGGCACCTTGTTGTTGTTTATGTTTACGACTTGGTGGATCTAGAACCAGCGCAACGCCATCATCTTCGACAACAAGCAGACTAAGGTCTACTAGTTGCTCTCCACAATTTGGGCGAAAGCTCGGGAATAGTCGGCAAAGGGTCTAGTGGAGCTGCTTTCTGCGGGACCTAGTGCATAGGGGTGTCAAAGTCATAATATCGGGTGTGCTGCCCTTGTTAAGCTTCTACAAAAATTCCCTTTTCTATCGATGCATTGAGACGCAATGCATCTGTGTTTTCCAAAAAAAAGGTATCGAGATACAAAAATTTAGGTAACCAAAAATGTTGGGTGCCACATGTTCACACTAAAGCAAAAACTAGCTAGTGAAGTCATAATTGGCTAAGGGCATTACTAGCCCCTTCCCATGATAACCCATAAAAAACCTCTTTTTAGGGACTCACTATCTAACCCTTCCTACAAATAGGGAATGTCCCCAAACGTCCCCCGTCTTCCCCAAAAATAGGAAAACAATGCCACTTCTCTATCGACCTCCTAATCAAGGGTTTTTGGCGGGAAGAACTTTTCGTCCACAACAGTCGCCCATGACCGCCACGCCACCTTGCCTCTAGCACCCTCCACCGGCCCCTCTGACGTGGGAATGGGTCCCCTAGCCCCCTCTCAGTTTTGTGCCACACCCATCCCGTAGCTCTCACGCCCCCCTCGACGAAGAAGCCATCACCTGACTCATAGCGGAAACGGCAGGTCAATGTCACAGCCAAGACCCTCCCCATGCCCTTCGTCACGCCCAACTTACCTCCCATCCCACTGATGGCGCGCAAAAGCGCCGATGGTCGGCTCGGGAGATTTTGTGTCATCTTCACCCCTTCGAGGCCCACTCCGCCGCCTATGGCGTTGCATGCTTATACAGCCTAGGTGGTGCATATAGCTTCCAATGTCGACAAGGAAAATCCCCTCTTCAAGGTGTTCAACCAAATGTAAGTGAGGTGAATTTTGACTTCTTCGTGATGTATTGCAAATGTGAAGTGTTGCTATTTATTTGGTGATGAATTTTAGCACTCTCGAATGCTTTGTGAAAGTCCCAAAGTGGAGGTCAAGCCACAAATACAAAGAAAAGAAGGTCGTTGAACTACAAGCTCAAGTATTAAACTTTGTGCTATGATTGGATGAGCATCAAGAAGTCAAGGTTCCATCCAATTAATCAAGGTTTCTTTGGAAAACCCCCTAAAGGGCTATCGGGGGTGCCAGCGGTCGAATTCACGCCCAGCTCACCCCCCACCCCCACCCCTACCCCCACCAAATTTTATTTGGCGCCGGCACGTCCCGTTTTGTTATCCAGCGCCCCCAGGCCGAACCGAACCCACCGGGGGATAGCGGGGGCGTCGGATGACGCGTTTCTGGCAGAAAGGAGCGGAGAAGAAAGCGCGTGAAACGGCTGGTCGTCACGGGCCACCCCTGTCAGCGTCAGAGGCCGACAACTTCGGTACGTCTTCCACCTCGCTTGTCATTACGAATAGCGCCGCCGATCAAGATTTGTAGGCGGCCGAAATCCGTCATGCGCGCCTTCCGCCACGCCTCTCGCCTTTCGCGCATTCAATAGCCATCTGGTGTTAAAATCACCTTCTCCCTCCACTCCTTCGACGCATTGCCTCCTCTCCGCCTCCTCCCCGTTCTTCCCAACCACCAAGCGCGGGCCATGGAGAAGTAACCCGGAGATGCCGCCGCCGCGAACGATTTCGGGCGGCGCTTGCTGCAAGAAGCCAAGGCTCGAGCGTTGTGGGAAGCGGGCTACCCAATGACGTCGGACATGCGCTGCCCTAAGCACTGGTTCCTTAGCATCGGCGACCTGCCCATCCAGCCAATCCCACATGGTTAGGCGCGTGCAGCGGAGATCTACCGGCACTGCTGGGGCACCCTCACGTCGGAGGATCAGAACGATCCCGCATAGATCCGGACAACGACGAAGCGTGGCACTCGTTCTTCGCGGATCAACGGCAGGCACGCCTCGAAGCCTATGAAAGCGACGCCCCCACCCCCATGAAGGATTGCAACATCGAAGGACGGATTCAGTGGTGGAGCGCCCCAAACAAGCATAGTGGGTCCTGGCCCACATCGTTGATGGAAACAACCCGCCGTTGACGATGCCTCCACCGTAGACACAGCCGTGGCAACAGTCGCGCTATCTGGGCCAGCGGTGGGCGCCGCGCCGATAGGCCGCCCGCTCCTCCTCAACGTCTTCCTCGTCGAGGTCTTCGTCACCGTCAACGCGAATCTCCCCTTGCTCCACGACGTCACCGCGCTTCTTTGCACTTCTCGCCCCGGTGAAGGACGAGTACGAGAAACCAGCCGCCGCCGATCCGCGGCGCCAGCGGCGCCGCCATCGAGACCGCCGTCGCCTTTCCTCCCGTGGTCGCCTCGCCGAACCCAGCCGGTGAAGGAGTAGACGTCGCCGCCAGAGTACAAGACGGCCGCTCTACAGCTGAAGATCGAAGACCCGGAAGAGTTTTGGAGCCGGCGCGTCTCCTTCGAGACCGTGCCGCCAGTGACAGACGCGTTCGTCGAGGCTTGGCCCGCGGCAGAGTAACGACGCGAGCGCTTGGCCTGTTACTCGGGGCCGGCTACTCGGGATGGAGCGGCAGCGGTGGCAATCCAAGCTAGGGCTGGGGCACCATGCCGCCGAAACAGGAGCCCAGAGACGACACCAACTACACAATGGCGATGGACCTAGGCGGGCATGCTCGTGGCCACCATAGTTTAGTTTTTTATTCCTTCCTTTAAAGTTTGTATAAACATGTCTGAACTTCCTGTGAAATCGCCAGTAATTTTGTATTTGCACAATTTCAAATGTTTCAATTTTTTGTATGATGGGCATGGCTGCAAGCAAGCCCCCCCCCCCCCCCCAATTTTTCATCTATCCGGCACCCCCACCATACGGGCCAAAAAAACCAAACGCCGTATTGGGGGACAAGTGGAGATGCTCTTAGGAAGACCAAGGAAGTCGTGTATCATTTCCTTCTAGCCAAAACTATTTTCCAAGTGAAAATGGAGAGTACATCTCCATCTAAGAGCCATATAAACAAAAGAAAAGAGAAATGGGAACAAGCCCTTCGCATTGATGCATTGTCATATTGTGATCAAAGGAAGTGAGAAGTGGGCAACGAGCCGACAAGATCCTTGTAGTGGTGGTGATGGTGGTGGTTTATTGAATCCATATGTTGTTTGAATTTAGAATGGTTTTAAATATATGCTGAAGTTTGATGTTCTAGGTTATTCATTTTTGTTTAATCTGTATATGCTTTGAGATTTGAATGTTGATAAAATGGCTAATTTCAAATGTTATTGAAATGTGTGCAATATATATAGTGCACCATTTGAATTGTTTATGATGTTAAATTATTAGAATTAGGTTTGTGTGTGAAAATGGGTGTGAGAAATGGCAAAGGAAAAGGTATAGGGAGTTAAGTTTAACGGAAGGAGTAGGTGCAAGCCTTCCAAACCCCTCGAATTATTCGGAGTTCAGTTTAGGGAGGTGGTATAGAAAATTAAGTTTTGAGGGGAAGAATTGTAGATGGTCTAACTTAAGCAAAGGTAAGTTGTCAAGACACTTTTCTTGGCCAAAAGTTAGCCAAAAAATGTTAGGATGCTTAGGTACTCCTATGCTTCAACCAAACAGGTCCTAAAAGTAACATGATCCATCAAGCACGACATACCGAGTGTGCAAACACATCTAAAAAAAGCGCAAACACCCCCAAAGAGAGCCAGGTTGTTACAATTTAAATGGAACAACTCGCAATCTATACACCATGGGTGAAATCATAGTCCTCTAGAAACATCTCTCCTTTGAAAACTCTGATTGCTTAAAAGAACATAGTCCCAGCCTAAGGTACACAACTATACACCGCGGTACTCCATAGAGAAGATTACATCAATGGACCCACAATATACACAGAAGACACAACTATGTATGATGCTTTGATTATCCACCATATTATGGAAGGTGAAACATGTTTTATCCTATTAGGATTAGAGGTCAAGAGGGGCCATACAGTTGTTTTAAGTGTTGTGATGTCATCAAGAAAAACTCAAGTCAGGATCTCTCTCGAAATATGCAAGGAGCAATTAGAGCGTTGGAGGGAGTTAGAGACTAGGATACTCTTTGCCTAGTCAAGGATCTAGGGGTCCTTAGAAAATTGCGAGACGATGTCAATCTAGTAAACTATATTATGTACGGTCATACACACCAAATCCTTTATACTTTGTGAATTGCCACTAATCACCTCTCCAAGATTTAGTACTTTATTTTTTATACAGTTCAAGATTGTGTTATCTCACAATATTTGACTCAGAAATATGATGACCAAACTACATTGTAAATATCTACTCGGTATTACTTAACAATTTGGTATACAGTGATTAATAACTTCACTGTCCAGAAAGTCTTGGAAAACCCACAATCATAAACTATTTAAATTAAAAAATTCATGTCCAGATGCTTACTTGTAACTTCCTTGCAAGTAATGCAGTTGTAGCCTCACGCTTGGTGCCACCACATGCAATAACTGCGTAGAAACATCACAATGATCAAACATACACAGAGCAAAAAATACCAAATAAGGCATCTCAATCACATAGTACCCTGCGTTTTGGTGCTCAGTCTCTTCTCAAAGGGAACTAGCAAATAAAAACATAAGCATCCCAAGCATATAATGGCACGCCTTCTGACCTTTGTCTCTTTGCAATATCGGTGGCTACGGCTCAAATAGACGAAGTCAAGACTGTATGACATTGCTACTTTGCTAGTACACGAGTAGGCACTGTCTACTACAAGGTTCTAGAACCGCAGATTAGGCACCTTCCTACAGCGTTCATATTCAATTCGTAGATTTCAAATGTTACAGTCTGATGAATTTTGCTCTAGTCTAGAACAGGGCAGCAAGGCATTGTGCACGGTGTGCTCTTGTTTTTGACAAAAGGTGCATTCCCCAGTCGCACAATATCGTTGCATCTAGAAGATCCTACAAGCCCATCCGAGGACACTACTGCACCCAGATCAACTATCCTAACTCGCGTGCACGATTGCGATTTGCAAGCAGGAGCGAGATCCGGAGATTCCATCGAAAATAGACGGTGAATTCCACTCACCTCGGACCCTCGGCGCAGGCGACCAGGCGCGCCATAGTCGTAGCACTCCCCGGCTCGAGAAGGATCTACAAGGCGGCCGCGGGGCGGCCGGAAACCCTAGGGGGAGCGAAATTTTGGCGGAGCTGGAAGTTTTCGGCTAGCGAATTGCAGGCTGGACCTGGAGGGAGAAGGAAAGGGAAGGGAAAGATCAGGGGTGGGGTACGGAACCGCGGTTTTTTTTTACTTCTGGTTAATTAATTTATAATTATTTAATCGGGATTAGGGAGCGAGGGCTGTGGCTGTGAAGGCGGCACGTCACGCAGTAGGTTATTTCAAGGAAACAGATGTCGGCAGGCAGGAACAAGTCGATTGGACAGTTTAGTCTCTGACGAAGAAAGCACAAAGCGCGACAAATATGGATACTGTACTTCACCTTGCCTGATTAATCTGGTCGTGTGTTCATAATCATGAAGACCGGTGTGAGGTGTCTAACCACTCCCATTTCACGCCACACAAGGCCATCAGACTGCAAATTATACTGCTCTGTAATGAGATTTTGCTAAGATCCGCACGCATTCTGTACTAGCAATGTCAATTTGGGGTGACCGAGAATTCAAGAATATTCAGCCAAAATGAGAAGAAAAGGCGCCTTCACTTGATTGGTAGTACTATCCAACAACTATATGCATTTTATTGAATTATAAGCCCTTGTTTCAAAATAATCAAAGTTTCTCGGTTTGTTCTAAATCAAACTTCTATAAGTTTGACAGCATTGACTAAAAATGTGTTGATATCGATAATCTACACAATACAAGGGCTTTGATGTTGACATACCGGTGTCAAAATTGATGTTGTATGTTGATATAACTTTTCTACAAAATTGATCAAACAAAAGATAATTTGACTTGTGATAAACCTACAAGTTTAATTTTCTTTTTGGAATGGATGGGGTAGCATTCGAAATTTCAAGCAACCGGATGAAACTCTGGGTAACTTCTTTGGCATAGTGTAAGGAAATCCGACAGCTTTAGTGACAAACACTTGGTAGAAAATGATTTCGCATAGGATTCAAAATAAACCTTAAAATGGTAGGCAAAGGCTAAATCAAACCCTGATTTTTCAATCCCTGAAATTGGCACACTGAAATTTTGAATCCAAGTCTATTTTAGACCCTCAATATGTTTCACATACTAAAAGTAAAAAAATCCAAATTAAATATTTTTTCTTTGACCCACAAAGTAGACCCACTGTCATATTCATCTTCCACCTCCTGTCATCGAGGCCTTCGCACGGCTGCGCGCTGACACCGAGCAGCATCACCGTGCTAGTCTCAACCCCCCCGCGCTGATGTCTACGCACTTTTATTATTGTAGACAGTTGTTGGTCCTCCACGTGCAGAGGTTTGTAGAACAGCAGCAAGTTTCCCTTAAGTGGATTACCCAAGGTTTATCGAACTCAGGGAGGAAGTGGTCAAAGGTATTCCTTCTCAAGCAACTCTGCAATCAAGATACAAGAAGTCTCTTGTGTCCCCAACACACCTAATACACTTGTCAGGTGTATAGGTGCACTAGTTCGGCGAAGAGATGGTGAAATACAAGTGGTAACGGTGCCAGAAAATTGCTTCTGACTTGTTGTTAACGTGGGGTAACGTGTGTGAGTGAGGTAAGACTAAAGCAAGCAAACATGCAACAGATCTAGATGCAAACGGTGTTTCAATATAAACAAGGCCTAAGGATCATACTTTCACTAGTGAACACTCTCTCGTATAAATATATTCTCTTTATGATACTACTCTAAACTACTCTCTGGTTGGACACTCTAATCCATGGTAGAGTCTCCCCCAATCTAGATAACCCCACACTGTCACCTTGAGTGCTAGATGGTTTCAACAAACACCAAAATTTCATAAAGAGATCCAACTCTAAATATAACTCATAACAAATATATATGTAACCTAGCATAAGTGCCACACACGGTGTGCACGCTGTCACTTTCACACACATGGGGAAAAGCATAGATCTATTAAAGCACGATGAGTATTTATGTAACCTCTAGCCTAAGTGCCACCATGGCGTACACGCTGTCACTTTCACACACGCATGAGTAGCAAGGTAGATCTACTTGATTGCAAAGCTCATGACCACAACAAGATCATGCATAGAGAGAGATAAACACATAGCTACCGGCAGAGCCCTTAGCCTCAAGGAAGAACTACTCCTTCCTCATCATGGGAATCAACAACGGTGATGGAGATGGTGATGGAGATCGATGGATATGGCTCCGGGGGCACTGATGACCCACAAGTATAGGGGTTTTATCGTAGTACTTTCGATAAATAGGAGTGTCGATCCCAACGAGGAGCAGAAGGTGTCGAACAGTGGTATGGAGCAGGAAATCCCTGTGAATACTTAGCAAACGAATTTTTAGAGGTTTTTGACAAGGCAACAAAACAAGGAGCAAGTAACAAAGGTAACGAACAAACGGAGCAAGTGGCCCAATCCTTTCTTAGCAAAGGACAAGCCGGTGGAAATACTTATAAGGACCAAACGTTCTCGAGGACACATGGGAATTCTGTCAAGTGCTTTGATGATGCTCGACATGGCACTATGGGGGTTCGTAGCATGGAAAACAAAAAAATTCTACCGCATGCACACAAACAAGCCAAGATCTATCTACTAGATTGTAGCAACGAGTCGATAGAAGCACTCACCCTCGAAGATTCCAAAGCGGTTAACGAGAGAAGATTCTCGTGGGTGATGTAGTCATACACTTGCCGATCTCAAGATCGCGTAGATGATCCTTCCGGCGCTGCGTTTCGGCAACACTTCCGCAGTCGATCACACGTTCGATACTCGATGAAGACCTTCCTCTCCCTTGTTCCAGCAGGCAGCGCAGGTTGTAGTTCTCCCCTCGCAATTCCGGCAGCACGACGGTGTGGTGTTGGAAGTAGAGGGAAGATCCCGCAGGGATTCGCCTAAGCCGGTGCGAGTTATGGTGGATTAGGGTTTCCCGGAGATCTAGGGTTTAGATGACCGGGAGGAGGAGGTGTCGGCGGCGGCTAGGGTGGTGGCAACGAACAGGCGGCGGCGGCGCGGAGGCGGCTTGCGCGCGACGGCGGCGACGCGGGTGTGGGGAGGGCTTGGCTCTTGTGGTGTTGGGGCAGCCCTTCCCCTCTATTTATGAGAGGGAGGGGTAGCCTTGGGAGGGGTGGGTTTGAATCCAAACCCAAACCCAAGTTGGATTGAGAGAAGGACTTGTTTCTTCTTCCACTAGGAAACCATTGTTCCAATTTGACTTTTCAAACTTTCCGTTTGACTTTCAATTTAGAGCTTTAATTCTCTCTTATAAATGCCAATACCAAGTGACCTAGGATATGATCCAATCATTCCACATATCCATGACACATTCATGGACCATTCCCCTTCCGGTCCGATGAACCTTCTAGACCCTTCTAGAACCTCTCCGATGAAACCATCGGAAACTTTCCCGAACTCCAAAAACGGACTTTCCTTATATGAATATTATTCTCCGGACCATTGCGGATCTCCTCGTGATATCCCGGATCCCATCCGAGACTCCGACAACATTCGGTATCCCTACTAACATTCCATATCTACTAAACAACATCAATCCTTAAGTGTGTCTCCCTACGGTTCGTGAATTATACGGACATGACCGAGACACTTCTCCGATCAATAACCAATAGAGGAATCTGGAAATTCATATGGCTCCCACATATTTCTACAATTACTTTGCGATCGAATGAACCACTTACATACGATACCAATTTCCCTTTGTATCATGATAGTTTACTTATTCGAGGTTTTGATCGTCGGTATCTCTGCATACCTAGTTCAACCTCGTTACCGATAAGTACTCTTTTCTCGTTCTCGTGATATGTGATCCCTTGTGAGCCAGTCACATGCTTGCAAGCTAATTGGATGACATTCCACCGAGAGGGCCCAGAGTATATCTATCCGTCATATGGATGGACAAATCCCACTCTTGATCCATGTGCCTCAACCCATACTTTCTGAACACTCGATGCCACCTTTATAGCCACCCAGTTACGGTGTGGTGTTTGATGTCATCAAAGCATACTTCCGGTGATGGTGATTAGCATGATCCCATGGTCGAAGGAATTAGGTTACTATGTATCAGAAAGCTTATAACAAACGAACTATTGAAATGACTTGATCTTAATGCTACGCTTATCTATAGGAGTATGTCCATCATACCATTCTCCTAATGATATGGTCTTGTTGTTAACAACATCTCAATGTTCATGATCGGGAAACCACGATCATCTATTAACCAACAAGCTAGTATTACAAAGAGGCTTTACGAGGGACTCTAATTTAGTTTACAAATCACACAAGTATTAATGTTTCCGGTTTAATACTATTATAGCATGAATGTAAACATTTATCATAAACATAAAGATATAATAATAACCAATTTTATTATTGCCTCTAGGGCATATCTCCGGCAGTCTCCCACTTGCACTAGAGTCAACTAATCTAGATTACATGGTAATATACCGAACACCCATGGCGGTTTGGTGTTGGTCATGTTTTGCTCTCGGGAGAGGTTTAGTCAACGCATCCGCCACATTCAGATATGTGTGTACTTTGCGAATCTTTATGTCACCATCTTGGACATGCTCTCGAATAGCATGAAAACGTAGCTTGATGTGCTTCAGCTTCTTGTGTGACCTTGGTTCTTGCGCATTGGCTATGGCGCCCATGTTATCACAGTAGATAGACATTGGGTCCAGCGCACTTGGAACCACACTGATCTCTGTAATGAATTCCTTCATCCATATCGCCTCTTGTGAAGCCTCCGAAGCAGTTATGTATTCCGATTCAGTTGAAGATCTCACCACAACGCTTTGCTTTGCACTTCTCCAGCTAACTACTGCACCATTCAAAGTAAATACGTATCCAGATTGAGATCTAGAATCATTTGGATCGGTGTTCCAACTAGCATCGGTGTAACCAATAACAATGAGTTGTTCATCACCCCCATAAGAAAGAACCATATCCTTAGTTCTTCTCAAGTACTTAAGGATGTTTTTGACCGCTGTCCAATGATCCACTCCTGGATCACTTTGATATCTGCTAGTCAAACTAACAGCATATGCAATGTCGGGTCTAGTACATAGCATGGCATACATAAGAGATCCTATGGCTGAGGCATAGGGATTCTTACTCATCCTTTCTCTATCTTCTGTCGTTGCAGGACTTTGAGTTCTACTCAAGGTCGTATTGGGCAACATGGGCAAGAACCCTTTCTTGCTATCTTCCACTCCAAACCTCTTTAGAACTTTGTACAAATATGTACTCTGTGACAATGATATTAGGCATCTCGATCTATCTCTATAAATCTTTATACCTAATATGTAAGATGCTTCGCCAAGATCTTTCATTGAAAAACTATTATTCAAATAATCCTTGACACTATTAAGAAGGTCTACATCATTCCCAATCAACAATATGTCATCTACATATAGTATTAAGAATGCTACAGAGCTCCCACTCACTTTCTTGTAAATACAAGCTTCTCCATAAGTTTGTATAAAACCAAAACTTTTGATTGCCTTATCAAAACGTTGATTCCAACTTCGGGATGCTTGCTTCAATCCAAATATGGACCGTTGAAGTTTGCATACCTTGTTAGCATCTTTATGATCGACAAAACCTTTGGGTTGCATCATATACAACTCTTCATCAATGTCTCCATTGAGGAACGCCGTTTTGACATCCATCTGCCATATCTCATAATCATAATATGCAACGATTGCTAACATAATCCTCACAGACTTTAGCTTTGCTACTGGTGAGAAAGTCTCGTCGTAGTCAACTCCTTGAATTTGTCGAAACCCTTTTGCGACAAGTCGAGCTTTATAGACAGTAACATTACCATCAGCATATGTTTTCTTCTTGAAAATCCATTTATTCTCAACATCCTTCCGGCCATCCGGTAAGTCCACCAAAGTCCATACTTGGTTTTCGTACATGGATCCAATCTCGGATTTCATGGCTTCTTGCCATTTATTGGAATCTGGGCTCATGATCGCTTCCTCATATGTCGCAGGGTCATTGGTGTTGTCCACCAACATGACACTCATAACGGGATCATACCAATCAGGAGTGGTACGAGTTCTCGTCGACCTGCGAGGTTCTGTAGAAACTTCAACCAAAGTTTCATGATCAACATCATTAGCTTCCTCTCTTATTGGTGTAGGCGCCACAGGAACTACTTCCGGTGGTGCGCTACTCGCAAGTTCAAGAGAATGTTCAACAACCTCGACGAGTTCTACTTTCCTTCTAGTCACTTCTTTTGAGAGAAACTCCTTCTCTAGAAAGGATCTATTCTTGGCAACGAAAATCTTGCCCTTGGATCTATGATAGAAGGTATACCCAATAGTTTCCTTCGGGTATCCTATGAAGACGCATTTTTCCGCTTTGGGTTCAACCTTGTCTGGCTGTAACTTCTTTACATAAGCTTCGCAACCCCAAACTTTATGGAACGACAATTTAGGTTTGTTCCCAAACCATAATTCATACGGTGTTGTTTCAACGGATTTAGATGGTGCCCTATTTAAAGTGAATGCTGTTGTTTCTAATGCATAACCCCAAAACGATAGCGGTAAATCTGTAAGTGACATCATAGAATGAACCATATATAAGAGAGTTCGATTACGACGTTCGGACACACCATTACGTTGTGGTGTTCCCGACGATGTCAACTGTGAAAGTATTCCGCATTTCTTCAAATGCTCGCCAAATTCGTAACTTAGATATTCACCTCCAGAATCAGATCGTAGAAATTTAATCTTCTTGTTACGTTGATTCTCTACCTCACTTTGAAATTCCTTAAACTTCTCGAAAGTTTCGGAATTATGTTTCATGAAATAGATATACCCATATCTACTCAAGTCATCCGTGAAGGTAAGAACATAACGATAACCATCGCGCGATGCTACACTCATTGGGCCACACACATCGGTATGCATGATTTCCAATAAGTCCGTAGCTCGCTCCATCGTACCAGAAAATGGAGTCTTAGTCATTTTACCCATCATACATGCTTCGCATCTTTCAAGTGATTCGAAATCAAGTGATTCAAGAAGTCCATCGGAATGGAGTTTCTTCATACGCTTCACTCCAATATGACCAAGACGACAGTGCCACATATAGGTTGAGTTATCGCTCAATTTCAAACGTTTAGCTTCAATGTTATTAATGTGTGTATTTCTATAATCGAGATTCAATAAGAATAGACCATCTATCAAGGGTGCATGTGCATAAAACATATTACTCATATAAATCGAACAACCATTATTCTCGGATTTAAACAAGTAACCGTCTCGCAATAAACATGATCCAGATATAATGTTCATGCTCAACGCAGGCACCAGATAACAATTATTTAAGTATAAAACTAATCCCGATGGTAGATGAAGAGGTAGCATGCCGACCGCGATCACATCAACATTTGATCCATTTCCAACATGCATCGTCACCTTGTTCTTCGCTAGCTTCCGTTTATTCTACAACACCTGTTTCGAGTTACAAATATGAGCAACCGAACCAGTATCAAATACCCAGGCACTACTACGAGTACTAGTGAGATACACATCAATAACATGTATATCGGATATACCTTTCTTCTTGATGTTGCCGTTCTTCAAATTCACCAAGTACTTTGGGCAATTCTGCTTCCAGTGACCTTCTCCCTTGCAGTAAAAGCACTTAGTATCAGCCTTAGGCCCAACCTTGGTCTTCTTCGCCGGCACGGTAACTTTCTTACCGCCCTTCTTGAAGTTTCCCTTTTTCTTAGACTTGCCTTGCTTATTGAATTTGGTGGTCTTATTGACCAACAGCACTTGGTGCTCATTCTTGATCTCCACTTCTGCAGATTTCAACATGGAGAAGAGTTCTGGCAACGATTTGTCCATGTTTTGCATATTGTAGTTCATCACAAAGTTCTTGTAACTTGGTGGTAGTGATTGGAGGACACGGTTAATCCCCAAAGCATTAGGAATCACTATTCCCAAGCTTTGAAGCTTGCTTGCGTGCCCAGACATCTTAAGCACGTGCTCACTGACGGAGCTTCCCTCTTCCATCTTGCAGTTAAAGAACTTTTTAGAAGCCTCATAACTCTAAATTGCCGCGTGAGCCTTAAATATCATTTTGAGTTCACGGACAATATCATGTGGGTCATGGTTCTCAAACCTTTTCTGAAGCTCCGATTATAAACCATACAAGATAGCAGACTGAACTATGGAGTACTGATTCTTCCGAGCGAGGATAACATTCTTTACCTCATCGGTAGCAGTAGCTGCAGGCGGGTCACCCAGCGGTGCATCCAACACATAGGTCAAATTACCAGCATTGAGGACAATCCTCAAATTGCGGAACCAATCCGCGAAGTTGCTTCCATTGTTTTTCAACTTTTCTTTCTCTAGGAACACATTAAAATTGATGGTAGGGGCCGCCATTGATCTACAACATATTTGCAATAGTTTAAACTAGGTTTATGACAAATTGAGTTCTTATTAATAGTTAAATTAATCTAGGTGAACTCCCACTCAAAAAAATATCCCTCAAATTGTTTTAGTGGTCACACGAACCAAATCCACCACATCAAAACCGATCATCACGAGAGTTGATGTAGCTTTAATGGCGAACAATCAACATGTTCATAATATCTACTATATGACTCATGCTTTAACTTTCGGTGATCCGTGTTCGGAGACCATGTCTGTACATGCTAGGCTCGTCAAGATCAAACCTTAGCTTCCGCATGAGCAAATCTTGCTTGCCCACGTTGTATACACTCGCAGAATCTAACACGCCCGATCATCACGTGGTGCTTCTAAACAACGAGCTTTAGCAACGGTGCTTACTAAGGATGAACACTTTAAAACTTGAAATTGTGTGCATGAGGGATCATATTATAATGCTACTGTCACGTACTAAGCAATACAAGATGCATAAAGGATTAACATAACATGCAATTCATAATTTGTGATATGATATGGCCTTTCTTCTTGTGCTTCCGATCTCCATCTTCAAGCACGAACATGATCTCCATCATCACCGGTATGGCGTCAAGGTCAATGGCGCCGTTTCATGGTTGTCGTCCACCAGCTTCAACTATTACAACTACTTTGAATAGACACGCAGGTCTTAACGGAATTTAAAAGAGAACCATATGGCTCCTGTCGGTTGCCAACTTACAATAAGGAACATTGCATACATCATATATAATCACAATCATGGCCATATCACATCACTGCACACCCCTGCAAAACAAAGTTTGCATATTTTACGTGGTTTGAGGCTTTCAATAAGTGTCGTTCTAACTTACAAACAAGAACCACAACGTTGATGTTTGAACTATCAAGTGCCCGTTGTAAATTGAATCTATACTATGATGGGAGAGACATACACCCGCAAAGCCACTTATGCAATACAAGTTGCCTGTTGAGCGTGGAGCAAGTCTCATGAACGATGTCATGTAAGATTAGCCCGGGCCTCTTCATCCCATCATACTGCAAGATGCAAAGTACAAAAAAGCAATTGATAATAAAAGCACCACCGGCCATAATGACCATTGTGTTCTACTCGTGCAACAGATCTACATATAGACACGGCTCTGATACCACTGTGGGGGTTCGTAGCATGGAAAACAAAAAAATTCTACCGCATGCACACAAACAAGCCAAGATATATCTACTAGATTGTAGCAACGAGTCGATAGAGGCACTCACCCTCAAAGATTCCAAAGCGGTTAACGAGAGCAGATTCCCGTGGGTGATGTAGTCGTACACTTGCCGATCTCAAGATCGCGTAGACGATCCTTCCAGGTGCGTTCCAAGAACGCTTCGCAATCGGTCACATCGTTCGATTTTCGATGAAGACCTTCCTCTACCTTGTTCGTTCCAAGAAAATGGAGGTTGTAGTTCTTCCTCGCGATTCCTAAAGACGACGGGCGTGGTGTCGAAGAGGGAAGATTCCGCAGGCTTCTAAGCCGGTGAGTTATGGTGGATTAGGGTTTCCGGAGATCTAGGGTTTAGATGACCGGGATGAGGAGGAGGTGTCGTGGCGGCTAGGGCGGCGAGGGCGAGGCGGCGGCCAAGCAAGTGTGGGAGGGCTTGGCTCTTGTGGTGGAAGCAGCCTCCCTCTATTTATGAGAGGGAGGGGCAGCCTTGGGAGGGGTGGGTTTGAATCCAAACCCAAACCCAAGTTGGATTGAGAGAAGGACTTGTTTCTTCTTCCACTAGGAAACCATTGTTCCAGTTTGACTTTTCAAACTTCCCGTTTGACTTTCAATTTAGAGCTTTAATTATCTCTTATAAATGCCAACACCAAGTGACCTAGGATATGATCCAATCATTCCACATATCCATGACACATTCATGGACCATTCCCCTTCTGGTCCGATGAACCTTCTAGACCCTTCTAGAACCTCTCCGATGAAACCATCCGAAACTTTCCCGAACTCCGAAAACGGACATTCCTTATATGAATCTTATTCTCCGGACCATTACGGTTCTCCTCGTGATATCCCGGATCCCATCCGAGACTCCGAACAACATTCGGTGTCCCTACTAACATTCCATATCTACTAAACAACATCGAATCCTTAAGTGTGTCTCCCTACGGTTCGTGAATTATGCGGACATGACCGAGACACTTCTCCGATCAATAACCAATAGAGGAATCTGAAAATTCATATGGCTCCCACATATTTATATGATTACTTTGCGATCAAAAGAACCACTTACATATGATACCAATTTCCCTTTGTCTCACGATAGTTTACTTATCCGAGGTTTTGATCGTCGGTATCTCTGCATACCTAGTTCAACTTCGTTACCAATAAGTACTCTTTTCTCGTTCCCGTGATATGTGATCCCTTGTGAGCCAGTCACATGCTTGCAAGCTAATTGGATGACATTCCAGCGAGAGGGACTAGAGTATATCTATCCATCATATGGATGGACAAATCCCACTCTTGATCCATGTGCCTCAACCCATATTTTCTGAACACTCAATGCCACCTTTATAGCCACCCAGTTACGGTGTGGTGTTTGATGTCATCAAAGCATCCTTCCGGTGATGGTGATTAGCATGATCTCATGGTCGAAGGAATTAGGTTACTATGTATCAGAAAGCTTATAGCAAACGAACTATTGAAATGACTTGATCTTAATGCTACACTTATCTATAGGAGTATGTCCATCATACCATTCTCCTAATGATATGATCTTGTTGTTAACAACATCTCAATTTTCATGATCGGGAAACCACGATCATCTATTAACCAACAAGCTGGTATTACAAAGAGGCTTTACCAGGGACTCTAATTTAGTTTACAAATCACACAAGTATTAATGTTTCCGGTTTAATACTATTATGGCTTGAATGTAAACATTTATCATAAACACAAAGATATAATACTAACCACTTTTATTATTGCCTCTAGGGCATATCTCCAACAGGCACTTCGTTGGTAACCCCAAGCGTAGGGTGTGAAGAGCAAGCAACAAGTTTTCCCTCAATTGAGACCGAGGTTATCGAACAAGAAGGAGGAAGGAAACGTCACACGGGTGTTGCAAGCAGCACGAAGACTTGCACAACACAAACTCAAGACTTTGCCCCAACGAATCAGTGAGGTTGTCAAGCTCACCGGTTTGCTGTAACAAAGGATTAAACGTATGGTGTGGAAGGTAATGGTTTGCAGCAAGTAAACAAGTAACAGTGGAAGATGTATCAATGGTAAAGATTGGACCGGGGTCCATAGTTCACTAGAGGTTCTCTTCTTAGATAAACAACATGGCATGAAGGGTAAACAAATTACAGCAGGGCAATTGACAGGAACTGAGCAAGGCATAACAATGCAATTACTAGTCAGAAAGATCCTATAAAATTTGATTGGGAAAAACAACAAGATACATAGACCGCCATCCAACTGCATCTATGACTAGAAGTCCACCTTCAGGTTATCATCCGAACCCCCTCCATATTAAGGTGCAAGCAACAAACAACTGTTTTAAGAAAAGTGTGTAAGGTAAATAGTCCACATGTTCCATGAACAAGAGACCGTTGTTTTCTCCCTAGTAGCAACATCACATCTACAACCAAAGAGATTTCCGTCACTTCCCTTGGAAACTACAGGCATGAACCCACTATCGAGCATAAATACCCCCTCTTGGAGTCACTAGCAACTACTTGGCCAAGATAGCTACTAACAATGGAGAGGATGCAAGATCACAAACAACACAGACATGATAGATACATAAAGATAAAACCATTAATCAAACCAACATAATAATCTCAATATCCATCGGATCCCGCAAACACAACATGCATGATTACAAATAGATTAGATCTTGATCATGAATGGAGCTCACAAGATCTATACACGAATGCACAAATGAGGAGATACAACCATCTAGCTACTACATGGACCCATAGTATAAGGTGGAACTACTCACGCGTCATACCAGAGAGAAGGCCTCCGGGATGATCTCCCCTCCAGCAGGGTGCCGGGAAGAACTTCAGATCTGCCCCGATCTAGGGACGATGGTGGCGGCGGCTACAGACGGTTTCGTGGAGATTTGATCCGGTGCTTCGGGTTTCTGCATCGGGGGCTTCTTATAGGCGAAGGGGGAGGCTGAGGAGGCGACCAGGGGGGTCAAACCCTACCTAGGCGCGGGCCCACCCCTGGCCGCGCCTGGGAGGGTTTGGCCGCCCTGCCACGCTTCCTCGTCTCTCCTCTGGACTTCTTGTTCCCCACGGAAAGTAATTGACTTTGACGTTTGTCCCGTCCAATTTCGAGAATTTTTCTTTACTAACTTTTCTGAAACCAAAAACATCAGAAAACAGGCATCTGGCACCGTTGCAACTTGTTAGTAAGTTAGTACCAGAAAACATGTAAAAAGCACCTGAAAGTGTAGACAAGCAAAGAAAAGTAGATACTAAACAAGCATGGAGCATCAAAAATTATAGATACGTTTCCGACGTATCAACATCCCCAAGCTTAACTCTTGCTCGTCCTCGAGTAGGTAAGTGATAAAAGAATAATTTTTGAGGTGACATGCACCCTCACAATAAAGATCCAACCATTTGCAAGCATTGAAAGCTGGGATCAAAGAAGTCTAAACATGTGTGTGAAAGATGGAGTTCTAACAATAGGATGTAGTAACTATGCATGCAACATGACAAGCTACAAATAAAGATACTAAATAACATGCATTGAAAAACATTTGTTTGTTTCACATACAGAAAACATAGCATAGTGACAATCAGCTTTTCCCTCATAGAGTAGCAATATAGATGTATAGGACACCTTCAAAGTTCACAAGGATGACTAGAAACAAATAGCACAAGAACAAGTAATATCACAATATGCATCAATCAATAAGCTTTGAAACACTGCACACAGAATGACAACTATGCTCTCTTAATGGTGCCTAAAGGTAGAAGGTGGAGACTCAATAATGGTGGAAGAAAGGCCTTTTTGTAAAGGAAGCAGGGATTACAAGTTTCAAAAAGAGCTTCCAAAAATTATGGTACTTGTTAGCTTTCAGCCCTCATTGCCCCTATCATAAGCATCTTGAAGTGGTTAAGGTTAAAGTGGAAAAGATGGAGTATATGCTTGACAAAGTATAAGTTGGCAATCTCAAGTCCCTTAAATACGAGGGTCACACCTCATGCATACTCAACTTTGGCCCAGGTAAGTTCTTGTCATTGTAAGTATTTGCATATCATTGAGAACCGCCAACGGGGTACCCCTTGCACATGGTACAAGAGCTTTCCCATAACCAAAATGACAAGGCAAGCAAACAATGAGCATCTCAGCAATCTTCTTATGTACCATGGGAATATGGTGTTTTTTCTCTCTTTCCTCTTTTCTCAATGTGTCTCTTTTTTTATAAAAAGAATGCTTCATAGATGTCACTATGGTGATGCTGCAAGTTTCCACCATGATTAGGCATGGCTTAGGCTAGCGGCCCAGGCGTTTATCTAACACAGGATACAAACTCCATGGACTTATAAGTTCCCTCTTTATTTCACACCGGTGACATCCATAGACAAAAGAGCATGATATCAACTGAGTACATAGTACAAGTGCAATGTTGAAAACATTCCCCGTGACAACACGGTTCTGTTAATTCCAACTTATAAGTGCAAGCATATACAACAAAGTTGTCACAATGGTTCAAGTTTATTAGAGGCAAAGAATATAAAGTGTGCCATCAAGTTCGTGAGGGATTTAATCACTAAGTTATCACATAACAAAATAGTTTTTAATTGGAAGATAGTTAAAAACAAGAATATACTTGGAATGGTTGAACACACCATGCATAGGAGGTTATAGTGGACACTTTGCAATAACTTGGTTTCTTGGGAGTTGGAGGCATGAGTAGAACTTACTCATAAAAGTGGAGGCTAGCAAAAGACTGGGAGCAACCAACTAAGAGAGCATAATGTCCATAATCATGTAGAGCAACAAAGCATTACTAATCAAAGCATAAAGTGGTACTACAAGTCAAGGAATAAATGATCATAGAGGCTATGGTGACTTGTCATAGTCATAACATGGTGTAAGCATGTGCCAAGTCAACCCAAGCAAAGCATCAAAAGAGAATACCACAATACTATGCTTTTTGCATGCTAAAACAACGCAAAATTTTTCAAGGCACACTATGCAATCCCAATTGTTTGGAACAAAACATGCTACAACAATAATAACTAAGCATAATGCTAAAACAACACCTAGCATGTCATGCTAAAGTCTAAGTCACGGTCAATGCAAACTCCTCTTGCACTTACAAGCAAGAACTTACTATTCCTTTCCAACACCAAGCAACTTATTTGCAAAATAACACAGCGAGAACGAGGGTCCAAACTACTCAAGAAAACTAAACAAACTAAGCAAAGCAAACTAAAACTATGACGCTTTAAGAACAACACAACTGTGCATGAAACAATAAAAACGAAGTGTCTAGACAGACCTAAGCTTTTTATTGATGAAAAAGGGGATGCCTTGGGCATACCCAAGCTTTGACGCTTGTACCTCTTGGATATTTCTTGTGGTGACACCATGGTGGAATCCCCAAGCTTGAGCTTTCGTCTATTATTCATCTCATTGCATCATTCTCTCTTTACACCTGAAATTTTTCGTTCATATAAAACTTCACACAATCTTCATTAGCAATATTAGTGTATTCAAAAGATATTAGACCTCTGGTGAAGCTTTGGAACAGCAAGTCTTTTCACTAAAAACACAAGCTACCGTAGTAACTCCTTCAAAATCTCAATTCACCTAAGGAGAACTCAAAAAGGAATCAATAAGAAGCAAATGCAAATAATGGCAGAAATCTGTCAAAAAAGACCAGCAGGTAGAAATAGATTTTTTTGAACATCTTCTGATGCTCAAATAAAAAAGTGTTGAACTAACAAAAGTTAGCTAACATACTGGGGGATTCACTCCTCACGATTTTTTTTGTGGAGTACAGAAATCTGTTTCGAGACAGCAACTCCCCAAATCTTACTTCCCTCTCATTAGAGGTCATTCTTGGCACAAAAAGCAAATAAATAGGATAAGCAGAGGTAATTACTGAAATAATAACTTCCAAGACTCAAGGAAACTCTTCGGTTATCTCCCAACAAGTACTTTTCTTTAACGCCTTTAAGTTAGGCACAAGAAGCAAGAAGAATCAAGTATTTTCAAATGAAGAAGCATTAACATCCATACTTGCAAAGTCTTCAACTATGAAAGGTATCTCATCCAAATGGGTTTTGGAGGATCCCTTCTCATCTCTCTTTGGTCTACTACTTTCATCAAAAAGGTTTTCAAGAGCAATCCAATCAAAATTCTTTTCAAACGCTTCATGCATTCCAACAAGCTTAAAGGGTATGGGTATATTGAATTCTTCTCTAGGCTTAGTTTTATCAGAAATACCCACAACATCTACACTTGATCCTAGCATATTGAAACACTCAAAGACCTTTTTGGCCTCCCTAGCAACATCATGAAATTCTTCTGATAAAGTTTTAAGGATGAATTCTCTCTTTTCAGCATTCTTTTCTTAATTTAGTTTTAGGAACAAGAATTGTATGAAGGGGTTAAGGCTAAGAAACCTAGCCTCCAACATATGAACTAAAGAATATGCAGTAATCTCATAATTAGGAGCAAGCTCTGATATAGATTTATCCTCAATATCCTCATGCTTGCTAACATGATTAAAGAATTCTTTAATATTATCTTTCCCAATTAGGGAGCCACTACCTATTGCAAGATCTTTCAGGGCAAACTTGGGGAGCAACATGGTGAGCTAGAGCAAGGTGACAACTAGAGTAGGAACTAATTTTTGTGTGTGTTTTTAATAAATAAAGCAAATCAAACTAGACTATTTTTTAAAAAAAGAGGCAAACAAAACCAAGCAAAAGAAACAAAGCAAACTAAAAACAAAGTAAAGAGAAAGGAAGTGAAGGACTCCCCTTGTGAATACGTCCTTAGCCTCCCCGGCAACGGCGCCAGAAAGTCTTGATGATGCTCGATGTGGCACTTCGTTGGTAACCCCAAGCGTAGGGTGTGAAGAGCAAGCAACAAGTTTTCCCTCAGTTGAGACCAAGGTTATCGAACCAGAAGGAGGAAGGAAATGTCACACAGGTATTGCAAGAAACGCGGAGACCTGCGCAACACAAACTCAAGACTTTGTCCCAACGAATCAATGAGGTTGTCAAGCTCACCGATTTGCTGTAACAAAGGATTAAACGTATGGTGTGGAAGGTAATGGTTTGCAGCAAGTAAACAAGTAATAGTGGAAGATGTATCAATGGTAAAGATTGGACCGAGGTCCATAGTTCACTAGAGGTGCTCTCCTTAGATAAACAACATGGCATGAAGGGTAAACAAATTACAGCAGGGCAATTGACAGGAACTAAGCAAGTCATAACAATGCAATTACTAGTCATAAAGATCCTATGAGATTCGATTGGGCAATACAACAAGATACATAGACCGCCATCCAACTGCATCTATGACTAGAAGTCCACCTTTAGGTTATCATCCGACCCCCCTCCAGTATTAAGTTGCAAGCAACAGACAACTGATTTAAGAAAAGTGTGTAAGGTAAATAGTCCACATGTTCCATGAACAAGAGACCGTTGTTTTCTCCCTAGTAGCAACAGTACATCTACAACCGAAGAGATTTCTGTCACTTCCCTTGGAAACTAGAGGCATGAACCCACTATTGAGCATAAATACCCCCTCTTGGAGTCACTAGCAACTACTTGGCCAAGATAGCTACTAAAAACAAAGAGCATGCAAGATAACAAACAACACAGACATGATAGAATCATAAAGACAAAACCATTAATCAAACCAACATAATAATCTCAATATCCATCGGATCCCCGCAAACACAACATGCATGATTACAAATAGATTAGATCTTGATCATGAACGGAGCTCACAAGATCTATACATGAAAGCATAAAGGAGGAGATACAACCATCTAGCTACTACATGGACCCATAGTCCAAGGTGGAACTACTCACGCATCATACCGGAGAGAAGGCCTCTGGGATGATCTCCCCTCCAACAGGGTGCCGAGAAGAACTTCAGATCCCCCCGATCTAGAGACAATCGTGGTGGTGGCTACAGACGGTTTCGTGGAGATTTGATCCGGTGCTTAGGGTTTCTGCATCGGGGGCTTCTTATAGGCGAAGGGGGAGGCCGAGGAGGCGACCAGGGGGTTCAAACCCTACCCAGGCGCGGGCCCACCCCTGGTCGTGCCTGGGGGGTTTGGCCGCCCTGCCACGCTTCCTCGTCTCCCCTCTGGACTTTTTGTTCCCCACGGAAAGTAATTGACTTTGACGTTTGTCCCGTCCAATTCTGAAAATATTTCTTTACTAACTTTTCTGAAACCAAAAACATCAGAAAACAGGCATCTGGCACTGTTGCAACTTGTTAGTAGGTTAGTACCAGAAAATATGTAAAAAGCACCTCAAAGTGCAGATAAGCAAAGCAAAGTAGATACTAAACAAGCATGGAGCATACAAAATTATAGATACGTTTTCGACGTATCATGCTTTGTCTTCAAATAGTTGAGTACTCTTCTCTGGTGTTGTAAGTGTTGTGTGGGTGAACTGTGCTAATGTACCGACCATACTTGGACAAAATACATACTTGTGATTAAACCCCCTGCAAACATCCGTAACTATAGGAAAGTAATTAAGATATAAATCTAACCACAGCCTTAAACTCTGAGATCCTACACTCCTTTGTGCAAAGGTGTCCTAACGGGGGTTCAGGTTTCTGTCACTCTGGCAACCCCACAATTAGTAGACGAATACACAATGCATCCCCCTAGGCCCATAAATGGTGAAGTGTCATGTAGTCGATGTTCACATGACACCACTAGAAGAATAGCACCACAACTTAAATACTAAACGAGCATCAACTACAATAGTAATCAACACCGGGAAAGTTTCCCCTAATGAACTAAAGCAATATCCAACACAATTGTTACAGCGGGACGGAGTGGTGATGATGGTGCTGGTGGAGATTATAGTGTGGATGATGATGATCCCGATGAAGCCTAGCTTGATGATGGTGTTGATGGCGACGGTCTCCCCTCTCCGGGAAGGAATTCCCCCGGCAGAAATCTGTCTGCTGGAGAGATCTTTATCTCTATGTGTTCTCCGCCCCCAGAGGCGGCGGAAATCTATCTGTCGTCGCTCCCTAAGGCTTAGGGTTCCGTAGGGAAGATATAGGCAAAGGAGCGGAGTCGGAGGCCAGGCAGGTGGGCCACACCTTCCCTAGGCGCGGGATCAGGTGGGCCTGCGCCTTGGGGGTGTGGGCCCCTAGAGGCCCTTCTTCGTCCCTCCTTCTAGCTCCCTCATTCTTCTGGAGAAATAATATGTTTCCATATTTTTCTGGTATTTTTCTGATATTTGCGAAATTTCACCGATACGCCTTCTTTTCCATCAGAATCCAGACTCCGGCAGTCCATCCTCCAAGAATCATCCAACATGCATAAACAGATGAAAAAGCCATAAGTAATACCTCATAATAAGACAAATATCAATGAATAGAGGTAAATTATGATATAGAATGGTGATGCAAATTGGGTGTATCAGGCACTTCCCCGTCCCAGCAGGATGCCAAAACAGAGACTTTCTGTCCCCCGAATCTCCCCTTCGGCGGAGGCGGCGCTGCAAAACTTTTTCTGGAAGTATGATGGATGATTTAGGGTTTTATCCACGGGGGCTTCTTATAGGCAAAGGAGGCAAGGTCGGTGGAGGGCCAGGGGGTCCACACCCCCTGTAGGCGCCACTAGGGCTTGCCCGCGCCTGGGGTGCGGCCACCCTGGTGCCCTTCTCCGTCTCTGCTTCGTGGTTCCGTGTTGGTCCGGGAAAAATAATGACTTTGGCTTTTGTCCCGTCCAATTCCGAGAATATTGATTTTCTGCCTTTCTGGAACCAAAAACATAAGAAAACAGGCAATTGGCACTATGGCATCTTGTTAATAGTTTAGTACCAGAAAACATATAAAAACACCTCAAAGTGTAGACAAAGCAAAGCAAAGTAGATACTAAACAAGCATGGAACATAAAAAATTATAGATACGTTTCCGACGTATCAAGCATCCCCAAGCTTAACTCCTGCTCGTCCTCGAGTAGGTAAGTGATAAAAATAATAATTTTTGAGGTGACATGCACCATCACAATCTTGATCAAGGTATTTGTAAAGCATTGAAAGCTGGGATCAAAGTACTCTAAACATGAGCATGAAAGATGTAGCTCTAACAATAAGACATAGCAACTATGTTGAACCATGAAAAGATACAAACAAAGATTCATGAAAAACAATGCATAGAAAGAAGTTTATTTGTTTCACATATAAAAAACATGGCATAGTGGCATTCAACTTGTCCCTCATGGAGTAGCAAATAGATGCATAGGACACCTTCAAAGTTCATAAGAGTGACTAGATACAAATAGCACAAGAACAAGTAATATCAACAATATGCATCAATCAATAAGTTTTGGGACAATGCACATGGAACTAAGAATGGCAACTGTGCTCTCTTAACTGGTGCCTAAGATAGAAGGTGGAGACTCAATATAATAGTGGAAGAAAGGCCCTTCATATAAGGAAGCAGGGATTTCAAGTCTCAAAAAGAGCTTTCAAAAATTATGGTACTTGTTAGCTTTCAGCTCTCATTGCCCCTATCATAAGCATCTTGAAGTGATTAAGGTTAAAGTGAACAAACTATGGAGTATATGCTTGACAAAGTATAAGTTGGCAATCTCATGTTCCTTGAATACGAGGTCCGCTCCTCATGCTACTCAACTTTAGTCACCTGTAAGTTCTTGTCATAGTAAGTACATGTGTATCATAGAGAACCGCCAACGTGGTATCCCTTGCACATGATACAGGAGCTATCCCATAATCAAAATGACAAGGCAAGCAGACAATGAGCATATCAGCAATCTTCTTATTTACCATAGGAAAATGGTGCCTTTTCTCTCTTTCCTATTTTCAATATGTCTCTCTTTTTTTATAATAAGAAAACTTCATAGATGTTATTATGGTGATGCTGCAAGTTTCCACCATGATTAGGCATGGCTTAGGCTAGCGGCTCAGGCGTTTCCCTAACGCACATACATAACTCCATGGACTTACAAGCTCCATTTTTATTTCACACCAGCGGCATCCATAGACAAAAGAGCATGATATCAATGAGTACAAAGTACAAGTGCAATGTTGAAAGCGTTCCCCCCGACAGCACGGTTCTGCTAATTCCAACGTATAAGTGCAAGCATATACAACATATATGACATAATGGTTCAAGTTTATTAGGGCAAGAAAAATAAAGTGTGCCATCAAGTTTGTGAGAGCTTTAATCACTAAACATAACAAAATACTTTTTAATTGGAAGGTAGATGAAATAAGAATATACTTGGAATGGTGTAACACACCATGCATAGGAATTTATAGTGGACACTTTGGAATAACTTGATTTCTTGGGAGTTGGATGCATGAGTAGATCTTACTCATACAACTGGAGGCTAGCAAAAGACTGGGAGGGACCAACTAAGAGAGCAATAATGGCCATAATCATGCAGAGCGACAAAAAATTACTAATCAAAGCATAAAGTGGTACTACAAGTCAAAGACTAAATGATCATAGAGGCTAAGGTGACTTGTTCATAGTCATAACATGGTGTGAGCATGTGCCAAGTCAACCCAAATAAAGCAACAAAGGAGAAGACCATAATACTTTGCTTTTATATACTAAAACAACGCATGATTCCTTCAAGGCACATTAAGCAATCCTAATTGTTTGGAACAAGTCATGCTATAGAAATAATCACTAAGCATAAGGTTAAAACAACATCTATCATGACATGATAAAGTCTAAGCCACAGTCAAAACAAGCTCCCTTTTGTACCACTATAAGCATGAAGCTTCCTACTCTTTTCCAACACCAATCGACTTATTTGAAACAACTCACAAAGATAATAATCAATAAATATTAGTGAGCATGTCTCACAAATCCACAAAGAAGAACTAAAAAGTTCTAGGCAAAAATCACAAGAAAACTAAGGCTAAACACAGTGCTAGCAAAAGTGAACACTCACAGAACAATAAGAGTGAAAACTAGAGTATTCTAGGCATTGAAAACAGAGTGTGTCTCTCTCCAAAAGAAGTGTTCTGGGATCAACCAACTTTATTCAAGCAAACCAAACTAAACAAAACCAAAAACAAAAACTAAGACGCTCCAATAACAACACAATAGTGCATGAAACAATAAAAACGAAGTGTCTAGAAAGACCTGAGATTTTTATTGATGAAGAAGGAGATGCCTTGGGCATCCACAAGCTTTGACGCTTGTACCTCTTGAATATTTCTTGTGTGACACGAGGTGGCATCCTCAAGCTTGAGATTTTGTCCATTCTTCATCTCATTACATCATTCTTTCTCTACACCTGAAAATTTTCCTTCATACAAAACTTCACACAATCTTCATTAGCAACATTAGTGTATTCAAAAGATAATAGACCCTTGGGTTTTAGTTTTAAAACAACAAAACTTTCACTAAAAAACAAAAGCTACTGTATCAATTCCCTCAAAAATCTCAATTCCCCAAAAATAACCCAAAAAGGAATCAATAAGAAGCAAATGCAAATAATGGCAGAAATCTGTCAAAACAGACCAGCAGGTAGAAACCGATTTTTTAGAACATATTATGTTGCTCAAATAAAAAAGTGTTGAACTAACAAAAGTTATATAACATACTGAGGGATTTATTCGGAAAATATCAGCTCAATCCGACTTACACAGATTCCTCACCAATTTTTATGGTAGAGCATAAAAATCTGTTTTGAGACAGCAAGTCCCCAAATCTTACTTCCCTCTCATTAGAGGTTATTTTTGACACAAAAAGCAAACAAAAAGGATAAGGAGAGGTCATTACAGAATTAATAAATTCCAAGACTCAAGAAAACTCTTTGGTTATCTTTCAACAAGTATTTTTCTTTAATGCCTTTAAGTTAGGCATAATAGTTTGAGAAGATGCTCACATAAGAAATATGAATTGAAGTAAAAGAGAGCATCAAGAAGCAAATTCAAAACACATTTAAGTTTTACCGACTTCCTATGCATAGGAATCTTGTAAAAAAACAAGTCATGAAAGCACAAAGCAACAAGCATAGGAAAGCAAAACAAGTGCAACTTCAAGATTTTCAACATAAAGAGGGGAAACTTAATATTATTGAGATACATAAAACCATGTTTCCCTCTCTCATAATAACTTTCAGTAGAATCATGAATAAAATTAATAATATAACTATCACATAAAACATTCTTATCATGAGCCACATGCATATAATAATTATTACTCTCCACATAAGCATAGTCACTCTTATTAATTATAGTGGGAGCAAATTCAACAAAATAGCTATCATTACTATTCTCATCACCATAATCATCAAATATAGGAGGCATATTGTAATCACAATCAATTTTCTCCTCAATAGTAGGTGGATTGAAAATGTCATAATCATCATTGCAATCATCATACATTGGAGGTATAATATCATCATAAGCAATAGAATAGCTATCTTCCCAAGTGTGTTCATTTGTAAACATATAATTATTGGAAGGAACATGGATAGCACTAATAGCACAACAAATATTAATATTATCATTTTCAGAATTGGTGCCAAAGAGATTTTTAATATCAAAAGTAGTGTGTTTTTCCCAATCATGATCACTAATATAGGTGACAGACATAGGGACATCATCTAGTTCAGACTCATCATCAAAAACTATGATAGGAGCAACATGCTCAGGGGAAGATACCATTTCCTCTCTCCTTCTACTCCTCTTATTCTTCTTCTTCTCCTCTTTAGGAGGGAGAGGCTTGAAAGGAAGCTTCTCCACATACCCTGGTTTATTGTTAGAGACAATAAAAGAAACTTTGGAGGATTCCTCCTTTTCATTAATAAGAACAAAACTCATATTAGTCCTGTCAAATTTTGGTAAAATATCATCTTTTATAAGATTTTGTATGTAAGTATTCACGTGGCAATTATCAACACGATAAATATGATACCCATGCAGGACGCAATTCATACCAAAAGCACTCATGTTTACCAAAGAAGTTTTTCTTGATAACTCTTCACACCCCCAAAACAATGTAAGTTCATCATGTTGATTATCAGTGATCGTGTTATCACAATACAAGCTTGCAGTACTAATTGGATTAGAAAGGTTATTATTATGGCCTGAGCATTGAAAATTGAAATGACCCATTTCATAGCAGAGTTCACAAATAAAAGGGTAGAGGGCAATTTTTTTACCAAGATCATTTAGAGCCTTATACCACATTCTGGTTTTTTCATTCCAGTGGGTGATACAATATTCTTATTCTATTTGATTCTTCTCACAAGGTCTATGCATACCAAAAAAATTAGCATGCTTATAAGAAATAGTATTTTCAGAAGTTTGAGCATGTTTATTGCAATCATTAATAACATTTTCATTTTCCATGCAAGTGTCTTTAAAAGGTTCATGATACATGTCCCATTTTTCTTTAGGAGCATTAATATGGGAAGAAAAGGCTCTATAATATCTAACAAGAATTCGAGGATCAAGACCATATTTAGCACTAAGCTCTTGAAACTCAGTAGTTTCAGCGAAAGACTTAATGCAATCATACTCATAGTTTATACCTGGTTCTTTACCTTTGTCATTATCCTAATCTTCAGTATTGCTTTGAATTGTTTCAAGAAGATCCCACTTAGCTTTGACCCCCTTACTTGTGAAGGATCCCTCTAAACATGCATCTAGATAGTCCTTGTAATGTCTTGAAAGCCTTGCATAAAAATTATTGATAATAATATTACTAGGGATCTCATGAATGGGACATTTGATCATTAGTGACTTCATTCTCCCCCAAGCTTGGGCAATACTTTCTCCCTCATGAGGATGGAAATTATAAATATAATTCCTATCTTTATGAATTTCATGAGGAGGATAAAATTTAGAGTAAAGGAGAGATTCAAGTTCCTTCCACTCCAAATGATGAGGATCATCTAGTAGATCATACCACTCCCTTGATTTGTCCCTGAGTGAGAAAGGGAATAGCTTCCTCTTAACTCGGTCCATTGAAATACCTGCACACTTGAACAACTCGCATAATTCATGTATAAAGCGTAAATGATCACTAGGATGGACAGTTCCATCTCCAAAATAGTAGTTATTCATAACACGTTCAACAATTTCAATAGGTATTTTAAAAGGGACACTTTCAGTATGTGGATTTAAAATATCACAAGTATCATTAGAATTACCACATATGGGAGATAAAGTATCATAAGAGCAAATTTTCTTCCCTAAAGCTAGGGAACTAAAAAGATCTTTCTCATAAAAACTAGCTTCCCCAAGCTTAGACGTTTCCATACCATTAGTAACAATGGTGTTCAAAAAATTCATACTAATAACATTGATATTAGCATGTAAATAAAGCTCCATAGGTTTTTTAGTTTTCTCTTCAAACACTTCATGTCCTAAATCAAGATGAATACTATAAAGCTCTGTATTTTTTCTGTTGTTTTCCATTAAGCCTAACTAGTGAAAACAAGAAACAAAAAGACAACATTGCAGAATCTAAAGGAAATAACTTCGAGCACTCACACCGGAGGATGTGAGTACCTTTTACCTTACCTCCCCGGCAACGGCGCCAGAAAATAGCGTGATGTCTACGCACTTCTATTCTTGTAGACAGTTGTTGGGCCTCCAAGTGCAGAGGTTTGTAGAACAACAACAAGTTTCCCTTAAGTGGATTACCCAAGGTTTATCGAACTTAGGGAGGAAGTGGTCAAAGGTATTAGACTAAAGCAAGCAAACATGCAACAAATATAGATGCAAACGGTGTTTCAATGTTTAGAAACAAGGCCTAGTGATCATACTTTCTATAGTGAACACTCTCTCATATAAATATATTATCTTTATGATACTACTCTAAACTACTCTCCGGTTGCACACTCTAATCCATGGTAGGGCCTTCCCCAATCTAGATAACCCCACACTGTCACCTTGAGCTCTAGATGGTTCCAACAAACACCACAATCTCATAAAGACATCCAACTCCAAATATAACTCATAACAAATATATATGTAACCTAGCTTAAGTGCCACACACGGTGTGCACGCTGTCACTTTCACACACATGGGAAAAACATAGATCTATTAAAGCACGATGAGTATTTATGTATCCTCTAGCCTAAGTGCCACCATGGCGTGCACGCTATCACTTTCACACACATGGGGCGAGCAGAGATCTATTGAAGCACTTGAGTAGCAAGGTAGATCTACTTGATTACAAAGCTCATGACCACAACAAGATCATGCATAGAGAGAGATGAACACATAGCTACCGGTAGAGCCCTTAGCCTCGAGGAAGAACTACTCCCTCCTCATCATGGGAATCAGCAACGGCGATGGAGATGGTGATGGAGATCGATGGAGATGGCTCCGGGCACTTCGCCCCCGGGTGTCAACAGAGACTTTCGTCTCGAATCTTCCTTTCGATGGCGCAAGGCCAAGGAACTTTTTTTGAAAGTATGATGGATGATTTAGGGTTTTCTTCCCGGGGGCTTCTTACAGGCGAAGGAGGCAAGGTCGGTGGAGGGCCAGGGTCCCACACCCCCTGTAGGCGCCACTAGGGCTTGCCCGTGCCTGGGGGTGCGGCCACCCTGGTGCCCTACTCCGTTTCTGCTTCGTGGTTTCGTGTTGGTCCGGGAAAAATAATGACTTTGGCTTTTGTCTCGTCCAATTCCGAGAATATTGATTTTCTGTCTTTCTGGAACCAAAAACAAAAGAAAACAAGCAACTGACATTGTGGCATCTTGTTAATAGGTTAGTACCAGAAAACATATAAAAACACCTCAAAGTGTAGACAAAGCAAAACAAAGTAGATACTAAACAAGCATGAAACATAAAAAATTATAGATACGTTTCCGACGTATCACGCGCCCGGTCGAGCCGGCAGACACGCAACACCCGGGCGCGGGCGTGGCCTGGCCCTCCCGCCGCACCGGCTCTCTTGCCGCGACCTACCCATGGCCGGCTACCCTGGCACATATGCCGTCGCGGTTGGCCTCCTTGTCTCCTACGCCATAAACCACGCCAAGGTTTGCCGCTTGCTCGTGCGCCAGCAATCGACGGTGAGCTCAAGAGAAATCTGCATCGAAAAAGATACAAGCATGGCTAAGATTCTGCAACCCCCTCAGGTAGCCCCGCTACGGTGGCTAACCGCCTCTCCTCGCCGTCCATACGCGTCAGTTCTCGCTACTCTGTTCTCCGTATAGAGCGACGCCTCCATCTCCTTGGTTTACTCCGCCGCGTCGGGTCACGCCGCCGCTGCCGCGAGAAGAAGCTCCGCTTGGTCCTGCCCTTGAATGTGTGGCGCCTCTAAGCAGCAACACGTAAACACCAATCCAATCAATCAATTTCAGTTCTACAGTATCAAATTATTAACTACTCGAGATAATAGCTTCTATTGCTAACTAAGAGGGGAGATCGAGGAATTTTGGAGAGATAGGGAGGAAGATGGATATGACAGGTAGGCCCACATTGTCAATAAGACTAAAAAGCTATCCCAGATGGGATTGTTACTTTCTCGGTGTCCCAAATAGGTTCAGGGTTCAAAATAGACTGGAATTTAGAAGTTCAGTGTGTCAATTTTAGGGATTGAGAATTCGGGGTTCGATTTAGCTTTTATCTACCAGTTCAAGGTTTGTTTTGGACTTTGTCTTTCGCATAAGAAAAGCTATTTGCAAATCACGCCCCATCGATGGGAAAAGATGAGCGGCACGGGTGAAGGGGTGAGGAGGAGCATGAAATGAAGGAGGGGGACAAATGAGGAGGAGGTGGAGAAAGGGGAAGGGGTCAACCGTTGACATCGAGGCGATAATGGCAAAGATTTTGAGATTCATGGACACCCTTAGAGACTACAACATGCAGTTAATGCAACACCGACATGATTAGAGACAGAATAATCGAGCTCCTCTTGCTGAGGTGGGCAATGGGGAGCGGGATGAGGGTGTAACACCAAGGCTACCCCCAGGTCAATAGTTGTTACCCCCTGATACCTCTTTAGGATTTTTAGACTGGCTTCACAGACCAATACTAATTTTTTATGCATATTTGGTGTTTCACTTGTGCGGATCCACGGAAAACGAAAACTTTTCGGTTGACCACCCTATCCTCGAATTGCTCGTTTTTCCAAAAGAAGTACCTTATTAATATGAGTATCCTATCAATTCTTTAAACACTGGACCATGATCTCATAGAGGATATGTGTCATTGCAGTCGCCTGTTGGATGAATGAGTGGCACAGAAACAACTAGTCGCCACACCAAATTAGTTATCTATAGAAAACTAAATATGCTAATGAGAGCTTTTATCACTGCTGAATTACGGGAAGCATCTAGATGCTACTTCATTATCATCTAGAAATGCAGCACTGCAATAACACAAATTGGCTATATTTGTCTTTCGGTCGTCTTTTCTCGAATTTTTTTAAAATTGAGTATAAAATATTCAAAAACATCTACTAGATGTTAGAGCGAGTCATGTAACATCAAGTCTCCGAGACTAAAATGTTTGGTTTGTAGCCTGTTTGGGAAATAAACAAAACTAAGGTACTAGAATATAATAACATTTCCAAGTTGTAGAAAAAAATGCTTGTGTTTTTCCCCACAGCTAGGGGTGGGCATTCGGTTTT
The DNA here is from genome assembly GCA_030063025.1 of Avena longiglumis. Lineage (NCBI taxonomy): Eukaryota > Viridiplantae > Streptophyta > Magnoliopsida > Poales > Poaceae > Avena > Avena longiglumis. Next base: position 70,057,079 of record CP125977.1, on the reverse strand, counting down.
TTCGGTTAATTCGGTTCGGTTTTTCGAGTTTTTCTGTAATTCGGTTTCTACAAAATAGGCATAGAAATTATTTCGGTTTTCTAATTAATCGATAGTTCAGTTAGTGGATATGGTGTTCGCTTTTTAACCGAACTTCTGGAAATAACAATACTATGCCATAATTTATGTCAGATCCATATGAGCTAAACCACTCTCTTCAGCGCGTCGGAAGCAACCTCCAGGTCGGCAAGTACGTGAAGCAATACATAGCTAGCTGATGTCTTCAATGCATGTGTAGAAAAAGAATATAATAAGCATGATGTCTATCTTGCTCGTTCAAAAAAAGGGTGTCTATCTTCCAAGCCGTATACAACTGAAATGCTTCCAATAAAATTCATAGACACAATTGACAGTTAAACCACGAACATATACGTGCATGTGGTTGGAGACATACGTACATGCATGGACTGCCTGACAGCTTTTGCATGCATGTTTTTTTATCGCATGAGCTAGTATCTACATACAGTAATAGACGTCTAGACAGAATCACAAATATATTTAGCTTTGTCACGTATATCTTTCGGTTTGTACGGTTATTTCGGTTAACAGAGAGTTAAAACCAAATTAATATTTATAAATTCGGTTAATCATATTTACTAACCGTAATTAGCTTCGGCTAATTCGGATTCGGTGTATTCGGTTTCGGTTCCGGTTAATTCGGTTTCGTTCCGGTTTTTTATGCCCACCCCTACCCACAGCTCACAGTTTAGTTGTGATTTTCACGAACCAATAGCGAGTGATTTACATGTGAAATATTTTCTTACTCTTTTAGGTAAGTGCAAAATACATTTTTGAGTCAGGGCCATGCCATCCTGATCCCAAGCATTGTTTGCGATTTTTGGCTAAAGCTTAGCCTACGATGCCAGTAGTCCGCTACCTAGTTCACTACTCCAAACGGGAATACTTTGTTTGAAGACTTCCTTTTATGGGAACTCGTCAAGAGGTTATTAATCTCCCACAAGTTCAGTTAAAACCAGCCCCGTGTATAAGGAAAACTATACGTGAAAACAAAACAGGCACAGTTGATTTGAGGACAACCGAGCAAAAATACTAACACCACCAAGCAAGGCCGAAGACACCATATAAGCACCGTCGATTTGGTTCAAGACTTCTGTCTCAGACAAAGTGTCTGTGTTAACAGCACTTTGATATTGGCCGTACATAAATGGACGAATTTAACTAGTGCAAATATTAATCAAAGGACAGCAAGAGTGGTATGTACTAGTATCTGAGAAAGCGACAACTTGACACGGCCATGTAATTTTAGTCGCTGCAACAGTACACAAAACCTGGTAATACTGATGTTTCTACTTACACTTGCAAATCGAGAAAAATGATCATTGTCGGTTTAGCAACCTGATAAACAATAGGCACAAAGAGTTATTTACATCTGCACAGCTCAGAAAGCAACCAGACTATGTACAAAATCGGAGCCATTTTCCCCGACCCCCTCCCTCGACCTTAGGTCAATGCCTAAGCTGAGGAGTTCACAAAACTTCCACCCGATGTGGAAAAGGTGCGGTGACTACAACCATGGTGTGTATTAATGTACATATACTATAGAAGGGCTTTGATGCCGCATATAACCTACGCTACAGACTGTACACCTGCACAGAAACTCCAATAAGAACAAGGCAGATGATGCTGATTGTTAAGGGGTGGGATCTCTAGCAGTACGGAAACACTAAACTCTCACTTACACTGCAAGTTTGCCCGTCTCAATCTGATCAAATCAAAATGGGTGCTCTTCAACCAGTCTTCTTCCGGAGAGACAATAGGCGTGTGACCATAGCTAACCAACCTCCTCAGTGATGAAGTCTATCATGGAGAAGGCCCGGAATATTTGTACGCGGATTCTTTCTTGTGTTCAGGATCAAGGCTGTGGAAAAAAAATCAGCACACAAAGTACCAAGAAGTGAGCTAAACTGTGGGGTGGCATTCACATGGGAGGTAAACATGTTTTACTGACGATACAAATTTTGAGTTTGGTAATTAAAAGATACAGAAAATTATAAATCTGTGTGCAGTGTTTAAAATCGTAAGTGCTAACTGCCATGTGCAAGCTGTTCAGTACTGATAATACATGTGACCAAAGAGCAAATTGCATAAAATTAACCACTCGACCTACTACGTAGACAAAGTGATAGGAATCGACAGTCAGTTGAGGACAGCCATAACAAATTTAAGAATTCAGAAAGCAAACTAAATTGTCCCCTATGATGATTGCAACTAATGCTGTATCCATAGACTGTTTTCCAGTGATAATTGAGAAATGAGCACAAAAACTCACCTGTTTCTTAGTCCAAGAAGTGCATAATGTACAGCACGAGCAGAAGCTGATACTGGAGCTACTGCAGCAGCTGGAGCTCCACAGATTGCAGTAGCCAGTACTGATCCAGGGCCACCCCCACGATTATAAACCTTGATAGGATTCCCAATCAAAGCAGAAGCTGTCCTTCCAAGGCCATCAGTTAAACTTTCATAGGCCTGGACAAATTTCAGGTTAATCTTAATAAAACTAGGCAAGACATGGAACATTGAAGTTCTATGTTAGGCTTCAGAGCTAGATACAGTTCAATGAAATTAACAGGAAGCAATTTCAAGGTCTATTCCAAGCAAACAAAACAAAAGAGAAACAGGGGAATTAACAATGCAGATGCTTCCAAAAGATTCAGTTATGTTTTTATTGGCGAACAGGATATGCTTTTATCATGCAATTCAGACGAGTTTAATACCTGCTTCAACCCTTGATGTGCACCATCAGGCTGGTTAGCTCTTATATTTTCTTTAGGCTTTTTTGCTTCGCGCGAGGTTGAAGGCGGTGGGACAGCTGTAAGGGCACGCTCTGTCTTCATAAGAATATCATGTGCTCCCCCTGCCAAATGGACACCAAGCCCTACAGCTTCGATGGACACACTTCTGATAAAAGCAACCGCACCTGCCAAACATCATGTAAGAATCACCATTCTTTGTGGCAATGCATGTCATCATTTATCAATAATTCATTAATACCATCACATATATTATTAACACTTCAACAGATACATTAGCTAATTATTGATATCAGTGTCGTAGTATAGTATCTATCTAGCTTACCTCTTTGCATTCCCTTGAGCAACTTCCGATCCTTCTTGTAGCTTTTGATTGGTAAGGAAACCAATTTCTTAGTGCCTGAACCAACAGCAACTAATGATTTGATAGGCGGAAGCCCTTTCAATAGTTTATGGACCTACACAAGCAGCACATTGTCAATTCAGGTGAGAACAGGAATGCTTTTGCAAGACAGAAAATTTACAGTTTTCTCTTCATTTTTGCAGAAGTATGTTATGCTTTCACATAGAGCACCCCATACATCTGCGTTTCTTTATGATACTTGTATTAACTACTCCCTCTTCCCAAATTAGATGTCGTCGATTCGACTAGATTCACACGTATCTATACACTAAACCGCGTCTAGATACATGCGTATCTATACAAATCTGCGACATCTAATTCAGGACAGAGGGAGTATTAAGTATCAAGTATGTTATATGTGCATGTATACAACAAGCCTGTCTAAATGTACAGTTGTGCATGGGGAGATCAGGACCTGATTTTTGGAGATGTCCTCCAGCCACTCCGCGGCTACTGTTTCACATATACTATTCCATCCATAAACACCCATTGCAGAAACATTCTTCAGCTTCAAATCAATTCCCTGCACACAAAAACATTATCAGGCTCGCCTGTTGATATACAGAAAAATCATCAGGGAGTATTTCTTTTTCAACAACAAATTACCTTCCATGGAAGAATGTTGAGAAGTTCTGCATAATTTCCTTTGCCTAGTGCAATAGGATCAAACTGGCGAGGAATATAATTAATATGCAGAACCAAAGGCTTCACGTCAAATTTCTGGCCACAGAAAAAAAGAGTTAGATTGCAACATTGTTACTGAAGACAAACAGAGCCCAGCTGGCTTCTGCGTACCAGTGCAAAAAAAAAGCAAAAGAATTCGATGACTTGTTTGTCACGCATATGCATGCAATTTTGAATATGTCAGGTTAATTACGCGCAAAGAGTTCTCATGTGGCCCCCCTATCGAGTCCCGTAATTAAGAGGGAAATAAAAATTGGTAAGTTCAAAATACCTGAAAGAAAGGAAGTAACGCCTCATCCACAATTGTTGTACTTGTATATGTTGTGTTGTCCATACAAACAATCTCATTTTCGCAAGGCAAATGAGGGTTGCTGTTACTCAAGTCATTCTGGAAGAAACTTATGAGGAAGTTCAGTTGCCCTTGATCAAGATGTAATTGAAGAGGCAAAATCTCAAGGCATAACCTGAAGAAAGATGCAGGAGAAGAGGGTCAGTCGATACACTGAGAGAGCATAAAAGGTGTCAGCAGAATTTGAAAAACAGCCAGCATTATTCCTGGGGACTAAAATTTAGCATTGAAGCATGTCAGGGGCACAAATTAGTGATGAGGACAAGGTCTGAAGTGCAACAATGCTGCCATAAACAGGCAACGATATATGCATGAATAACTGGATCTTCCATATAAAACTTTATTCAGAATTTCCATAGCATTAACAATACAGGTAAGCAAAAATAATACTGGAATTGGGGTCAAAACAACTATTGCAGAAGAACGGATCCAATTGCTGCATAAATTTATTTCTGAAGTTGAACTGTTAAAACACCATGTTCCATATACCCCTCAAAACTGAGGCAAAACGATATATAAGCCAAGCATATTAGGACTTGTGTCACAATGCTCTGAAGCCAACACATATATTATTTTACTAAATCTACGAGGTTAAAGGAGGTTTCTGTGTATTGTATGCATGGATTATGTATTTAGGATACCCATACAGTAATCTTTATCTTTAGGCATTTGAATATGTATTAGTATCAAGGGAACACAGTACGGAGTAACAGAAACAACCAGATCTCTATTCCAATAGATTAATTCAATGTGTACATAACTTAGTGCTACATATACCTGTAGTCTTCCAAAGGAGCCTGTGGTTCAGGCTTTACAGACTCCAGTTCTAACTTGAATGCAGTGGAGCAAGATTCTCTTGGGTAATCCTTCGAGTCATAGCATCCAAGAACCTTTTAAGCAGATCACAGGAGTTTAAAAAGCATTAATCGATGATATAAACAATTGCTCAATGAAATTTAGCAATAAAAAATTACCATTTTCCATGGAGCATGCGTATTTTGGTCACAGAGATTTAGGTCCTGAGCAGAGATGGATAACTTGGAAACAGAAACATCCCCATCTGGATACATATCAAATTGCATACTGATCCCTGACACGATAAATTCTAAAGAAGAGCTCCTATCTCTTCCATTTGAGCAAGGATGGCTAGGTGAATCATTCTGAGCTAACAACCAGTCATCTCCAGCATACATTCGCCACTTAACATCTATATCATGAATAAGAACCTTGCCTTTCAGATTGGAAGATTCATCAGAATTCAAGCTGCGAACAGCAGGATTGCCTTCTTGCTGGGTCAAAGGCTCAACATGTGAGCTATTCTTTTTTGAGACATGGTTTTCAACTATCGTTAACGGAGTATTGCTGTACCATCCACCATCATCACAGTCCACAGCTTTACGAGCATCACCAGATGTACACTGATGGATTACATTATAAGGAGATGATGATGATGAATTTGGAAGATCAGGCATGTAATAAGAGTCAATGATTTGCTCAGGACAGGAGTTCTGCTTTAGTGGTATTTGAGTAGTATTGACTTCAGGAGTGGCTAATGATGATCCAAACGAAACGTGTGAAACACAGAAATCAGTTGCCTCAGGGTGAGCCATATTCATCTCATACTCAACATTCACTTCACTGCTACTCAATGAGTTATGACAATTTCTTTCCCAAAAATTGTAGGCTGTGGAGGTCTGGTCAGTGTAAAAGGCATTCTCAATTATGTCCTCAAGCAGACCATCAGACTTGTACCCTCCAGAATCTGCCAAGTCGTCAGTGCTGCTCTCTGAAATATCTGATGCACCACTGGTCATATTTTGTGTGTTTGCCTGTTGGACAATATTCCACCTAGATTGGAGATGAACTAAAGCATCCCGCATATCCGGAGCATATAGCTTCTGTAGTTGGGAAACCAAACGACCAAGACCATATGTTGTATCACGACAGGTACCAATATCAAATTGTGACTCAGATATTTCAAGCTTCCAGAAGGAAGTATCAATTCGTAGAGCAGCTTCAATGAATGTGTTATGGCCGATCTTAGCATAGCCCATTTGACGGAGGTAATCCACATCATAACCACAAGTGATATTTTTGGAACCAGATGATCCACAAATGAGAAGCCCGAGATCTCTTAGTTGTATATCAAAATCAGTAGCTGTAGAGTCTGATGTAGATTTGTTATGAAGTTTAAATGATGATGCAGCTAAAAGGCATGAAAAAAACTTGTAGTCTGGGGCTTCAGCATTGAGTGTAGAATTTTTCAGGTGAGGTTCATAGCTCAGAGCAACATCAACCAGCTCAAGAAAAAAAGACGAGACAAAAGGTTCACCAGCTTGTGAATTATTTGTACTCCTGCTATTATTGGATTGTTCAGTTCCGCTTGAACCTGTACTGAACAGTGAAGATATTGCACTGATCCAATCCATTCGCCCACCAGGTGCTAAAATTGTCCCAGAACGAACATTAACAGAAGTATAGTTCTCTTGTAGCTCTGGGTTCCTGATGTGTGTCACAGAACAGCCAGCTGTTCCAAAAGATAATACATTGTTGCCTTCACCATCACCACGCCGACTAGCGGAGTCCTTGCAAATAACTAGAAGAAAATCTTTGCTTTCTTCACAGGTTTTATTATCTGGGCCAGTAACCGAACCCCAAAGCTCACCTTCACCATGATTCACCCAAAGATAACTGCTATTATTGACCCCACCAACATTAGAAAATGAGCACAGGGACAATTTTGAAACGGACAACTTCAGACGATTCCAAGAACCTTCTAGTTCTGTCTGCAACGAAGGACCAACTTCCACAGTTTCATCCAACTCAGTGCATATATCCAACATGCTGCATTCAAAAATGAAAGATGTTTGAATGACATTTTCGCTGTTTTTGTCTTTGCCATTTTCAGAACTGCCTGTTGCTACATCCAACAGCCCATCAAGTATGAGATCTAGCAGCTGATTTAGTAGTTCACAATCCTTCTTATTGAGATGAACTGAAACACGAGGAAGTTGAACATGCAGCAAGAATTCAGTGCTCTGAATGAGCTCCTGGCGTATACTAAAACTAGACTCCACGAGATCTTGTGAAGTTGCAGAAGAGGCAACACCGACCCATTTGTTATTTTCTTTCTGACTAATCTTCTGGTCATGTAGGTTTGGCAAACTCCACATTTTGTTCACCATCTCACGACAAGTTACAGGGTGGCTTTTCCGGATCATTCTAATGCTGGAGTCATGGTCATCGGATCTAGTCACAGAAAATATTTTCAGAGCAGAAAAAGCTTGCCTGCTCAAAGAACAGATTCTACCACCCAATACACTGACGGGTTTAACAAAGTAGATGTCAAAGTTCCCGGTAGCCAAATGGAGTGAAGTAGATGGTGTGCTCGGATGACCATCATTAGACCTTTCATTTCGAAGTGGGGAGGAGACTTTCTGAGATGATGTATGGTCCACAACAAGGAACTTATCCAAGATGGAGGGGCAACTTAAATCCCCTGAGGGCTCATAAGGAAAGCAAACGATGATTCTTGCATGTGATGGGGCTATCTGAACCTTCAGACTCTCATTTGAGGAAGTATTAGTCAATTTGCTGTTTTTTTCATCATCATCCGCGCAAAGTTCATGCTCTCCATGAAACACATCAGATTCAACTTTTCTGATAAAATTCAGTATCATGTATACCGTATGGAAGTGCACCCACAAAATCAAAGGAGCCAAATAAATTGACAGTGAGGTTGAGCTTCCTGAGTTGCCATCTTGATCCGTGTTACTGACATCATAATGGAATGTGCATTCACCAAATGTTTTTAGCAGCTCAACCTTTATGAATTTATCTGAATTGTGGGAAAAGTGTCCAGCTGTTTCCACCCAGTAATCTTGAGCAGCAAATGGGAATTGAGGGAGGGCAGCTTGAACTTCTCTACAGAAATTATTATTTAAGAAAGCAGTGCCAAGGTGTGAGTGATTTGAATTATGTTTTTCAGTACTGTAGTACTCATCAAGCTTCATGTGGGCAATCGATGCCTTGACACCTAAGTTTCTGGGATATGTCTGTGGACATGACAAAAAAATATTGACCATCAAGTTTCATAACACTTCAACAATGCATGAATTGAAAATATAATAAGCGCTGAAGGAGGAAAACAATACCTCAAGTTCGAGATGAATGTTCTGACATTTCGCTTCAAGATGATGCATATTTAAGCTGGAAGCAGTGGCAGGAGACATCATTGATTGCTCTAACTGCCCAGAGGAGAGGCAGCTCGAAAACATTTCGGAATTTTTCATATCATTGAAGATACTGATAGGAACACTGGAATCACCCACATCCATTTCATCATTTAACAAAAGAATAACAGATATCTCAGCGATGGAAGCCCGTAAGGTTTTCTCAATCGGTGGTTCTGTTAGGAAGGAAAACAAAAATAAGTCCTGATATATAGAAGTTCAGATGATTTATAGTTGTAAAAAAAAAGTAAAACTTGGTATGATTTGATGCCAGAATACATGTAATGTGTTTTACATGCTTGTAATGCTAACCCATAGCCATGGCAACTGGGCAAGAGAATACATAGAAAGCTAGAAGCTGTTGTTCAAAGTCACATCTGTTGTGGAACTCAGGGTGTGGATACCAGCTGGACATGCTCTTACAGAGCCACATATGTCTGCTGTTATTCATAAGTAGACATAAAGTACCCCTGTTTTTGCCAGGATGTTTCATTTGCTAGCTGACAGTAGGTTGGAATTACTGGATGTCAGTCGTTCAGTTCGATCAATTCGGGTTTTAATTTAACTCCGGCTTTAAATTTACCACATTAGTTGAGAAACTGACAAACTAAACACTGTTTTTAGTTACTTCAGAAATATTATTGCTGAACAACAGCATTACATTACAGTGGCTCACAACATATTCCCCCACCAAGCTACTCAGGTGACAACAGTCGGTGCAACATTTTTCCTTAGAAGTGTGAAACACTATCAACTTAATAAGCATGGCATTTACAAGTAAACAGCCAAGTTATCCTAGAAAACATAATCTGCAAGAAAGTGTTTCAAAAGAAAAAGTCGATCATGGAAGTCCGAATTATTGCATTTATTGCTACTGCACTGTTCATACGAGACAAACAAATAGAATATGAAGCATAAATCCACAAAAAAATAAACATTATATACCTTTAGGAACTTGATCTGATCCAGAAGCTAAAGTGGATGCGAAAGTAATTGCATTGAACACTGAACAGGTCCAGTCCCATATGCCACTATTTCCTAAATTAGTCTGGGAGTTCCTCAGTTCTTCAAAACATTCAAAGAACTGATCAATGCTGTCAAAGATAACAACCAATCAGTAATCCAATTAGGTTAGTTCAAATCTCCTTTTCTTTCTCTTTTGCTTAAATGACCTGCTTCTCTTAATAATGGTAAATGTAAAGCAAGAGATAGACTCTTACAGGATAAGAACGTAACAAAAGACAAAGTGGGAAAAGGAAAGGAAAACTATGCAGATATCGAAAATAGGTCTAGTATATTTGGTCAATCAAACCCCAGGAAATATAACAAAGCAGCAGAGAATGATTCTAGCAACTGATGTCAGGGGGGCAGTAATCTCAGTAAGCTACAATTTTCATGACGATGGCGCTTCTATAAGACAGCTGAAACAAAGTGCATGACAAGAAGAACAAGCGCATGGTGCAATGACCACTAAGAAAAGGAATGAAAGAAGGAATTAGCTGTAACCCCCAAAGCATGTATTAGAATATATCGTGAAATTGAGGAGCAAAACTTCTGCAAATCATAAATCTGGTCAAACATGTATAAGCCATACAAATGGATGCAATGTGGCATACCAACAGCATCTTTTAATCTTTCTACGATGATCTGATAACAGCCTTCTCAAGTGTATACTTGTTTAAGGGGTTAATCATGTGAGCTGAGGTAAACTGGAAGATGATAGACACATGGGTACAACGAATGTCATTAGGAATTTCAATGGATGAAATAAAGAAACAAACCTTTCGTCACAATCTGAATCAGGGTCGCCTTGATCCTCATGGACAACTAGCTCCGGGATCCAATCCTGAATTACATGTGCCTTGGTTAGGAAAGAATCCTGATATTTGTCTTGCCTGCTTTGTGAAAGTGCGGTCTGGTCCGAATCTTCCCTGCTGGCCATCACTGATTTTGAAGCGCTTAAGGCTGATCTGGAGGTGTTCAAGGACATATTATCTGCTGTATTATGGGCACAATTATGTTCACATTGATTCCTGTGGAGAGAATCCAACACATGCATAAACCACCGGATACTGCTGATTTGTAACAGCAATTCTAATGAATCAACAGATACATCTGCATCAATTTTCTGAAGATTCAAGCAGCCATTACTCCATGGGATGCTCAAGTTCAATGTCCCTGAGAATCCACCAATAGGGCCTGTCAAGACCGCGGTAGTACTATGACCTGATGAGATGTCAGCCGTTGCTCTATCCAAATCATTTTGAAGCAGTACATCGACATCGTCCATCTTCAAGAATTCAATCACCGCCTCATGGAACGTTACAAAATTATTCAGCTTGACAAGACCATCTGTTGAAAGATTGGTTCCAAATTCTATCTCCTTAACCCGGAAAACTAGCGATCGATTAAATTCTGGTACCTTGTTATCCAAAATGGTTTGAGGATCAAACACAATATACGTATTTTTGAACTTGATTTTGAAGTTCGTTAGAAACCACTTGACAGCATTGGCTATTCTCTTAACACCCTCATCCACATCTCGAGATGCAGATGTAGAACAGTGCTTACTATCAGATTCATTTCTTTTGGTGTTGACCGATGTCTGTGTGCCACTACTATTACCAGAAACAGAGCACTCAGCATCTACAGGTGGACCTTCACTAGCAACAGATGGAGCAAGGACAAGCTCCAAATCTTCCACCACAATCTCACAACTCTTTAACTGTAGAGGAAATTTAACCAGCAGGGATTTTATTGATCCTTCTTTCACCATAAAAGGAAATCTTGATAGCTGAAATATAAATAAAAAAGGAAATTAGCTAAAAACCCTGTATCAAAAAGGAAATCGAACTGTTCGAAACCTAAAAAATCACAAGTTCGGATACATCTGTTTCTACAGCCCCTACGAGTTGAACGAATATAGCATACTGACAGTTTTATGATCCTCGTGAATCAGAAGTTGACAATGCAAGTTTTTCACAGCAGGGGAAAATACACATAAGATAGCACTGCAGTTTGCTAAGGTAGTAAGTATCACAACAAAACGGGTGTCAGGTTGATACAAAGGGATTGACCACTGAAGTACAAGCTAGAAGAACATCATCCAGCTTTCTGTCCTGACTAACAGTTATGTTTATATCCACGACTAGTGCTCAGCGTGTGATCACAGATTGTCCATTGTAACAATATTTCAAGTTAGTTCGATTCAAAAGAAGGAGCTGCAGAGCCTACTGCTTCTCCCAAACCCTAATACTCCAGCCTAGTCATCCACTTCTAGATACAAACTGCACTCCAGGAATCCTACTAAACTACAATGAGACCACAACTGCCGCTTGGCCACAATGCACAGGCACCTGAGGTTGCCGGTTCCATGAACAGAAAATTTGCCAGGCTGATTTGTGGAAACAACGAGTTCGATCGCCAATCCTCTGCCACTAACAAAATTGACCTAAGAAAATAAATCCTGCTACCAAAATTGACCTTATACCAATCGTTCTAGTGTCCAATTTTAAAACCAAAACCAGATGAAACTGAGTTAGTTCTCCCATCCCCCACCACCCTACAGTCAACCTGTCTATTCCACCACCGTAGCAATTCGATTCTCCTCAGCACGCGGGGTCCTAATCGCGATGGGGATTGTGCATCCGAAAACCGAACCCGCCGCGTCTAATCGAACGCGGAAATCAGCGCCCTAACTAAACCCACGCGGGGGAGGGGGAAATCGGGACGCCGCGGACGCACCTGGGCGTTGATGAAGTCGGCGTTGAGGGCGAGGTCGGTGAGCTCGAGCGTGCCGCGGGTGAGCTGGAGGTCGAGCTGGTCGAGATCGATCTCGCCGAGGAAGAACTCCCCGAGCCCCTTCTTCAGCACCGCCTTGCACATCCGCTTCATCACGGCCCCCACCGAGAACCCCCGCAGCAGCCCCATCCTTGCCTCTCCGCCAGGCAGATACGAATCGGAGGATACAGCCGCGGCGGCGCCCGGCGGGCGCGGCGCGAGGGGGAGAAGTCGCCGGAGACGGCGGGGAGGAGGCGAGAGGGAGAGGGGTTGCTTCGATGGTGTGGCAAGTTTTTCCGAATTAAACCTTGCGGGAGGGCGAGTTGTTGCGTCCGGAACCCCGGGAAGGTTGAGTAATTACGGTTTTATACGCCGCCGCCAGGTTCGTGTCTCAGTCGGGTTTTTTTCTCGAATTGTGTCTCAGTCGGATTTATTCGACTTGTTTACTAGAGGCCTCTGTTTTCAAACGTGTCCCGTACTACCTTTTTCGTACTCCCTTCAACCCAAATTAATTGACTTAAAGTTGTCCAAATACGAGTAAATCTATTAAAAAATATATCTAGATATAATCGAATCTCGACAAATCTCCTAATTTAGGTCGAAGGGAGTACTAAATTACTTATTTTAGTTAAACACATCAAATTTTGGATACTTATGAATTAGATGCTGCAGATTTTTTAAAATTCACATGAATCTATACACTCGAACATGTTTGGACACGTGTGTAGCCTAATCCGTGACAGGCTTTTTTTACAAAAAGGACCTCAAAGAAAATAGAAATTGCAATAAAGTCCTTCACTTTTACATCTAGCGCCTAGAAAAAATCGTGAAATGTGATCAAGTCCAGTGTTGCCGATGAAGAACCTCGAGACGAGGACCTCCACCGGGACCAAAGCAATACCATTAGGGGTGAAAACAGATAGTGTCTTTCCCTTCCATGTTCCCAAAACAAATTTGAATAGAAATGTTATCGAATATGAACACGGATGCCGATCAGATGTTTACTCAATACGATATGGATACTAGTATCCGGCATTCTAAGTAAGATAAATAATCAGTAAGTGCATGCCACGACATTGTAAGCTAATGTCATACAAAAGGTCATCTACATACAGGTTGACATAAAGATACATACTACTATCATAATGTATGATAGTTTACACGATTTGGTAGTTGCTAGACTTTTTTTGAGATAACACTTGGAACTTTTGGTTTGGACAATTGACATATAAGACTAGGATTTCTGAAATTCAGGCCTCGTTGGTTTAATCCATATGAGACAGGGATTGAGTTGGATTGTGCCCCAGTCCTAGTTTTTTATCCAGACGAGACAAATTTTTCAGCCCAGAAAATATTTGGTCTTCGGTTAGGCTCCGACGGGATTCTAGCCCAGCATATCCAATCCATCTTCCACTAAGTTGGGCTGGAAAAAATTATTGCCACATGACGTGTGGAATATTTTCCATACCTAAGAGAGGGGGAGAGGGAAGACAACAACGCTCACGGCGCCATCCAAGGGAATAACCGAACTGCTGAAAATCTGCATAGGATTAGGGGGAGGGATTAACAAGGATTATTTGGGTTTGGGTGGATGGTTTGGATTAACCCAATCCATGCCTGGATGCATTCCATGTTTGGATTCGGTCCAAGCAAAACGAACGAGGCCTACTGTGATTTATTTTCGGACACAAATATATCCACTTCCATATCCACATTTGCTTTAAAATGGGTGAACACATTTGTATTTGTATTTGATAAATAATATATATATATATATATATATTCCATGTCCATTATAATTTTAGTTTGATACTAATACTTCCACATCAATTTTTCACGATCTCAAATACAAATGTCATATATATTTAGATTATCGCCCACCCCCAGATTCCACTCCTAATTACCATGTCTGGAACTCAAACAGATTCCACTCCTAATTACCATGTCTGGAACTCAAACGGTGGGGGTGATCTCTTGGCAACTCTTACTAAGTTTTTTAGTGGCAAGTTCTTAAGAGCACTAGCATCTATAATGCAATATGGATTAAATGCCCATCCAAATTTTGAGCACGGATAGGAGAGGTGCATAGAATGTGGGTTTCCATACATGGGTCATATCTTACAAAAGAAACTCGCATGTTCGTACACTTCAAACTTTGTAGCCATCCAAGTTTATTAAGAAAAGAATGACAACTTAATGTTTTAGGATCGTGTTCTCTCCATTGTTAATATTTTCTCCCCTTTTAAGGGGATTTTTTCATGATGACTCTTGCACTTTTCGCCATGTCTCGTTACAAATATGAGAAAAATGTATTGTATCATCGGAGTAAGAGCTTTATGGATCGCGAAAATAAGCAAAGACACCACAGAGGACGGGATGCTTTTAGTAGAAAATATTTGTTGGAAACCAGTAAAAACTTATTTGGTGAAAATAAGTTTGAAAGTCTTTTTAAAAAAGAAAAATAAATTGAACGGTTTGCTGGAGACGTGATGTTAAATCAAGCTCCTCCGGGGAATCAAAATGTTAAATTGAGCAAAAAACAAATGTTGACAACCCAGTGTGACGCATAATGTTGAACTTCAAACTTCACATGTTTGTAAAAATGTTTTGAATGCGGTTGGAAGTTTTTATTGTAATAACTCGTTCCATCAGATTATTTTTCTCTGCTTTCAGCTCAGGGACCTCTCTTCAACAGGAGTACCGGCAGGGTGCGAGGCGAATAAAACGGTCACCCTTTTTTTTTTTTTGGCGCAAAGCCGATGTGGACCTGATACCGTGCGTGCGAAGTATTCCGCGTCGCACTCCCATTCGGCAGCCGCCGCCCAGCCCCGCGCTACACGGCCGCCGGGCCGTTCCTTTGTTTAGTTCGAGACGTGCACCGTCACGGGCCGCTCGGGGTGGGCCCGACCGGCCCTGGTCCCACCAGGATATTCGCGTTCACGATTGCCGGCACGTACGTACGCCGTACGCGCGACGCGACAGGACCCCGCCGAAGATGGAAAATCTGTACCGACACATAGATATATATCGAAGATACGCTACAAAATGGAGTGTCGCTACGCTACAGCCTACTACAGGCGATGAGTGTGTCCAATTCTGTACTTTAATATTTATATAAATAAACGTAGTAGTGTCGGCCGGGACATTGCGACGTTTGTTCGCCGATGTCCCGATTAAGATATTGCTCCCCTTGTTTCGTGGAAATAATCCTAGAGTTCAGAAGAAGTAATCTGAAACATTTGAACTATTCCTGCCTGCCTTATACAAGTAACCTCCAAGAATTCCACTGCCAGATACGTCACATAAAGTGCTATCCTATTTTCATTTATAGATATTGCTTACTCATGGGTTCTAGACAGGCCATATATATGTCCAATCCGCCTGAACTTGCCGCATCTTTTCTTACTCCATCCGTCTAAACATAGATGTAGAAAATTTATTTAAATTTGGATATATCTATATATTCCTTGGTCCATATTAATGGCCTTAACTTTTTCTAGATTTGTTTATATCTAGTTTAATATTTACTCTAGATGCATCCGTATCTAGACAAAGTTGAAAATTCATATGGATCAAAGAGAGCACTAAATAATGTCTAGATACATCAAATTTAGTCAAACTTGCGACATCTATTTTTGAGACGGAGAAGATAAAATATAGGATGCTCTTAATATCTTATATTTTATAGTCTAAACTAAGTTATAGGTGGTGTCTTGGCTCACATGTGCAAATGAGCCTATTATGAAAGTGCATAAAATTTAAATTTTAAAATGTTAGATCTTGTTTGGCTAACAAACAAGCAACACGGGGTAAAAGATTTATTCAGGCCCCCGAAGAGAAACCTTACTCCTGCTTGATTGATTGATGGTGAAGCTGAAGGTTATAGGGGTGCATCTGACCGATGAGTATGCTAGGATTGTGAATTGTCTAGATATGTTGTCTATTGTGGCGGTGTGGAAGTCCTTTCTTGTTGGACCCTCCTAGCCTTTATATATGGGGAGACTAGGTCTTAGGTACCAATACGAGTTAGTTATAAGTTGGGTTTAAACTCTACTTTTGAGCTTTCCTGTCTTGCATGCTTGGAGTCCGTGTCTATATGGCCTTCGTACGTTATGGACCTTGGCAAATTGTCGAGTGGGTTTTCCGTTAAGCCGCACAAGGTCATCGGCAAAGGGCCATGGTCCGTCACGCCTTCAAGGTCCTAAGGCCATCAAAGAAGGAACAGACCGATGGCGTTGCCCGCGGAGGAAAGAAGCCCTAGATAGGTTTTGACGCCCCCTCTTGGGAAGCCTCTCTTGATACCAATTCCGGACCCTTTGTTTGTAGTAGCTACAGCCTAAAGTTACGCATGTATGTGTGTGTCCAATTCTGTACTGTAATATTTAAACGAAGTAGTGTTGGCCGGCACACAATGATGATGTCACAAAGTACTAGAGAGCCATACGTTTGTTCATTCGCCGATGTCCCGATTAAGATATTGCTCCCGGTTGTTTCGTGGCAATCCTCCTTAAGTTCAGAAGAAAGTAATCTGAAACATTTGAACTATTGATGCCCTATAAGTATACAAGTAGCTTCCCAAGAATTTCACTAGACACGCCACGTGAAGTGCTACTATATTATTTTTATTTATACTCCCTCCGATCCATATTACTTGTCGTTGAAATGGATATATCTAGCACTAAAACATGTTTAGATACATCCATTTTAGTGATAACTAATATGGATCGGAGAGAGTACATATTGCCAACTCATTAATAGATTGGTGAAATTTTCTAAAAATGGTTGCATCTGTTCTAAAATATAAGATGTGCTTAATATCTTAGTCTAAAGTAAGTTATTATTATGATTTTGACTGCAAGTTTCTAGAAGGGCAAATGGCATAAATGTGTTCTGCAAGAAAAATAATTGACACGAATACTATTCTTGGATGCCCAACATATGTATTTTTTGCATATACTACTGTCTACTGGGAAAGTATTTAAACGTGGATGGCATGTACTAGTATATGTTCTCTTTATATGTTACAGTATAATCCAATCAATTTGAACCTATACAATGACTATCCACGCAAATCTCGTAGAAACGGCAGTTGGAAAAACTGTGGTTGGTTTCCATCCCTATCTTGTGATAATTAACGGATCAGTCTTACACGAAATTCACACTCTACCTTCACAAGGAACCCTTGTTATGTCCATCACATGAAAACGATTATTGACATTTAATAGGCAGTACCATCATCCCTAACGTTGTCAAACGCCAACATCACTAGTCCATTCAGCATCCATAACTGAAGAAAAAGCTGATATGTACTTTGAGCATCTCCAATCATTGACTATTCAAGATTCGGAAACTAAAATGAGGCAGTTATTCGTTACAATTTACAAACACATGCTGCTGGACAAAAGCTAGTTCCAGCGCCCGAGCAGTCATCAGTGCACAGCATGAACACCTGTCGCCCGTCTTTCTAATTTACACTTTGTAATTCATGAGAGCAAGTCATTGGTGTCTAAACTCGCCGCTCGTATACAGTCGGCAGTTTATGTTACAACTCAGATTCACCGAGACAAAATAACCACCTCCTCGCATAGCGAAAAACTACAGTACATGATGCTTGGTGCACATCACTCTACTACTGTCTCGCAAAAAAAGGCTTCAGGTGTTTCTTCATGCAAAGAGTGCCCAGTGCTGCAGTGCATTGGAGGTACGTCAGTCATTCGTCTTGCCACCAACCCATGCCGTAAAGCTGTCCTGGGAAAATTCCTGGAAGTAATGCACAGATAAGCAAACAGAGGGTGGGAATGGAAAGCTGAACACATCATTGACGGGTGAGGGTTAAGGGTAAGGAAGTCGTACAATTTGGCTCAACCGAAATTCAGCTGCGTTTTCAAGCTCGGGAGTAGCAACATCATCTGAGGGGCCCAAGTCCTTGTATTCCTCCAGATCCTTCTTCAAGTCCTCTACTGGCAATTGGGCATAAACGGCCAGGCGAGGCTTGATCACACCTGGTTCATCCCCGTCGCCACATGAGGTCTGACTCTGAAGGAACTCATCACAAATCGCTAAGTTTTCTGCAAGCTGTTGAGAATCTAACAGAAACTGCGAGTCACCCTCCCACAAATTTGGATCTTGTGAGGAGGGATTATCTCCATTCTCGGGTTTCTCTGAGGATGGATAGGTGGCATTCTCTTCAACAGCCTTTTCTTCCATGTTTATTTCACAATTCCCGTTTTCCTGCGTTTCAAAGAAAAACTAGTTACATTTATTGGTTTTTTTTGTATTCAGCTATCATAAACAACTAATTTTGTGTTGCTAACTCAATTTTGACTAGTAACAATATGATGCACATACAGAAAATGAGAAGATATAGGAACAGAAACAAAGAGAACATAAATGAGCAACTACCTGATAAGTATTATTTTCGTTGCCCTGGTCTGCGTTATATTCATTATTATGAAGAACTTCTTGGTTAGAAATACTACTGATATGTTCGTCGTCATCTTCTTCCGGGATTGGTTCAGGGAGGTCCGGAAGATCTGCTTCAGCAACTATAGTTTCCAAAGCATCTATGTTGGTTAACTCTTCTGCATTCGTTTCCTCAAGTTTAAATTGTTGCTGAAAAAATAATTTGGAGACAACATATTCCCCATTCTTCTCATCCTCCCCGGTGCCTAGATGATACTGATGCATGACCCAATTAGTCTTCTTGGGCTTCTCACCCTTCTCAGTACTCACATACAGCACCATTATCTTCTTACAGCCAAGGTGCTTTCCGTTTACTATTACTGGCTTTGTCTTGCCCGTCTTGTGCCAGCGAACATCAGCATTGCCAGTGTTTATCTTTCGACGCTTCCTTGTCCCAGTGTTATAGGCTTTAAATGTTCTATGGAAGAAATGCGATACACTTCCATCTTGCTTAACACCTGAAATGATGGGGCTGATTCAACAGTATCACAAAGGAACAAAGCAGAGTAGAGAGAAGAAAGAAGAGTGAACTGCTCAAAAGCACACTTCTCTTGGTAATTGCCAAAGTTACAAAAAAAACTATGCTTTAAAAATGCATTAACAGAAAGATGCTTTCTTTGACATGCATTTTACAAAAGCCACTTATAAAAGAAGAAAGTGGACTAGTGGAGTCTCTTTAAAAGGAGTGGAATGTCATATTTGAACCAGTTCAGGGATATAAGCAGTCAACATAGAATTGTATAACGTTCCTGGGCAGCAATGCTATAAAGGGAATAAAAAGAAAAGGAAAAATTATTGCCAATATCTGATACTGCTAGACGTAATAAATTTTGGACCATGGGTTTGAAAAAAGACCAGGTAGCAATTAAAATTAACACAGGAAAGCATTTTACAAAATGTAGAAAATGATGCCAGAAAAAGGAAAAATGTATTCTTTTACTGTATGCAAGATATCTATTTTTCCCAGAGATATCAGGGTACTTTGAACTTTAAATTGAAGGTGAACCTGGAAGCTTCTGCGGATGGGTGTAGCAGATACCATCAGCTTCGTCAACTGTTGGAATAAATTCATCAATGAATGGGTGAGATTCAGCACCTAATTCATCATGTTTTGCAAGCAAATGCCAAAGCAATTCCTGGTCAGATGGATCGAATTTGACTCCTTTAGGCAAACCAGGCCACTGGTGAACTACCTGTAGTGAAACCTTAATTCATCAGAGGGTTGCAGCTACATAATACCTTAGAACCTTAATGGACATGCTAACTAATATTTATCCGTAATTATAAAAGTGTCAGCAAAGGAAACTACAAGAATTCTAGAAACAATACATTCACATATCACTTGATTTGGAACACGGAAATCACAGATAGTCACAACATAGTAAATTGTAAGAATCTATTCCATCTTTAGGAAGAAGTGACTGCCTTACTAACATGGACCAATGTATATATGAAAAAAATTTGGATGAGAACACGTTCATCTGTTAAATGTTAACTATGTCATTTGTTTATCTAATCTTTTATTCATAAACTGAAGCTAGTTTAACTTTGCATAATAGAAATCCAAATGCACAGCTCTTACATCACTGTTATCAATGATGTGGCTGCACCTTGGGCACTCCTTAGTTGGGTTGCTCCTCCATTTTTGTTTACTGAGATCCACTGAACCAGAAACGTTTTTTATTTTTGACGCAATTCTTTTGCTATCAATTAGCCAGGATGCCCTGCATAAGTTATTTATAGGAGTTAAAGACAGATGAATGCAGAAAATAGATCTAAAACTCTACCAAGATTATCTGAACATCAATCCATATGTGCACATATCAAGAGCATTTAATCAAAACAAGAACCAAAGGCAAGCACAAAAAGGGGGATAACTTCGTTAAACAGATTCTGTCAATTTTTTGCACAGTTAGAAGCTAAACTTAATTTCCAATCCAGCTAAGCACACCAGATTATATTCAATATGTACAAACTATCTTTCATGCTAATGCTGATCAAGAACCCCGTTTGCACAGTTTAGGACCAAATTCCACTCCGTTGCTTGGCCTGCGGCTACAGAGTACATCCAAAACAAAGCTCTGCTAACCTGAAGAGTCCAAAAGCACCAGTTTTTTTAACCGAGGAACAATGACACTGGTAAACTAACGGCCAAAACAACAACTGAAGTCAGGTTTACACACAATGCTGATCATATTAACAACATAAACGTTATGCAGTGATGTACTGATCTCTCATTAATCAAGGAGAAATGAGGGCTCCTAAAAAGTCCAAGAAGCAGAGACAAGGTGACCAGTGCCTCTTTGAAGTAACGCTTCAACTCTTCCTACATGAAGCTTTAAATGCTCTTGAACAAAGTGCATATATAGTGCTACCCCGAAACAGAAAATACGTATCCTTTCATTAACTAAAAAACAGAGAAATGCCATCTTTCTGCCACCTGTGGTCAAACTGAACCGCAAAACTACAAGTAAACTGACGCATTCCAACCATTGAGGCTGCAACAACCAAACAGGCTCCTCGTTTCGTGGAAATCCGAAGCAGGAACGCGCTACCTGGACAAAATTAAGCCGCGACACCGAAGTCGAGCCTCAAGCACGAAAAGATGGAGGCTTTCGATCCAAAACCTTAACCAAAAGATCGGATGTAATCCGTCTTTTTTTCAACTGTACGAAATCCCACGCCCAAATCGTGCATTCATCGAATAGCAAAAATTAGTGGCGATAAGGGGGTATTGATCCTAGAAGCTCCCAAATCGCTAAGGAGCGCCTCCCCCGAGTCCCGCCCGAGCTCAGCCCTGTACAAAGGGGAGAGGGAAAAAAGGGTGCGGCGCCGACCCAGGCAGATCGCACTCCCCCACGGCGAGTCGGACCATCGGGGGAGCGTGGCGCGGGTGAAGGTATATACGATCGAATCGAGGAGGGGCGACGCACCCGGTCATGGCGGCTGCCGTGAACGGTCGGCGAAGTCCTAGGGTTCCGGCGGTGCGGGGGGCGGCGGAAGTTGGGGCGGAGAGTGTGGTGGGATTATGTTTTTTTGAATCGGAGTTGACTGACCACGGGGAGCACGCGGTGGTATAGTACAACCTGGAACGACGCGGTGCGTGGACGCGTGAGCGTGTTAGTGGATGCAGACCGTCCGATGGAAATGTGGACGGTTTAGATGGTCAGTGGTACGTGGTCTAGGCCCACGGAGATGGGTGTTACTCCTGGGTGGTGATTGGCTGTTGCTGTCGGGGTTGACTTGGTCGTTGGCCCGTAGGACTATAGGGAGTGTAGGGTGGCCGTTGTGTGTGATCGTGGTGGTGGACTTTAGTATTTTTTTTTAGTTGGATGGTTACAAAGATGAGAGAGGAGAAAAGCGGACTCTTAACTAATAGCCGGCTGCAGCATGTGCTCCTAGGTATCTTGTGAGTATGTAAAGTGGGCCACATATTAATAAAGTAGTGCTATCTTATAGCTAGCTATTATATGTGTTGGCTATTAGGTTGATTCTAAGTGACGTGGCAAATTCATATAGCCCGCGACGGACTTTGCTATTGAACTTTCTCTTAGAGCATCTTCACTGGTTGGACGAAGGCCGAAATCCGGACCAATTTTTGACCGGACGAAGCAAGTTTTTGGCCTGGGTACGCCGAGTTTCCCACTCGCGTACCCAGCCCGAGTTTTCGAGACGCCCGTTTCCGCTCAAATTCGGCTCAAATTCAGCTCAAGTTTGTCCATATTTCGACATAGTTCGTCATACAATGAATATAGAACATTTTATGGCCAAACTACGG
This sequence comes from Avena longiglumis, assembly GCA_030063025.1. Lineage (NCBI taxonomy): Eukaryota > Viridiplantae > Streptophyta > Magnoliopsida > Poales > Poaceae > Avena > Avena longiglumis. The sequence goes on along the minus strand of CP125977.1, from coordinate 70,034,581 downwards.
CAAAATTTTAAACATAGTTCGGTGTAAATATAAACATAGTTCGGCCTGCAGTGAAAATACAACATATTTCGGCCAAGTTCGGCCAATTCATGCTTGGCATCTACGACGTGTTGCCCCTGCGTACCTATAGGTGCTCAACAAGATCATCCTACAGCTATTGATGCATCGCCGGATCTCGGATCTCCGGACGCATGGCGATGAATGCAGCCTGGGTTGGAGGCACCTGATGATCAGGCTCGGCAAGAGGACTCTGTCTATAGTATGGCTCGTTCTCCTCGAGCAAACTCACTGGATCATTCCTCTCATCCTCAATGATCATGTTGTGAAAGGCTACACAACAGTTCATCACTTCCCACATCTGATCTTTCGACCAGGTCATAGCAGGGAACCGGACAACTGCAAACCTCTGCTGGAGCACACCGAATGCCCGTTCCATGTCCTTCCTGCAAGCTTCCCGTTCCTTGGCAAATTGAGAATGCTTGGGGAGAATTGGGTTTGAGATAGTCTTCACAAATGTCGGCCATCTTGGATAGATGGCATCTGCTAGATAGTATCCCTTGTTGTAGTGGTGCCCTCTGATCTCAAATTCCATAGGGGGAGCATGACCCTCAACAAGCTTAGAAAAGACAGTTGAGGAGTTGAGGACGCTGATGTCGTTGTTCGATCCTGCCATGCTAAAGAAGGAGTGCCAGATCCAAAGATCATGTGTAGCAACTGCCTCAAGTATCACAGTTGAAAGAGCATTTCCTATCCCTAGTGATTTTGGTGTTTTATAACAACACACATATCAGACTAATTATTTGCCAAGTGTATCACAGGTTGTATTGAAAAAGGTTTTTGCAGTGGGACAACATGGTTGAACAAACTGTCCAAAACTTTCTGCCTGGCGCGGTACCAAAAAGCGTATCGGACGCGACAGTAGGTTTTGGCTAGTTGTCAAAAAGCCTCTGCCAGGCTAGGTACTAAAAACGGCAGTATCGCATTTTAGTACCTAGCGACAACTTTTGACCACTTGTCAGTTATTACTGCTCGATACTAAAATGCGGTAATCTTGCATTTTAGTACCTAGCAGAATCTTTTGCAACTTGTAAAAAACGTCGCTTTGCAGTACTAAAATGCGGTACCGCATTTTAGTACATAGCGTGGCAGTAGCTTTTTACAAGTTGCCGCGTGACAGAGAGTTTTTGACTAAGTTGCATATGCCACTGCCCCTTGCGGTATCAAATTGGTACCGTTGTGGCTAGGGCATATGAATTTTTAAGTTTGCTCATCCGGTACCAGGTCCGGTAGTACTGGAGTTCTCCGGTAGTACCGCTTGAACTTCCGGTACTACCGCTGCATTAAAGGCTCCAACGGTCAGATTGGATCTGGGACTATAAATATCCCTTCACCTACCTTGGGACAGATTGCTCATTTGCATTAAAGTCAAGACCACCATTGGAGCCACCAAATCCTCAAGATCTCTTCAATCCACCACCCAAATTCCTTGATCTTTGGGGAATTGAAGGAGGAGGCCTTGATCTACTACTTCACCAAAAGATATCTTCATTTCCCCCTCATTCACTTGAGGGCCCCTTTGCTCTAGTGTTTTCTTGGAAACCCTAGTTCTAGATTTGGTTCTTACAAGCTTTTCTTTGGTTGTCTTAACAGCTTGCTTGTATTTGGGAGCCTCCAATTAAGTTGTGGATGTGTGCCCCAAACTTGTAAAGGTGCCGGCTTCCACCTTGAAGGTCGCAGATATAGTGGAAGGTGGATTGATCCCGTTGGGGTGAGGTTCATCGGAGAACAAGGGAGGCCTTCCGTGGCGTAGGTGGTTTGATACCACCCCCTCTCCAAACGTAGATGTACTTCCCCTTAAAAGGAAGGGACTACAGGAAACAAATCCTTGTGTCTCCGCATCCACCACTTTGGTTACTTCTATCCTTTACCGCACTTTACTTACTTGCTCTTGTTTAGTTGTGTGCTAGCTTGTGCATATTTGTCATATAGGTAAATTCATCTTAGTTGCATTATCTAGAGAATTTACCTTATTGTCAAACCTTAATTTGAAAAGGAAGAAAATTTGAAGTAGCACCTATTCACTACCACCCCTCTAGGTGCCCATACGATCCTTTCAATTGGTATCAGAGCCTCGGCTCTTTATTTGGGCTTTACCGCCTAAGAGAATATGGGTATCCACGAAGGGGGTGGTGGTGGTGAGCCCACCACGGTGACCATGTAAGATCTCAAAAACTTGGAAACAAGATTGAGCTCTTCCTTGGTCAATGAAGTCAAGAAGAGGATCCTCCATCCGTTTTACCTAAAGGGAATGCTCTGGTATCCCCCGAGGGTATGATGGTGGGGGGTAAACAAGACAACACTAATTCCTCCACACATAATGATGGGGGAAGGGTGAGCACCGTGATTCATGGTACTCTCCCGACCCTCCAATCCCTCACCCTCATGTGTACAATAGAGGTGACCCACCTAAGCTTGAAGAATCTGCTACTTTTGTTCAATGGCAATCACTAATGAGAACTCATGTGCGTAGCTCTTGCATTGAACTATGGAACATCATCGAGCATGGACTCTTTATTGGGGACCCAAACAACTTGACAAGAAGAGAGATTGTAAATAGTCAACTCAATGCCACTGCCTTGCATATGATTCAACAAGGATTGGGTACAAAGGATTACCCACACATTGAGCACTTTAGCATTGCCAAGGAAGCTTGGGATGCCCTCACGGTATTGTTTGTTGGAAATGAGAGTATGAGAAGGAACCGGTATGATGCACTAAGCAATGAAGCCGAAGGCTTCTACATGATGGAAGGTGAAGATCATGAAGACATGTACCAAAGGCTAAAGACCACCGCCACCGCTTTTAGAAATGTGGGTGCCTCACATGTGGATGATGCGTGGATAAAAAGGAAATATGTGAGTGCACTCATGCCCTTTGAGCCAACCGACTTGAAGAGCCTACAAGGAAGACACAACTACCATCTCATGACCTCCAATGAAGTTATGCAAGAGATGACCGCTTTCAAAGTTGCCGCCAAAAATGCCAAAGATGCCCGTGCTCGTGCCCTTGGTATGAGCAATGTTGTCAATGTTGCTTTGAAGGCCAAAGTTGTGGACCATGGAGATGAAGATTATAGTGATGAAGGTCTCTCCATGGACCACCCCGACGAAGTCAAGATTGCTCATAGTCAATATATGGCCTTCTATGCAAAGAACTTTTGGAAGAACCCCGCCAAGGCCAAGATGGAAATGCAACGAAGAAGCAATCCAAATGGGAAAAGAGAAAATACCACTAGATTGAGAACTTGCTTCAATTGTGGTGACCGCTATCACTTTGTGGCAAGTTGTCCCTATGAGAAGAGAGAAGATCATGGTGGTAACCTTGTGATGAAGAAGACTCTCAAAGGATCTTACAAGAAACCCTTCATCAAGAAGAATCCCATCAACAAGAAGTCGGGAGAAATTATCTTGATCACTCATGAAGAATACTCCTCCGACGATGAAGATGATGAGGAAGAAGAAATGTCTAATAGTGTGGCGGCTCTAGCCATTACTTCTACTCCGACATTCTCACTCTTCAATTCTCCAAATGATAATTCTGAAGGGAATATGCCCGAGAGGCAATAATAAAGTGGTTATTATCGTATTCCTATTTATGATAAATGTTTATTTTACATGCTATAATTGTATTAATACGGAAACGTTAATACATGTGTGTTTAATAAACAAAAGAAAGTTCCTAGTTATGCCTCTCTTATAAACTAGCTCGTTGATTAACAAGATGATCATAGGTTTCCTGATCATGGACATTGGATGTTGTTAATAACGAGGTCACAACATTAGTGTAATGGTGTGATGAACATTCATCCTAAGTATAGCATTACGATCAAAGTCATTGAGTTTATATTGCTATAACATCTTACGAAGTGATCCTAATCCTTAGACCATGAGATCATGTCAATCACTAACAGGAAGAGTTTCTTGATAACATCAAACGTCACACCGTAATGAGGTGATTATAAAGATGGATTCAGAACTACTAAAGTGTTATGTTGAGGCCCATGGATCGAGAGTGGAATTTGTTCATCCGATGACGGATAGATATACTCAGGCCCTCTCGGTGATATCACATTGGTTAGCTTGCAAGCAAGTGATTTGATCACTAGAATGTTATATCACGGAACGAGAAAAGAGTTCATGTCGATGCGAGATCAAACTAGGTATGGAGATACCGATGATCGAATCTCGGACATGTAATATATCGCGAAACAAAAGGATTAAGATACTAGCGTAAAAGGTTAAACGATCACAAGAAAGTCATCGTTGAATGTGTGGGAGTCGGTATGGGTCTCAGATCCCGCTCGATTATTGATCGAGAGGGTCTCGATCATGTCCACATTATTCGCGAACCGTAGGGTGACACACTTAAGAGACACCGACATCCAATTGGAGCAAAAGTTTCATGCCGAAAAGAAAGGAAAGCGCAGAATTTATTTCACTGAACAAAATGTTTGTTGAAATTGTCAAACCGATTACGCATGTGAAATGGAATACTAGCAAGGGTTTTATGTGAATGTTTGTTAATTAAAGTAATTAACAAAATTCTGAATAAATAAATAAAGAGTTTTATTTAAATGAGAGCTTGCATTAAATTTGGTGGAAATTTAATGCATGAGTGGATTTTGAGTGGAGGTTTTTAATGGGAGTGGAGGCTTTTCATTTTGAGTGGGAGCTCCACCCACATGAATGAGGAGAGGTGGGGCACCCTCCATGGCGTGCCATGCCCCTTGGCTGCCCCTCCCTATATAAGGAGCCCCTCCTCACTTCTCACACACACCTCCTCGTGAAGGATCTCTCTCCCCTCTAGAATTTATTCCCCATGGTCTCGGACTAGCGAGATACATGTTCCCGTGGCTTTTCGGCAAGAAAGAGTTGTGCTTCCGCTGCATCGCTGGAGGCGAGGCGGAGGTTGCTCGGTGCCTCGAGCGTGTGTGCGAGCACGGATGCTTATTCTTGTTTTCGGCGCTAGGACTTCCTCTCGATCTTGAGATCGGCAAGAGATCGTCTACATCAACCACGAGTTTGGACTCGTTAAGCTTTGTCGGTCTTCAAGGGTATGTTCTCTATGGATATACATCCGCCCGTTGTTTGTATCTAGTAGATAGATCTTGGTACATAGTTGTTCCCATCGTAGGAAAATTTTTGTTTTCTATGCTGCGAACCCTACAGTGGTATCAGAGCCGGATCTATGCGTAGATACTTTGCACGGGTAGTACACATATGAGTATGTGGGCGATGATGATCATTTTATTGCTTCTTAGTTGTACTTTGGATATTGGTGGCATAGTGGGATGAAGCGGCCCGGACAAACTTTACATGTCCTCGCATGAGACACATTCCACGCTTGACATGCAACTAGTTTTGCATAAGTGGCTAGCGGGTGTCTGTCTCTCCTACTATAGTCAATATCTAATTTGCAACGAGTTGTCAACAATTTGGTTATCCTCGTTGTGGTTCATGTTCGTAGGAAAGAACGGTTCTATCTCGAAAGCCCTAAGCCACGTAAAACTTGCAATGGATAAATTAGAGGCGTCTAGTTTAGATTGTTCTTTGGGCTAGTGTTATGATATGGTAGTATTGTAAGTAGAAGTATGAGATGATACTCTTACAACACACATAGCGTGTAAACTCCATAGACCTTGGATTTACACATATAGGTATGATAGTGATCATACCACGATGCACATGATAGAGATCATCTTGGGAACCATAACATTTCACTAATAAACATGTGATGTTTGATAGCATCTTATATTGCTTGTTTGGCGTTTTATTAGCAAAATAAGATGATCCCTCATTTAGATATCAAGATAAGAATGTGTTCTTCCTTAAGTATGCACCGACAATGTTTCGCTTCAAGACATCACGTGATGATCGGGTGTACTTGAATCCGAGCATATCTCGGTGTAAGAGCGATTACACCGCGAATACTAAGGTTCTTACTTGACGAGCCTAGCATGTCTGAGACATGGCCTCGGAACACGGACCGAAAGGTTAAGCATGAGTCATATGTTTTGATATGATGACCATATGGATGCTCGCCTTTGAAGCTGTACCGACTCACGTGATGATCGGACTTGGTGCAGTGGATTTGGTTCATGTAATCATCAAAAAGACACGAGGGATGTCGTTTTTGAGTGGGAGTTCATTTCTAATTTGGATTAGTAGAACTCAATTTATCATAAATTAAATCAAAGTGAATTTGCATAATTTGTTGTAGTCATTGGCATTCGTTCACCACCTTATGCATAGTTGTAATTGAGATAATAGAACTATAGAATTACGGATATATACTTTCTGAACTGGTATCGTATTGTGTTGAGTGTCAATCTAAAGTTTAAAGTCCTATTGCAAACTTTCAGCAAAATTCTATTTACTCCGTGAAATTTAATAATTGGTATTAAATCGAGAGTAACAATTCAAGTGTTAGTATCTTAAGTATCATGTTTGCCTCCATGATTCTTGATTTAAACATCAAGTTTATCTAGGAAAGAAAGAATTGTTTCAGAAACCATCATGTGTGGCAGATATAACGATATCTGAAACAATGTTTTGGTTGCAATATGATAGAGTATAATATATGTTCTCATATTGGATGAGAATTTACAAAGGTTGGAGATGCTAGACATCCTAATCATCCAAAAGGGTTTTGGAAAGTAATGTTATACTCACGATTTGCCTTTATAAGCTAAAGTAGCTTGATCATGAAAGTCGTCATGATAAGGGTGAATAGAAAATGTATGTAAAATGTTTACTACACTAAAAGATTACTAAAGAATGGATTTTGAAAGAATACCGATCATTTTGATGATGGTGATCTACTTCAAAGTGCAAGTCCAAAGGTATTATTATTTGAATATACACGCTTTGGACTATGTGTCATGTATATGGCGCCACTGTTGATGTTGATAGATTCTTTTAAAAAGGAAAAGGAAATGCTGAAAGAGAATCTATAAAATATATTTGGCAGAAAAGAAAAGATTGGAAATATCCAATTTAGGTATATATATAATATACATGTTATGGTTGTATTCTTTGCTTGTTATACAATGTGGTTCTTGGGTATTGGATACCGAATTGGTTGGTATGTAATTTCATACAGAACGATGCAATTCATGAACCACAATGGCCTAAGTAACTAGCAAGAGAATATGTGATGATGTTCATCGAAAACAAACAAAGCGTTGTTTGTATTTCTCGTTGACATCAAAGCTTGACTTCAAGATTTGTTTTAATAATTGTTATTTGAATCAGGTATTATGAGAACAAATGTTATTCAGATAATTACCGTATTCCATATAAGATGGATGATTTACAAATCTAGTTGGAGAAATCACATCCATAAAACCTAATGCTAAAAAGTCGCAAGACAAATAATTGAAAGATCACTTACGAAGTGACATCGCTGTTTAAATTATATTGGAAAGAGAACATGAAGAATCTCCATATTCATGGATTTTTGGAGTCTTTGATTTGATCAACTGATGCTTGTGAGACTTTCCACGTGACAATTAAAACTTCGTTCAAAGGCCAAAGAAGAACGAACGACTAAAATATTGGAATTTATACATATCGATGTATGTATTCCATTATGTGTAGTCGTAAGCGATGGGTTTCAACTTCATATGCTTTCTCCGGAAATTTGAGTGAATGTTCACTTAATGAGAAAGAAGTATGAAATATTTGAAATTGTTTCAAAGACTTTCAAGATGAAGTGAAAAAACATTGTAACAAGAAAAATAAATGAATTATGATTTGATCATAAAGGGATTTATTTGAGTTACAAGTGTAACAAGAAAATAAATGAATTATGATTTTATCATAAAGGGATTTATTTGAGTTGCAAGTTTAGCAAAACACCTAGATTTACATCTCCCGAAACACCATAGGAGTATGGAGTGTTTGAGATTTGTAATGAAACCTTGTGAGACATGGTTGGATCAAAGGTGTTATTTATAAAACTGCCATTATATTTTAAAAGATTAAAGCTTTAGAGACTACCGCTTTTACACTGAAAAGAGCTCCATCTAGATCCGTTGAAATGACACCATGGGAGTTATGGTTTGGGGTAAAACCCAAGTTGTCATTTCTTAAATTTTGGTATACTAAACATAAGTAAGATGTTTACAACCAAAGTCGGATGAGCATGTCTTTGTAGGTTATTTAGAATAACAATTGGTTATTCCTCCATAACACCGAGGACAAAAGGGTTTGTCGCTTGAAATGTAAAGTTTCTTGAAGAAGGAATTTTTCATAAATGTTAAGTGGGAGGACAATAGAACTTTGATAAGGTTAACGAACCTTAGCTAAATGTCTTTGAGTTGCGTAGGAAATGGTTACGGAGGCTGCCATAATGCTCATAGCTTATGTGCCTCAAAGGTTGTGGTCACGGAGATCTAAGTTCCTATTGAACCAAGTAGGTCGGTTAAACAATCAAATGCTAAGATTTGAGAGTAAATCATTATTGTTTGACAATGATGAACCGAATACATACAAAGAAGCGATGATGGGACCTGACTCCGTCAAATGGCTTGAAGCCATAAAATCCGTGATAGTTCCATATACGAGAAATCAAGTTTTCAACTTGGAAGACCCTCCGGAAAGGTGTAAAAACCTATCGGTCGTATTTGGATCTATAAAGAAACAGACATGGATGTTTCACATCTATGAAATAGTCGACATGTCGTAAAGTATTTTATGACAATGTTCAAAGAGTTGACTATGACAAGATTTGATCTTTCATAGCGATATTTAGTCTGAACGGATTAAAGTAGCAACCACTACATATAATTTGGTATATGGTAGATGAATAAACAAAACAAAGTTCTTCTAATATAATGGTTACCTAGGACGTGTACATGACACGGTCCAAAGGGTTTTGTTAAATTCAAAGGATGCTAAAAGGGCATGCAAACTTCAATGGTTTAAGTAAGCATCATGAGTTGGAATCTTCACCATGATGAAAAGGAGTTTTCATCGAGAGGCGATGAAGATGCTTGCATTTGCAAGAAATTAAGTGGGAGTTACCGAGACATATTTCTAATACATTATGTGAAGGACATCTTGTTGATTAGAAATGATGTATCTTTTATTGACAAAGGTTAATAATTTCATTTCGATGAAAGACTTAGGCAAAACCGAATATTTAGCGTGAATGTCTATAGTGGATGACTGTACGCCAATATGGTTGTAAGCGTACATATATGAGATATTGAAGGAGTTCAATATAGAATCAACAAGAAAGCAGTTCTTGTTGCATGGAAAGGAATTGAATCAAGATTCAAGTGTATCGACACTTGATAAGTGAAACAAGATTCAAGTGCTTTGACACTTGATGAGTGCAATCACGAGAATGTTTTGATCAATCATACCATGATATGTACACATCCAGATATGTCATATGCTCTAAGTGTTATGAGCATATGCGAATGAATCATAAAATGATCATTGGACGATAGTGAGGATATTCTTATGATCTTTTGGAAGAACTAAGAACATATTTGTGTAGAGGTGACAAACAATTACAAATAGTTCATTGTAAAGCGTTACATTGATACTAGTTTTGTCACAAGATACAAATTAAGTTTATCTCAATTTAAACTATGGGTGGCACAATGTAATGGAAAGGAGATTCCACGATGGATTTGGAAGAGTTCCAAAGTTAAGACATTGTGTGAATACTACAACAAAGGCTAAGTATATGACCGCTATAGTAGCGACAAGGAGAATTTGTGTCAAGTAGTTTGTTATCAAACTAAGGTGTGGTTATAGCAGGCTAACACTAAAGATATATTGTATGACAATATTATCGATGTGTTTTAACCCCAAGGAACTAGAGGTCTCACCAAAAGACCAAATTTATACAATGCCATCTCATTAGAGAATGAGTGATGCGTGGAGACGCAAAGACATGCAAATACACACGGACCTGAAGCGTCAGATCCGTAGATTATGTTAACCACTTGCAATTGCGTATTTGGAACACCAGAAAGCCATAGGTGTTCAATACACAAAGTTTTCAAACTAGATTATTGTCTCTAGTGCAAGTGGGAGACTGAGGAATATGCGAGAGGCAATAATAAAGTGGTTATTATCGTATTCCTATTTATGATAAATGTTTATTTTACATGCTATAATTGTATTAATACGGAAACGTTAATACATGTGTGTTTAATAAACAAAAGAAAGTTCCTAGTTATGCCTCTCTTATAAACTAGCTCGTTGATTAACAAGATGATCATAGGTTTCACGATCATGGACATTGGATGTTGTTAATAACGAGGTCACAACATTAGTGTAATGATGTGATGAACATTCATCCAAGTATAGCATTACGATCAAAGTCATTGAGTTTATATTGCTATAACATCTTACAGTGATCCTAATCCTTAGACCATGAGATCATGTCAATCACTAACAGGAAGAGTTTCTTGATAACATCAAACGTCACACCGTAATGTGGTGATTATAAAGATGGATTCGAACTACTAAAGTGTTATGTTGAGGCCCATGGACCGAGAGTGGAATTTGTTCATCCCGATGGCGGATAGATATACTCAGGCCCTCTCGGTGATATCACATTGGTTAGCTTGCAAGCAAGTGATTTGATCACTAGAATGTTATATCATGGGAACGAGAAAAGAGTGCATGTCGAATCGAGATCAAACTAGGTATGGAGATACCGATGATCGAATCTCGGACATGTAATATATATCGCGAAACAAAAGGATTAAGATACTAGCGTAAAAGGTTCCGACGATCACAAGAAAGTCATCGTTGAATGTGTGGGAGTCGATGGGTCTCGGATCCGCTTCGATTATTGATCCGAGAGGGTCTCGATCATGTCCACATTATTCATCGCGAACCGTAGGGTGACACACTTAAGAGACACCGACATCCAATTGGAGCAAAAGTTTCATGCGAAAAGAAAAAGGAAAGAATTTATTTCACTAGAATCAAAGCTGTTTTGGTTGAAATTCTTGGCCGATTACGCATGTGAAATGGAATACTAGCAAGGGGTTTTATGTGAATGTTTGTTAATTAAAGTAATTAACAAAATTCTGAATAAATAAATAAAAGAGTTTTATTTAAATGAGAGCTTGCATTAAATTTGGTGGAAATTTAATGCATGTGAGTGGATTTTTGAGTGGAGGTTTTTTAATGGGAGTGGAGGCTTTTCATTTTGAGTGGGAGCTCCACCCACATGAATGAGGGAGAGGTGGGGGCACCCTCCATGGCCGGCGGCCATGCCCCCTTGGGCTGCCCCCCTCCCCTTTATAAGGAGCCCCTCCTCTCACTTCTCACACACACCTCCTCGTGAAGGATCTCTCTCCCCCTCTAGAATTTATTCCCCATGGTCTTGGACTAGCGAGATACATGTTCCCGGTGGCTTTTCGGCAAGAAAGAGTTGTGCTTCCGCTGCATCGCTGGAGCGAGGAGGCGGAGGTTGCTCGGTGCCTCGAACGTGTGTGCGAGCGGATCTTGTTTTGGCGCTAGGACTTCCTCTCGATCTTGAGATCGGCAAGAGATCGTCTACATCAACCACGAGTTTGGACTCGTTAAGCTTTGTCGGTCTTCAAGGGTATGTTCTCTACGGATATACATCTGCCCGTTGTTTGTATCTAGTAGATAGATCTTGGTACATAGTTGTTCCCATCGTAGGAAATTTTTTGTTTTCTATGCTGCGAACCCTACAAATTCCCCCATCAAGAACATCACTTGCCTTATGGCAAGAGGAACGAAGGTATGCTCATCATATCACTCTACTCCCTTAGATAATGATGAAATTGATGATGAGATGTCTCTTGATGTAAAAAAGGAATTAATTGCCTTTGATGAGTTTATGACTAACCTACAAGGAGATGCTAAGATACATTTTGGAAACATATTAGATCAACTTTCCCATACACAAGATCTTCTAGATGTACGATGTAAACTTGGGCATGAAGACATGATTGAGCTAGAGGCTTTAAATAATGCTCTAGAAGAAGAACAAGAGACTAGAACGTCACTTGAATTAAAACTTGAGGGTCTTGATGAGGCCAATGATATTATTGTTAATAAACTCATCAAAGAACGTGATCATGCTATTGCTAAATGCAAAAGGGCTAAAAAGGACAAGATTGAGTTTGGTGTGGTTCATGAAAAACTTGCCGAGGATTTTAGTTTGCTTGACAAGGCTCACAAGGCTTTGGAAAGTAAATTCTTGTCACTCACAAAGTCCCATGAAACGCTTCAAACTCAATTGGCCAATATTCCTTCACCTAGTAACTTCACTCCATCTAGTAGCACAACTATTCTTGAAGAACATGCTAGGTTGAAGGGGGAGCTAGCCAGGGCCACATTTCCTCAAGGCAACAAGTCCATTGATGATCTTTTGAGTAAGCAAAGGCCTAGTGGTGAAAAAGGGGCATTGGTTTTGTCTCCAAAACTAAGAAGAAGAACACTAAGAAAAGGAAGGCCAGGCCCGCATAAGAGACCAACAAGGCCATTGTGGATAGTAAGACCACAAGTGGTAAAACTATGTCTCATGATGACTTTGCGGGAAGTGCTAACCCTCACTATGTTCTAATGCGAGATTTTTATGGTGATGTGTATGCACAATATGTTGGGCCATATGATGGCTATATTGCTTGGTCTATTTGGGTTCCCAAGACCCTTGTTACTAACAAAAGAGGACCCATTGAAAAATGGGTACCTAAAAATTAGCTTGATCTTTTGTAGACATATGCTTCCGGAGGGTCAAAGTGGGTGCTTGATAGTGGTTGCACAAGTCATATGACCAGAAGCTCGTCTATTGTCAAGGACTTAAAGCCAAATGATGATCAAATCTCTGTGACATATGCCGACAAGTCAAAGTCTAAGGTAATGGGTTTCGACAAGGTTGTGGTTGCTCACGACATTACACTCGTGAACGTCATGCTTGTTGAAACCCTTGGATACAATTTACTTCCAGTCCGTGCTCTTGGAAAGATGGGCTTTGCCGTCTTTATTGATGTTGATATTGTGGTCCTCTTGTGGAGCAAGTCTCTCAAGGTCGCTTTTGTTGGGTACGTCAAACATGACTTGTATGTGGTGGACTTTTCGGGGCAAGCCACTACAAGTCTGATGTGCTTATTCGGAAAGGCTGATGTGGGTTGGCTATGGCATCGCCGACTAGCCCATGTCAATATGAGAACTTTGCAAAGTCTCCATAAGGAGGGCCATATTGTTGGACTAAAAGAAAATGTTTCCTTTGCCAAAGATCGTATTTGCAGGGCATGTGTTATAGGGAAGATGCATGATGCTCCTCACAAGCCTAAGAACCACATCAAGTCAACTAAGATCTTCGAGCTCCTTCATGTGGACCTCTTTGGTCCTCCATCTCATGCAAGTCTTGGTGGGAAGAAATATTGTTTGGTGATCGTTGATGACTTTTCAAGATACTCGTGGGTATACTTCTTCAAGTTGAAGAGTGAGACCCAAAAGACCTTCATCGACTTCATCAACATGGTCCAACGATAATACAATCTTCCCGTGTTGATCATAAGAAGTGACAACGACACCGAGTTCAAAAACTACACCTTGAACGATTTCCTTAGTGATGAGGGGATAAAACATCAATATTCCGCTGCATACACCCTCAACAAAATGGTGTGGCCGAAAGGAAGAACCAGACTCTTATTGAAATGCCTAGGACCATGTTGGTGGAGTTTAAATCTCCATACAACTTTTGGGCCGAAGCCATCTCCACCGCATGTCATGCTTCAAACCGGCTCTACCTTCGCAAAGAAATCAACAAGACTCCATATGAAATACTTACAGGCAACAAGCCCAACATATCTTACTTTCGGGTGTTCGGTTGTAAGTGTTTCTATCTCATAAAAGGTGTTCGTTTGTCCAAATTCGAGTCTAAAGCATTAGAGGGTATTTTTGTTGGCTATGGTTGTTGGAGATATGCCCTAGAGGCAATAATAAATGTAGTTATTATTATATCTTTGTGTTTATGATAAATGTTTACATTCATGCTATAATAGTATTAACAAGGAAACATTAATACTTGTGTGATTTGTAAACTTAATTTAAAGTCCCTAGTATAGCCTCTATACTTCACTAGCTTGTTGGTTGATTGATGATTGTGGTTTCCATATCATGAACATTGAGATGTTATCAACAACAAGATCATATCGTTAGGAGAATGATATGGTGGACATACTCCTATAGATAAGCATAGCATAAATATCAAGTCATTTCATTAGTTCAATTGCTATATGCTTTCTGATACATAGTAACCTAATTCCTTCGACCATGAGATCATGCATATCACCTTTACCGGATGGATGCTTTGATGACATCAAACACCACACCGTAACTGGGTGGCTATAAAGGTGGCATTGAGTGTTCGGAAAGTATTGGTTGAAACACATGGATCAAGAGTGGGATTTGACTATCCATATGACGGATAGATATACTCTGGGCCCTCTCGGTGGAATGTCATCCAATTAGCTTGCAAGCATGTGACCGGCTCACAAGGGATCACATATCACGGGAACGAGAAAAGAGTACTTATCGGTAACGAGGTTGAACTAGGTATGCAGATACCAAGCGATCATAACCTCGGATAAGTAAACTATCGTGAGACAAAGGGAAATTGGTATCGTATGTAAGTGGTTCATTCGATCGCAAAGTAATCGTAGAAATATGTGGGAGCCATATGAATTTCCAGATTCCTCTATTGGTTATTGTTCGGAGAAGTGTCTCGATCATGTCCGCATAATTCACGAACCGTAGGGAGACACACTTAAGGATTCGACGTTGTTTTGAGTAGTTATGGTATTATGAGAAAGAGACCGAATGTTGTTGAGTCTCGGATGGGATCCGGATATCACGAGGTGATCCGAATGGTCCGGAGAATAAGATTCATATAAGGAATGTCCGTTTGAGTTCGGAAATGATTAGGTGTTTTCATCGGGAATGTTCTAGAAGGTTCGGAATGTCCGGCACTCGGGAGGAAGGGTACATGAATGTGTCATTACATATTGGAATGATTGCATCATGTACTAAGTGTTCTCATTGTTCCAAATAAAGGATTAAATTGAATCCTAAAACTAAAAGTCAAATGGCGGTTTGAAAGTCAAACGGCTAAAAGCAGAAAGTGAGGGAAACAAGCAAGAGGAGGTTGAAACCGACTTGGGGAGTCCTCCTCTCCAAGCGCACCACCTAGGCCGAGTTGGGAGGGACAACCTCCATTTTCTTTGGAACAAGGAGAGGAAGGTCTTCGTCGAGTCGAACGTGTGACCGATCATGAAGCTACGAGCAGCGTCGGAAGGATCGTCTACACGATCTTGAGATCGGGAAGAGTACCACTACATCACCCACGAGAATCCGCTCTCGTTAAACACTTTGGAATCTTCGAGGGTAAGTTATTCCATCGACTCGTTGCTACAATCTAGTAGATAGATCTTGGCTTGTTTATTTGTATGCGATAGAAATTTTTTGTTTTCCATGCTACGAAACCCTACAGTGGTATCAGAGCCGTGTCTATATGTAGATCTGTTGCACGAGTAGAACACAATGTTCATTGTGGGCGTTGATGCTTTTATTGTCGATTGCTTCTTGTGTACTTTGCATCTTGCGGTATGTTGGGATGAAGCGGCCCGGGCTAACCTTACATGACATCGTTCATGAGACTTGCTCCACGCTTGACATGCAACTTGTATTGCATAAGTGGCTTTGCGGGTGCCTGTTTCTCCTAGCATAGTTAAGATCCAATTTACAACGGGTGATCAACAATGCTAGTATCAATGTTGTGGTTCTTGTTCGTAAGTTAGAACGACACTTATTGAAAGCCCCAAACCACGTAAAATATGCAAAGAAAGTAGGCGTCTAACTTTGCTTTGCGGGTGTCTTGATGATGTGATATGGCCATGATTGTGATTATATTTGATGTATGCAATGTTCCTTATTGTAAGTTGGCAACCGGCCGGAGCCATATGGTTGTCTTTAATTTATGTTAAGACCGCGTGTCTATTCAAAGTAGTTGTAATAGTTGGCCGTGGACGACAACCATGGAGAAGCGTCGTTGACCTTGATGCAATGCCGGTGATGATGGAGATCATGTTCGTGCTTGAAGATGGAGATCGGAAGCACAAAGAAGAAAGGCCATATCATATCACATATTATTGAATTGCATGTGATGTTAATCCTTTATGCATCTTGTATTGCTTAGTAGACGACGGTAGCATTATAAGATGATCCCTCATGCACATGAATTTCAAGTCATAAAGTGTTCACCCTTAGTTAGCACCGTTGCTAAAGCTTGTTGTTTCGAAGCACCACGTGATGATCGGGTGTGTTAAGATTCTGCAAGTGTATACAACGTGAGCAAGCCAGATTTGCTCATGCGGAAACTAAGGTTTGGTCTTGACGAGCCTAGCATGTACAGACATGGTCTCGGAACACGGATCACCGAAAGGTAAAGCATGAATCATATAGTAGATATGATGAACATGACGATTGTTCGCCATTGAAACTGTATCAACTCTCGTGATGATCGGTGTTGATGTAGTAGATTTGGTTCGTGTGATCACTAAAACAATGTGAGGGGTGTTGTTTTGAGTTGGAGTTCACCTAGTTTAATTTCATCATTAATTTGAACTCAATTTGTCATAAACTTAGTCTAAACTATTGCGAATATGTTGTAGATCAATGGCAGCCCCTACCATCAATTTTAATGCGTTCCTAGAGAAAGAAAAGTTGAAAAACAATGGAAGCAACTTCGCGGATTGGTTCCGCAACTTGAGGATTGTCCTCACAGCTGGTAATTTGACCTATGTCTTTGGATGCACATTGGGTGACCCACCTGCAGCTGATGCTCCCGATGAAGTAAAGAATGTTTACCTCGCTCGGAAGAATCAGTACTCCATAGTTCAGTGTGCTATCTTGTATGGTTTGGAATCGGAGCTTCAGAAAAAGTTTGAAGAGTCAGACCCATATGATATTGTCGAGGATCTCAAATTGATTTTTGAGACTCATGCGGCAATTGAAAGCTATGAGACTTCTGAAAAGTTCTTTAAGCGAGTGGAGATGCTCTTAGGACTGTAAGAGTACTACTGAACATCGATTTAGAGCACGGGCTAACTGGAATCCGGTTTATATTTCTTTGTAAAAAACATCAAATATTTCTAAATAGCTCCGTGTAGTGGACAATAAAGAAGTTAAGTCTGTAAGATACCATGTACTTCATTTTCCGCAAAAAAGAAAAATATCACAAATTTAGAAAGCACGGTGGTCCATTGAAAATTGCACTGTTCAAACAATTTTCTCTTTGCTGAGGCTGGAATACAAGATATTTTCGCATAGTTTTTCATGCCCGTACTGTAAATAATTATATACGTCCGATATTGTTTTTCATTTTTTGAATGTTAAGTTTGAATTTTAAAAAAGACTTCATGGAGCTTGGAGACAAATTGACGCTCTCAGGTATCAGGGGTACTCTTTTTTTCTAGGACTCTGCTAGCGCGTGAACGTGCTGATTCTCGTGCGCGGGCGCGACACCCCCCGCTCCGCATGATTAGTATCGGACGGTGTGGCAAAATTCAAAGAAAAATCTAGAAAATGCCATAAATATTAGAAAATAGTATGGCAATTTATGTTTTTGTGTGCTCCAATGGACTAAAGAGGATACGTTTCTTTTTAGATTTTAGGTTTTTCTATCAGCCCATTTCCTTCCATGTCCAACCCGTGCCGCATAACGCAGCCCTAGTATTGGCGGGCCTGGAAGCTCACAGCTTGGCCGAAATACCAACCAATCCAGACTTGGGCCTAGTATTTGGCAGTCCTAGAAAAACAATTTAATGCTGGCTGGGCGCAACCATCCCGTGCCATCCCAGCGCTCGCCGACGGCGCCGCACCGCGACTCCGTCACCGCCGCTCTGTTGCGCTCCTTCCGCCTGCTCCCACCGCCACAAACCGTTTGCAAGGCGCCGGTCGTTTTGGTATTGTAATATTTCTTTAAGCTCATGGTTTTCCAGTAATTGTTTCAGATCGATGCTTTTGATCCCCATAGGTAGTAGGAATTCTTCCAAATCTTATGTACTGGATGCATGCTGCGGTTACACATATTCATAGCTCTACTAATTGCCTTCGCACCATTACAATCTACTAGTAGTACTTTAGTGGTAATGACTTGACTCTTAACTCCTGGAAGTTGCAGTGACACATTTGAACAGGTGAGTACCATGGATATCCTGTTTGTGGAATTGAGAACGAGGATGGAATCTGTAGGATATGCCTGGTGGAGACACCAGACTTTGATACCATGATGCTTATGAAGTGTGCCAGGAGGGAAGGTCAGGTTCCTGCCGTTCTGAACTCCCTCCTTTCCTAAACATGTTTCATTCGCATAACAAACAAAGTGTGTATACAATGTACTCCCTCTGATCCATAATAAATGTCGCTGATTTAGTACAACTTTGAACTAAATCAACGACACTTATTATGGATCGAAGGGAGTACCATATTTTCTAGTTTTGATGGACTCCGTTTGTTGTTGTAGTTCAAAGTAGTACACAATCTTGAGAAACAGCCTTAAGTACTGGATGGGCACAAAGAAAAAAAAATGAAGGTGCCTCACAATAATAGAATGGCATGTTCTCCCTCCATTTCAAAATATAAGATGTTTTAGCTTTTGTGAAACCAATGTATCTAGACACCTTTTAATGTGTAAATGTAAATTCACTCCGAACCTACACACTAAAAGATGTCTAGGTACATTCGTTTCACAAAAGCTAAAACATCTTATATTTTGGAACGGAGGGAGTACATGAGAACATCGAGTACACAATTAAACACACAGATGCATTTAAAAAATGAAACAACAGATATAATAAAAGAAGTAATGTCTTGGCCACTTCTTCTGCTGAAACTACTATATCTGTTTCTTCGAAACTACTGATTGAGTTTTCTGGTCCTTCGAGTTTTGCACATTAGATTAGTCTCTGATTAGCAGGTAGGACGTAAACTGTAAGCTTCTCTTGGAATGTCAGAATAGTCCAAAATTGATTCCAGAATCCAGACGATAATCTGAAAAAAAAGAAAAGAATGTGCAGAAGTGAGTATTTGAACCTCTTTTAGGGTTTACTTTTATTCATTGAACTTCATTCTGTAGACACTACACAGGCATAGGCATCAGATAGCCACTCTAACCAAGATTTGGAATATTATCATGGATATTTTGTGAAATTTCTTACTATAGAATTATTACTCTAGAGTTTTATACTTAGAAAGTAGAGACTAATGCGACCATATTTTGTAAATATTGACCAAACATGCTTACTACTATGAATGCTTGTACTGTGCATGGACAAACATAATTGTATCACAGCTAGAGTTTAAGGTTTTGCTTTTGTGAACAGGTATGACTTCAGACTTGACCATGGTCAATGATCTGTGGGCCACTTGTGGATATGGACATCAAATACATAGGTACTTCTACAATACATTAAATAAACAATGTAGCCTTTGGCTGGTTTATTTTTGTTGCATTGTTATTACTCAGTCTCGAATTGGCAATCCTGTTATTTGCCTTTTTATATTATTTCCCATTCATTTCTCTTTGAATGCAGGGCTTGACTATATGGTGTTGTGGATGATGTTTAATAGTTTCATAGAGTATGGTTATTGCTTGCAATTTGACGTTACAAGACATTTAAACCTAAGTATGTCTATGTGCTGTCATACAAAATAGAAGAAACATGAATACAAAATGACCTAGAGGGTGGTTGTTCGACTATGTAGTTAGTCTTCAGTAGAAAAATACATGTTTATGCAATGAAGCAGATTATATCTACTTCATACCATTTGCGTTGTAGAATTTCACCACTGTGAAGCATTCAGGATAATCTTCTTCTTATTCTCCTGTTGGGCATGGTGGTATCATCATCGATCTCAATGATTGGTACATGAGAAATTGCATAGCAATCTTTTCCACCGATTTTTTGGCAACTATCTGTTAGAAATGGGCATTCTCTGATGTACAGTTCTTTCAATGATCTTGGAATGCACCTTGGCAAACATGGGATGAGAGGACATTTCAAGATTGTCATAGCTGTTAGACACGAAGCTTCTTCTAGACCAGCAGGCAAGTTGATCAGATTACTACAATAGAGGATCTCCAGTTTTTGCAGAGTGCCAGGGAGCTTTACTGGAAAAGAGTGAAGGCTGTCACAATCAGCTGTCACCAGATGTGTCAGCGAGGAGAGCTCATTAAGCTCTCCAAGAAGAGGGTTAGTAAGACCTGAGCATGAGCTGATGCGCAAGTCTTCAAGCATGGAGGGCAGCAAATTATGCTGTCCGGATGGTGCCAACCTTGGACAGTCATAGATGTGAAGACTCTTAAGAGAGGTTAGGATACGAATCCTTCAACTGGTAGGTGAATTAGGTCTGAACAGTGAGTGATGGTTAATTGCTCGAGAGCCAATAATTGCTGGCTAAGCAGTCCATCTTGTAAGGATGTGAGGTTTGGGCACTGGTGAATCTGTAAGCATGCTAACGATGATGAAAACTAAGAGTTCTGAAAACAGACTTCTGGAAGTATAGAGAATCCTGTTTTAGAAATTTTGAGCTTCTCTAGTGTTAATGGGAGGGATGGGAATTCGGTTACTTGCGGGCAATCGATCACTGCAAGTTCTGTGAGGGACGGAAGAAATTCACCATCTTGTATAGATTCCCACATTTTGAGACTGGCCAGGTCTTCAAATACAAGTTCCTTCAGTGATGGAAATCCCCTACCTCCAACGGAACCTGAAAACTCTTGGCTGATTTTAACAATGGCTGGAAAAACCCCAATATCTAGATACTTCGGCTGAGGAAGCTCTCCCAGTGCTAGTAGAATCGAACATTTTGTGCAGTCAGACAGGTGGATAGTTTGCAAGTGAGAAAGACTACTTAACCAACTCGGTAAAGAGGAGCCTGCAAATGCCTTGATTGTTAACTCCTTTAGTTCACGATGTGGCTGAAGGACTTCAAGTATATTTTTGTCACGATTTACTATCGGACCATACAAGATCTAGAGTGTCTATGAACACCTTATCTCTTAAATAAGCTTCACATGCATCATCTGCACTAGCAACACTCTCGATATTTCTAATGCAAACATGTCCTCTGATCCCCTTCATTGCCTTCAATTCACTGATCCTGTATCCTTTACCCGTACGGACCACAAATTCCTCCACTGTTGAAGACAAGTTAATTTTCCTATTCTGGCTATGCCTGTGATTAACTCTATTCTTGCTTCTAGGCATCGGAGATTTACAAGATTGGTTATGCTTGCTGGGAGATAATCTAATTCATGACAGTTTTGCAACTTAAGTGTTTGCAAGCTGCAGAGCCTACCAATTGTTGAAGGCAACCTTCTTATACCAGTGCCTGAGAGATTCAGATATCGGAGCATTTTCAAGCATCCAATAGAATCTGGCAATTTAGTGATGTCTCGTTGGTTCAAATTGAGCACATGCAGGTACCTTAACTTGAGGAACAGACCACTGGGGATTGATCTTGTCATTGATTTATATCCACTTAGCAAGAGAAGTGTCCGTGCTCTCTTAAATTCAAGAAAGGCTTCAAATGAAGTCTGGTTTCTATTGTCACAAGAGAATGAGAGGTGCCTGACACTTGTTGCAGAGCTGCTACTGTTGGGAAGGTCATTCAGTCTGAGACTCTCATGAATTGAGACCGACTGTGCTAGGTCATGCATAGCATCATGCATCACATATCCACCTTTGTGATGTTTGAAGAAAGACCTGCTTAGTAATTCATCAAAATAGCTGCTTCCAATCTCTTCAATTCTTCTCCTCCGCTCAGGATGAATAAATCCAAGGGCCATCCAAATCTGGACCAACCTGTCTTTCTCAAACACATAGTCTTTGTGAAAGACTGAGCAATTGGCTCCACAATTGGCTTGGGGACACCACTCTTAGTGAACGCTACCCAGCTCTCTTCTCGCACTCTACCAAGCGACACATCTCTGTTCAGAAGGCTCTCCTCCATGGGCTGGAACACTCCCTCGTCCCGCGTCTCACCCATGCGGCTGAGGCAGACATGAATTCCCTTGCCTCTGATCTTCTCTCCATCCAACTTCAACCACAAACGCCGTACTCTAGATTATGCCGATTTACTAACAAAAAACTTTCAAACAAAAGCTTCTATGTCAACTCTTTCAGGCACATGCAGCTAGACGAGAGAGCGGAAAAAATTTGGCACAGTATCGCCCCCCCTGAAGTGCAAGATCTTTGGCTGGCTGGCACACCGATGGAGATTACCAACAAATGACAGAAGGTTCAGACACGGCCTTTCCTCCTCTGCCAAGTGCCCCTCCTGCACGGAAGACGAGGATATCGACCACATGCTTGCCCGCTGTCCTAGAGCCCGAGAAGTTTGGGGCACTCTTCTGCCATCAACCTCTCCTCCAAACAGGTTTGCTGAAATCTGGGACCCCCAGCACCAAACCATGGAGGAAAACACTATTCGTATTGCGATTGCATGGAACATTTGGAAGAGAAGAAATGCCCTCGTGTTCAACCAGATTGACGAAGACCTTACGATGATCCAACGTAGGTACATCGAAGACCTTCGCCTTTGGGCGTTCCGCTGTACCACGCCTCACTCCTCTCTCTTAATAAATACGTGGTGTAATAGTTTCGATCCCCCTTGAACCTTCTGACCCGGATGTATCTCTCGCTCCTCCAAAATTGTAAAGAATTGTACCAGTTTGATTTGATATAAAATGGTTCAGGCCGGCGTAAGCCCGCCGTAGTCCCGCTAAAAAAAAGACTGAGCAAAATGCAAAACATCTCTTCAGTATGGCAGGCAAATGATTGTAACTCAATCTCAGAGCTGGTAATACATTGTTCTTATCTGATGGCAATTCCCATATTTCACTCCTCAATACATTTTTCCAGTCATCCTCAGAACATAGTAAGCTGCCTATTGCTTTTGCAGCCAGTGGTAGGCCTTTCAACTTCTTCACAATTTCCATGCCTATTATTTCCAATTTTGGGCGTGCATTGGAGTTACCACCTACAAATGCATAGCTCCTGAACAAATACCAGCAATCACTGTCGGATAACTGATTAAGATAGTATGGATCCATCCCACCCATTAGTTTCCCCACATTTTTGTTTCTTGTGGTTACTACGATTCTGCTTCCCTTTCCCCCGGTAACTAGAGAACGACGATATGTATCCCACTTTTCAGGGTCCTCATTCCACACATCATCAAGTACTAGAAGGAACTTTTTACCTTTTAGCTTATTTGAGAGGTCTTCTTGAAGCAAGTTCATGTTGGTCGTGACTGACGAGACCCCCACTGACAACTGATTCAAACTCACTTGCAACTGATTCGATGGTTTCCCTCGTAAGCTTCATCTGATCAAAATTTTTAGAAACACACAACCAAACCCTTAACTGGAAATGATTCTTTATTCTTCTATCATTGTAGACAAGCTGTGCTAGAGTCGTCTTCCCTAGTCCACCCATACCCACTATTGGAAGAATAGAAAGGTTGGCATGGTTGGAGTTGTTTTTTTGATCGAGCAACATCTTCACAATGATCTCTTTATCTTCTTCTCTCCCAAACACACTTGAGTTATCAACTATTGAACTGGTCTCAGGCCTCTCTTTTAACTCTTTCCTGTCTGTGGTATTGATCATGTTTGGGCCAATAATCTGTCTTTCTTTGACAAGCCTATCAAGCTTCTTCTCAACCTTCCTTATTTCTTGCAATATCTTATGGTTTGATAAACAAGTGTTCAACCAAAAGCAGTAGAGACAGCTCCTAACCTTGTTCAAATGGTTGTATTTGGATTGGCCTTCCAGTTTGGATCGAAGGGCCTCAGCTGTGTAATCATCAAGCAAGTCATCCATCTCATATGCGACATCCTTGAGCTTGCCAAAGCCAGCTTCGCGCCGCCTTATCCTTGAGTTGCCGCTCCTCGGCATCTTCAACATGAGCTTGAATGGTCGACATACTGCTGGACAGTTTCTCCAGCTCCTCAGCTACATCTTGAGGCAATTTCAGCTCACCAAAAGCGACAGCAATCACTTTCTCGAAGAGTGCCTGCATGAAGGCAGACAAAACAGCTTCTCCGATCGGCATGGTTTTGGTTGTTTGGTCTCCTAGAGATGCAAACTGTAAGTCTGGAACGACAGGTTCTGAGGAGGTTTGGGAGAACAATTGGTTATCTCTCCACCATTGACTCCAAAGTTGGTCTTCCTGGTACCAGTTGAAGGTGACGGTATACTTCTAGGAAAAAGGGGTCTGATTTTTTTTTCCATTGACTTGTTGCGTTAAAGCACTTAGACCCACCTTGCAGTTTCCCAATTAATTCTCACCAGAATGGTGGCTTATGTGAACGTGCTACTCAGTTCAATCACAGCGCCTAGACACCACCTTTCTTTTTCATATTAAAAATTATGTACTCGATGCGTAACTTTTTGTAACCTGAGCTGTTTAATTGTTCACTTTTATTTTGTTGATTGGCTGAAGCATGACAACATATTTCATCTCTTATGCAGTAACTCCTAAGCTGACAGAGGAACCTATTCCTCGCCATAAGTCTTTGCTTCCTTATTATACTCCCTTCGACCCATATTAGTTGACTCAAATTTGTCTAGATTTGGATGAATCTAGACACTATTTACGTAGGTTTATCCAAATTTTGACAAATCCAAGTCAACTAATATGGGTCGGAGGGAGTAGAAAAAACATGGTAATTTCCTGGAAAAGCTGATGATGGGAACACGGTATTTTCCTGGAAAGGCTGATGATGGGAACATGGTAGAGTTCAGAAGGAAAAAAGGGAACATGGTGGGTTGTGTGTGTGACGCTGTCTAGCTCGTCCTTTTCTTGTCATTAGTCTACTATGATGGGAACATGGTAGAGTTCAGATGGAAAATCTGGAAGAGAGCCACAAAAGATGACTGATTCAACTTTGTTATTCATTCTTTAGGGGACGCTGAGACTGAGTTATCAGGTGCGCACAGGTCCCAGTTCAGTCCGGTAACACCTGTAGTTTGATGGATAAAGGTAGTACAAGTTTACATCCAGAGTTGAAATCTGTTGCAAATCAATTCTGCAAGTGTTTTTTTTTTGGTGTTCTGAAGAATTACAGTATTGTGCATTTGCATGTAAGTACGTGACGGTGTATTTTTTGGCCAATGGCAGTGAAGTACATCGTGGTAAAAAGCATCAAGATGAAAAAAATATTTTTTATAATTTATATGTACATACATCTGTAACTTTCTACATGTATTGTACAACTTTGCTAGTACTAGTATACATATACATACATGTACAACAAGAGTTCTACAGCCGCTGTACAGAGAACGGGCTTAATGCCCGTTACCCCCACCTACTGTCGGGGGCGAAGGGACGGTCCAAGCCCTGGCTTTTAAACTACCGTGTCGCCTACTAGGTTAGCGGTATGGTACAAAACGATACACGTATGCCGGCGTAGTACGATATTGAAAAGATGTTATAGTAGAAGAAAAAGGCCAGATCCTAGTTTCGTGAACCAGGGCCCACGGCCCATTTTAAAATACCCAAGGAGGAGGAGGAGGAGGAGGCAAGGGGAATGGGCTTGGTTTTTGGTCCGTTATTTGGACTAACCTGTTTACCTTGGTACACTCCCTAAAAAAAAAAGTTTACCCTGTACATTTTCCCCCTATAAAACAGAAAAAAAAACTTCGCTGCACTTTTTTTTAAATGGAAGCAAAATCTTTGTCTCATCCATTAATTAAGAAGAGAGTGCCTGTTTTTAGAAAAAAAAACGGGCAAAAACCTACAACAACAAGGCCAAACCCACTCAGACAACACGCCCACACTCACTAATAGCCAAACATAACTGAAACCTGAACAATAGGTCCGCACCCACGCTAGCCAACACAAGAGACCGCAAAACGACAAGAACAAACACGACACATCTACACCTCGCCCACAAGACAAGCCATGACACCATCAAGCAGCTGCAGATACCTTATTGATAGCACCCCTCTTCTTACTTACAGGACAGGCCACAGCCAAGGTGGCGAGAAAATCGCAAACCTCTCTGGGCGACAACAGCTCTGGGCACCAGTGACAACGCTGAAGAATTAGCCATACCATTACCTACAAAAACCACATGTCTGCTAGATTCATGCGTGAGAGAAACTGCAGCGTCAAAAACACCACTCTCCTCAAAGACAAGCGTCTGACTCGACGGAGGGGCCACAACCGAGACCTCGTGCGAGTAAAGCTTCACTTCCTCGACGAAAGGAGGCAGAACCATACCACAACACAACTCTAGAGCCTCATGCATGATCTACATGACCGGAGACGTGACTATCGAGCTCGTCCTAGCACGAGGAGAGAAACATCCATAAAGTCCTACACCACTCGCGCCCACTTTGCCAACATCAGGCACAACTGAAGGATCGGCAGGTGGCGGAGAGAGTCTACCTAACGCATCTTCAGCCTGCTCCAGAAATCCCCCAATTGACAGCAACCAGCCGTGCAAGGAGTCAACAACCTCGTGAAGAGGACGGATAGCCTCCTCAAGCCGAAGGGAAGCCACATTAAGAATCTCAGAGCGCAACAACTTAGCTTGCTCCTTCAAAGCGGATTGCAACTACAAATCCGATGACACCGAAGGACCAACAAGAGGAGAAACAACTGGCGCCCAAGTCCCACGACGAGACACTTTTGATGGGAGCGAGACCTCAACCTGGGTTTGACGAGGAGCATGTGCTTGACAATGCTCGACAACGAGGCGAGGCGACGAGGACACGACAGGGCCTACCAACAAGCTGAGAGGACGCCAAGCGTTATACTTGTACTAGTGCTCCTTCCATCCCAAAATACAAAGGCGCCCTATTTTGTGCTGGCTTTTGATACATGATTTTGATTGCATTAGTATACTAAACTATATGGATTCGGAGTGTATAAACTCATTTTATGGACATATTATAAGTATAATCGTAGTTAAAGTTATAAGTCGTTGACCAGAAAAAATTAAGGACGTCTTGTATTTTGAAACGGAGGGAGCAGGTTATTAGACCCAGATCAAGTAGGATCTTCGGTTACTTCAATACGAAGAATCCAGGTCAAGGTTTTAATCCCCTTGTCTTGGCAAATGATGAGTATATGGAGTCCATCACTATTTCTCACTTAGGGCATCCACCGGGGCGATCTAAAGGTATGTATATGTCCGAAACAGTCCGCGCGGACGCGCGTGGGATGCGCGGTGCCTTAGCGGGGCGACCCATCGGCGAAACGCGTCCGACCCGACCCATCCATGCATCTAATCTAGGACTCGGTTGCGTCGGCCCGCGGACAGCGCAGGGACTCGTCCACAGGCCCACCTGTCAGCTACCGCTTACCGATGACATTGATTCACGGTCGGCGGCACCGATTCGGACGCAACCGCGGCACCAATTCAGAGACGTTGTGCGGAAGGATGACCGGCGGCAGCCTGCGCGCATCAATGGCGACGAGACGACACGCTAACGCAGTCTGTGTTCCCGCGCCGGCATTGATGGCGAAGGAGCGGGAAGCTGCGCGCGTTCACGGGCGGCCGAACTATTTAACCCTGCGCACGTCGGTGCTGTCATCCTCATCTCTCGCCAATGCAAAACCTAGCCCTCTGCCGCCACCACCACCATCAACAATGAAGACCCCGTCGTGGCTGGAGCGGAGCAAGAACGACCACGAAGCATCTGGCAGCCGTGGCTCTCGGCTGCCGACCTTCCTCCGTGGCATGTCCTTGCCGTCTCTGCCGCGGCTGGAGGAGTTCCGGAGCGACCCCGTGGGGGACTACCCGCCACCGCGGGAACGCCGCACCCGGCGGTACTACCGCGTCGGGGAGTGTGAGCGCCTTTGGAGGGAGGGTCACGGCATCCAGCGCAGGGATGTCTCCCTCCCCACCGGCTGGCACCTCAACCGGGACCGTGTCCCGGTACCGCCACCGCCCAAGACGGAAAGAGGCCTGGCGGAGGAGATCCGCCGGCGGATCAGCAACCTCTCCCGGGACCAACGGTGGGAGAGGGGCTACCACTCCGAGGCCTACTGGGTCAAGTTCCTCGAGTGGGAGCACAAGGCGCGGCGTGCCACCACCGTCCACCGCGACCTGCAGCCGTGGGAGGTCTACGACGTCCCCGACATCGACTCGGACGACGAGGGCGTCCACAACCACTTCGACGCCGACCTTAGCAGCGAGGACGGTAACAATGATTACGACGTCGTAATCAAACAGGAGGCGCGGGATGACGTCGCTGTGAACCTACCCCTGGAGTACCGCGAGGTGCTGGCTCGGGGCTACGATGAGGACGTCTTCACCGAGCAGGACATTGCGGCCAACGCGCGCGAGGAGCAGGCCCGGTGGCGCGGCTACGAGAAGGCCCTCCAGCTCACCCGCATGTTAGCGGAGACGAACGCGTAGCTGCCTCCATCGTCGCCGCTGCCGGGTTGGGCGCCTATGATCGCGCCGCAGGTGGGGATGGAGCTGGCGCACCTCCAGCGTGGTTGGGAGCCGTGGCCTGGGCAGGTGGTCAACCCGCCTGCTCCCGCTTCCGTTCCGGACCTGCCGCCGTCCAACCTCTGGACACCACCGGAGTACATCGACCTTGACCCGTAGATGGTCGAGACGGCGCAGGCGCGTACTTCAGTACCTAGGTCTAGTAGTAGTTTAAATTCTGTTTTTTATATATTTTGAATGTAAATTAAGTTCGAATCTGGCATGTTTTAGCGTGAACTGTTTGTGTTTTAAAAAAGTTGCCTCGCCCAGCACTGACAAATGGGTCACGCCGCTATGCGCGGCTGGCCGAACAGGCCGGACTTCCTACCCATACTGATCGCGGTCCGACCTAAATGGACATAAACGACTGTTTGGGATGACCGTTAGATCACCCGGTGGAAATGCCCTTAGAGCATCTCCAGCCGTCACCGAGGCGTTTTTTCCACTGTTTGCGGATGCACGCGGTCGTTTTGCCTATGGAGGGAGGAGGCTACCACATCCAGAAGTTGATATGATATACCATGTGCCTTCTCATGTTTCTTCAGTTTCGAACCTTCCTTGAAAAGTTCCCCTCATGCTAGAATAACAAGAAATACTCCCTCACATTTAGATACATTCAAACGGAAGGAGTATGAAGGACCAGTCACCTTTTATTCAGTGATCAACAAAAAAGGAGCCAAATTGGCAAATACAAATCGTGCATACCTGTCTTCTCTCGGTCAAAAGACCTTCAGATTATCCAAGGCCCTCACAGGATGGAAAATACATTTCTAAAATTGGATTTTTCATGAAACGGCTACACTGGAACACAACCTCCAGCTCAACTCCAGACAAAACTGCATTATCAAAGATATAATTCAGCAAATAGCAAGCTGAGAACCAATGAAGGAACAACGATATGGCATTATCTCTGGTTACGTTTTGATACTGGGTAATCAGCCTGAACTATTTCACTGATCAGCCATAGGGAAGACTGCTAAGATACAGCAAGATAGAGCAAGAATATTGCCATCACATTTCCATGTCTGGATTTTTTACAGTGACCATGCTAATCTTACTTCAGGCAACCTTCGAAGCCACACAATGCAGCAAAGATCTTCAGGCAGGCACAAGAATTGATGTGAATGAAAAATTTGATAGACATTGACATTGTCATAACTGTAGCTTGCAATGTTTGGAAATAAACTAAAATGCGACAGCACCCATTCAATCGAGCAATAACTATCTCTGTGTGGGATAAAATCGAAACGTGTCTATTCTACCACTTCGCCTACAGGAAGGTCGACAGAGGACTCTCTCGCCGGAGCTGCAGCCTGCCCCAAGGAAGTGAAGCTGTCGGGAAGCACAAAAAGCGACGGATGAAGCCCTTCCGAGTTGCCCTGGTATGCCTGACCGAGAGAGTAGCCCAATGCCCGAGCAACAGGAACAGCCACGGCATTACCCACCTGGATGTACCTAGCATCATCACCCAAAAGAAATGTTGAGCGAAGATTCTGATTCATGACTGGAAAGCAAAGATCAACACATAACTAGACACTTGATAGATAAACCTACTTCTGTTTAATAGTTCCCCACATCCGATAGTAATCGGGGAAACCCTGCAGTCTTGCATTCTCACGGACAGATAAGACTCTAGCTTGATCCGGGTGCAGTATAGCCTACAAGCGCAACATTCAGATTCATTACAAGGAGAGTAAAGAAAATAGAATCAGCAAAACATTATGTGCAGAACACCAGAATATGTCTATAACTGACCTGGTTGTGTGGCTCTGCTCTGGTCACAACCGTTGGAACTGTTTCGTCCCACCAAAGACGTCCGAATGGCCTATAAGAGAATCATCATAGGTAGGTAACTACAACTATAAAAGTTGAACAATGTTACGAGAAAGTGAAAAAGATTAGGACACTCACTTCAGTGATTTCCCGTTGACGAAAGACATGGCATAATCAGGGACCTGCACACACACAACTAGCACGTCAGAAATCTTAGGTTGCATAAAAAACTAGACTAACAACCATGTGCCATCATTTATTGCACTTGATGAATTCTGCAGAAATTGAAGTAAAGAAAAAACGGCAACCTATTTCTCACTAATATATATGAAAGTTCTCCAAGTAATTTGACTACTGGTAGTTTGGTAGAGACCATTGGGTATATCTGGAGTTCAAGGATATTAGCTAGGAAACTCATCAGCTAATGTGTTCATTGTGAAATATGAGTGATCACAGTAAAAACTCTGGTCTACCGCAATGTGGTAGCAGCATCATGGAACCAACTACAGTGGCTTTAACTGATCTATTGAACAAGCAATTTGCCAAAAGAGCAGAAAAGGAGAGAACCAACCAACCTTTCTAGGTTCTTATGTGAGTTCTGAGACCTGAAATACTGATGTGGCAGCACTAATCTATTCTGATGACAAGAAGAAACCTCAGGAACATATCCACATTGGTAAGCCTAACTCAGCAGCAGATTTGCCTGTTAACGTTTCTTTTCATCTTGAGCAAAATTGCTACTCCGGTGGAATTTTGTATGCACAAGGAAAACAAGACAATCCTTAATCTACGAGACTATTGGTATAAATGTGTTGAACCTTCATACGTCTCAGCCATTCTTTTGGACACAGCAATAAACTCAATTTTTTTTGCTTTCCCTTTTTTCACTCGGATTTAGTGCATGTGGCGAGAATAAAAGGGAGAATTTATATACACCAGTCGTTACAGAATAAAAGTTTGCTGGTTAAGCCAACTGTGTTCTAGATTGTGCTCTTAGCCCATGTTTGAAAATATAGAATAAAGCCCAACGTTTACATAAAACAATTAAAATCCCACAGGAGTAGGACGAAATTATAGACATTCACTCTGCATAGGCAATACATCAAACTACAATGCAGTACCTTGTCCTATGTTATTGGTATTATCACAATAGTTGCAAAATGTAATACTCCCTCCGTCCAAAAAAAGGATGTCTCAAGTTTATTTGAATTTGGATGTATCTATATACTAAATAGTTTCTAGATACATTCAAGCTTAAACAAATTTGAGACATCCTATTTAGGACGGAGGAAGTAGAAAACATCAGCATATGTGGAAAACCATAAAAGAGTTATGAAATAGAAACAATACCAGTGGCTTGCCAGAATCGAGGTAGACACGCTTGATTGCAGGATCAAACTCAACAACATTTTTTGGCCCCACCCTGACTCCCCTGAGGTCACGGAAGTTCGCTCCTTTCTCCTTGGGGATTTGTTGTACACGGGCAAGATCATCCTTGTTTATCCGCAAGGGTTGGTGATCAAGCAGCTTACCTTCGGTAGCACAAACCTTTTCTCCATAGGAATAATCTAGCATATCTGGAGCAATTGAGAAATGATCACTTGACCATAAAAGTCTAAAATTGAAATTACAGGTATTCACAAGGAAAGACCATTTCAACACAGCAAATTGAACAGTCAATAGAGGCAAAAGTATAACCTTTCCGACTAAGCCGGATATAGCGTTGAAAATCGGTCTTGGGGTTACCACCATACACCATTACATCATTCGGCTGATGATTATCTATCTGCAAAAAAAAGTAAGAACAATTGTGCAGCCTAAGAGATGTACTAGATGGTTGAACATTTACCTTTGGTAAATCTGATATTGCTTCACCAAGTAGCAAAGCTTTATCCAGTGTCGGTTCTTGTGTTTCATCGTAAGCAACAAGGCTTTGGGAGAAGGCATTTGGGATTCCACCGCGCACAACAACGTTATGGGTAGGCAAAGGATATTTTGGGAGTACCTAAGTCGCAAAATGCAAATAAATCATATCTGCACAATATGAAACAAGCAGACATTTAAAATGAAAAAATCTTAATCAACAGGTGGCATACCATTGATGGAAGAGCTCCCCACAGGAACACTCTCATACGAAATTGTGGCAGCCCATAACAGCCGGCCACCATCATGCCAAGTCGTGCTTGGTAATCCATCGAAACCAACCGGCTCAAGGCATACCTTGCAAGGTTACCCTTAGCGAACTTGAGAATGTCAACCACGTTTTCCATGAGAACATATTTTGGCTTTAAATATTCCACAACATCCATAAATGTAACCAATTGTTGGTTTTTCTCATCTTTTAGAGGCTCATCACCATTTCTGTAGCGGTTAAACCCACTAATACCTTGGCACGGTGGGCCGCCACATATGACATCAACATCCCCCTACAGGAACATATGTAAATTGCAGCAGAAAGAAAACTTCAAGGATAAAAATGAGGAAAAAGAGAACCAAACACTCACTGGTAGTGGCAAAATTTTCCGCTGATGCCCTTCTTGTACAAATTCCTTAATCTTTAGGGGACAGTCACTAGGTATAAAACAAGAGTCAGTGCACTTTTAACAAAAATATTGTTCAATGAGCATATAACAAATGCCAACCTGAGGTTCTCGATCGGTTCCCATGAATCTTCTTCAGGACCATAGTTTTTCCATTGCACCTGCATAAACAACCATGTAATAATCATAGAACAACATATATGAAGTACCAGTAAACCCAACGGCGAATCAGATGATTACCTTAAGATAGATAGCATTTTCCCTCCCAATGCCACCATAGCAGATTCCAATAATCTTCTCCACCACATACTCACCCTCTTCTAGAGGCTCGTCATCTTCCTCTTGATCCTCAGAAGGATCGGTTGAATCAGAATCAACAGCATTATTGACATACTGGTCACATAAGACAGCCCATCCCCTAAGGACTGCAAGGAATTCCTCAGCCTTTTCGTTTCGAACCTACAGTGAAACATAACAAGACATTTACAGCATATGCAACAGATGGAACCAAGATTGCAGTTACAATTTTATTTATACCTCTGTGTCAGGGTGATTATACTTCAGACTTTTGCAGGCAAACTCATTAAAGTCAACAGCCCACCTCTACAAAACAGAAGGATTAGCATCACGATCTCAAAAATAAAACATCAGGCAAAACAATAAAGTAGAAAAGTACCGTCTCAAGTTTAACCCCGGCTAGAGCAGCACCTAAACAAAGGCCTGTTGACATCCCTCCACAACCAGAATAAAGGTCTAGAAGAGACACTTTTCTAGCTGGTATCTCCTCATGATCAGCATTATCACTTGAGACCTCAGATGTTGTGTCGCTGATTGTAGCCCCATTCTCTAGATGAGAGAAACAAACCAATGAGAATTGGAGTTTGAAAAATTGTACTCCCTCCGATACTAAATCAGCGACACTTATTATGGATTGAAGGGAGTACATCTTTACATTTGACAACATAATGGTATCCGTATATTGGTGCCAAAACATGTATCCATATATCAGCATGGAAAAAAAAATAGGTTGTGGCACTGAACTTTGCTAACCTGATGGTATGTTGGTGAAAGTTGAATAAGCCATGCTATAAGACATGTCATAGTAAAACTGAGAGTCTGCAACCATTTCAGCCTTGGCAATTGAATGCATCTAAAGCATAGATATAGAAAAAACAGTGAGAAACTTCATATTTACAGTTCAACAGAGAGTTCTAGGCAGGAGTACTCACCTGGGGATCAATGTGGACTATCTTAATCTTCGAAACTAAGCAGTCAAGACTATTGTCATTTTTATCCTCAGAAAAAAATACGCGTTTTGGGTGGTGCTTGTGATCAGTAGTATTTTCCAATACATTTGCAGAAATCACCTGCAAAGACAACAATCAGCAGAATGCAATTGGGAGTTCGGACATCAGAAATACAACTGAGTGCTTTGTACACACCGTGTCCTCGGGGCGGTAGAACCATCGACAGGTAAAATACCGACCTCTGTCTATTCCCTCAAAGAACTCTGTTATCCTGCCAATAAAATCAGCCTCCCCCTCCCCGGCCTATACAAAAAAATGTAAGATGTTGGTACGACAAATAGAGAACATAATAGTATATGACATCAGAAGAGCGACCTTCTAGCTAGCTGTCACACAGATTCCTAAATCTTACATTGAATTCAGCATTTTCGTTCACGCTAGGTGAAAATAATATGAAGCTGTGAACATTAAATTCAATTAATTAGATTGCATGACATTTAGTCCAAACTTTTGCCGCACATGAATGTATGCAGAATCACTATTCTACTCCGAGTTAACAAAAACGTAGAGCATTTTCTTAATTCACGATCAGGTAAGAAAAAGAAAGCACAACCAGATACATATATATATATATGAAAAAGTGAAAAATAGACTACACATGTTGGCAACTCATTATACTATAAGAAAGCCTCATGCAAGCTTTGAAGACGCATACAGCTGAAACATAAACCATCTGTGGGCATTTCATACACAAATTCACATCGGTGCATATGCATATATACGATTGACCAGTACGACGTGTTAAGCAACAATCAATCACGCACATTGGCAAACATAAAACGACCGACCTTTACAAAGACATCGTCATTGAGGCAGTAGATGGTATCGTCAATCTTAGCGCCACGGTAGTGTGCCCGAGCCTTGACTTCCTCGTCGCACGACTCCCCCCTGCAATGCGCGAAACAGGATTTAGCACGGATCAGAACATCGAACATCCATGCATTTTGTCTCTCCTCAGATCCAACGAAAAGCAACTCTCGGATTAGAAGACCATGATCAGATCCAAGAAAGTTCAGCTAAAATTAATCAGAAGAAGATGAAGCACTGAGCGGGGAATGGATCAGACACTCGCAATGCGTGAGTTATAATTACCTCTTCCTGCGCTGGTAGCGCGTTGGCCACGCCTTGAGCGCCTCGTCGTGCGGGACGGGGTCGCCGACGAACTCCGGCTCCTGGTCCCTCACCCGGCGCGGCTTCGCCACCCGCCTCTTGACCGCGTCCGGCCCCTGCTGCTCCTCCTCCTGCTCCGCCAGCTCGTTCTCCTCGCCCAGGGCGAGCTCCTCCTCGTCGGGCTCGTCCGCGCAAACGTCATCCTCCTCCACCGGCTTCTCCGCATCGACCTCCTTCGCGACTGTCCTTACCTTCTGCCGAGGCGGCCTGGCCTTGATCGTCGTCTTCTTCTTCTTCGCGGACCCCGCCTTGGCCTTTGCGGGCGGCTTCTTCCCCGACGAGGCCACCTTGCGCCGGCGCTTGCCGCTGCTCTGGTGCTCGAGCTCGGACTCCGGCTGCGGCTCGGCCTTGGCGGAAGGCTTCCGCTTGCGGGAGGACGATCGCGTGGGCGCGTGGGGCGGGGAGCTCGGCGGCATCGCCATGGCTGGCTAGGGTTTCTGCGCACGGAGGATGCGAGGCTGAATGGGACGGAGGGAATCGAGGGGGGTTTATGAAGCGGGATCGGGCGCGTGGGGAGGGAAAGTGGCCCGAAATTTTCGAAGTGCGTGGAGTCGTGCGTGAAGAGCGCGCGGCATATTTTCTCGCACCGTTGGGTGGGCGGGGCTGGCTCACTGACTTGTGGCCCTTGCCGGTTCTCCGTCTGGAGTAGTAATTGATTCGCGCTGATGAATGACCAAGCTGAGTCGACTTGATAAGGTAGGGTATATCCGCCAATTATGTACTGATTGATCGGGCCTATTCTCACGCCGTTTGAATGATTTGGGGGGTTTGAATTACAAAAGGAAAATGATACAGATCCCCCCGGGGGATAACGCCTCGCGATCCCCCGGGTCGCTGCCTCGCGCGTGACACACCCCTCGCCGGCCCTCTCTGCGCATGCGCCATCGCCCCTCGAGCTCCTCTCACCGTCTCCCGCGCCGGCGCGCCACCCCGCGGCGCCGCCTCCTCCGCCACCGGCTCGCGCCGCCTCTTCCCACCTCCGGCGCCGCCCGTGAGCCCTCGCCAGCGCTGCATCTCGCCGCCACCGCCTCTCCTCGCCACGGCGCGGCCTTCGACCTGCGCCGCCGCCGTGGCCTCTCCACCGCGCCTCCCTGGCGACCCTCCTCTGCGACCGCCGCCCTCTGCTCCCACCGCGCCGCCGCGGCTCGCCCGCTTCGCCAGATTCCTCTCCTCCTCGGCCGGTTCCGTTTTCCCCCGCCACCTCCTCGGCGTGGCTGAGCACGGCTCCCCTCGCGCCTCGCGTCGCCAGAACGATGGTGCTTTGCCATATCCGCATGTGCTCCGCCATGGGCGGCAGTTCTGCCCGGCAGGCTGTGCGTGAGGTCGCTACAAGTAGCGGTGAAGCTTGCTACCACTATGGCGCGCTTTGCTACAAGCTGCGGTAGGGCTTGCTACCACAATGGCGGCGGCGATGCTTGCTACCACGGCGGCGGCGGGGCTTGCTACCTAACGATGGTGCTTTGCTACAAGCAGCGCTTACTACCGATGGCGGTGCTTTGCTACCAGCGATGGCGCGCTTGCTACCATGTGTTAATGTCTCTGATGATGAAGTCTCTTTTTTGCTACATGTGTTAATTTTTTTTGCTAAATCTGTTTAATGGTTTTGCTACAATATAGTAATTTTTTTGCTACAAGTTCTCCGGCGAGATATTCCGGCGAAAGTCTCCGGCGAGTCTCCGGCGACATCGGTTTTGCTACATTAGAACGAAACTTCTGCTACAAAGTCCCCGGCGAGGTCTCCGGCCAGTTCTCCGACGAGAACGGTCTTTTTTGTTTTATTTTCTGGGTGAACCTTTTTTGCTACAATGGAGCAAAAGCGGGACCAATGTAGCAAAAGCGGGACAAATGTAGCAAAAACGAGTAAAGGACGGAACGTGAAGATCTGGACCATCGATCTGCGCTGATCTAACGGCTGGGACCCGGGGGATGGAAAGTTTCCATCCCCCGGGGGACGCCTAGCATGCGCCATTACAAAATGAGATCACCTAAACATTCTCATCCCGATCTTTTACACCATCGCTACCAGCAATTACGGGACTAAAAAAAATTGGCCTCCTAAAATGATAAAAGAGGGGATCCGGTGACCATCCCATCCCTCGCCACGTGCACCGAATAAATATCAAGCTCGAGAGGAACAGTAATGAAAATGGATCGCAAAGATGGAATAGCTATGTGGGTATATACAAACCCGTATTTTTTGACAAATCTGACCAAACCGAAGAAGTTCAACCAATTATGCCCCCATGACGAAACTAATTTGAAATATAACCCCTCACGTCGGCACCACTTCACATGACGCCGACCTAACACATGTCGGCGATGGCGCCGAGCTAGCGACTGGGTTGGCAGCGTGGCTGATGTGGCGCTATGTCGGCGCCATTTCAAATAGCGCCGACCCTAGGGTTATACCCAATCGATCAGTTTCCCTTTTCCAGACCTCCCATTTCCTCCTCCTAGCCGCCACAAGCTCTCTCTCTCTCTCTCTCTCTCCTGTTTTTCGTCCTTCTCTTCAAATCTTGTTGAAACTCAAAGATTTCTTGGATTGGGACCTTGACAAGTCTTCTTAGAGGTAATCTCTCTCAAATCCCCTTTGATTCCACCTATTAGAATGTCAAATTTCATCCCATTCATCTTTTTTTTGTTGAAACCCTAGAAGATCATAGATATGTTATTTAGATTTCTTTGTAAATAATATTTGTTTGAATAAATGGTAGGTAGATGTATGCATTTGATAGGAGCTTTGTCTTAATGTTTGCTATTTTAGTTTACATATGACAAAACCAAAATATGCACATGTGGGAATATATTTGTAGGGATTCATTTCTATAGAGTTTGCCAGTGTATGTATGCATTGGATATGAGCTTTTCTTAGTGTTTGCTAAGTTGGGGAGCACTTCAATGAAAAATTACCCGGTTGTATGATAATATAGCTTAGGACATTATAAGTGATAGTGTTTGCTATGTTAATTGTCGTAATGTTTGTAGATTCTCCGGACATGTGGATGGAGATTGCACGTCAGATGAAGTTTGCGGAAAGTACCAAAGACAAGTATCCCAATATGTCATCGAAAGATGCTCCAGTGCCACCAAGATATCAGGTACCAAATTGTTGTTGTGGTAAAACTTGTCATGTCCAACAATCTAACTACCACACTACTGCTGGCCACGCATTCTACCGTTGCCTCGATACATGCGTGAGTTTTGTTGTCTTGTGACATGGTATTTATCATACTTTATTGATCATTGATTGTTGATATGGTAAAGTTTATTTGACAGGAACATTGCACATGCTA
The DNA here is from genome assembly GCA_030063025.1 of Avena longiglumis. Classification (NCBI taxonomy): domain Eukaryota; kingdom Viridiplantae; phylum Streptophyta; class Magnoliopsida; order Poales; family Poaceae; genus Avena; species Avena longiglumis. The sequence goes on along the minus strand of CP125977.1, from coordinate 69,995,914 downwards.
TTTCTTTCAGTGGATCGATGGCCCCGAGTGTTATGATGACTATCTTCTTTCATGGGATATTAGCATTCTTTTGGGCCCGAAACCAGCCAAGAGGTGGAAAAGCATTATGCGTCCTCCTCCATCTCCAACTAAGTATTGGAAATTACACGAGACCACACCCAAGGCTCCTCCACTTGTTTGGTGTAAGCATTGTCAAGATATGACACGGTGGTATCCCCTTTACAGGCCCGACAATTTATATGAGTCTTGGAAGGTTTTCGATGAGGAGAAAAAGAAGCATGAGGATGAAATAAACTTGGAGTTGCAAGGGATTGAAGAAGCACATAAGGAGCGCTCAAGGAAGTACCAGTTAGAAGCTAAAAGGAAGAAATAAGAAGAGGCAAGGAATAAAGAAGAACAAAGGGAAGAGAAGAGAAGAGAAGAGAAGAAAAGAGTGGGAAGATAGCAAGGCTTGGTTGAATAAGGAAAACACAAAGTGGAAGTTGTGGAAATAACTATTGAGCACATTCTGATATCATCATGTATTAGGCTTGGTTGTAAGTGTAGGGGTTCGTAGCATGGAAAACAAAAAAATTCTACCGCATGCACAAAAACAAGCCAAGATCTATCTACTAGATTGTAGCAACGAGTCGATTAGAGTACTCACCCTCGAAGATTCCAAAGCGGTTAACGAGAGCAGATTCTCGTGGGTGATGTAGTCGTACACTTGCCGATCTCAAGATCGCGTAGACGATCCTTCCGGCGCTGCGTTCCGGCAGCGCTTCCGCAGTTGGTCACACGTTAGGTACTCGATGAAGACCTTCCTCTCCCTTGTTCCAGCAGGCAGCGGAGGTTGTAGTTCTCCTCTTGCGATTCCGGCAGCATGACGATGTGGTGTCGGAGGTAGAGGGAAGACCCCGCAGGGCTTCGCCTAAGCCGGTGCGAGTTATGGTGGATCTAGGGTTTCCGGCGATCTAGGTTTAGAAGGACAGAGAGGAGGAGGAGGTGTTGGAGGCGGCTAGAGCGACGGCAAGCCCTCCCCCTCTATTTATGAGAGGGGCAGTCTTGGGAGAGGGGAGTTTGAATCCATACCCAAACCCAAGTTGGATAGAAGGAAGGACTCTTTCCTTCTTCCACTAGGAAACTATTGTTCCACTTTGACGTTTCATACCTCCCTTTTGACTTTCAATTTAGAGCTTTAATTATCTCTTGCAAATGCCCAACCAAGTGACCTAGGATATGATCCAATCATTCCACTTACCCATGACACTTTCATGGACCATTCCCCTTCCGGTCCGGTGAACCTTCTAGACCCTTCTATAACCTCTCCGATGAAAACATCGAAATCATTTCCGAACTCCAGAATCGGACTTTCCTTATATGATCTTATTCTCCGGACCATTCCGGATATCCTCGTGATATCACGGATCCCATCCGAGACTCCGAACAACATTCGGTATCCCTACTTACATTCCATATCTACTAAACAACATCGAATCCTTAAGTGTGTCTCCCTACGGTTCGTGAGTTATGCGGACATGACCGAGACACTTCTCCGATCAATAAACAATAGAGAAATATGGAAATTCATATGGCTCCCAGATATTTCAATGATTACTTTGCGATCGAATGAACCACTTACATACGATACCAATTTCCCTTTGTCTCACGATAGTTTACTTATCTGAGGTTTGATCGTCGATATCTGTACATACTGTCACATCCCAAATTTTAGATTTGGTTATGCATACCATTCATGTCATTGCATCATGATCATCCATACAAAATTTCGGTTTGAAAAGATTCTGGCGAAACGATATTTGAAAACCCTATTTTGAATTGCTAAAATGCTCCTACAAGAGGGTATACTAGGACTTGTATTTTTTCCACCCTTGTAAACTAGTGGAAATAAATACCACATGGTCCTAGGTTGATCTCCTAGATTTTAGAAAAATTTAGAAGGAAGAATCACTCGATTCGGAGTTTGTATGAAGAAGATGCGAAGGAAAAACTAAAGCGGAAATTAGAAAAAATAAAAAAAGAACAAAAAAAGGGGAGAAGGCCAGCCGGTAGGGCCGGCCAGCCACCGGCCAGACCATGGCGGCGGCAATGCGCCGCGTGGCTCCTAGCGGCCGCCGCCCGGCCCGGCGAGCGGGACCCGCCCGTCAGCCGCCGGCAGTCACCGCCACGTGGGGCCCACCTGTCAGGCCGTGTTCTTCTCCAACTCCCTGTCAAGTCCGATTCCTCTGGAATCGGACCGATTTCTAACCGATTTCGTTGATTTTTCTGGCCTATATCGATCTCCTCGAGCCCCTCTTCCAAACCCCCCACTTTTTGCCCTCTCGCCGCCATAGGCGAAATTGCTCGCCAAGCTTCGTCGTCGCCGCCATTACGCATGATGCACCGCCGCTCGCCTCCCCTCGCCCGCTTGAGCTCGCCCGCGTCTCCCCACTGACCCGCCGCCCTTCTCTCCCACAGACGCCAAGACGACCACCCGAGCCCATGCCGCCCGCCTCGCTCCCGCCGACGCGCCGCCACCAGGAAGACCGACCTCAGACGCCGACCCGCCGCCCGTCTGCCGCCTCGAGCCCGCCACCGCCCTCCGGTGAGATCTCGCCGCCACCCCTCCCTGCCGTCGATTCTTGATCCAACGGCCCAGATTGGCCGTTGACTGGTCAGCTCAGGCGCTGACTGGTCAACTGCCCGATCGGCTCCACGTCGGCAGATCAAAGTCAAAGTTTGACTGGGTATTTTCCTAAATAGTTTTATTTGGCAGATTTTAGGTAAAACTTGTAAAATTTGTAGAAATTAATCTACTGGGCCAAAAATTGCAAATAAAATATATGTAGATTCAGTAAGCGTGTAGAATCTTGCTGTACCATTGTTTTACACTTATGCAGCAAGATTTTGTCCAGATTAATTAAATAAGTTAATGTCCTTTTTGGAGTAATTAATTCGTATAAAAAGATCTGTAACTCCAAAAATTGCAAATAATATGTCCCTGGATTCAGTAGAACAAGGGGAATCTCAAAGTGAATTAAAAGGATAGTCTTACAGTAAAAACTTTTGCAGAAACTATATAATGGCTTTCTGCAGTATTTTAATTACCTAGGGAGTTATATAATTCCTTTTTGAGAAATTCCAATTGGTACTATTCCTAATTAGCAATGCCTACACAGAGGAATTTTCCCAAGATTTTACAAACAGTAGTGATTTATTTGGGTTCTAGCTCTAGTTTTGAGCATTATAAATTGCATAATAGTTTTCCTTGCGCTAAAATTATTTTCCATGCATGCATTCAGTAGCTTTACTGAATAAGATTATGTGTTGTTGTTGTAGCATCAATCCACTTGTCATGCATGCATCTTGCATCATCTTTGTTTGCATATGCTTGTGGATGGTTTGTTTATGATTGCAATTGTATCGTGTAGATTGTGACGAGTGCAACGCTTGCTCGTGTGTGGATTGTTCTTCCGACCGCTACAACCAAGGAGTAGATGCTACTTTGTTCATGATATCGTCCTACTATTTTCAATGCATTGTCGTGTATTTTGTAGATGCATGTGTAGGATGATACTATCGCTATGCTATGTCCTTTATGTGGTAGGGCTTTCCTGGTAGATGAACCACCATTTGTAGATGTGCTTAGCCATGCTATGATGAACGAGGGCTGGGTTACATCACTGAAAGTTGTTTCTAAATATGTTGGTTTGCAAAAAATAAAACAACTTAATCAATGAATCTCCTGGGTGTGATGGGATTGATAAATTTTGGTGGTATCATTGTGGAAAGGCACCCAAGTATCAAGAGAAAATGATTGGCTTCTTTATTTTGTAGCTTACGTGTACAGCCATGTGCCAATAATGAAATGGGCGGTTGGTTGGACTTAGTAGGTTGTGGTAACTCGAACCCGCGTATCCAGAGATGTAGAATTTTGGTAGGTTGGACCGGTGCGCGTCGGGATTGGGGAGCTACTTCCCGAACGGTCTCTTCTTGGACTTCTCCCTATCATCACCCAAAATGCGAGTGATGGTACGAGCTGGGGTGGCCAAGTCACATGGGTAAAGTGTACTAACCCCTGTAGGGTGTATAATCTAATCGATTATCCGTGTCCCCGGTTATGGACATCTGAGTTGCTTGATATTGATTCCATGACATGTTTCTCGCTCATTGTAATTTCATAATTGCTTTAATGTTGTTGGGTTAACTTAATTGGGATCTTTTCAAAGAAAATCAAAATCTGTTTATGAAAGTAGGACAAAGGTATTTGAAAATGCAAGCTAGCCACAGCTCCACTTGCCAAATATGCATGTAGATGTTAGTTCTATTGTCTCCTTTACTAGCTCTACTTGCCATACATTTCATGTATTAACCCTTCGGGGCTGCTATGTTTAATGTTACAGGATATTCCGATTCCGAGTAATCAATATAGGCCACGGTACTCCACTAGGCACTTGTTCACTTGTGGGCAATTTAAAGAATGGAGGATTTGCTTTATTTATGTTGCTACCTGAATAATTTGAGTTAGCCTTGAGCTAAGCTTTCATTGTAATAATGGTACTCTGGATCTTCGTTATTTATGATACACGGATATTTTGCTATGTTATTCATATTATTCTATTGTGGGCCAATGAACCGATCTAGGGATTGGCATGTCACATAGAAGCTAGGTATTTTCAGAACCGTGGTGTTACAAGATGGTAACAGAGCCCGTGTGTCGACTGTAGGATCGTGACCTAGGTTTTGTAACACCCTCAGAATCGGCCCTATGCAAGTTTTAGCGAAACCCGCCAAACCCGCATAGAAACGATTCAAAGGTGCCCACCAGGCACTTTCGTGCGGGTTGAAAATGAAGTAATAACATTACACAACAGTCCTCGATGGGACCCACAGAACAGATATATATATATACAACACGACTCCATGAGTCAAGAATACAGATATACAGAACAAAGATCCAAATCACCTTGAAAACGATACCGCGTCCAGTTACGGACAAGATGCAAATGGGGCTAAGAGCCCTGAAGAATAACCAATGGCGTACATAACCCTGCCCAGGCCAAGCCGGAAGGGTAACCCTGCTGTGGCATCCCGCAAAACCACTACTAGAAAATCGCGTTGAATTTGTGCATTGCATCGTCATCGTCATGTGTTGATTGCATAAAACTATTTTCGCAAGCCCGTTTTGTTTTCCAACGCCCCATCTTTATTCCAACGCCAAACCCCGGGGCTCCGGATTATTTTGTTTTGGCCGCTATCGGTTTGCATACGGCCCGTTTAAAATAAATAAAAATTATAATTATTTTTAGCGGGGCAATCGAACGGGCCGATCTAGCCCGAACGACCACCCCAGAAAAACCAATCGGTCCAACTCCTAAATCCTAAGACTACCCAGCTTCCTACCCACCTCAGCCTCCACATCACTCCTACCTATCACGCGCTGCCACCTCACCCCTCTCCCTTCCCCAACCACTCATAGTCGGCCACGTCACCCCTCACCCCTCCTCTCTCTCCTCTCACCCTCTCTCCTCACCACACACGCCAGCACACACACAACACACGCACACACTCTCTCAACCGCTCCTGACCCACCAGCCCAGCGTGCCCTGCCCCACTCTCTGTCCGTGGACCGTCCCTGGGCCCACCGCCCAACTCCCCTGGCCCAAACCCCACGCCCCTGTTCCTCTTCCCCACCCCGCACGCCTCCCTCCTCCCAGCGTGGCTCTCCTCATGCTGCCTCACCCCCGGCGCCACAGCCTCCCTTCTCCTCCTCGCCGGTACCCGCCCCAGCGACCGCCCGCCTCGCAGTGCGCCACCTACGCATCCACCGCCCACCCGCCTCCTCTGCCCCGCGTCCCGGCCCTCGCGCTCTCGCTCGCCGCTCGCCTCCCAGGCGCTCCTCCGTCGTCGAGCCTCCCCCGCACCCCTGTCGCCGCCTGCTTTGCCGCCCGCCTCCACCCAGCCGCCCGCCCGCCCACCACCCACCCCCGGCGCTGCCCGAGCCCGCCTCGCGCCTCACCAGACCCTTTGCCTCCGCCTCGCTCACGCGCGCCATCCCGCATCCTCCTCCTCCCACAGACTGCTCCCCTTGTAGCCCTGGACCCAGCTGACTCCGCCCAGCGTGCACCGCGAAACCCTCTCCGGCCAGCCGGAGGTCGCGCGTCCCAGCATCGACCCGCCATGAGCTCCGCCCGCCCAGGCGAGCTCGGCGGCGTCCGAGCACCTCGCCGTCGACCCTCGCGGGCGTCCTCCCAGCGCTCCTCCGACCCCGGCGCCGCGGCCTCGCCCGACCAGCGTCGATGAGCTCCGCCGTCCGTCCGCGCTCGCCAGGCGCCAACCCGCTGAACCACGGTGGCCCGGTCCAGCGGACTCGAGTACCCGACGCCGAGCACGAAGGACCCCACAAGACCATCGAGGCCGTCCCAATCCCGACATCGACAACCGTCATGAACATCTTCGACATGGGACGTCAAGGCCTCCGTTATGGAACTGACAAGATCAGCCACTCGGACCCGATGACCGCCAAGATCGCCACCTGTGTCACAAGTACCGCACCGCGGACGCCAAGTACTTCACCCCGAAGCCAAGACCGACTCGATGGCGCGGGCCCGAGAACCTCGCAGCGGCAAGACCGACCACGTGGGACCCGCAAGATGCATGCGACTAGAACGCCCGACCAGGTCGGACCCAATGCGCCCGGCGAACCAAGTACTCCGTGAACGCCAAGGACTACCTCTGATGTTCGAGAACGAGCCCGCCGAGAACGCTTCCGTCGAACCTCGTCGATCCCGTCAAACCCTGGACCCCGAGACCGACCCCGAACCCCGAACCCCCCGGAACCTCAAGTCCGTCGAGAACCCTAAATGTGTGACCCTTTTTCCTCGAACCCTATTTTATAACATGACAACTTGTTGCATTTTTAATTGTCATCTCGCATGCATTCATGTGGTTTGGGGGCCTTATGCCGATTCACCTAATAATTAAATATGGGGCCCATATGCGGGCAAATCTAGTCTCATATCGGCCTCATTTAAATTTGTGTAGCGAACCGGTATCCTATCTTGCCTTGTTATAACAACATTTAAATTGCGGGGTAGTCAAACAACTGGAACCATCTAATTAATTGTCGGGACCCCGGTTCCGCTTAATATGACCTAATTGCACCGCCTCTTTGCCATGCCATGCATCATACATGCATCATGCCCGATCTTTTGCCGTAGTATTAAATAGTACACCCGGTGTTTCTTCTAGTGTTTTGCTTCTTCGCGGATAAGGCCGTGGAGTTGATGTGAGCTTCGCCCCGATCTTCGGAAAAACCTTCGACAATGTTTTCAGGCGAGCATCTCCCCCTTTCTACCTATCTTACTTTTATAGTATTTACTTCCCTCCTGTTGATCTATTGCTATCTGTGTTGCGATGCTTTAGTTTCCGTACCCGTGATCTACCGTGCAGCCCTATATTGCCTTGGACACCTCCTATTACCTGTTGTCTGGTAGCTAGTTGGACTTGCGCGTCGTAGTCGCTTGCTCAAGTGCTGTTGCGTGTCGTCAAATGCCACTATTGTTGGAGCCTTGCCGCATGTTGTTGTTGGAGATGATCTTAGTTTTACTTATTGTTCACTTTAATTCCTGTTTAACAACTAAAATTGAAATAAGCAGAGGCATCGGTGGGTGAAAGAGAATATTTGGTTTCCGAACGCCCACTTGTGTCCCGTAGGACCCCGAGTACTTGATACCTGTTCCTTGATTTATCGCGCTATCCACATTCGGGGAGTATGGGATCCCCCTGAGCCAGAGCTTGATTCAGTCTTATTTCTTGGGGCCACAAACTAGTTTGAGGTTTTATTTACGATCCTGTACTTATGCCATGCTACTTTAGATTTAATTTGTGCGAGGCACAATGTACTGTTAGGATCGGGACACGATTCGCGGTGTCGACAAGCCCACACTTTGGGTTCCCTCGTTCCACGGCCGTATACCCAAACCTTGAGCCCGTCTGAGTCGGTGGCCGTTGCGGGATCTACTTAAGGTGGCCCCTGAAATATTCTGAATCCTGTGATTGTTCACGTGAAAGCCTCGTTGGGTTTTGATTTGGTTTTCGAGGTTGATCGGCGTGTGTTGCTATTGGTGCACCCGGGGTAAAACTTTCTAAAGCCGTGTCGCGGATATGGACGACTTGGAGCCTGATATCTCGATCATAGACAAGCATAACTAAAGTTCTTGCTATAAATTTGACTTAAAATGACTAGTAATCAGCTTCACTATAATGGAATGGCTAATTAATACTGCCCACAATTGCTTGTTTGGTTGTCGCTTGCGACAATTGTACTGACTAGTAAATCTTGCAACTTCTAGCGGAATGGCTGAATAAAAGTACCAACAAGCTACTGGGTTTTGGGTTATCTCATGATAAATGTCGACTAGTAAGTGTTGCCACTATCACGGAATGGTTAACTAAAAGTTCCCCGCCTTACGATATCGGGCGAATATCTAAACTGACTAGTAAAGTGCCGCCACTATAACGAATAAATAAAGCGCCAGCTGTGAGTTCCTCGGTTGACTTCCTCGGCGGTCTCGAGAAGCGCCAGATGGGTTTGTTTGATGATAGTATCAAGTTGGATCCGAATAGGTCATTCTCACCCCTCGATAACCGCCATTGCATCGAGTCTCTATAGGTTGTTTAGTGCATCTTTGCTGCCGCGATCCACCATACCTATGTAGGCGAGGACCGCCATTCTAGCCTCGCCGTGTCTTGGCCTCGATCTTGGCGCTCCTTCTTTTTCCTTTGCCCTTTGTCAAGCACCTTTTTGTTTCAAAGAGGTTTTGAGACCGCCGTTAGCGAGGTTACCCTTCCGCTTGGCACAGGCAGGGTTATGGACGCCATTGGTTATTCTTCAGGGCTCTTAGCCCCATTTGCATCTTGTCCGTAGTCGGACACTCCATCTTTTCAAGGTGATTTGGACCTTTGTACCGTATATCTGTATTCTTGACTCATTGAGTCACTGTTATATATATATATCTGTTCGGTGAGTCCCATCGAGGACTGTTGTGTAATGTTATTACTTTTTCCACCATACGAAAGTGCCTGGTGGGCACCTTTGAATCGTTTCTATGCGGGTTTTGGCGAATTTTGCTCAAACTTGCATAGGTCCGATTCTGAGGGTGTTACAGAGTGGTATCAGAGCTCAGCAGTTGCGATACCCCACAAGTCCAGCCTGTAGGATAACCTAGCTAACGGCCGAAGTAGAGTGTCAAAACTATTTTAAAATCGGTTGGATAGTTCTGATTAGGTCTGATTTTACTCCTTACCCCTCTGCTATTCTCCTCTTATCTCGACGTGTTTTGAATCTGCTCTCTTATCTTTTCTTCGAGTCCAGGAATTCTCGTGGTTGGGTTTCCGTCGTACCTTTAGGGTTTCCGCTTCCTCCTTTGGTAACGGTGTTCTACCATCCGGTGTTCAAGCTGCCTGATGAATCCGTCTACGGTGGTACCATTCGGTGTTCCTTGTTTGTGCCTTCCGGTGTTTCCGACACGACGGCATCATCTACGCCAGATCCGATGAAGAGTCTGCATCACTCCTTTGTTTCCGAACCTCGCTTGTCGAGATCTTCAGTCTGACTCCGAGAGTTGGTTGCATAATCTGTCTATTCGTGTGCAGAGTAATGGTTTGAGTGCGGGATGGAGTAGCTACCATACCACTACTCTTATCATTCGCTCTTGTACATCGAATCAGTGGATCCAGCAGTTTTACTCCGTCCACGGAAGTTAGGGGTGGCTTTATTTGTTGATACCTCTACCTTCGACCTGTTGTTCCCGGAGTGTTCTCCCGACGATCACGGACAACGACCTCTTGTTAGTGGTGTCGCGAGGATCTACACGAAGCGCGAAGGATTAGACGCCGACCCTCCTTCCGGTACCATGAGGCGGATCTCGAGGGCGAGATCCATTGTTAGTGGTGTCGAATTGTGGCATCCCGCAAAACCACTACTAGAAAATCGCGTTGAATTTGTGCATTGCATCGTCATCGTCATGTGTTGATTGCATAAAACTATTTTCGCAAGCCCGTTTTGTTTTCCAACGCCCCATCTTTATTCCAACGCCAAACCCTGGGGCTCCAGATTATTTTGTTTTGGCCGCTATCGGTTTGCATACGACCCGTTTAAAATAAATAAAAATTATAATTATTTTTAGCGGGGTAGTCGAACGGGCCGATCTAGCCCGAACGACCACCCCAGAAAAACCAATCGGTCCAACTCCTAAATCCTAAGACTACCCAGCTTCCTACCCACCTCAGCCTCCACATCACTCCTACCTATCACGCGCTGCCACCTCACCCCTCTCCCTTCCCCAACCACTCATAGTCGGCCACGTCACCCCTCACCCCTCCTCTCTCTCCTCTCACCCTCTCTCCTCACCACACACGCCAGCACACGCACAACACACGCACACACTCTCTCAACCGCTCCTGACCCACCAGCCCCCGCGTGCCCCTGCCCCCACTCTCCCTGTCCCGTGGACCCGTCCCCCGCCTGGGCCCACCGCCCAACTCCCCTGGCCCCAACCCCACGCCCCCTGTTCCTCTTCCCCACCAGACGCCTCCTCCTCCCAGCGTGGCTCTCTCCTCACCTGCCTCACCCCGGCCATGCGCCTCCTTCTCCTCCCTGCCGGTACCCGCCCCAGCGACCACCGCCTCCGTCAGTCGCCACCACCGCATCCACCGCCCACCCGCCTCCTCTCGCCGCGTCCCCGCCCCTCGCTCTCCGCTCGCCTCCGCCTCCCAGCGCTCCTCCGTCGCCGCGCCCCGCCTCTGTCGCCGCCGCGCGCCCTGCTCCACCGCGCCCGCCGCGCCAGAACCACCCACCTCGCCGGCGCTGCGAGCCCGCCTCGCGCCTCCGCCCTCCCTTTGCCTGCCTCGCTCACCGCGCCCGAGCCCGCCATCCCCGCATCCTCCTCCCTCCGCACCGCTCCCGCCCTTGTAGCCCAGCTGACCCCGAGCTCCGCCCGCGCATGGCACGCCACAGCCTCTCCGCCCAGCGGAGGTCGCCCGCGTCCCGCATCCGACCCTTCATGAGCTGCTCGCCCGCCCAGAGCAGCTCGCGGCGGCGTCCGAGCACCTCGCCGTCGACCCTCGGGCCCGTTCTCCCAGCGCTCCTCCGACCCGCGCCACGGCTGCCGCCGACCGCGTCCCGATGAGCTCCGCCGTCCGTCCCGCGCTCGCCACGGCGCCAACCCCGCTGAACCACCGGTGGCCCCGGTCCCGCGGACTCGAGTACCCCGACGCCGAGCACGAAGGACCCCACAAGACCATCGAGGCCGTCCCAATCCCGACATCGACAACCGTCGCGGAACATCTTCGACATGGGACGTCAAGGCCTCCGTTATGGAACTGACAAGATCAGCCACTCGGACCCGATGACCGCCAAGATCGCCACCTGTGTCACAAGTACCGCACCCCGGACGCCAAGTACTTCACCCCGAAGCCAAGACCGACTCGATGGCGCGGGCCCGACAAGACCCTCGCAACGGCAAGACCGACCCTGTGGGACCCGACAAGATCTGCATGCGACTAGAACGCCCCGACCAGGTCGGACCCAATGCGCCCCGACGCCGAACCAAGTACTCCTCGTGAACGCCAAGGACTACCTCTGATGTTCGAGAACGAGCCCGCCGAGAACGCTTCCGTCGAACCTCGTCGATCCCGTCGAACCCTGGACCCCGAGACCGACCCCGAACCCCGAACCCCCCGGAACCTCAAGTCCGTCGAGAACCCTAAATGTGTGACCCTTTTTCCTCGAACCCTATTTTATAACATGACAACTTGTTGCATTTTTAATTGTCATCTCGCATGCATTCATGTGGTTTGGGGGCCTTATGCCGATTCACCTAATAATTAAATATGGGGCCCATATGCGGGCAAATCTAGTCTCATATCGGCCTCATTTAAATTTGTGTAGCGAACCGGTATCCTATCTTGCCTTGTTATAACAACATTTAAATTGCGGGGTAGTCAAACAACTGGAACCATCTAATTAATTGTCGGGACCCCGGTTCCGCTTAATATGACCTAATTGCACCGCCTCTTTGCCATGCCATGCATCATACATGCATCATGCCCGATCTTTTGCCGTAGTATTAAATAGTACACCCGGTGTTTCTTCTAGTGTTTTGCTTCTTCGCGGATAAGGCCGTGGAGTTGATGTGAGCTTCGTCCCGATCTTCGGAAAAACCTTCGACAATGTTTTCAAAGTAGCATCTCCCCCTTTCTACCTATCTTACTTTTATAGTATTTACTTCCCTCCTGTTGATCTATTGCTATCTGTGTTGCGATGCTTTAGTTTCCGTACCCGTGATCTACCGTGCAGCCCTATATTGCCTTGGACACCTCCTATTACCTGTTGTCTGGTAGCTAGTTGGACTTGCGCGTCGTAGTCGCTTGCTCAAGTGCTGTTGCGTGTCGTCAAATGCCACTATTGTTGGAGCCTTGCCGCATGTTGTTGTTGGAGATGATCTTAGTTTTACTTATTGTTCACTTTAATTCCTGTTTAACAACTAAAATTGAAATAAGCAGAGGCATCGGTGGGTGATAGAGAATATTTGGTTTCCGAATGCCCACTTGTGTCCCGTAGGACCCCGAGTACTTGATACCTGTTCCTTGATTTATCGCGCTATCCACATTCGGGGAGTATGGGATCCCCCAGGAGCTTGATTCGATCTTATTTCTTGGGGCCACAAACTAGTTTGAGGTTTTATTTACGATCTGTACTTATGCCATGCTACTTTACGTATTTAATTTGTGAGGAGCACAGCTGCTGTTAGGATCGGGACACGATTCCGCGGTGTCGACAAGCCCAGCCACACTTTGGTTCCCGATCGTTCACGGCCAGATACCCAAACCTTGAGCCCGTCTCGAGTCGGTGGCTTCGTTGCGGGATCTACTTAAGGTGGCCCCTGAAATATTTCTGAATCTGTGATTGTTCGATCGTGAAAGCCTCGTTGGGTTTTGATTTGGTTTTCGAGGTTGATCGGCGTGTGTTGCTATTGGTGCACCCGGCGGTAAAACTTTCAAAGCCGTGTCGCGGATATGGACGACTTGGAGCATGATATCTCGATCATAGACAAGCATAACTAAAGTTCTGCTATAAATTTGACTTAAAATGACTAGTAATCAGCTTCACTATAATGGAATGGCTAATTAATACCACAATTGCTTGTTTGGTTGTAAACTTGCGACAATTGTACCTGACTAGTAAATCTTGCAACTACAACGGAATGGCTGAATAAAAGTACCAACAACTGCTGGGTTTTGGGTTATCTCATGATAAATGTATCTGACTAGTAAGTGTTGCCACTATCACGGAATGGTTAACTAAAAGTGCCCACTGCTTACGATATCAGGACGAATATCTAAACCTGACTAGTAAAGTGCCGCCACTATAACTGAATAAATAAAACTGCCAACTGTGTGAGTTCCTCGGTTGACTTCCTCGACGGTCTCGAGGGGGAAACGCCAGGATGGGTTTGTTTGATGATAGTATCAAGTTGGATCCGAATAGGTCATTCTCACCCCCCTCTGATAACCGCCAGTTGCATCGAGTCTCTATAGGTTGTTTAGTGCATGCTGCCGCTGCCGCTCAGTCCACCATACCTATGTAGGCGAGGACCGCCGAATTCTAGCCTCGCCGTGTCTTGGCCTCAAGATCTTGACGCTCCTTCTTTTTCCTTTGCCCTTTGTCGGCACCTTTTTGTTTCAGGTTTTGAGACCGGCGCGTTAGCAGGGTTACCCTTCCGGCTTGGCACAGGCGGTTATGGACGCCATTGGTTATTCTTCAGGGCTCTTAGCCCCATTTGCATCTTGTCCGTAGTCGGACGCTCCGTCTTTTCAAGGTGATTTGGATCTTTGTACCGTATATCTGTGTTCTTGACTCTTTGAGTCGCTGTTATATATATATCGTTACGTGGGTCCCATCGAGGGTGTTGTGTAATGTTATTACTTTTCCACCATGCGAAAGTGCCTGGTGGGCACCTTTGAATCGTTTCTATGCGGGTTTTGGCGAATTTTGCTCAAACTTGCATAGGTCCGATTCTGAGGGTGTTACACCTGCTAACGACGTCGATCTCAAAACCTGCTTAAACAAAAGGGGTGCCGACAAAGGGCCAAGGAAAAAGAGGCGTCGATCGAGGCGATTGCGGCGAGACTAGAATTCGGCGGTCCTCGCCTACAAAGGTATGGTGGACTGAAGCGGCAGCGACAACACACACTAAACAACCTATAGAGACTCGATACAACTGGCGGTTATTAGAGAGGGATAAGAAGGACCTAATCGGAACCAACCTGATGAGACCACCAAACAAACCCATCCTGGTGTTTCCCCCTCGAGACCAAACGAGGAAGTCAACCGAGGAACTCACACAGTTGGCAGTTTTATTTATTCAGTTATCGTTGCAGCAATTACTAGTCAGGTTTAGATAGTCATCCTGATAAAATAAGAAGTGGGCACTTTTAGTTAACCATTCCGTTATAGTTACAACACTTACTAGTCAGATACAGATAGCATGAGATAACCCCAAAAACCCAGCAGTGGTTGGTACTTTTATTCAGCCATTCCGTTGTAGTTGCAATACTTACTAGTCAGATACAATGGTCGCAAGCGACACTCCAAACAAGCAATTGTGGGCAGTATTATTAGCCATTCCATTATAGTGAAGCTGATTACTAGTCATTATAAAGTCGAATTTATAGCAATAAACTTTAGTTATGATTGTCTATGGTCGAGATACTGTGCTCCAAGTCGTCCATATCCGCGGACACGGCTTTCAGAAAGTTTTACCCGGCCGGGGTGCACCAATAGCAACACGCCGATCAACCTCGGAAAAACCAAATCAAAACCCAACGAGGCCTTCACAACAAAGCAATCACGGATTCAGAATTATTTCAGGGCCACCCATTGAGTAGACCATAGCAGTAAGCAAGCTCGAGACGGACTCAAGGTTTGGGTAGACGGTGAGCGAACGGGAACCCAAACGGGCTTGTCGACACCGCGAATCGTGTCCCGATCCTAACAGTACAGGTGCTACAGTCGCACAATTTAAATAAAGCGATAAAGCATGGCATAAGTACAGATCGTAAATAAAACCTCAAACTAGTTTGTGGCCCAAGAAATAAGACTGAATCAAGCTCGCCTGTGGTCCCATATACCTCCGGATGTGGATAACGCGATAAATCAAGGGTGTATCAGTATCATGGGTCCTACGGGACACAAGGGCGTTCGAAACCAAATATTATCTATCACCCACGATGCCTCTGCTTACTTCAATTTTAGTTGTTAAACAGAATTGAAGTGAACGATAAGTAAAACTATGATCATCTCCAACATCAACATGCGGCAAAGCACAGCAATCGTGGCACTTTACAACACGCGGCACTGAAAGCAAGCGACTACGACGCGCATAAACTATCTATCTACCAAACAACAGGTAATGGGATGTGTCCAAGGCAATAAAAGGGTGCAGGGGAAAAACACGGGTGCGAAAACTAGAGCATCGCAACACAGATAGCAATAGATCAACATGAGGGAGTAAATACTATAAAAGTAAGATAGGTAGAAAGGGGGAGATGCTCGCCTGAAAACATTGTCGAAGGTTCAACCGAAGATCGGGGCGAAGCTCACATCAACTCAACGGCCTTATCCGCGAAGAAGCAAAACACTAGAAGGAACACCGGATGCAATATTTAAGATCGGCAGAAGATCGGGCATGATGCATGTATGATGTATGACATGGCAAGGTGCGATGCAATTGGGTCAATATTAAGTGGAACCGGGGTCCCGACAATTAGTTAAACGGTTCAAGTTATTTACCTACCCCGCAAATTAAACGTTGATTAACATGGCAGGAGATAGCACCGGGTTCGCTACTCAAATTTAAATGAGGCCAATATGAGACTAGATTTGCCCGCATATGGGCCCCATATTCAATTAGAGGTGAATCGGCATAAGGTCCCCAAACCACATGGCAAGTATGCATGCGAGTATGACAATTAAATATGCAACAAGTTGTTATTATATTATAAAATAGGGTTTCGGGAAGGAGTTCACACATTAGGGTTCGACGATCTTGGTTCCGGGGTTCGGGGTCGGTCTCAGGGTTCAGGGTTCGACGGAAGTCGGCGGGAGCGGATACAAGACGGAGAACTTGTCTTCCAGGGTTTCGGTGTCCGGGGTGAAGCACTTGTCGTTCCATGGCGATCTTGGCGGCTCGGTGGGTATCCGAGGAATCGGAACGGTCTTCAATTTCCGTGAGGGAGATCATGGCGTCGGTGTGGTCGATCCTGTCGGTTCCACGGTTTCGGTCTTCGGGATCCAGGAAGGAGGCCTTCGGATCCTCGGGTCCGTGTCGGAGTACTTGGCGTCCGTGCAGAGTTCCTTCGGTCATCGAGCCCTTGTAGGCGTACCCCGGTCTCGACGTCTAGGTTCCGTGAAGATCTTGGCTAATCCGGTCATCGGTCCTGCTTGTGCTTCCCGTTGTCGATCTTGTCGCATGGTCCCTGTACATCTCCGAATCATGCACTCCTCGGCAGAGGGCCAAACTACGCATCCTTGTCTTCGGGAGATCTTGTCGAGCCTTGTCGCATGCGAGCACACAGGTACTAGGCAGATCGTCTAGCAGGAGCACAGCAGCCTCAACCAAGCGCCAGGGGGCCTGGGGCGATCTTGGCGGAGGTCGACGTGGAGGCCGCTGGTGGCGCCGGAGGGAGGATTCGGGGGAGGCGGCACACGCGGAGGTGGAGCTCGGAAGCGAATGAGGACGGCGCCGGGAGGAGGGCGAGCGATGGCGGCCCAGCGGCGCGGGCAGCATGATCGCTGGCGGGACGAGCAGTTGGGAGGAGGCGAGCTCGGCGCGGCGGGCTCGGGCGGGCTCGCGTCTTTGGAGGGGCATGGCTCGGAGCCGAAGCACGGGCCTTGGTGTCCTTGGCGGTGGGCGCAAAGGCGGGAGAGTTCGGGCAGGCGACGAGGGCGAGGCGCCAGGCGGGACCGCGGCTAGCGAGGGACGCGCAGCAGCGAGCGGCGGGCGAGCGAGGCGCGGCTCCGGCGAGGCAGGTCGCGAGTGGCGCGCGTCTCGCAGGCAGCGGCAGGCGGGGCAGACAGAGGTTGGCAGCGGCGAGGCAGGCGGGCTGGCGGCGGTGGCGGAGGCGGCAGCGCGTGGGCGGCGGAGCGGGTCAGCGGCGGCGGAGGTAAGTGGTTGCTTGCGAGGCGGCGGGGCAGCCTTGATAGCCAGCGCCAGGCGGCAGCCAGTGAGCGGAGGAGGCCTTGTGTCATGGTGGGAAAACCCCAGCGAGGCAAGCGGCGGAGGGGCTAGGCGGGGCTAGCAGAGAGGGCGAGCGGGAGGTAGCGGACGGGGGGAGGCGTGGGGGACGGCAGAGTGGGGCCACCTTGAGGGCTGCACGTCGGTGTGTGGCCAGGGATTCTTTGTGTCTTTGTCTTGTTGCGTGTGTTGTGTGCGGGTGTGGAGGGAAAGTGGGGGCAGGGGTGTGTGTGGTTGTTGGAGGGAGAGAGAGATGGGGTGAGGTGGCAGCACATGGTTGGCTGGGGGAAGGGAAAAGGGGAGGTGGCAAGTTGCTATAGGGTGGGGTGATGTGGAGAGGGGTGAGGGTAGATAGGTTGGTAGCTTTAGGATTTAGGTTGGACCGATTATAATTCCTGGGGGTGGTCGTTCGGGTCAGGTCGGCCCGTTCGACTGCCCCCACTAAAATAATATAATTAACTTATTTATTTCAACCAGCGCTTTTGCAATCCGACAGAGGACAAAACAAAATAATCCGGGGACCCGGTTTTGATGTTTGAATAAAGATGGGGCGTTTTAGAAAACAAAACGGGCTTTGCGAAAATAGTTTTATGCAAACAATGCATGATGATGACGATGCAATGCACAAATTCAACGCGATTTTCTAGTAGTGGTTTTGCGGGATGCCACAATTCGACACCACTAACAAGGGATCTCGCCCTCGAGATCCGCCTCATGGTTCCGGAAGGAAGGTCGGCGATCTGAATCTTCTCACTTCATGTAGATCCTCGCGACACCACTAACAAGAGGTCGTTGTCCGTGATCGTCGGGAGAACACTCCGGAAACAAAAGGGCGAAGGTAGAGGTATCAACAACTAAAGCCACCTCTAGCTCCGATAGAAAGAGAGAACCGATGCATTCCCATCCACTTCAATGTACACAAGCGAATAGAGTGAGTAGTCGGCATGGGGGCCAGTCCATCACGCACCCAAACTATTACTCCGCACAATCAGTGGAAAAGCGTGCAGCCATTCTCGGAATCAGACTGAAGATCTCGACAAACGAGGTTCGGAAACAAAGGAGTGATGCAGACTCTGCATCGGATCTGGCGTAGAGGATGTCGTCGCGTCGGAAACACCGGAAGACACGAGAAGGAACAAAGAGAAATCCGCCAAACGTAGGATTCCTCGGATAGCATGAAGACCGGATGTAACAACACCGTTATCAGAGGAGGAAGCGAAACCCCGAAGGTACGACGGAAACCCAACCACGAGAATTCCTGGACTCGAAGAAAGAGAAGAGAGCGGATTCAAAACACGCAGAGGTGAGAGGAGAATAGCATAGGGGTAAGGAGTAAAATCAGACCTAATCAGAACTATCCAACCGATTTTGCAAAAATAGTTTTGACACTCTACTTCGGCCGTTAGCTAGGTTATCCTCTGACTGGACTTGTGGGTATCGTAACTGCGAGCTCTGATACCACTCTGTAACACCCTCAGAATCGGCCCTATGCAAGTTTTAGCAAAACCCGACAAACCAGCATAGAAACGATTCACAGGTGCACACCAGCAATTTTAGTGCGGGGGGCAAATGAAGTAATAACATTACACAACAGTCCTCGATGGGACCCACAGAACAGATATATATACAACACGACTCCATGAGTCAAGAATACAGATATACAGAACAAAGATCCAAATCACCTTGAAAACGATACAGCGTCCAGTTACGGACAAGATGCAAATGGGGCTAAGAGCCCTGAAGAATAACCAATGGCGTCCATAACCCTGCCCAGGCCAAGCCGGAAGGGTAACCCTGCTAACGACGTCGATCTCAAAACCTGCTTAAACAAAAGGGGTGCCGACAAAGGGCCAAGGAAAAAGAGGAGCGTCAGTACTGAGGCCAGTACACGGCGAGACTAGAATTCGGCGGTCCTCGCCTACAAAGGTATGGTGGACTGAAGCGGCAGCGGCAGCACACACTAAACAACCTATAGAGACTCGATACAACTGGCGGTTATCAGAGAGGGATAAGAAGGACCTAATCGGAACCAACCTGATGAGACCACCAAACAAACCCATCCTGGTGTTTCCCCCTCGAGACCAAACGAGGAAGTCAACCGAGGAACTCACACAGTTGGCAGTTTTATTTATTCAGTTATCGTTGCAGCAATTACTAGTCAGGTTTAGATAGTCATCCTGATAAAATAAGAAGTGGGCACTTTTAGTTAACCATTCCGTTATAGTTACAACACTTACTAGTCAGATACAGATAGCATGAGATAACCCCAAAAACCCAGCAGTGGTTGGTACTTTTATTCAGCCATTCCGTTGTAGTTGCAATACTTACTAGTCAGATACAATGGTCGCAAGCGACACTCCAAACAAGCAATTGTGGGCAGTATTATTAGCCATTCCATTATAGTGAAGCTGATTACTAGTCATTATAAAGTCGAATTTATAGCAATAAACTTTAGTTATGATTGTCTATGGTCGAGATACTGTGCTCCAAGTCGTCCATATCCGCGGACACGGCTTTCAGAAAGTTTTACCCGGCCGGGGTGCACCAATAGCAACACACGCTCGATCAACCTCGGAAAAACCAAATCAAAACCCAACGAGGCCTTCACAACAAAGCAATCACAGGATTCAGAATTATTTCAGGGGGCCACCCCATTGAGTAGACCCGCAACGAAGTAAGCAAGCTCCGAGACGGACTCAAGGTTTGGGTAGACGACTGTGAACGACTGGGAACCCAAAACTGGGCTTGTCGACACCATGAATCGTGTCCCGATCCTAAACATAAAGCTATCTGTCGCACAATTTAAATAAAGCAGAAGCATGGCATAAGTACAGATCGTAAATAAAACCTCAAACTAGTTTGTGGCCCCAAGAAATAAGACCGAATCAAGCTCGCTCGGGGGTCCCATATACCTCCCGGATGTGGATAGCGCGATAAATCAAGGAACAGTATCAAGTACTTTCGGGTCCTACGGGACACAAGTGGGCGTTCGGAAACCAAATATTATCTATCACCCACCGATGCCTCTGCTTACTTCAATTTTAGTTGTTAAACAAGAATTGAAGTGAACGATAAGTAAAACTATGATCATCTCCAACATCAACATGCGGCAAAGCACCAGCAACTGTGGCACTTTACAACACGCAACAGCACCTGAGCAAGCGACTACGACGCGCAAGTCCAACTATCTACCAAACAACAGGTAATGGGATGTGTCCAAGGCAATAAAAGGGTGCAGGGGAAAAACACGGGTGCGAAAACTAGAGCATCGCAACACAGATAGCAATAGATCAACATGGGGGAGTAAATACTATAAAAGTAAGATAGGTAGAAAGGGGGAGATGCTCGCCTGAAAACATTGTCGAAGGTTCAACCGAAGATCGGGGCGAAGCTCACATCAACTCAACGGCCTTATCCGCGAAGAAGCAAAACACTAGAAGGAACACCGGATGCAATATTTAAGATCGGCAGAAGATCGGGCATGATGCATGTATGATGTATGACATGGCAAGGTGCGATGCAATTGGGTCAATATTAAGTGGAACCGGGGTCCCGACAATTAGTTAAACGGTTCAAGTTATTTACCTACCCCGCAAATTAAACGTTGATTAACATGGCAGGAGATAGCACCGGGTTCGCTACTCAAATTTAAATGAGGCCAATATGAGACTAGATTTGCCCGCATATGGGCCCCATATTCAATTAGAGGTGAATCGGCATAAGGTCCCCAAACCACATGGCAAGTATGCATGCGAGTATGACAATTAAATATGCAACAAGTTGTTATTATATTATAAAATAGGGTTTCGGGAAGGGGTTCACACATTAGGGTTCGACGATCTTGGTTCCGGGGTTCGGGGTCGGTCTCAGGGTTCAGGGTTCGACGGAAGTCGGCGGGAGCGGATACAAGACGGAGAACTTGTCGTCCAGGGTTTCGGTGTCCGGGGTGAAGCACTTGTCGTTCCATGGCGATCTTGGCGGCTCGGAGGGTATCCGAGGAATCGGAACGGTCTTCAATTTCCGTGAGGGATATCATGGCGTCGGTGTGGTCGATCCTGTCGGTTCCACGGTTTCGGTCTTCGGGATCCAGGAAGGAGGCCTTCGGATCCTCGGGTCCGTGTCGGAGTACTTGGCGTCCGTGCAGAGTTCCTTCGGTCATCGAGCCCTTGTAGGCGCATTCGGTCTCGGCGTCTAGGTTCCGTGAAGATCTTGGCTAATCCGGTCATCGGTCCTTGCTTGCTTCCGTTGTCGATCTTGTCGCATGGTCCTGTACATCTCGAATCATGCACTCCTCGCAGAGGCCAAACTACATCCTTGTCTTCGGAGATCTTGTCGACCCTTGTCGCATGCACAGCACAGTACTAGGCGATCGTCTAGCAGGAGCACAGCAGCCTCAACCAAGCGCCAGGGGGCCTGGGGCGATCTTGGCGGAGGTCGACGTGGAGGCCGCTGGTGGCGCCGGAGGGAGGATTCGGGGGAGGCGGCACACGCGGAGGTGGAGCTCGGCGGGGCGAGGGAGGGCGCCGGGAGGAGGGCAGGCGATGGCGGGGCAGCGGGGACGCGGCCGCTGGCGGGACGAGCCGGTTGGAGGAGGAGGCGGAGCTCAGGGCACGGCTGGCTCGAGGCGGGCTCGCGTCTTTGGAGGGCCTGGGCGGCTGAGCCGAAGCACGCGCCGGGCGAGGTGTCCTGGCGGCGGGCGCAGCGAGGGGAGAGCTCGGGACGGGCGACGAGGAGGACGCCGGGCGAGGCGGACTGCTACAAGAAGGGGAAGCCCGGACGCGAGCGAGGCAGAGGCGATCGAGCGGGCGAGAGGCGCGCTCAGCGAGGCAGGTCGCGGGTGGCGCGGCGTCTCGCAGGGCGGCGGCTCGGAGCGACGACGGAGGTTGGCGGCGGGACGGCCGGAGACGGGCCTGGCGGCCGGTGGCGGAGGGGCGACGCGGCAGGGAGGCGGGGCGGCGGGTCAGGGCGGCGGAGGCGGCGGGCTCGGCGGAGGGGCGAACACAGTGGAGGCGGGAGCGGGTCCGGGCGGCGGTGGGGGTGGTTGCTTGCCGGAGCGAGGACGAGCCAAGTAGGCGGCGGTGAGCGAGCCGGGCGCGGCGGTGAGGTCGAGAGGACGCTGTGGCGGCGGGAAGGCATGAGGAGGGGGCGAGAGGCTAGGCGGGGCTAGCAGAGAGGGCGAGCGGGAGGTAGCGGACGGGGGAGGACGCGTGGGGACGGCCAGTGGGGTGGGCTGCTGGCAGGTGCTTTGTGTCTTTGTCAGGCTGCAGTGTTGTGTCTTGGTGTGGAGGGAAGGGGGGGGCAGGGGTGTGTGTGGTTGTTGGAGGGAGAGAGAGATGGGGTGAGGTGGCAGCACATGGTTGGCTGGGGGAAGGGAAAAGGGGAGGTGGCAAGTTGCTATAGGGTGGGGTGATGTGGAGAGGGGTGAGGGTAGATAGGTTGGTAGCTTTAGGATTTAGGTTGGACCGATTATAATTCCTGGGGGTGGTCGTTCGGCCTGGTCGACCGCCTCACTAAAATAATATAATTAACTTATTTATTTCAACCAGCGCTTTTGCAATCCGACAGCGGACAAAACAAAATAATCCGGGGACCCGGTTTTGATGTTTGAATAAATATGGGGCGTTTTAGAAAACAAAACGGGCTTTGCGAAAATAGTTTTATGCAAACAATGCATGATGATGACGATGCAATGCACAAATTCAACGCGATTTTCTAGTAGTGGTTTTGCGAGATGCCACAGGTTTGGATTAGGAAGCCATAGAATTATTAAAGCTTATATTAACTCTGTCTTCCATCTTATGCCTTTCACTCTCGTAAATTCTTACCATATGCTATTCTCACACTTTCCTCTTTTAATTGATAGATGGGAGAAGTCAGGACTGAGTATGCAACCATGGAGTCACCAAGGCCCTTTGCAAGACAGTTAGCACAGCTCTCGCAGTCATTGGGATTGCCACTGCCCATGTTCAAGGGAAGAAGGCTATACACCTATGGATATGGCGAGGATGCATGGGAGATCACCACCTTCATATTCAGAGATGCCGCCTTGCCAAACCCTGTGCATCTGATCTACACCAAGACATACTGCAACTAGGGGCTTGGAATTAACTTGGCCATGCATGAAGCCCTGTCTCGCCAGTGCCATCTTGTCCGACACCTACTACGAGCAGATTCACCCTACCGTGACTATGGGAGGCGTGATGAAGATGGTAACATTGTGGTTACCCCGGGCGACAGGAACAACATGCCGCCCCGTCGGAGGCACATAGAGGACATGGAAAGGGAGAATGGAGCTCTAGCTGAGAAAGTGATGATGGTAAAGGAGATTGCAGATTTTGCCAGCAATGGTATGGTGG
This sequence comes from Avena longiglumis, assembly GCA_030063025.1. Lineage (NCBI taxonomy): Eukaryota > Viridiplantae > Streptophyta > Magnoliopsida > Poales > Poaceae > Avena > Avena longiglumis. The sequence goes on along the minus strand of CP125977.1, from coordinate 69,972,279 downwards.
TCCAAGGACAGGAGATTGACACCTTGCATGAAGCTGTGGGAGTTCTGGAAAATGCCCTGATAGGCAGGGATGCAACCATAGCTCATCTTAATGGGACTGTGCAGGATAACACCCAGACCATACAACAGTTGCAAGGGACCGTCCAGGAAAGGGATCAAACTATTGAAGTTATGGCAGCAGTTGCGCACTCCAAGCACAGCTGAATCCACCCTCTGATGATGACAATGGAGATGGTGGCAACAATGATGATGATGATGACAGTGGGAACGATGATGATGATGAGGACGAGGATGATGATGATGGAGACGATGATGGTGGATGAGATGAAGTTGTTGCTATTGCAGCAGAGAGTGAAGAAGAAGAGGAGGATCCAGAAGAGGTGGAGTTTGAGATTTCAAGTGATGACTCAGCAGAGGTGTACACTCCGCCGCCATGGTTGAACCGTGGACAGAAGCGCCAAGGCGTGAGTGCAAGGACCTACCGCAACCTCTTCAAGAAGTAGATAGAAGTCCACCAAATAGTCCTCGTTAGGAAAAATCGTTAGGATTAGTCTCGATCGATGTAAAACTTAATTACTGTTAGTTTAAGAGTGTTTAGTTGCTTATTTGTGTACTCCAATATCCTAGGATTATTTTTGCGAATTTTATGAAAGAGTTATGGCAAGTTTGGTTAATATCTGTGTTATTCCTGCTGCAGTTTTATCTTTACTGAGTATCAGTATGATTTTTCATATTTTACTGGTATCTGGAAAATCTGAAAAAATAGGGCTAGTGCAAAACTCTACATCTTGTATGCAAAAAATCAGCAAAATTCTGACGAGTTTAAGTCGTATAAAATTCGTGAACACCTTTGGACTGCTCGCAGATTGTTTTGATGCTTTGTTGATCAACTGTTTAGATAACCATTGCCAACTCTTCTAAAACTATTTCAGTAGATATATACTGCTAGGATAACCCCTGGGATGTTGCTGGATCACTTGTTTGTTGATGTGTTGCTTGCTTGAGATTGTCTGCTATTGTTTTGTTATTGTTTGATCATAATGCATGGGTAGAATCCTGTTTTCGTAGTTGATTCTTTCTAAGCTTACCTGTGCTGAACCGCAGATGCCTCCCCGCCGTCAACCCACTGAGTTGGAGCAGCTCATGGCAGCTCAGGCACAACTGACCCAAGTTATGACCCAGTTCATGGAAGCTCAGAACAACAACAACAATGGGAACAACCAGCCTCAGGAGGATGCTCTCACTAGGTTTCTGAGGCTGAGGCCAACTAAGTTCTCTACTGCAATGGAACCAATGGTTTCTCTCGACTGGTTGCATTCAGTCAACAAGGATCTGGTAACTGTTGGATGCAAGGATGCTGAGAAGGTGAGGTTTGCCGCTCACCTACTAGAGGGACCAACCGCTTCTTGGTGGGACACTTTTCAGATCACCCACCCGCTGGACACTGTGACTTGGGCAATGTTTGAGGAAGGTTTCAAGACCAACCACGTGTCTTCAGGAGTTCTGAGCCTAAAGAGGAAGGAGTTTCGCAACTTGCGCCAAACCAACCGCACCGTGGCTGAGTACATTGAGGAGTTCAACAACCTGTCCCGTTATGCACCTGAGGATGTTGACACTGATGCAAAAAGGAGGGAGAGATTCCTGGATGGCCTCAGTGATGAGCTTTCAGTGTAGATACTGGTGGTTTATTGCCCCACTTTCCAGGAGCTTATGTACAAGGCCAGGATCTTGGAAGGGAAGCACAAGCAGGTGGAAAACCGCAAGAGAAAGAGCAACAATCAACACTCTGGTTCTCACCACAAGTCCCGCACTTCTTATGATGGATACTCCAAGCATGGAGGGAGTGACCATGGGCACCATGGGAGCCATGACCGCCACCACCATGGAGGCGATGGACATCTCCATGATAACCACAAGAGCAACCACCACAACCACAAGAGAGGACACTCTCACCATTCTGGAGGACACAGTGGACATGACCGCAACTGTGATCACAGCTTTGTGAAGAAGGATCTGAGTGAGGTGACATGCTTCAAGTGTGGCCAAAAGGGACATTATGCAGACAACTGTCCGGAGAAGAAGGTGCTGAAGCCAACCAACAACCAGAAGGCCACAGTGAACCACATGAATGTGGAGGAGATCCCAGATGAGTCTGACCTTGTGATTGGTAAGTTCCCAATCAACACTCACCCTGCACTTATACTTTTCGATACTGGTGCATCACATTCATTCATATCAAGGGCATTTGTGGATAAGTATAAGTTACCTACGGAGTCTATGAAAGAGTCTATTAGAGTGAGTTCACCTGGAGGGGATATGATAGCTAGCGCGGGATGCCGCTACTTAACTGTGAGGATTGGAGCACACAATTTCATTGCACATCTGGTAGTGTTGGAATCACAAGGGTTAGATGTTATTCTGGGTATGGATTGGATGTCTATGCATGGGGGACACATAGATTGTGCACAGCGAGCTGTGTCACTCAAAACCCCGGGTGGTAAGAGAATTAGGTTCAAATCGGCTGTGCGACCGGGAAGGTGTAAGCTGAATTCTCTTAAGGGGGTTAGCATGGATACTGTGCCTGTGATTAAGGATTACCCCGATGTGTTCCCGGAAGAGCTGCCAGGGATGCCACCTGACAGGGAAGTGGAGTTTATCATCGATCTGATGCCGGGAACAGGACCCATAGCAAAGAGACCATATAAGATGGATGTGGATGAGCTGAAGGAATTGAAGAAGCAGCTGAAAGAGCATTTGGACAAGGGATTCATTCAGCCTAGTTTGTCGTCGTGGGGTGCACCTGTTCTGTTTGTGGAAAAGAAAGACAACAGCAAGAGATTAGTGGTGTACTATCGCTTGCTGAATGAAGTAACCATCAAGAACAAATACCCCCTGCCGAACATAAATGATTTGTTTGATCAACTAGAAGGAGCAAAGGTGTTTAGCAAGATTGATCTGCGATCGGGCTACTTCCAATTGAAGATCCGGGAGGAGGACATACCAAAAACCGCTTTCACTACTAGGTATGGTTTATATGAGTATACAGTTATGTCTTTTGGACTAACGAATGCCCCGGCATATTTCATGACCATGATGAACAAGGTATTCATGGAGTACTTGGACAAGTTCATGGCGGTGTTTATTGATGACATACTGATCTATTCCAAGGATGATGCTGAGCATGAGAAACATCTGCGACTGATTATGGAGAAGCTGAGGGAACACAAGCTGTATGCCAAATTCAGCAAGTGTGAATTCTGGCTTAACACTGTTGGATTTCTTGGACACGTGGTGTCAGGAGAAGGGGTCGCTGTTGATCCAAGCAAGGTGACTGCAGTGACTGAATGGGAAGCACCCAAGAATGCGGGAGAAATTCGAAGCTTTTTGGGACTTGCTGGGTATTACAGGAGGTTCATTGAAAACTTCTCCAAGATTGCTAAGCCGATGACAGAACTTCTGAAGAAGGAGAGGAAGTTTGAATGGACGGTTGCATGTGAAGCCAGCTTTCAGAAATTGAAGCGTCGACTAGTGACTGCACCTGTTCTGTGTTTACCAGATCTTCAGAAGGATTTCCAAGTATACTGTGATGCTTCTCGACAGGGACTTGGGAGTGTGTTGATGCATGATGGGAGAGTGGTGTCATATGCCTCGTGGCAACTTAAACACCATGAGAGGAATTATCCCACACACGACTTGGAGTTAGCATTAGTGGTTCATGCGCTCAAGGTATGGAGGCACTACTTGGTGGGAAAACACTGTGATGTGTACACCGACTACAAGAGCCTGAAGTACATATTTACACAGAAGGAACTGAATATGAGACAAAGGAGATGGTTGGAACTTATCAAGGATTATGATATGAATCTGCAGTACCACCCAGGAAAGGCAAATGTAGTAGCAGATGCTCTGAGCCGGAAGGTTTATGCCAATGGATTGACAATTGGGAAATTGCCCGAGGACTTGTGCAGGCAGTTCAAGGACCTTAGACTAGAGGTAGTGTCTGAAGGATATTTGGCAGCAATGGAAGTCCAACCAACGCTACAGGACAGAATCAGGAAGGCTCAAGTGGGAGACAAAGAGATTGATGAAGTAAAGGAAAAGATGAAGGAGGATCGAGCAAAGGAATTCCGCGAGGATGAGCAAGGAACCTTGTGGTATGGAGATCGATTGTGCGTCCCCAACGATCCGGAGATAAGGAAGTTGATTCTGCAGGAAGCCCATGACTCGCCGTATTCCATACATCCGGGCAATACGAAGATGTATATGGACCTAAAGGACAGATTCTGGTGGAACAACATGAAAGGAGACATCACTGAGCATATTGCCCTATGTGATGTATGTAGCCGAGTGAAGGCGGAACACCAGAAGCCAGCAGGGCTGCTACAGCCATTGCCTGTGCCGGATTGGAAGTGGGATAGAGTAGGAATGGATTTTATCACGGGATTGCCCAGGACCAGGTCAGGTTATGACTCCATTTGGGTAGTGGTCGACCATTTGACCAAGGTAGACCACTTTATACCGGTAAAGACGACTCATACAAGTGCAAAGTTGGCCAAGATCTACATGGACAAAATTGTGTGCCTACATGGAGTTCACAAGAGCATTGTATCAGATAGGGGCACCCAATTTACCTCACACTTCTGGCGCCAGCTGCACGAGTCACTTGGGACTAGGTTGGAGTTTAGCACATCGTTCCACCCCCAGACTGATGGACAAACCTAGAGGGTGAATCAGATTTTGGAAGATATGCCGAGAGCTTGCGCTTTGGCTCATGGTTCTAGTTGGGATGAGAGCGCTTTGGCTCATGGTTCTAGTTGGGATGAGAATTTGCCATATGCTGAGTTTTCCTACAACAACAGTTATCAAACCAGCATCAAGACGTCACCGTTCGATGTGCTATATGAGAAACGGTGCCGGACGCCATTGCTATGGTATGGAGTAGGAGAACGTCAATTGTTTGGGCCTGATTTGATCAAGGACGCTGAGGAGAAGGTCGCCTTGATTAGGGACAGGCTGAAGGTAGCACAGTCAAGGCATAAGAGCTATGCTGACGCCAAGCGCAAGGAAGTGGTGTATGAGATAGGTGATAGAGCATACCTCAGAGTGTCGCCACTTCGTGGAATCAAGAGATTTGGAATCAAGGGTAAGCTGGTTTATTGGACTGTATCGGGTCTTAGCACGCAAAGGAGAAGTTGCTTATCGGTTGGAGTTGCCAGAGGATCTGTCCGCTGTTCATAATATGTTCCACGTGTCCCAGCTGAAGAAGTGCCATCCGGAGATGGTGGATACACCATTGAGAGACATTGTGCCACTAGAGGAGGTTCATCTTGAGAATGACTTGACCTATGAGGAAAAGCCGGTCAAGATTCTTGAGACAGCGGAGAGGATTACCCGTACCAAGACGATCAGGTTGTGCAAGGTGCAATGGAGTCACCACACCGAAGAGGAAGCCACTTGGGAGCGTGAGGATGACATCCGAGAGGACTACCCACACCTATTTGCTAGCCGCGCCGAATCTTGGGGACGAGATTCATCTTAAGGGGGTTAGTCTTGTCACATCCCAAATTTTAGATATGGTTCTACATACCATTCATGTCATTGCATCATGATCATCCATACAAAATTTCGGTTTGAAAAGATTCTGGCGAAACGATATTTGCAAACCCTATTTTGAATTGCTAAAATGCTCCTATAAGAGGGTATACTAGGACTTGTATTTTTTCCACCCTTGTAAACTAGTGGAAATAAATACCACATGGTCCTAGATTGATCTCCTAGATTTTAGGAAAATTTAGAAGGAAGAATCACTCGATTCGGAGTTCGTATGAAGAGGATGCGAAGGAAAAACTAAAGCGGAAATTAGAAAAAATAAAAAAAGAACAAAAAAAAGGGGGAGAAGGCCAGCCGGCCGCCAGCCAAATTGACCAATGGCCATGACAAGCAAGAAGACGCCGCTGCCTAGGCCGGCAGTCACCATCGCGTGGGGCCCACCTGTCAGGACGTGTTCTTCTCCAACTCCCTGTCAACTCCGATTCCTCCGGAATCGGACCGATTTATAACCGATTTCATTGATTTTTCTGGCCTATATCGATCTCCTCGAGCCCCTCTTCCAAACCCCCCACTTTTCGCCCTCTCTCGCGCCGCCACCGACGAGCAATTGCTCGCCGGAGCTTCGTCGTCTCCGCCGCCGCCATTGCCGCTGAGCACCGCCGCCGCGCTCCCTCTCGCCGCGACCCTCGCCGAGCTCGCCGTCTCCCCACCGACACGCCGCTTCTCTCAGCAGACGCCTCGACGACCGCTGAGCACGCGAGCGCCGCCTCGCTTCGCCGCCGCCCGCCTCGCCTCCACCAGCTGCCACCACGAGGAAGACCACCGCCGACCTCGTATGCCGCCGCCGGAGACCCCCGTGCCGCCGCCTCGAGCCCGCCACCGCCCTCCGGTGAGATCTCGCCGCCACCCCTCCCTGCCGTCGATTCTTGATCCAACGGCCCAGATTGGCCGTTGACTGGTCAGCTCAGGCGCTGACTGGTCAACTGCCCAGTCAGCCGCCACGTCAGCCCAGTCAAAGTCAAAGTTTGACTGGGTATTTTCCTAAATAGTTTTATTTGGCAGATTTTAGGTAAAACTTGTAAAATTTGTAGAAATTAATCTACTGGGCCAAAAATTGCAAATAAAATATGTGTATATTCAGTAAGTAGTGTAGATTCTTGCTGTACCATTGTTTTACACTTATGCAGCAAGATTTTGTCCAGATTAATTAAATGAGTTAATGGCCTTTTTGGAGTAATTAATTCGTAGAAAAAGATCTGTAACTCAAAAAATTGCAAATAATATGTCCCTGGATTCAGTAGAACAAGGGGAATCTCAAAGTGAATTAAAAGGATAGGCTTACAGTAAAACTTTTGCAGAAACTATATAATGGCTTTCTGCAGTATTTTAATTACCCAGGGAGTTATATAATTCCTTTTTGAGAAATTCCAATTGGTACTGTTCCTAATTACAAATGCCTACACAGTAGAATTTTCCCAAGATTTTAGAAACAATATGTTAACAGTAGTGATTTAGTTGGGTTCTAGCTCTAGTTTTGAGCATTATAAATTGCATAATAGTTTTCCTTGCGCTAAAATTATTTTCCATGCATGCATTCAATAGCTTTACTGAATAAGATTATGTGGTGCTGCTGTAGCATCAATCCACTTGTCATGCATGCATCTTGCATCATCTTTGTTTGCATATGCTTGTGGATGGTTTGTTTATGATTGCAATTGTATCGTGTAGATTGTGACGAGTGGAACGCTTGCTCGTGTGTGGATTTTTCTTCCGACCGCTACAACCAAGGCAAGTAGATGCTACCTTGTTCATGATATCGTCCTACTATTTTTAATGCATTGTCGTGTATTTTGTAGATGCATGTGTAGGATGATACTATCGCTATGCTATTTCCTATTATGTGGTAGGGCTTTCCTGGTAGATGAACCACCGTTGGTAGATGTGCTTAGCCATGCTATGATGAACGAGGGTTGGGTTACATCACTGAAAGTTGTTTATAGATGTGTTGGTTTGCGAAAACTAAAACAACTTAATCAATGAATCTCCTGGGTGTGATGGGATTAATAAATTTTGGTGGTATCATTGCGGAAAGGCACCCAGGTATCAAGAGAAAATGATTGGCTTCTTTATTTTGTAGCTTACGTGTACAACCATGTGCCAATAATGAAATGGGTGGTTGGTTGGACTTATTAGGTTGTGGTAACTCCAACCCGCATATCCAGAGATGTAGAATTTTGGTAGGTTGGACCGGTGCGCGTCGGGATTGGGGAGCTACTTCCCGAATGGTATCTTCTTGGACTTCTCCCTATCATCACCAAAAATGCGAGTGATGGTATGTGGCATCCCGCAAAACCACTACTATAAAATCGCGGTGTTTTTGTGCATTGCATCATCATGACCGCATGCTCATGTCATCATGCCACATTGCATTTGAGCATCGTCATCATCCTGCATGGTTTTTGTCTAAACTATTTTCGAAACGCCTAGTTTTGTTTTCTAAATATTCCCGTCTTTATTTCAAATCCAAAACCCGGGTCTATCCGGAATATTTTGTTTTGTCTACCAACGATTTACAAACGCCTTGTTTTTAATAAATAAAATATTTAAATTATTTTCGGGAGGCAGCCAGCCAGGCCCGAAAGCCCAGCCGGCCACCTCCAGATAAAATCCTATCTAACCCAGATACCCAAAACCCTTTTCTACCCAGCCCCCTCCACATCACCCCGGCCAACCACGGCACGACACGTCACCCTGGCCCAATCCCCCATCCAATCAAACACTGCCACCTCACCCAGCTGCCTCCACTCCCTTCACACAGCCACCCTCACACCACACAACCAACCGCGCCTGGGCCGCTCCTCACACGCACACTCACGCCACACACGCACTCCCCGCGCCTAGCCCCACCTACCCGCCTCCTGCCCCACCGACCACGCCTTCCCTGGCTTCTCCCCACCGTCCATGATCCCCGCCTCGCCGTCGCCCCCTCGCCGCCTGCTCTCCCTCTCGCTGCTGCTGCGCCATGGTCCCCGCCTCACTGCCTGGCGCCTCCGGCTCGCGCTCCGGCCGCCTCCACCTCCCCTTGCCGCTCCTTCCTCCGTCGATCCCCAACCGCCGCCGCCGGCATGTGGCCCAGCCACCGACCGTGCGCCCTCTCTTCCTGGCCGCCGAGCTGCTCCTTTGCCCCGGCCTCAACTGGCCAGTCCAGCCGCCGCCGAGCCCCAGCCTCCGCCCGAAGGCCTCCTCTCCGCTCGAGCCGCCTCCATCTCTCTCTCCCGCAGTCGCCAGGCCGGCCGCTTCTCGTAGGCTCCATGCCCCGGCACCAGCGCCGGCTCCGTTCCCCAGCACCAGCGCCTCCTTGGGCCTCCTCTTCGTCGGCCCCGACGAGCCTGCCTCCCTCTCTCGACGTTGATCTCCTCCGGTAGCGGGACCTTCTGTGCGCCCCGCATCCCTATGGCACTGCCCGCTCACGGCCTCTTCCCGTCGAGCTCGCCGCCGTACACCTTCCTCGCCGGGCCCCCTGTCCCTCACCGTCCTCTGCCGCGACCTCCCGCGAGCACCATGCGACCTCCACCCTCCCCTCTATCGGCCACCTCTCCGCCTATGCAGTGCTGCAGGCGCTCTCCCAAGTCCGCCAGCGCCGCCAAGCACGCCAACCAGAGTCCCTGTCGCGCGTTCTGCCTCTGTCCAGCATTGCGCGCCCTGTGTTTAGCCTCGTGATGCAAGAAAAGTGCCTGAACTGTTGTCAGGTAGCTGCTGTTGCTATTGCAAGGTTGGCTATTTTGTCTATCTTTTGTGAGCCTGATAATGTATCTGATCGACTTGCGTCTGGTGTCTGCTACTCAGGTCCTCCACGACCAAGATCTGGTTCAGTTACGTCTAGGTTTTGGATGGTACCGAAGATCTACCACTTAGTCTATGACATGAACCCGGAGAAGCATCAGACGCCAAGACCGCCCACATGGAAACCGATCCATTACAACGCCAACACCTCCGACTCTGAAGCCGAAGGACTTCTTCACGGAACGCCGATGCCCTTCCCGGAAAACCGAATACCTCTATTCCCGGATGTGAAGATCGAGACCGATCCCAAACCCCCGGAACCCCAAGACCTTCGCCCTGAAGTGTGACCCCTTTTCTCGAGCCCTATTTTATAAATGATATTACTTGTTGCATATAAAACTTTCATACTTGCATACATGTTGTGGTTTGGGGGCCTTATGCCGATTCACCTAAATTAAATATGGAGTCCATCTGCGGGATATCGTTATCTTATTCCGGACTCCATTTAAATTGGTGTAGCGAACCGATGCCATGTTTCGCCCTGTTAACCCAACACTTAATTTGCGGGGTAGATAAATAACTCGAACCTAATAATAAATGTCGGGACCTCGGTTTCCGCTTAATATTGCTTTATTGCATCGCACCTTGCCATGTCATACATCATACATGCATCATGCCCGATTTTCTACCGTAGTATTAAATAGTCCATCCGGTGTTTCTTCTAGTGCTTTGCTTCTTCACGGATTAGGCCAATGAGTTGATGTGAGTGTCGACCCGATCTTCGGATGAACCTTCGGCAATGTTTTCAGGCGAGCATCCCTTCCCCTTCTACCTATTTTGCATTTATAGTCTTTATTTCCTCCTGTTGATCTATTGCTATCTGTGTTGTGATGCTCTAGTTTCCGTACCCGTGATATCCCTTGCAACCTTATATTGCCTTGGACACATCCTATTACCTGTTGTTTGGTAGATAGTTGGACTTGCGCGTCGTAGTCGCTTGCTCAAGTGCTGTTGCGTGTCGTCAAGTACCACAGTTGTTGGAGTATTGCCGCATGTTTAATGTTGGAGATGATCATGGCTTTAATTATTGTTTAATAACTAAAATTGAAGTAGGTAAATGCAGAGGCACCGTGGGTAATAGACAATATTTGGTTTTTAACCGCTCACTGGTGTCCCGTAGGACCCCGAGTTCTTGACACCTGTTCCGAGATCGAGCGCGCTAACCACAGGTGGGGTGTATGGGCACCCCCATCGATTAGTACCTGATTTCAAAGTATTGTACCGGGGGCCACAATTAGTTTGGGGCTTTATTACTATCCTGTACTTATGCCATGCTTTACTGCTTAATTTAAATTGTGCAGGTAATCTTTTGCATCGTTAGGTAAGAGGAGTGTTTTTATGTATCGACAAGCCTCTCATTTTCGGGTTCCCAAGTTTCGACCATTAACGCAAACCCCGAGTCCGTCTCAAGACCGGCCGACTTTGTTTGGGTAGCTTAGTGGGTGGCCCCATGTACTTGCTTTGGTCTGGAAGCGTCATGACTTAGGCCCGACATACCGATGGGTGTATGTTAACCGATCCGCAAAAGGGTCATGCGTGTGGATACTTTGGTGCACCTGCGGTTAAATCTTTCAAAAGCCGTGTCCGCGTTATGGACGACTTGAGCACAGTTCTCGATCATAGACAACTATAACTAAAGTTTCTGTTATAAATTGACTTGTATCCGATATGACTAGTAATCAGCTTCACTACAACGGAATGGCTAAATAAAAGTACCAACAACCGCTGGGTTTGGGGATATCTCATGCTAATTGTATTTGACTAGTAAGTGTCGCAACTACAATGAATGGTTAACTAAAATTGCCCATTGCTTATTATATCGGGATGATTATCTATACGACTAGTAATTGCTGCAACGATAATCGAATAAATAACGCCAACCGCGTGAGTTCTCGGTTGACTTCCTCGTTTGGTCTCGAGGGAAACACAGATGGGTATGTTTGGTGATAGTATCAAGGTGGTTCCGAATAGGACTTTCTTATCCCTCTCTGGTAGCCGACAGTTATATCGAGTATCTATAGGTTGTTTAGTGCATGCTGCGCTGCCGCTCAGTCTACCATACCTATGTAGGCGAGGACCGCCAAATTCTAGCCTCGCCGCAATCGCCTCGATCTTGACCGCTCTCTTTTCCTTTGCCTTTGTCGGCACCTTTGTTTAAGCAGGTTTGAGATCGGCGTCGTTAGCGTGGTTACCCTTCCGCTTGGCACAGGCGGTGGTTATGGACGCCATTGGTTATTCTTCAAGGCTCTTAGCTCAATTTGCATATTGTCCGTACTCGGACGCTATATCGTTTTAAAGGTGATTTGGATCTTTGTATTGTATATCTGTATTCTTGACTCTTTGAGTCGCTGTTGTATATATCTGTTCTGTGGGTTCCATCGAGGACTATTGTGTAATGATATTACTTCGTTTTCCACCCGCACGAAAGTGCCTGGTGGGCACCTTTGAATCGTTTCTATGCGGGTTTGGCGGGAAGCGCTGAAACTTGCATAGGGCCGATTCTGAGGGTGTTACATGGTACGAGCTGGGCTGGCCAAGTCACATGGGTAAAGTGTACTAACCCCTGCAGGGTGTATAATCTAATCGATTAGCCGTGTCCCCAGTTATGGACATCTGAGTTGCTTGATATTGATTCCATGACATGTTTCTCGCTCATTCTAATTTCATAATTGCGTTAATGTTGTTGGGTTAACTTAATTGGGATCTTTTCAAAGAAAATCAAAAACTGTTTATGAAAGTAGGACAAAGGTATTTGAAAATGCAAGCTAGCCACAGCTCCACTTGCCAAATATGCATGTAGATGTTAGTTCTATTGTCTCCTTTACTAGCTCTACTTGCCATACATTCCATGTATTGACCCTTTGGGGCTGCTACGTTTCATGTTGCAGGATATTCCGATTCCGAGTAATCAATATAGGCCACGGTACTCCACTCAGCACTTGTTCACTTGTGGGCAATTTGAAGAATGGAGGATTTGCTTTATTTATGTTGCTACCTGAATAAATTTGAGCTAGCCTTGAGCTAAGCTTTCATTGTAATAATGGTACTATGGATCTTCGTTATTTATGATACACGGATATTTTGCTATGTTATTCATCTTATTCTTTTGTGGGCCAATGAACCGATCCAGGGATTGGCATGTCACATAGAAGGTACGGTCTTTTTAGAACCGTGGTGTTACACATACCTAGTTCAACCTCGTTACCGATAAGTACTCTTTTCTCGTTCCCGTGATATGTAATCCCTTGTGAGCCAGTCACATGCTTTCAAGCTAATTGGATGACATTTCACCGAGAGGGCCTAGAGTATATCTATCCGTCATATGGATGGACAAATCCCACTCTTAATCCATGTGCCTCAACACATAATTTCCAAACACTCAATGCCATCTTTATAGCCACCCAGTTACGGTGTGGTGTTTAATGTCATCAAAGCATCCTTCCGGTGATGGTGATTATCATGATCTTATGGTCGAAGGAATTAGGTTACTATGTATCAGAAAGCTTATAGCAAATAACGAACTATTGAAATGACTTGATCTTAATGCTACGCTTATCTATGGGAGTATGTACATCACACCATTCTCCTAATGGTATGATCCTGTTGTTAACAACATCTCAATGTTCATGATCGAAAAACCACATCATCTATTAACCAACAAGCTAGTATTACAAAGAGGCTTTACTAGGGACTCTAATTTAGTTTACAAATCACAAAAGTATTAATGTTTCCGGTTAATACTATTATAGCATGAATGTAAACATTTATCATAAACACAAAGATATAATAATAACCACTTTTATTATTGCCTCTAGGGCATATCTCCAATAGTCTCCCATTTTCACTAGAGTCAACTAATCTAGATTACATGGTAATATACCGAACACCCATGGTGGTTTAGTGTTGGTCATGTTTTTCCCTTGGGAGAGGTTTAGTCAACGGATCCGCCACATTCAGATCTGTGTGTACTTTGCAAATCTTTATGTCACCATCTTAGACATGCTCTCGAATAGCGTGAAAATGTAGCTTGATGTGCTTCAGCTTCTTTTGTGACCTTGGTTCTTGCGCATTGGCTATGGTGCCCATGTTATCACAGTAGATAGACATTGGGTCCAACGCACTTGGAACCACACCAAGCTCTGTAATGAACTCCTTCATCCATATCGCCTCTTGTGAAGCCTCTGAAGCAGCTATGTATTCCGATTCAGTTGAAGATCTCGCCACAACGTTTTGCTTTGCACTCCTCCAGTTAACTGCTGCACCATTCAAAGTAAATACGTATCCAGATTGAGATTTAGAATCATCCGGATCGGTGTTCCAACTAACATCGGTGTAACCATTAACAACGAGTTGTTCATCACCTCCATAAGAAAGAACCATATCCTTAGTTCTTCTCAAGTACTTAAGGATGTTTTTGACCGTTGTCGAATGATCCACTCCTGGATCACTTTGACATCTGCTAGTCAAACTAATAGCATATCCAATGGCGGATCTAGTAGATAGCATGGCATACATAAGAGATCCTATGGCTGAGGCATAGGGAGTCTTACTCATACTTTCTCTATCTTCTGCCATTGCAGGACTTTGAGTTTTACTCAAGGTCGTATTGGGCAACATGGGCAAGAACTCTTTCTTGCTATCTTCCATTCCAAACCTCTTTAGAACTTTGTCCAAATATGTACTTTGTGACAATGATATTAGGCGTCTTGATCCCTCTCTATAAATCTTTATGCCTAATATGTAAGCTGCTTCGCTAAGATCTTTCATTGAAAAACTATTATTCAAATAATCCTTGACACTATTAAGAAGGTCTACATCATTACCAATTAACAATATGTCATCTACATATAGTATTAAGAATGCTACAAAGCTCCCACTCACTTTCTTGTAAATACAAGATTCTCCATAAGTTTGTATAAAACCAAAGCTTTTGATTACCTTATCAAAACGTTGATTCCAACTTTGGGATGCTTGCTTCAATCCATAAATGGACCGTTGAAGTTTGCATACCTTGTTAGCATCTTTAGGATCGACAAAACCTTTGGGTTGCACCATATACAACTCTTCATCAATGTCTCCATTGAGGAACGCTGTTTTGACATCCATATGCCATATCTCATAATCATAATATGCAGCGATTGCTAAAAAAAATCCTCATAGACTTTAGCTTCGCTACCGGTGAGAAAGTCTCATCGTAGTCAACTCCTTGAATTTGTCGAAACCCTTTTGCGACAAGTCAAGATTTATAGAAAGTAACATTACCATCAGCATCTGTTTTCTTCTTGAAAATCCATTTGTTCTCGACAGCCTTCCGGCCATCCGGTAAGTCCACCAAAGTCCATACTTGGTTTTTGTACATGGATCCAATCTCGGATTTCATGGCTTCTTGCCATTTATTGGAATTTGGGCTCATCATCGCTTCCTCATATGTCGCAGGTTCATCGGTGGTGTCCACCAACATGACAGTCATAACAGGATCATACCAATCAGGAGTGATACGAGTTCTCGTTGACCTGCGAGGTTCTGTAGTAACTTCAAACGAAGTTTCATGATCAACATCATTAGCTTCCTCTCTTATTGGTGTAGGCGCTACAGGAACTACTTCCGGTGCTGCGCTACTCGCAAGTTCGAGAGAAGGTTCGACAACCTCATCGAGTTCTACTTTCCTTCCAGTCACATATTTCGAGAGAAACTCCTTCTCTAGAAAGGATCCATTCTTGGCAACAAAGATTTTGCCCTCGGATCTATGATAGAAGGTATACCCAATAGTTTCCTTCGGGTATCCTACGAAGACGCATTTTTCCGCTTTGGGTTCAAGATTGTCGGGCTGTAACTTCTTTACATAAGCTTCGCAACCCCAAACTTTAAGGAACTACAATTTAGGTTTCTTCCCAAACCATAATTCATACGGTATCGTTTCAACTGATTTAGATGGTGCCCTATTTAAAGTGAATGCGGCTATTTCTAATGCATAACCACAAACCGATAGCGGCAAATCTGTAAGTGACATCATAGAACGAACCATATCTATGAGAGTTCGATTACGACATTCGGACACACCATTACGTTGTGGTGTTCCCGTCGGTGTCAATTGTGAAAGTATTCCGCATTTCTTCAAATGCTCACCAAACTCGTAACTTAGATATTCACCTCCACAATCAGATCGTAGAAACTTAATCTTCTTGTTACGTTGATTATCTACTTCACTTTGATATTCCTTAAACTTCTCGAAAGTTTCAGACTTATGTTTCATGCAATAGATATACCCATATCTACTCAAGTCATCCGTAAAAGTAAGAACATAACGATAACCACCGCGCGATGCTACACTCATTGGGCCACACACATCGGTATGTATGATTTACAATAATTCCGTAGCTTGCTCCATCATACCAGAAAATGGAGTCTTAGTCATTTTACCCATCAAACATGCTTCGCATCTTTCAAGTGATTCAAGAAGTCCATCGGAATGGAGTTTCTTCATACGCTTCACTCCAATGTGACCACGACGACAGTGCCACACATAGGTCGAGTTATCCCTCAATTTCAAACGTTTAGCTTCAATGTTATTATTATGTGTATTACTACAATCGAGATTCAATAAGAATAGACCATCTATCAAAGGTGCATGTGCATAAAACATATTACTCATATAAATCGAACAACCATTATTCTCGGACTTAAACAAGTAACCGTCTTGCAATAAACATGATTCGGATATAATGTTCATGCTCAACGCAGGCACCAAATAACAATTATTTAAGTATAAAACTAATCCCGATGGTAGATGAAGAGGTAGCGTGTCGAACACGATCACATCAACCTTTGATCCATTTCTAACGCGCATCGTCACCTCGTTCTTCGCTAGTTTCCGTCTATTCTGCAGCACCTGTTTCGAGTTACAAATGTGAGCAACCGAACCAGTATCAAATACCCAGACACTACTACGAGTACTAGTGAGATACACATCAATAACATGTATATCGGATATACCTTTCTTCTTGATGTTGCCGTTATTCAAATACGCCAAGTACTTAGGGCAACTCCGCTTCCAGTGACCTTCTCCCTTGTAGTAAAAGCACTCAATATCAGCCTTAGGCCCAGCCTTGGTCTTCTTCGCCGGCGCGGTAACTTTCTTACCACCCTTCTTGAAGTTTCCCTTTTTCTTAGACTTGCCTTGCTTCTTGAATTTTGTGGTCTTATTGACCAACAACACTTGGTGCTCTTTCTTGATCTACACTTCCGCAGACTTTAACATGGAGAAGAGTTCGGGCAACGACTTGTCCATGTTTTGCATATTATAGTTCATCACAAAGTTCTTGTAACTTGGTGGTAGTGATTGGAGGACACGGTGAATCCCCAAAGCATTAGGAATCACTATACCCAAGCTTTTAAGCTTGTTTGCGTGCCCAGACATCTTAAGCACGTGCTCACTGACGGAGCTGCCCTCTTCCATCTTGCAGTTAAAGAACTTCTTAGAAGCCTCATAACTCTCAACTGCCGCGTGAGCCTCAAATATTATTTTGAGTTCACGGACAATATCATGTGGGTCATGGTTCTCAAACCTTTTCTAAAGCTCCGATTCCAAACCATAAAAGATAGCACACTGAACTGTGGAGTACTGATTCTTCCGAGCAAGGAAAACATTCTTTACCTCATCGGTAGCATCAGCTGTAGGTGGGTCACCCAGCGGTGCATCCAGCACATAGGTCAAATTACCAGCATTGAGGACAATCCTCAAATTGCGGAACCAATCCACGAAGTTGCTTCCATTGTTTTTCAACTTTTCTTTCTCTAGGAACGCATTAAAATTGATGGTAGGGGCCGCCATTGATCTACAACATATTTGCAATAGTTTAGACTAAGTTTATGAAAAATTGAGTTCTAATTAATAGTTAAATTAATATAGGTGAACTCCCACTCAAAACAATATCCCTCACATTGTTTTAGTGATCACATGAACCAATTCCACCACATCAAAACCGATCATCACGAGAGTTGTTGTAGATTCAATGGCGAACAATCAACATGTTCATCATATCTACTATATGACTCATGCTTTACCTTTCGGTGATCCGTGTTCCGAGACCATGTCTGTACATGCTAGGCTCGTCAAGATCATACCTTATCTTCCGCATGAGAAAATCTGACTTGCTCCCGTTGTATACACTCGCAGAATCTAACACACCAGATCATCACGTGGTGCTTCAAAACAACGAGCTTTAGCAACGGTGCCTACTAAGGATGAACACTTTATAACTTGAAATTTTGTGAGAGGGATCATCTTATAATGCTACCGTCACAAACTAAGCAATACAAGATGCATAAAAGGATTAACATCACATGCAATTCATAATATGTGATATGATATGGCCTTTCTTCTTGTGCTTCTCATCGCCATCTTCAAGCACGAACATGATCTTCATCATCACCGGCATGGCGTCAAGGTCAATGGCGCCGCTTCATGGTTGTCGTACACTAGCATCAACTATTACAACTACTTTGAATAATAGACACGTATGTCTTAACGGAATTAAAAGACAGCCATATGGATCCTGCCGGTTGCCTACTTACAATAAGGAATATTGCATACATCATATATAATCACAATCATGGCCATATCACATCAAAGCACACCCCTGAAAAATAAAGTTAGACACCTCTAATTTTCTTTGCCTGTTTTACGTGATTTGGGGCTTTCAATAAGTGTCGTTCTAACTTACGAAAAAGAACCACAACGTTGATACTAGTATTGTCAATCACCCGTTGTAAATTGAATCTTAACTATGTTGGGAGAAACAGGCACCCGCAAAGCCACTTATGCAATACAAGTTGCATGTCAAGCGTGGAGCAAGTCTCATGAACGACGTCATGTAAGGTTAGCCCGGGCCGCTTCATCCCACCATCCCGCAAGATGCAAAGTACACAAGAAGCAATCGTCAACAAAAGCATCAACACCCACAATAACCATTGTGTTCTACTCATGCAACAGATCTACATATAGACATGGCTCTGATACCACTGTATGGGTTCGTAGCAGGGAAAACAAAAAATTTCTACCGCATGCACACAAACAAGCCAAGATCTATGTACTAGATTGTAGCAACGAGTCGATTAGAGTACTCACCCTCAAAGATTCCAAAACGGTTAACGAGAGCAGATTCTCCTGGGTGATGTAGTTGTACACTTGCCGATCTCAAGATCGCGTAGACGATCCTTCCGGCGTTGTGTTCCGGCAGTGCTTCCGCAGTTGGTCACACGTTCGGTGCTCGATGAAGACCTTCCTCTCCCTTGTTCTATCAGGTAGTGGAGGTTGTAGTTCTCCTCTCGCGGTTCCGGCAGCATGACGGCGTGGGGTCGGAGGTAGAGGGAAGATCCTGCAGGGCTTCGCCTAAGCCGGTGCGAGTTATGGTGGATCTAGGGTTTCCGGCGATCTAGGTTTAGAAGGCCAGAGAGGAGGAGGTGTCGGCGGCTAGGCGGCGAACGGCAATGACGGCGGCGGCAATGGCGGCGGCAGCGGCGTCAAGCCTGATGGGGAGGCTAGGGCTTGTGGTCTTGGGGAAGCCCTCCCCCTCTATTTATGAGAGGGGTAGCCTTGGGAGAGGGGAGTTTGAATCCATACCCAAACCCAAGTTGGATAGAAGGAAAGACTCTTTCCTTCTTTCACTAGGAAACTATTGTTCCACTTTGACGTTTCAAACCTCCCTTTTAACTTTCAATTTAGAGCTTTAATTCTCTCTTGCAAATGCCCAAGCAAGTAACCTAGGATATGATCCAATCATTCCACTTACCCATGACACTTTCATGGACCATTCCCCTTCCGGTCCGGTGAACCTTCTAGACCCTTCTAGAACCTCTCCGATGAAAACATCAAAATCATTTCCGAACTCCGGAATCGGACTTTCCTTATAGGAATCTTATTATCCGGACCATTCTGGATATCCTCGTGATACCACGGATCCCATCCGAGACTCCGAACAACATTCGGTATCCCTACTTACATTCCATATCTACTAAACAACATCGAATCCTTAAGTGTGTCTCCCTACGGTTCGTGAATTATGCGGACATGACCGAGACTCTTCTCCGATCAATAACCAATATAGGATTCTAGAAATTCATATGGCTCCCACATATTTCAACGATTACTTTGTGATCGAATGAACCACTTACATACGATACCAATTTCCCTTTGTCTCGCGATAGTTTACTTATCCGAGGTTTGATCGTCGTTATCTCTGCATACCTAGTTCAACCTCGTTACCGATAAGTAATCTTTTCTTGTTCCCATGATATGTGATCCCTTGTGAGCCAGTCACATGGTTGCAAGTTAATTGGATGACATTTCACCGAGAGGGCCTAGAGTATATCTATCCGTCATATGGATGGACAAATCCCACTCTTGATCCATGTGCCTCAACACATACTTTCCGAACACTCAATGCCATCTTTATAGCCACCCAGTTACGGTGTGGTTTTTAATGTCATCAAAGCATCCTTCCGGTGATGGTGATTAGCATGATCTCATGGTCGAAGGAATTATATTACTATGTATCAGAAAGCTTATAGCAAATGAACTATTGAAATGATTTGATCTTAATGCTACGCTTATCTATGGGAGTATGTCCATCACACCATTCTCCTAATGATATGATATTGTTGTTAACAACATCTCAATATTCATGATCGGGAAACCACGATCATCTATTAACCAACAAGCTAGTATTACAAAGAGGCTTTACTAGGGACTCTAATTTAGTTTACAAATCACACAAGTATTAATGTTTCTGGTTAATACTATTATAGCATGAATGTAAACATTTATCATAAACACAAAGATATAATAATAACCACTTTTATTATTGCCTCTAGGGCATATCTCCAACAGTAAGTTGTGAAACTAATTTGGCACCGTTTTCATTATATTTGTAATGAGTACTTGGATGATGCAGTCGGTGAAATATTTGCAGCTCATATTGTTTTCTACTGAGATGATAAGTACATTGCATAGCATGAAATGATGATAAATTGCTAGACAGTATAATTTATTTGTTGCTACTGCTGGTGCTCGGGGAATGGAAACCATTGACCCCTCTAAATCGAAGGTACAAGAGCACCATTTTGAAATGGAAACTAATTTTAAAGGAAATACGAGTGTCTAGCAATTTTCGTACTCATCCTAATTGTTTCGTTTGTGGCCATCTTTTTAGCACAACATTCCTCGAACGATTTCTGGTTGTGTTGTATGTGCTCTCTCTTTCTTTTCTCCTCTAGCTCCTTGGCCTCTTTTTTCTGCACATATTTTCCCCCATACCAGTAAACTTCGTACTGTCTTTGGTCTTCAAACCAGAAATCCTTGTCGCATCGCGATCCCGCCTATTAAATAATATAGATTTTTAGCTTAAACATTGAGCGAGAAGAGAGTTCTACCCCTAGTAAAAAAATTGAGCAAGGAGAGAGTTCTTACGAAATAGGGTGCAGAACCCCGGGCGTGGCAGCACACAAATCCCCATTTTCCGCCAAGCCCACCGCTCTTGATCTTGGCTTCATCAGCTGTGTAGCAGCATCCCACCATGCAATCATACTGTATGATCCACGGAACATGACCGTCTAGTTCATTCATCGGTGGCATGTCTGGTGGGAGGAATGTACCACTACGAGGCCCTACAAGTTCAAAGGCTATCTCCTTCCCTTTCCTTGAAAAGGATCCTACACCGGCCATGAGTGGTGTTGGCTGAGAGAGATAGAGAGTGAGAGGAGTTGGCTGAGAGAGATAGAGAGAAGTTGATTGGAGTGAATACAAAGACACACAACCACCCGGGTGCTATTTATGGAGGAATGACGGACACACCGGCCGAGAGTTAAAAGTAATATAGGGATATATAGAGAAAGATTAGCCCGCTCATTTATTGATCACAGGATTCATAATTAAGTTACAAGTGTTTTGTCAAACAAAGTGAGAAACATAATTCTGCGGAACATAACGGTACAACACATAAGTAAATATTACACACGGGCTAAATGAAAACAATACTACAGCTCCCCACCGAGTGCCCGAATACGTGCCTTCAAACTTTGTCATCACAATGAGTCAATTAAACACTTGCATGGGAATCCTACATATGTGTTTTGTCATCACAATGAGTCAATTAAACATTTGCTTTTTAATGTAATTTCGCTAGATTTAGATGGTCAGTTAACCAAGCAACTTCGGACTTGTATCCTTCGTGTAGCATTGCCAATATATTTGAGAATTGGTTCCATGGTTTAGATTACAAGTACAGTACACTACTTAGAGTAGGAGCTATTGCCATATATGATCATTATGGCTATATAGAAATGATGAAGTATTTAATAATAAAAATTATTCTCTCTTACGGGTTATCTACTGGCGTACCAATACTCTACGCTCATGGCCGTCCCTTCATAGTACGGAGTTTCACAAACTTTTATCGGATGTGTGTACACTCGACTGGAGGATACGCAGCGGGATTTATTGGCTGTCATGGGTAGCCACATGATCTTCGAATTGGCCATCCTTTATCACATTATGTGTTTTTACAATATATCATTATGATATCGTAATTTGCCTTGTTTTTTGTTTATTGTTCCTAACTTTGACCTTCTATCGACTGTGTGCATGCAAGTAGTGCAGAGTTTAGACGTAGTACTTAAACCTTCTAACTAATAAAATGCCCTTTATAAAAAACTGTCAGTTTGAACTAGTGTGGGCTACTAATCACGCTGCCGATCACGCCTAATATACCACCGCACAACATTCAATCGGCTAGGGTGTCAAGTGGGTTCCTACCAAAATCCCAGCTTTAGTTTATTTGTCAAAATTTAGTTCAGTTTTTAAGCAAAAAATTACATTAAATTTTAGCAAATGAACTAAAAGTGAGATTTATATGGGATCCACTTGACACTCTAGAATCGACAACCACACACGTGAAGAAACGGAGAGCATCGTCTCATCCGGGGAACCAGATCCTCTAACGTGCACAAGCAAAGTCAGGGAAAATAAAGAAGGAAAGTCAGAGTAGTGTAGTATAAGTAGTCTGTTGGGTACCCTAATTAATTACTATAGGTGATTACTATAGACATAAAAAAAATAAACACCATAATTTTGTCTATATAAAATTACTCCAAATGTATAACATAAATTGGTATTTTGTTGATTAATTTAACGGATTTGGCCTTAATCATATGGTTTGGAAGAAGAGAAGTTAGGGTACTATAGCTTAGGTGACTTTGCTTCTCAATGTTAGAGGATCTGGTTCCCTCATCCGGGCGCCCGTGCTCGGCTTGCGCACTTCGCACCGGCATGCATGGTGTCCTTTTTTCCTGAGATGAGATCCGGCATGCATGGTGTCGCAATCCGTGTGGGAACTCTACCATGTGAAATGTGAAGACCGCAGCGGCTGCGGCCACATGCGGCGGTAATGGGCAAGCGGCAAACTACTGCTAGAGCCGTAGCACTGGAGTGCGCGCGGCCGCACGAATAAAATCTTCGCATGCGACTCGCTGCCCGGAAGCGCGCGCCAGACGTGCGCCGCGGCACGGCGTACTTGCTCGTTGCAGAAGGCCACGCCCTAGCTATATAGCCAAGCCGCACAGGCCTGTATCTACTCACCTCCTCTAGTTCTAGTATATCTAAGGTGAACCCTGGTGCACGTGATATTTTCTGGTGCCCGGGCGCGCTTTCAAGGATCCGTTGCTGCATGCCTCCATGTGCGGCGCGATCCATACGACCCGTTACCATACGCTTCACGGCAAGGACCGGGCCAATGCGCAGCAGCAGCGGTACGGCTCACATGCGGCGTAATGGCAACTACTCCTAGCGCCATAGCAGTAGAGTGCTCGCGCGCTGTCCAGCATATAGAGCTTTGCATGCCGCCGCGAACGGCGCACCACGGCGTTGTACCTATACCGTGGCTATTTTTTTTAAATAATATTTTTTTTTGAATTTCACAAATAATATAAAACGGGAAAATTACAAATCTGACGGTCGGTCGGCCGTTCGAAAGACGACCGACACGGTTCGTCTTTTCAACAGACGACAGACCGGTCTTCTTTTATCGAAAAGACGACAGCGTTGCCGTCTTTTTCCGAAAAGACGATAGCGTTGCCTTCTTTTTTCCAAAAGCCGACCGAGCATCACGTTGTCGGGCGACAAGGGGTTGCAGCGAGGTTCGTCCGTTGAATGGACGAAGGCTGGGTTCGTCCATTGAAGGGACGACACCACCCCGCATATAACTCAGCGTCGGCCCGTCGTCGTCCTCCCTCCTCTCGCTAGCCCTCCTCTCTCTCGGTTCTTCCTCTTTCTCACTCGCTCGCTCTCGTTTTCACCAGGTGCTGCACCGATTTTTAGCCCAGATTTCTATCCAAACTCGCTGCTCTAACATATTAGCAAGCTAGTAGAGTCCCGATCTACTAATGGGATAGCCTGGTGTAGTGATTTGAGCCGTTTTGGTGGAGGGATCTGGTGGTGTTCTTGTTGAGCAATGGCCATGGTGGAGGCCGGTGCTGGGACTTGAGGAAGGTGCATGGTGAAGGTGCTGATCCGTTGACCTGAGGCGGCTGCACGGCAGGACTTCACACGCTTAAGGGTAAACCCTAATTTCTTGCCAACTGCAGTCATGTGTGTATGTTTATAGGTAGCCTTTGATGGGGTCTGTTAGATCCAAGATATTTGTGGAGTATTATGTGTCAATGTAACTGCTTTTGACTATTTTCGATATTTTTTAGGTCGAAAATCATGTCAAATAATGTAGTGTTTAGGTTCTTGTATGGTCCTGGTTTCGTCAGAACAAACCAGTACGGAGTTGATTTGAGCGAGTTTAATTTTATGGATGAAGTGCTTCAGAATCCTGAAACAGTGTCCATTACTCGGTTGAAGGATTGGTTATGTGTTTGTTTAGGGCTCCCTCCTACCCATACTGTCGGTGTGCATGCTTTATGGGCTAAGTCAAGGCAAACCCCTAATTTTTATTTAAGCCCAATAGAAGTGCAACAAAAATGGGTCAAATTTGTGCAAGCTTGCCAGAAAAGAGAAGTTAACCCCAGTCTCTTAGTGTTACCTGTGGCGAAAGAGGCTGGGTATGATCATGGCCAGAGTAGTCAGACCGGTCATGCTGGAGGTAGTTATGATCATGGCCAGAGTAGTCAGGGCCAAGAGGGTGGCGGCGGTTATGAATCAGGTCACAGTAGCTATGCACACACCGGGGGTGATGGTTATGTATCAGAGGACGGTGGTGAAGGATTAGGGGAAGACATATTCAATTGGCGAAGCGATGACGAGATATATGATGGTTTGTTGCAACATCAAATGGAAGCCGAAGACTCAGAAGGCAACAGTGATACGGCTGATGATTCTGACGAGTCTGATCAAGAAGAGATCGGCCAACCTATTCCGGCATCTGTAGGGTTTCGTAGCATGGAAAACAAAAAATTTCTATCGCATACAAACAAACAAGCCAAGATCTATCTACTAGATTGTAGCAACGAGTCGATGGAATAACTCACCCTCGAATATTCCAAAGTGTTTAACGAGAGCGGATTCTCGTGGGTGATGTAGTCGTACTCTTCCCGATCTCAAGATCGTGAGCGATCCTTCCGGTATGCGTTCAGCAGCGCTCCCATGATCGGTCACACGTTCGGTACTCGACGAAGACCTTCCTCTCCTTGTTCCAAAGAAAGGCCGGAGGTTGTAGCACTCTCCTCACGATTCCGGCAGCACAACGGCGTGGTACCGGAAGTATAGGGGAGATCTCGTAGGGCTTCGCCTTAAGCCGGAGCGAGTATGGTGGAGTATGAGAGAGTCCCTCGACGATCTAGGGTTTAGACACGCCGAGGAGGGGGTAAGACCGGAGGCAAGGGTTGCTAGGCGGCGGCGGCGGTTTGCCCTAGGGCGCGGCGGTGGCAGCAGGTGGCGGCGCCGGCGGCTTAGGGTTTGGAGGCGGGTATCTTGTGTGTCTAGGAGGGGAGCCCCGCCCCTCCTTATATAGGTGGAGGGGCCGACCGGCCAAGGGGAGGGGAGTCCCTCCCCAACTCGGCTTGGAGGTGGGCCGGCGGTGGAGGAGGGACTTGTTGCCTGTCAAAACTCACCGGCGGGCAGTGACGAGCAACACGAAGAGCCGGGAGGCTCCCAGAGCGGCTGGTGGGCCCTGGTCCCTCGGTCGACCCAAAATCTTCCGGACGCACGCCGTCTGTCTTGGTTCGAGATGCCACGACCTATACCTGGTCGGAAGGTGATGGATTGTTCGATTGGTTTCTGCACGGTAAACAAGTATCGTAAAATTCGAGCCGTGATCGGCTCCCGTGTTTCTCAGAATCGGCTTTGAGCCGATTGTCCCCATGGCTGCATTGGATCTATGATAACATGGGGTTTTGCTTAATTACTACAAGTTAAATCGATCTACGATAGTTTAACGTTTTCACCACAACCGAACGCCCCACGTAGTTGAGCCTAATAGATACGAAGATAGTAGAAAACCGATCCTAGAGAAGGCCTAAAACCAACATAACGTCAATTCCGGAAACATCCCTCTAAGATCAATAAACCATACCTTACGACACGGATCGTTCAACCCGTTTGTGAGGCCTAACCACGTAGATATTAAACTAAACCTTGATGAACAAGGCACAACTATAACAGATCAAATCGACTTAAGCGAAATCAAGCAAGATGCCACCTTTACACCGGAGAAGGTGCAAAGACGGCGAGATAGCTAGAGGTAGCATAAATAAGCAATCATAGTAAAAGTATCGATGCTAGCTCTAACAAATCTGTGGTAAAGGTGTTACTCGCCATCAACAAGGCTTAGTACGAGTAACACCGACAACGCATAAGAATATCGCCTAGATCGCAAGATGCGATCTAGGCAAGATGGCACTTACCCGAGAAAAACCCTAGAACAAGGGTGGCGATGCGCCGAGATTGTGTTTGTTGTGAACGTGATTGTCCTCCTTTTCTCAATAACCCTAGGTACATATTTATAGTCCGGAGACTCTCTACTTTTGGAATAACTCTACAACTCTATCTTTATCTAAACATAAACGGAACCTAAACAAATACGAATCCTACTAAGATACAAGATACACGGGCAATTCAGCCCAAATCCACGCACTAGGCCGATCCAACGACACGTCGAATATATGTACCTTCTAAGCCCATCTTGATCACGGCCCATCTCCATCTTAGGCCAAAATATGGCGATAACACATGCCCCCCTGGTTTTGGCAATGATAATTCCAAAACCACTCTGTGTGTTTTTTTTCTTCTTCTCCTGGGTTTTTTTTATATCGGGCTACGCGACGTCGTAACGCTGAGGCGTAACAGATCGCCACGCCCCTTCATCATGATGCCTGTCTTCTCAACTCCTCCGCGATTGCATGATTTGACGATTTTGGCACGCAACTGGGAAACTGCTATGGCATTGAACCGCTTTCTTCACTATTCCTCTTTATTTAAATCTGAGCAGTTCAGTCCCCATCTTCCTCCCGCCAGAAAACCCTCTTTCTCCATCGGAAAAACCCTCTTTCGCCATGGCCTCCTCTCGCTTCCTCCGATCTCTCCTCCCACGCCTCCAATAGCCTCGAGTGACCGAACTCCGGAGCACCCGCCCGGCAGATAACAACCTCGCCCCACAATGGTGGGACGAGAGGTTGAGACTTTGCCGTCTCGAGGACGGCGTCGTCCCGGGACAGACGAAAGAGAACCTTCAGCCTCGGCGACGGGAGCTGGAGGCGATAAGCGACGCCATGTCACAGGATGGCGTCGACTCCTCTGAAGAAGAGGAAGAAGAAGAGGAGGAGGAGGACACCTCCTCCGAGGAGTACCAGCCGGGTCCAAGACGATGACGAAGACGACGAGGAGGCCTACCGCTTCCTCAAGAGGCCGAAGACGACGCTGGTAGCGCGAAGGACAATGAGGAAGACGGCGGCAATAGCATTTACCTCGGCTTCGATTAGGATTTAGTAGTAATGGCCGTAGCATTAGCAGGCCCCTTTTGTAATCGAATCTTGTAAGCAATGACCTTTCGAATGAATGAAACTCTGTTTCCCAAATGTTGCTTCCTTTTGCTCTAATTTTGCCGATAACCGAAACAGGTCGATGTTCCATAAGCCGATGACACGGTATCGGCTCCTTCTAAAACATGTTAAATTGCACAAAGCCGATGACCACCCATCGGCTCCTTCTAAAAAAACGTTTGACAGGGTCAACCCTCAGTTGAATCACAACGGCCATTTCTTGATGCAAATAAGAACAAACCTCCATTGCCCATCGAAAAATGTGCCCTGAACGAACAACTATCGACCAGCAAGGATGATGATGACGAAGCTAAAATAACTGAGTTCCGTGCTGACGCTCTCCATGCCCTCAAAGCATTTCCTTAGTAGCTTGTTGTTTTTTTTTATTCGGCCGATTTTCAACATCGGCCCCATATTCTTGCCAATCGACTTAGCCGATCTCGTATCGCCCCTCAAGTTTTATTGTCCCATATCCCACATGCTTGGAAAATACTTCTTGAGATCTTTGGCCATTGACGCCATTGGAAATTTTCACCATCCAACCGCTCAAGCATGTACGCGTTCCCTCTTAAAACTTGGTCGACCTTATGCGGCCCGTGCCAATTTGGAGACCATTTACCATATCTTTGCGTCCTTAGTACCCAAGGCAACAGACTTCCCACACAAATCTCCAACGTGGAACTCCTTTGGCTTCACCTTCTTGTTGTAGGCACGAGCTACTTTAGCCTTGTTCTCTTTTATTTTCTCAGCGACCACAGCCTAAGCTCAGTCACATCTTCCACGTGTCACTCATCAAAGTTGCATATTCTTCATCGTTAGCTCATTACGAAAAGTAACACGTCTCGATCCAGCCGTAATTTCCCAAGGCAATACGGCTTGCCCATAGACCAGATACGGAGAGGTTTTTATCGCCCATGGCACGACATGCGATAAGCCCATAAAGCCTCGATAAAACCTCATGCCAACGCCTCGGGTGTTCATCGATTTTCCTCTTGATCAGCTTGATAAGACTACGGTTGGACGCCTCGGCTTGCCCATTTGCTTGAGCGTAATGCGGAGATGACCGTGTCAGTTTAATCCACGTGTCTTCGCACGAACTTTCTGAACTCGTGAGAAACAAAAACCGAACCTCCATCGGTTGTGATAGTCTGGGGAATCCCAAACCTATGAATGACGTGCTCTTTCACGAAATTGATGACATCTTTTGAACTTACTGACTTCATAGGGACGGCTTCCACCCACTTGGTAAAATAATCTGTGATGGCCAAGATCCACATGTGGCCTTTGCTTGATGGAGGATTGATCTTGCCGATCATGTCCATGCCCCAACCTCGGAATGGCCAAGGTTTGATGATGGGATTCATTGCTGATGCGGGTACCATCTGGATTTTTCCAAATTTCTGACATGCTTGACACCCTTTGTAGTAGTTGAAACAGTCCTCAAGCATAGTGGGCCAATAAAACCCTGATCGCCTGATCAACCATTTCATCTTATGAGCCGATTGGTGAGTTCCACAGGCTCCTTCGTGTACCTCATGTAGGAGCTGATTGGCCTCGGCTGTCCCCAGGCACTTGAGCAATAGCCCTTCCAGAGTCCTGTAAAACATGTCATCCCCAATAAGCACGTACTTCATGGCTTTGTACCTTATCCGTTTAGGTGCCCCCCGAGCCGAATCTTTCAAGTAATTGAAGATATCGGCTCTCCAGTCGTCTGCTTCTAGGAACTGTACCTGGACATCGGCTCCTTCTACCATATCCTTGTATCCTGAAGCTATCTGCGCAAGATCGTTCGCCGGTATTCTGCGACGTGGGATCCAAGTGAAGTTGATGTACCGAATTGCGTCATCAGCCGGAAGTGCAGCCATAATGGGAAGAGGGACTCGCTCCGCACTTGTAGTCCTCCGTGAGCTGGGAAATCACCAACTTGGAGTCTCCAAAATTTCCACGCTTGCCTCCGGCCGAGGAGTAACTCCATCCTTGCGTATTGCCTCGTACTCGGCTACATTGTTAGTGGAGAGGTAGACAATCGATGGAGAAGGAAAATGTTGCCCCGGGCGACACGAGAAAATGCCGATGCCGCAGCCATCGTCACAAACCGATCCGTCGAAAAACATAGCCCATGCTTTTATGGACAAGGTGCTATGTTAGTGTTGATCCTCTCGGCAATAAGATCAGCCGGCCTGTCCCTTAACAGCTTCGCGGTGATACGGATGTCAAACTCAGATAATGCAAATATCCATTTCCCTCCTCGGCCTTTTAACATAGGAGCCGATAGCATGTGCTTGATGACGGCCGACTTGCATATTATGATGACCTCTGCTGATAGCAAAATGTGGCGTAGCTTGGTGCATGTAAAAAACAAACAGAGGCACAACTTGTCGATATCACGGATACCGTCTCCGCATCCAGCATCCTTCTGCTTATGTAGAATACGACTCGCTCTAGTCCATCATGCACTTGTACCACCACTGAGGCGATGGACGTGTCAGCCACTGACAAGTAAATATAGAACGGTTTGTCTGGCTGGGGTGGAACTAACACTGGCGGCTTTGTTAGATATTCTTTGATCTCGTCGAAGGCCCGTTGTTGTTCTGCCCCCCAGCGGAACTCCTCGTCAGCTTTAATTTTTACGAGCCCCATGAACGGCTCTATTCTTCCTGACAGGTTAGAGATGAATCGTCTGACGAAGTTGATCTTGCCGATGAGAGACTGCAGCTCTTTCTTTGTGGTGGGTGGCTTCATTGTTCGTACTGCCTCCTGACTTTTCAGGCCGATCTCAATTCCGCGTTCATGGACCAAAAAACCTAAGAACTGATCGGCCGTCACTCCGAAGGCACACTTCTTTGGATTCATCCTCAAGCCAAACTTTCTTGTTCGGTCCAGGACGCGTTGCAGATCGCCCAAGTGCCCTTGCGCCAAGCGCGAACTTGACCACCACGTCATCGATGTAGATTTCCACCGTTGCCGATCGGATCATGGAAGATATAATTCATGGCCCTTTGATACGTTATACCGCATTTTTCAGTCCAAACGTCATGACTACATATTCAAACAACCCCACGGACCACAGGACTCGAATGCGATCTTGTGTATGTCTTCGGAGCCATGAAGATCTGGTTGTACCGGCATTGCCGTCCATGAAGCTCAAAATTTTATGACCAGCCGCTGCATTGATCAATGTTTCGCCACGGCATCGGATATTCATCCTTTGGGGTAGCTCTGTTGAGATCTCGAAAATCTATAGCAACACGCCATTGGCGCCCTTCTTCTCTCTGAGCACGATGCTAGAAATCCATTCAGATACCGCATGGTCTGATCAACTTGGCCGTCAGCATTTTCTCGACCTCTTTCTTGACTTCTTCCAAAATTTCGGCCTTCATTTGTCGTGCTCGCTGTTGAAATGGCCGAAATCCTTTTTTGAGCGGGAGCCGATGCTCGATGATGCTCCTGTCCAACCCAGGCATCTCTGTGTAGTCCCATGCAAAGCAATCTGGATATTGTTTCAACAAGGCTATCATCGGTTCCCGCAGACTTGGTTCTAACTTTCTGCTGATAAATGTTGGTCGTGGCTTATCCCCAGGACCGATGTCGATCTCTTCTAGCTCATCAGCTGATGTAAACCCATACCCTAGCTTTCCGTCACCTGTCAAATCGACGCTAAACACAGGGCAAACGATGGGTGAGGACAACAAAAATAATTTGGGCCGATCGCCTGAATCGGCCCCCTTCTTGTTTGCGTATGCCAAGGGCGGTTTACACCTTATTATTTTACAGTGGCAGAGTGTCTCTCTGCTACGACTACATGCACTGCTTGTCGTATGATCGCTGCTTTTTTTTATTTTTTGTGGCCGATCGCGAGGATCGGCCGTACCTGGATGGTCGTGGGCTTTTCTACTCTGTAAGGCGTGGATAAGACCAGCCTCACCCGTTTTTGTAGCTTCAATACGTTCAAAGCCGTCTAGATTGATTCCAGAGATCGGCTCTTGGTCTTCCGCTTCCCAGATGTTCATGCCAGCAGTGGAAACCTCGATAGAATCGTCGCATGGGCGACCTCCACTTCATCCCGTCCCCTATCGGACGTATTGGTGCATCGTGGATGGAATGCAGCAGTTAGCGTGGATCCAATCCCTTCCTAGCAAGACGGCGTAGGTACTTTTGCTGTTCACGACGAAAAATGACGTGGGTACGGTTTTCCTGCCCACGGTCAGATCCACGTTCAGAACGCCTTGCGTTTCCGACGACTGGCCGTTGAAGTCGCTTAGCGTGACGTTGGTTTTGATCAGGTCTGCGGTGGAGCGTCCCCAAACGTCGTAGCATGGAGTATGGCATGATATTAATCGCCGCTCGGTGTCCACCAACATCTTGCCGACGGGTTGTCCATTGATGTAGCCCCTGGTACAGCGCTTTCGGTGTTTGTAACCCTTCTCACGTGGCTTCGAAGATAACCGCCGTGGCCGCGATCAAGTTGTGCCTTTGGTAGCATATTGGTTTGTGGCGCGCAGAACTGCCGGAGCACGAACACCATGTTTGTGCCAGCCGATGCCTGTGCATCGGCTTTTATTAACTTGGGTCGCCACTCTTTCCTTGTCGCGCGGCCCTCCGTCTCCGTAGTCTGCCTTACTTTGACGGCCAGATCAGGCCGTGCTTTCTTTAGCGCGTGGAGATACTGCGCTTCAGCCTCTTCTAAGTTACGCAGCCGTTGCACCCTACGCTTCTGGGTGTGTCTGAGTCCATCGGGGCACCACCTTGGACGATGAAACCTGTCTTCCTCTTTGTCATCCCTGGGCCTCTCAAGGCCCTTCGCTCGAGCGGACTCCTTAGGACGGCTCTGAGGTTGGAGAGGTCCTAGACGTTCGAACAACGTCATCGGCCTCGTGCCCTTCTTTCGCCCACATTCGGGCGGTTGTCATTGTGGGCAATCGGCTCATTCCCACGTCCCAGCAATGCTTGAAAAAGGGGCAATCCCAATGTTTGTCTGCGCCTTCCTTCCCTTTGGGTGGTGTCCTGGCGAGGTGCCCATGTCCTTCATTGCCTCCATTGTCTTTGGCGGTTGATCATCTTGCCGCTCATACTTATTAAGGAGATGCGTGGAATGTGGCTTCGATACGCACCCTCCTCACTGTTCCTCCGATAAGTATCTCCGTCATCGTGGCGGGCCGGTCGCGTGGACCAGCCTTCTCTCTTTCTTTGCCCGAGAGTGATCGCCTCCTTGTATGCGTGTCATGGTGGTGCGGACCCAGCCATGTTGACACCGAAAAAAGTCCGATTGACGTCTCGCGGGCAAGAGCTCTATCATGTTGACACCGGGAGCGGGTTCGTGTCCACTTTCATGGCGAATCCGAGGATCGACGGCCTTGTTCTATAGCCATCTGGATTTGGCCAAGCTCCTTGCACTCGTTGGTGGGGTGAGTGAGCGAATGATGCCACTTGCGGTATGGCCTCCCGTTCATCTCCCCGAGTAGGGATTTTGTGGCCTTGAGCAACCTCACCGCTTCTCCTTCAGCATGAGATCGAATATCTGCTCGGTTTGCTCATATCAAGTCGAACCCTCTCGCAGGCCCTTGCTTTCACCCATTTACACGAGGATCTGCCCCCGAGCCCATTCAGCTACGGCTACCTCCGGTCTGCGTAGGATCTTCCTCTTCTGCGTCGACCGGCTTATCGGACGTCTGAATTTGTCTTGGTACAACTCGTGGTGGCGCTGCTCGTACATCGTCGGTTACGGGCCATGCGCCAATGAGTTGTATTCTACGGAATGCCACGTCCTTGATGGGTGCCGAGAGGCTGATACTGCCAGCTTGCTTCCTTCTCGATTAAACGAGCCGAGTAACATCTGTTCTTGATGGTCCCGGTTACCGGATGTATTGACTCTGATTTCTCCCGCTTCGTACTTGCGCCAGTGCGCAATGCCAGCCTCGGTAGCTTCGAATGGTATTGGATGTGGAACTGTTCTTCTAGTTGTTTCAGTGCGAATTGAATCGGTGGCGTAGGTGTACCACCCAAGCTGGTCTGTTAGAGATTGTGCAAAAATCTCACGCGCATTTGATCCGATGCGAAATCATGCCTAGCATGCTGTATCGGCTTATGTGCTCGATCGAGCTTGACCCTCCGATCCGCTGAATCTTGAGAACTCGGGAGCTTATATTTGGGTGGTAGTGGAATCAGGTCAAACTTCGTTGGGGTACGGCTTTGAGTAGCCGATGGTGCCTTTTTCGCACGGAACTGATCTCTCAGGATGGTAGTGATTTGATCCACTGTTTGAGCTGCAGGGGCTAGACTCTCATGGCTTGTTCCAGTGGCATACTTGGCTAGCCACGCCTGTTTGTCAGCGTCCATCCCAGACATCGTTGCTCCAGGAACCCCTGCCGCGGACACTCCTTCAGTTGCGATCTGGCTGGTGCGCGCCAAGTTGTTGCAGTCCGGCACGTAGGCACATATGTACCCATGCGGGATCTCTTTGGGTGGCTCGAACAGGAATTGGCAATCACCTGGATCGCCTCCGGCCTTGTAGACAATATATGCCGCTGATCCTGGCGGCTCTGGAGCCGCGAGTGTGAATGGCAGTTGCGGCCTGGTGTGGAGCGGTCTTTCTCCTTGGTGGGTTCCTAAAGTGGGCCCCGACGGAGAGTACTGATGCTTCATGATCTCCTGGACCACGCGAACCGCGACCCGCTCGAACGCGTTCACCAGGCTCTCAGAGTGGCGGTGTAGAGAATGAGCCACCATGTAGTTGACCTCCTGTCGTAGAGCCCTGGAGCGTTCCTCCGAAGGAACAGACAGATCCACCTCATCGAGAGCACCCTCGGGGGAGAATCCCTTCCACCTGATGCCACGCGAACGGGTCCTCTCGAAAGAGCCGATGAGGTCGGCTTCGAAGAGCTCTTTGATCTCGTCATACTTCGCTTTGTGCTCAGCAGGAAGCTCGTCGTACGTGACCGGCCTGTTCTCCATTGTAGCGTCGGACATTGATGTAGATGTTGTTGAATGTCCCACCGGGCGTGCCAGAATGTGTTGCCTGTCAAAACTCACCGCGGGCGATGACGAGCAACACGAAGAGCCGGAGGCTCCAGGCGGTGGTGGGCCCTGGTCCCTCGACGGCCCGCAAATCTTCCGCACGCCGCGTCTGTCTTGGTTCGAGATGCCACCGACCTATACCTGGTCGGAAGGTGATGGATTGTTCCGATTGGTTTCTGCACGGTAAACAAGTATATCGTAAAATTCGAGCCGTGATCGGCTCGTGTTTCCAAGTAAATCGGCTTTCGAGCCGATTGTCCCCATGGCTCGCATTGGATCTATGATAACATGGGGTTTTGCTTAATTACTACAAGTTAAATCGATCTCGATAGTTTAACGTTTTCACCACGCAACCGGGCGTCCCACGCGTAGTTGAGCCTAATAGATACGAAAGATAGTAGAAAACCGATCCTAGAGAAGGCCTAAAACCAACATAACGTCAATTCCTAAACATCCTCTAAGATCAATAAACCATACCTTACGTATTACCGGATCGTTCAACCCGTTTGTGAGGCCTAACCACGTAGATATTAAACTAAACCTTGATGAACAAGGCACAACTATAACAGATCAAATCGACTTAAGCAGAAATCAAGCAAGATGCCACCTTTACACCCGGGAGAAGGTGCAAAGACGGCGAGATAGCTAGAGGTAGCATAAATAAGCAATCATAGTAAAAGTATCGATGCTAGCTCTAACAAATCTGTGGTAAAGGTGTTACTCGCCATCAACAAGGCTTAGTACGAGTAACACCGGACAACGCATAAGTAAATACTGCCTAGATCGCAAGATGCGATCTAGGCAGCATGGCACTTACCCGAGAAAAAACCCTAGAACAAGGGGTGGCGATGCGCCGAGATTGTGTTTGTTGTGAACGTGATTGTCCTCCTTTTCTCAATAACCCTAGGTACATATTTATAGTCCGGAGACTCTCTACTTTTGGAATAACTCTACAACTCTATCTTTATCTAAACATAAACGGAACCTAAACAAATACGAATCCTACTAAGATACAATATACACGGGCAATTCAGCCCAAATCCACGCACTAGGCCGATCCAACGACACGTCGAATATATGTACCTTCTAAGCCCATCTTGATCACGGCCCATCTCCATCTTAGGCCAAAATATGGCGATAACAGGACTCCTCCCCAACTCGGTTTCCTCCTCATTCCCCACTTCCCAAAAATAGCCGTTTGACTTTCAAACTTGGCGTTTGACTTTTCAAACTAGGATTTGAATAAACCCTCTATTTTGTTCAGCGATGACACCGAGTACATAATGCAATCATACCAAGTTGATATAACACATTCATGTACCCTTCCCCTCCGGAGTGCCGGACATTCCAGAACATTCTAGAACATTCCCAATGAAAACACCGGAACCATTCTCCAACTCCGAAACGGGAATTTCCTTATATGAATCTTATTCTCAGGACCATTCCGGATCTCCTCGTGATATCCCGAATCCCATTCGAGACTCCAAACAACATTCGAACTCTTTCTCATTATTCCATAACTACTCAAACAACGTCGAATCCTTAAGTGTGTCTTCCTACGGTTCGTGAATTATGTGGACATGATCGAGACACTTCTCCGAACAATAACCAATAGAGGAATCTGGAAATTCATATGGCTCCCACATATTTCAATGATTACTTTGCAATCGAATGAACCACTTACATACGATATCAATTTCCCTTTGTCTCACGATAGTTTACTTATCCGAGGTTATGATCGTCGGTATCTCTGCATACCTAGTTCAACCTCGTTACTAATAAGTACTCTTTTCTCGTTCCCGTGATATGTGATCCCTTGTGAGCCAGTCACATGCTTGCAAGCCAATTGGATGACATTTCACCGAGAGGGCCCAGAGTATATCTATCCGTCATATGGATGGACAAATCCCACTCTTGATCCATGTGTCTCAACCAATACTTTCCGAACACTCAATGTCACCTTTATAGCCACCCAGTTACGGTCTGGTGTTTGATGTCATAAAAGCATCCATCTGATAAAGGTGATATGCATGATCTCATGGTCGAAGGAATTATATTACTATGTATCAGAAAGCATATAGCAATTGAACTATTAAAATGACTTGATCTTTATGCTACGCTTATCTATAGGAGTATGTCCACCATATCATTCTCCTAACGATATGATCTTGTTGTTAATAACATATTAATGTTCATGATAGGGAAACCACAATCATCTATTAACCAACAAGCTAATATTAAATAGAGGCTTTACTAGGGACTCTTATTTTAGTCTACAAATCACACAAGTATTAATGTTTCCTTGTTAATACTATTATAGCATGAATGTAAACATTTATCACAAACACAAAGATATAATAATAACTATATTTATTATTGCCTCTAGGGCATATCTCCAACAGTCTCCCACTTGCACTAGAGTCATCTAATCTAGATTACATGGTAATATACCGAACACCCATGGCAGTTTGGTGCTGGTCATGTTTTGCCCTTGGGAGAGGTTTAGTCAACGAATCCGTCACTTTCAGATTTGTGTGTACTTTGCAAATCTTTATATCCCCATCTTGGATATGTTCTCGAATAGCGTGAAAACGTAGCTTGATGTGCTTCAGCTTCTTGTGTGACCTTGGTTCTTGCGCATTGGCTATGGCGCCCATGTTATCACAGTAGATAGACATTGGGTCCAGCGCACTAGGAACCACACCCAACTCTGTAATGAACTCTTTCATCCATATCGCTTCTTGTGAAGCCTCCGAAGTAGCCATGTATTCTGATTTAGTTGAAGATCTCGCCACAACGCTTTGCTTTGCACTCCTCCAGCTAACTGCTGCACCATTCAAAATAAATACGTATCTAGATTGTGATTTAGAATCATCCGGATCGGTGTTCCAACTAGCATCGGTGTAACCATTAACAACGAGCTGTTCATCACCTCCATAAGAAAGAACCATATCCTTAGTTCTTCTCAAGTACTTAAGGATGTTTTTGACCGCTGTCCAATGATCCACTCCTGGATCACTTTGATATCTGCTAGTTAAACTAACAGCATATGCAATGTCGGGTCTAGTACATAGCATGGCATACATTAGAGATCCTATGGCTGAGGCATAGGGAGTCTTACTCATCCTTTCTCTATCTTCTGCCGATGTCGGACTTTGAGTTTTACTCAAGGTCGTATTGGGCAACATGGGCAAGAACCCTTTCTTGCTATCTTCCATTCCAAACCTTTTTAGAACTTTGTCCAAATATGTACTTTGTGACAATGATATTTGGCGTCTTGATCTACCTCTATAAATCTTTATGCCTAATATGTAAGCTGCTTCGCCAAGATCTTTCATTGAAAAACTATTATTCAAATATTCCTTGACACTATTAAGAAGGTCTACATCATTCCCAATCAACAATATGTCATCTACATATAGTATTAAGAATGCTACAGAGCTCCCACTCACTTTCTTGTAAATACAAGCTTCTCCATAAGTTTGTAAAAAACCAAAACTTTTGATTACCTTATCAAAACGTTGATTCCAACTTCGGGATGCTTGCTTCAATCCACAGATGGACCGTTGAAGTTTGCATACCTTGTTAGCATCTTTAGGATCGACAAAACCTTTGGGTTGCATCATATACAACTCTTCATCAATGTCTCCATTGAGGAATGTTGTTTTGACATCCATCTGCCATATCTCATAATCATAATATGCAGCGATTGCTAACATAATCCTCACAGACTTTAGCTTTGCTACTGGTGAGAAAGTCTCATCGTAGTCAACTCCTTGAATTTGTCGAAGCCCCTTTGCGACAAGTCGAGCTTTATAGACAGTAACATTACCATCAGCATCTGTTTTCTTCTTGAAAATCCATTTGTTCTCGACAGCCTTCCGGTAAGTCCACCAAAGTCCATACTTGGTTTTCGTACATGGATCCAATCTCGGATTTCATGGCTTCTTGCCATTTGTTGGAATCTGGGCTCATCATCGCTTCCTCATATGTCTCAGGGTAATCGGTGTTGTCCACCAACATGATACTCATAACGGGATCATACCAATCTAGAGTGGTACGAGTTCTCGTTGACCTGCGAGGCTCTGTAGCAACTCCAACCGAAGTTTCATGATCATCATCATTAGCTTCCTCTCTAACTGGTGCAGGCACCACAGGAACTTCTTCCGGTGTTGCGCTACTCGCAATTTCGAGAGAAGGTTCGACAACCTCGTCGAGTTCTACTTTCCTTCCAGTCACTTCTTTCGAGAGAAATTCCTTCTCTAGAAAGGATCCATTCTTGGCAATGAAGATTTTGCCTTCGGATCTATGATAGAAGGTATACCCAATAGTTTCCTTCGGGTATCCTATGAAGACGCATTTTTCTGCTTTGGGTTCAAGCTTGTCCGGCTGTAACTTCTTTACATAGGCTTCGCAACCCCAAACTTTAAGGAACGACAATCTAGGTTTCTTCCCAAACCATAATTCATACTGTGTCGTTTCAACGGATTTATATGGTGCCCTATTTAAAGTGAATGCGGCTGTTTCTAATGCATAACTCCAAAATGATAGCGGTAAATCTGTAAGTGACATCATAGAACGAACCATATCTAAGAGAGTTTGATTACGACGTTCGGACACACCATTACGCCGTGGTGTTCCCGGCGGTGTCAATTGTGAAAGTATTCCGCATTTCTTCAAATGCTCGCAAAACTCGTAACTTAGATATTCACCTCCACGATCAGAACATAGAAATTTAATCTTCTTGTTACGTTGATTCTCTACCTCACTTTGAAATTCCTTAAACTTCTCGAAAGTTTCGGACTTATGTTTCATGAAATAGATATACCCATATCTACTCAAGTCATCCGTGAAGGTAAGAACATAACGATAACCACATCGATGCTACACTCATTGGACCACACATCGGTATGTATGATTTCCAATAAGTCCGTAGCTCCATCATACCAGAAAATGGAGTCTTAGTCATTTTACCCATCAGACATGCTTCGCATCTATCAAGTGATTCGAAATCAAGTGATTCAAGAAGTCCATCGGAATGGAGTTTCTTCATACGCTTCACTCCAATGTGACCAAGACGACAGGGTCACATATAGGTCGAGTTATCGCTCGATTTCAAACGTTTAGCCTCAATGTTATTAATATGTGTATTTCCACTATCGAGATTCAACAAGAATAGACCATCTATCAAAGGTGCATGTGCATAAAACATATTACTCATATAAATCGAACAACCATTATTCTCGGACTTAAACAAGTAACCGTCTACTTAATAAACAAGATCCCAATATAATGTCCATGCTTAACGCAGCACCAAATAACAATTATTTAAGTATAGAACTAATCCCGATGGTAGATGAAGGGTAGCGTCGACCGCGATCACATCAACCTTTGATCCGTTTCCACGCCATCGTCACCTCGTTCTTCGCTAGCTTTCGTTTATTTGAGACCGCTTCGAAGTTACAAATATGAGCAACGAACCCGATTAAATACCTGCACTACTACGAGTACTAGTGAGATATACATCAATAACATGTATATCAGATATACCTTTCTTCTTGATGTTGCCGTTCTTCAAATCCGCCAAGTACTTTGGGAAATTCCGCTTCCAGTGACCTTCTCCCTTGCAGTAAAAGCACTTAGTATCAGGCTTAGGTCCAGCCTTGGTCTTCTTCGTTGGCGTGGTAACTTTCTTACCACCCTTCTTGAAGTGTCCCTTCTGCTTAGACTTGCCTTTCTTGAATTTGGTGGTCTTATTGACCAACAACACTTGGTGCTCTTTCTTGATCTCCACTTCTGCAGACTTCAACATAGCAATGGCAACGTCTTGTTCATGTTCTGCATGTTGTAGTTCATCACAAAGTTCTTGTAACTTGGTGGTAGTGATTGGAGGACGCGGTAAATCCCCAAAGCATTAGGAATCACTATACCCAAGCTTTGAAGTTTGTTTGTGTGCCCAGACATCTTAAGCACATGCTCACTAACGGAGCTGCCCTCTTCCATCTTGCAGTTAAAGAACTTTTCAGAAGCCTCATAGCTTTCAATTGCCGCATGAGTCTCAAAGATCCATTTGAGATCCTCGACAATATCATATGGGTCTGAATTCTCAAACCTTTCAAGCTCGATTCTAAACCATACAAGATAGCACACTGAATGTGGAGTCTTGAGTCTTCCGAGTGAGGTAAACATTCTTTACTTCATCGGCATCGGTGCAGTGGGTCACCCATGATGCATCCATCACATAGGTCAAATTACCGATTGAGGACAATCCTCAAATTGCGGAACCAATCCGCGAAGTTGCTTCCATTGTTTTTCAACTTTTCTTTCTCTAGGAACGCATTAAAATTGATGGTAGGGGCTGCCATTGATCTACAACATATTTGCAATAGTTTAGACTAAGTTTATGACAAATTGAGTTCAAATTAATAATAAAATTAATCTAGGTGAACTCCCACTCAAAACAATATCCCTCACATTGTTTTAGTGATCACACGAACCAAATCCACCACATCAACACCGATCATCACGAGAGTTGATATAGTTTCAATGGCGAACAATCGACATGTTCATCATATCTACTATATGATTCATGCTTTACCTTTCGGTGATCCGTGTTCTGAGACCATGTCTATACATGCTAGGCTCGTCAAGATCAAACCTTAGTTTCCGCATGAGCAAATCTGGCTTGCTCACGTTGTATACACTCATGAATCTAACACACCCGACGTGGTGCTTCGAAACAACAAGCTTTAGCAACGGTGCTAACTAAGGGTGAACACTTTATGACTTGAAATTCATGTGCATGAGGGATCATCTTATAATGCTACCGTCGTCTACTAGGCAATACAAGATGCATAAAGGATTAACATCACATGCAATTCATAATATGTGATATGATATGGCCTTTCTTCTTTGTGCTTCCGATCTCCATCTTCTAGCACGAACATGATCTCCATCATCACCGGCATTGCATCAAGGTCAATGACGCTTCTCCATGGTTGTCGTCCACCGACTTCAACTATTACAACTACTTTGAATAGACACGCGGGTCTTAACATAAATTAAAGACAACCATATGGCTCCTGCCGGTTGCCAACTTACAATAAGGAACATTGCATACATCAAATATAATCACAATCATGGCCATATCACATCACGGCACATGTGGCATCCCGCAAAACCACTACTAGAA
Organism: Avena longiglumis; assembly: GCA_030063025.1. Taxonomy (NCBI): domain Eukaryota; kingdom Viridiplantae; phylum Streptophyta; class Magnoliopsida; order Poales; family Poaceae; genus Avena; species Avena longiglumis. Next base: position 69,930,648 of record CP125977.1, on the reverse strand, counting down.
AATTGCGTTGTTTTTGTGCATTGCATCATCATGACCGCATGCTCATGTCATCATGCCACATTGCATTTGAGCATCGTCATCATCTTGCATTGTTTGTCTAAAACTATTTTCGCAAAGCCCGTTTTGTTTTCTAAAACGCCCCGTCTTTTATTCAAACGCCAAACCCGGGTCTCCGGATTATTTTGTTTTGGCTGCTATCGGTTTGCAAACAGCCCGTTTAAAGCAAATAAAATCTTTAATTATTTTAGTGGGGCAGTCGAACGGGTCGAATGACCCGAACGACCACCCCAGAAAATATAATCGGTCCACCCCTTATTCCTAAACCTACCAACCTATCTACCCACACCCCTTTGGCCACCTCACCCCGGCCAACCCCGTCGCGCCACCTCACCTCTCCTCTCCCCCCACCCAATCCTATGCTGCCACCTACTCCTCTCCCTCCTCACATGCAATCACACACATAACACACACTGACCCTCCCAGCCCCAGCCAACCGCCCCACGGCCACATCCCCTTCTCTCCCAGCCCCACACAAACCCACCCACACGCCACTCACCCATCTCCCCATCCACCCGCTGCAAGACTGCCCCACCACGACAGCCCCGTCCCCCCTGTTCTTCTTCCTCCCCTGGCTCTCTTCTCTCCCTCCCCCTCCCCCCATCCTCCCTGCTCTCTCCGCCGGCTCCCCTCCCGCTTCCACAGGCGCCTCCCTCCAAGGCGTGCTCTCTCTTCTCCACCCCTTCCTCCCTCTCTCCGGCCTTCCGCGCCGTCCCTCTCGCCATCGTCTGCACCGCCTCCACCGCGAACCTCCTCCCCCGAGCTCGCCAAGGCCCGCCGCTTGGCCGCGGCGAGCCCGCCTTCTGCCTGCTCTCTCAGCCTCTCCCCCAGTGGTCTCTTCCCCATGGCCCCACGCCCGCCCCCTCAGCCTCACCAGCCACGTCCTCCGCCCTCACCACTCGGCTGGCCTCACTCCTTCCCGCCAAGCGAGCTCCCTCACTGCCCTCGCCTCCTGCGCCCGTGAGCCTTGCCCGTCGGCCTGCCCCTCGGCTCAGCGCCTGCAGCACCTCGCCTCCGTCCACCTCCCCAAGCAGCCGGCAGCCGCTGCCACCACTGCTTTGAGGTCACCTTCCGCAGCCCTGATCTTCCCCAAGCCTTGGTCCAGCCACCGCTTGACGGCCAAGACGCTTCTCTGCGCCTCGCTGCCCGAGCAGGGTATGTTTTGGGGTTGATCTGGTGTTGTGGTGGTGATGTGGCTATACCGTGTGGTATCTGTCCAAAGAAACAAGTTCTCCAACATCGTTTGACCCTCTCGGAGGTCGACCAGTAACGACGAGCTCTCCCTCATGGAACCGCTGGTGCCCCAAGATCTCGACATGGATCCCCCAAGTTCACCAAGACGCACGCCAAGACCTCCGTCATGGAAACCAGGATCCATTCCGGACCTCAAGACCGATCTAGAGCGCCAAGGCCTTCGCGTGGAGTCGGCAAGATCATCCGGGAACACCAAGATCAACTGCGCGGGACCGACAAGATCGACACCAACCGGGGAAAATCCGATGCCCCGACGCCAGAACAAGTACTTCCTCCCGAGACGCCAGGAACTCCGCATGAGACATCAAGACCGACAACATGACCCGACCACCGCGGATGCGCCAAGATCGACCTCAGTTATCCGAGAACGATCCCGGAGTCCGAGAACGTTTCCGTCGAACCCTGGACCCCGAGACCAACCCCGAACCCCGGAACCCCAAGTTCGTCGAGAACCCTAAATGTGTGAACCCCTTTTCCGAAAACCCTATTTTATAATATAATCCAACTTGTCGCATTTTAATTGTCTTGCATGCATACATTCATGTGGTTTGGGGGCCTTATGCCGATTCACCCTATAATTAAATATGGGGCCCATATGCGGGCAAACCTAGTCTCATATTGGCCTCATTTAACTTTGTGTAGAGAACCGGTAACTTATCTTGCCATGTTAAAACCACATTTAAATTGCGGGGTAGCTAATTCACTTGAACCGTTTAATTAATTGTCGGGACCCCGGTTCCGCTTAATATGGCCTAATTGCATCGCATCTTTGCCATGGCATACACCATACATGCATCATGCCCGATCTTCTGCCGTTGTATTAAATATTGCATCCGGTGTTTCTTCTAGTGTTTTGCTTCTTCGCGGATAAGGCCGTTGAGTTGATGCGAGTGTCGACCCGATCTTCGGTTGAACCTTCGACAATGTTTTCAGGCGAGCATCCCCCCTTTCTACCTATCTTACTTTTATAGTATTTATTCCCTCTTGTTGATCTATTGCTATCTGTGTTGCGATGCTTTAGTTTCCGTACCTATGATATACCGTGCAGCCCTATATTGCCTTGGACACACCCTATTACCTATTGTTTGGTAGATAGTTGGACTTGCGCGTCGTAGTCGCTTGCTCTAGTGCTGTTGCGTGTCGTCAAGTGCCACAGTTGTTGATGTATTGCCGCATGTTGATGTTGGAGATGATCATAGTTTTACTTATCGTTCACTTTAATTCCTATTTAACAACTAAAATTGAAGTAAGCAGAGGCATCGGTGGGTGATAGAAAATATTTGGTTTCCGAACGCCCACTTGTGTCCCGTAGGACCCCGAGTACTTGATACCTGTTCCTTGTTTTATCGCGCTATCCACATCCGGGAGGTATATGGGACCCCCCTGAGCCATAGCTTGATTCAGTCTTATTTCTTGGGGCCACAAACTAGTTTGAGGTTTTATTTACGATCCTGTACTTATGCCATGCTACTTATGTATTTACGATTGTGCGAGGAGCACACTGTACTGTTTAGGATCGGGACACGATTCCGCGGTGTCGACAAGCCCAGCCACACTTCGGGTTCCCGAATGCTCACCGTCTACCCAAACCTTGAGTCCGTCGGAGTCACGTTCTATGGTCTACTCAATGGGGTGGCCCCCTGAAATATTTCTGAATCCTGTGATTGTTCAGTCGTGAAAGCCTCGTTGGGTTTTGATTTGGTTTTTCCGAGGTTCATCGAGCGTGTGTTGCTATTGGTGCACCCCGGCCGGGTAAAACTTTCTGAAAGCCGTGTCCGCGGATATGGACGACTTGGAGCACAGTATCTTGACCATAGACAAGCATAACTAAAGTTTATTGCTCTAAATTTGACTTTATAATGACTAGTAATCAGCTTCACTATAATGGAATGGCTAATTAATACTGCCCACAATTGCTTGTTTGGAGTGTAAGCTGCGCCATACCATGGTACCTGACTAGTAATTATCGCAACTACAACGGAATGGCTGAATAAAAGTACCAACAACTGCTGGGTTTTGGGGTTATCTCATGCTATCTATATCTGATTAGTAAGTGTTGTAACTATAACGGAATGGTTAACTAAAAGTGCCCACTGCTTATTTTACCAGGATGATTACCCAAACCTGACTAGTAATTGCTGCAACGAAAACTGAATAAGTAAAACTGCCAACTGTGTGAGTTCCTCGGTTGACTTCCTCGTCTGGTCTCGAGGGGGAAACACCAGGATGGGTTTGATTGATGGTAGTAACAGGTTGGATCCGAATAGGTCTCTCTTATCTCTCTCTGATAGTCACCAGTTGTATCGAGTCTCTATAGGTTGTTGAGTGCATCTTTCGCCGCTTGATCCACCATACCTATGTAGGCGAGGACCGCCAATTCTAGCCTCATGGCATCGGCCTCGATCGACGCCTTCTTTTTCCTTTGCCCTTTGTCGGCACCCTTTGTTTAAGCAGGTTTTGAGATCGGCGTCATAGGTGGTTACCCTTCCGGCTTGGCCTGGGCAGGGTTATGGACGCCATTGGTTATTCTTCAGGGCTCTTAGCCCCATTTGCATCTTGTCCATAGTCGGACACTTCATCTTTTCAAGGTGATTTGGATCTTTGTATATTATATTTGTATTCTTGACTCATGGAGTCGCTGTTATATATATCTGTTCTGTGGGTCCCATCGAGGACTGTTGTGTAATGTTATTACTTCGTTTTCCACCCGCACGAAAGTGCCTGGTGGGCACCTTTGAATCGTTTCTATGCGGGTTTGGCGGGTTTCGCTAAAACTTGCATAGGACCGATTCTGAGGTGTTCTGAGTGGTATCGAGCTCGTGATTCGATACCCCACAAGTCCAGCCTGTAGGATAACCTAGCTAACGGCCAAAGTAGAGTGTCAAAAACTATTTTTTGCAAAATCGGTTGGATAGTTCTGATTAGGTCTGATTTTACTTCTTACCCCTCTGCTATTCTTCCCTTATCTCGACGTGTTTTGAATCCACCTCTTATCTTTTCTTAGAGTCCAGGATTTCTCGTGGTTGGGTTTCCGTCGTACCTTCAGGGTTTTGCTTCCTTCTTCGATAACGGTGTTCTGCCATCCGGTGTTCCAGCTGCCTGATGAATCCGTCTACGGTGTTACCATTCTTTATTCCTTGTTTGTGCCTTCCGGTGTTTTACGACGCAACGACATCATCTACGCCAGATCCGATGCAGAGACTGCATCCCTCCTTTGTTTACGAACCTCGTTTGTCGAGATCTTCAGTCTGTTTCTGAGAATGGTTGCACGCTTTTCCACTGATTGTGCGGAGTAATAGTTTGGGTGCGTGATGGATTGGCCCCCATGCCGACTACCCTTTATATTCGCTTTTGTACATTGAAGTGGATGAGAATGCATCGGTTCCCTCTTTCCATCGAAGCTAGAGGTGGCTTTATTTGTTGATACCTCTACCTTCGATCTTTTGTTTCCGGAGTGTTCCCTCGACGATCACGGACAACGACCTCTTGTTAGTGGTGTCGCGAGGATCTACACGAAGCGAGAAGGTTCAGATCGCCGACCTTCTTTCCGGTACCATGAGGCGGATCTCGAGGGCGAGATCCCTTGTTAGTGGTGTCGAATTGTGGCATCCCGCAAAACCACTACTAGAAAATCGCGTTGTTTTTGTGCATTGCATCATCATGACCGCATGCTCATGTCATCATGCCACATTGCATTTGAGCATCGTCATCATCTTGCATTGTTTGTCTAAAACTATTTTCGCAAAGCCCGTTTTGTTTTCTAAAACGCCCCGTCTTTTATTCAAACGCCAAACCCGGGTCTCCGGATTATTTTGTTTTGGCTGCTATCGGTTTGCAAACAGCCCGTTTAAAGCAAATAAAATCTTTAATTATTTTAGTGGGGCAGTCGAATGGGCCGAATGACCCGAACGACCACCCCAGAAAATATAATCGGTCCACCCCTTATTCCTAAACCTACCAACCTATCTACCCACACCCCTTTGGCCACCTCACCCCGGCCAACCCCGTCGCGCCACCTCACCTCTCCTCTCCCCCCACCCAATCCTATGCTGCCACCTACTCCCTCTCCCCTCCCTCACATGCAATCACACACATAACACACACCTGACCCCCTCCCAGCTCGCCCCACTGCCAGCTGGCCCCCACGGCCACATCCCCTTCTCTCCCCAGGCCCCACACAAACCCACCCACACGCTCAGCCTCACCCATCTCCCCATCCACCCGCCGCTGCTCAAGACCTAGCCCCACCACGACAACCCTGCCCCCTGTTCTTCTTCCTCCTGGCTCTCTTCTCTCCTCCCTTCCCCGCATCCTCCTGCTCTCCGCCGGCCCCTCGCTCCACCGCGCCTCCTCGCCACGTTCCCTCTTCTCCACCAATTCCCCCCTCTCTCCGGCCTTCCGCGCTGTCCCTCTCGCCATCGTCTGCACCGCCTCCACCGCGAACCTCCTCCCCCGAGCTCGCCTGCGTCCGCCCTCGCCCACGTCGCCGGCGAGCCCTCCGCGCTCCGCCCCGTTCCCCCCCGCAGCCTCTCTCCCCCCCGCGTGGTCTCTTCCCCATGACGCACCCTTCCCCGCCTCCTCTCGCCCTCTGGCCTCGAGCCGCCTCGGGCGGCTCCGCCGCCTCACACCACCTGCCAAGCGCGCCTCCTCCCAGCCACGTCCTCCTCTTCCCTCCTCTCTCAGCCTCTCAAGGCCAAGGCCACACCATGACCTTCCCCGCCGGAGCTCCCCGCCTGGCCGGGTCTCCCGCCTCCCTCCCAGCCGCCTCTGCCCGTTCGGCGAGCCTTGCCTGCCGGGCCCCTCGGCTCCGCCTCGCAGCACCTCGCCTCCGTCCACCTCCCGGCCCAAGCCAGCGCCGTCGGCCACCACTGCATGAGGTCACCTTCCACCGCCGATCTTCCCCAAGCCTTGGTCAGCCACCGCTGACGGCCAAGACGCCTCTCGCAGAACTCGTCAGCCGCCCGAGCAGGGTATGTTTTGGGGTTGATCTGGTGTTGTGGTGGTGATGTGGCTATACCTGTGTGGTATCTGTTGTCCAAAGAAACAAGTTCTCCAACATCGTTTTGACCCTCTCGGAGGTCGACCAACAGAACGACGAGCTCTCCCTCATGGAACCGACGCTGGTGCCCCAAGATCTCCGACATGGATCCCCCAAGTTCACCGGCACGGCACGCCAAGACCTCCGTCATGGAAACCGCAGGATCCATTCCCGGACCCCGAAGACCGATCTAGAGCGCCAAGGCCTTCGCATGGAGTCGGCAAGATCATCCGGGAACACCAAGATCAACTGCGCGGGACCGACAAGATCGACACCAACCGGGGAAAATCCGATGCCCCGACGCCAGAACAAGTACTTCCTCCCGAGACGCCAGGAACTCCGCATGAGACATCAAGACCGACAACATGACCCGACCACCGCGGATGCGCCAAGATCGACCTCAGTTATCCGAGAACGATCCCGGAGTCCGAGAACGTTTCCGTCGAACCCTGGACCCCGAGACCAACCCCGAACCCCGGAACCCCAAGTTCGTCGAGAACCCTAAATGTGTGAACCCCTTTTCCGAAAACCCTATTTTATAATATAATCCAACTTGTCGCATTTTAATTGTCTTGCATGCATACATTCATGTGGATTGGGGGCCTTATGCCGATTCACCCTATAATTAAATATGGGGCCCATATGCGGGCAAACCTAGTCTCATATTGGCCTCATTTAACTTTGTGTAGAGAACCGGTAACTTATCTTGCCATGTTAAAACCACATTTAAATTGCGGGGTAGCTAATTCACTTGAACCGTTTAATTAATTGTGGGACCCGGTTAATATGGCCTAATTGCATCGCATCTTTGCCATGGCATACACCATACATGCATCATGCCCGATCTTCTGCCGTTGTATTAAATATTGCATCCGGTGTTTCTTCTAGTGTTTTGCTTCTTCGCGGATAAGGCCGTTGAGTTGATGCGAGTGTCGACCCGATCTTCGGTTGAACCTTCGACAATGTTTTCAGGCGAGCATCCCCCCCTTTCTACCTATCTTACTTTTATAGTATTTATTCCCTCCTGTTGATCTATTGCTATCTGTGTTGCGATGCTTTAGTTTCCGTACCTGTGATATACCGTGCAGCCCTATATTGCCTTGGACACACCCTATTACCTGTTGTTTGGTAGATAGTTGGACTTGCGCGTCGTAGTCGCTTGCTCTAGTGCTGTTGCGTGTCGTCAAGTGCCACAGTTGTTGATGTATTGCCGCATGTTGATGTTGGAGATGATCATAGTTTTACTTATCGTTCACTTTAATTCCTGTTTAACAACTAAAATTGAAGTAAGCGAGGCATCGGTGGGTGATAGAAAATATTTGGTTTCGAACGCCCACTTGTGTCCTGTGGGACCCCGAGTACTTGATACATTCCTTGTTTTATCGCGCTATCCACATCCGGGAGGTATATGGGACCCCCCTGAGCCATAGCTTGATTCAGTCTTATTTCTTGGGGCCACAAACTAGTGTGAGGTTTTATTTACGATCCTGTACTTATGCCATGCTACTTATGTATTTACGATTGTGCGAGGAGCACACTCTTGTTAGGATCGGGACACGATTCCGGTGTCGACAAGCCCAGCCACACTTCGGGTTCCCGATCGTTCACACCGTCTACCCAAACCTTGAGTCCGTCTCGAGTCACCGGCTTCGTTGGTCTACTCAATCAATGGGTGGCCCCTGAAATATTTCTGAATCCTGTGATTGTTCACCGTGAAAGCCTCGTTGGGTTTTGATTTGGTTTTTCGAGGTTCATCGGCGTGTGTTGCTATTGGTGCACCGGCGGGTAAAACTTTCTGGCCGTGTCTGGATATGGACGACTTGGAGCACAGTATCTCGACCATAGACAAGCATAACTAAAGTTTATTGCTCTAAATTTGACTTTATAATGACTAGTAATCAGCTTCACTATAATGGAATGGCTAATTAATACTGCCCACAATTGCTTGTTTGGAGTGTCGCTTGCGACCATGGTACCTGACTAGTAATTATCGCAACTACAACGGAATGGCTGAATAAAAGTACCAACAACTGCTGGGTTTTGGGGTTATCTCATGCTATCTATATCTGATTAGTAAGTGTTGTAACTATAACGGAATGGTTAACTAAAAGTGCCCACTGCTTATTTTACCAGGATGATTACCCAAACCTGACTAGTAATTGCTGCAACGAAAACTGAATAAGTAAAACTGCCAACTGTGTGAGTTCCTCGGTTGACTTCCTCGTCTGGTCTCGAGGGGGAAACACCAGGATGGGTTTGATTGATGGTAGTAACAAGTTGGATCCGAATAGGTCTCTCTTATCTCTCTCTGATAGTCACTAGTTGTATCGAGTCTCTATAGGTTGTTGAGTGCATGCTGCCGCTGCCGCTTCAGTCCACCATACCTATGTAGGCGAGGACCGCCGAATTCTAGCCTCGCCGTGTCGGCCTCAAGATCTTGACGCTCCTTCTTTTTCCTTTGCCCTTTGTCGGCACCCCTTTTGTTTAAGCAGGTTTTGAGATCGACGTCGTTAGCAGGGTTACCCTTCCGGCTTGGCCTGGGCAGGGTTATGGACGCCATTGGTTATTCTTCAGGGCTCTTATCCCCATTTGCATCTTGTCCGTAGTCGGACACTTCATCTTTTCAAGGTGATTTGGATCTTTGTATATTATATCTGTATTCTTGACTCATGGAGTCGCTGTTATATATATATATCTGTTCTGTGGGTCCCATCGAGGACTGTTGTGTAATGTTATTACTTCGTTTTCCACCCGCACGAAAGTGCCTGGTGGGCACCTTTGAATCGTTTCTATGCGGGTTTGGCGGGTTTCGCTAAAACTTGCATAGGACCGATTCTGAGGGTGTTACAGCACACCCCTGCAAAACAAAGTTAGACGCCTCTACTTTCTTTGCATGTTTTACGTGGTTTGGGGCTTTCAATAAGTGTCGTTCTAACTTACGAACATGAACCACAACATTGATACTAGCATTGTTAATTACCCGTTGTAAATTGGATCTTAACTATGCTAGGAGAAAGCACCATAAAGCCACTTATGCAATACAAGTTGCATGTCAAGCGTGGAGCAAGTCTCATGAACGATGTCATATAAGGTTAGCCCGGGCCGCTTCATCCCAACATCCCACAAGATGCAAAGTACACAAGAAGCAATCGACAATAAAAGCATCAACGCCCACAATGACCATTGTGTTCTACTCGTGCAACAGATCTACATATAGACACGGCTCTGATACCACTGTAGGGTTTCGTAGCATGGAAAACAAAAATTTTCTATCGCATACAAACAAACAAGCCAAGATCTATCTACTAGATTGTAGCAACGAGTCGATGGAATAACTCACCCTCGAAGATTCCAAAGTGTTTAACGAGAGCGGATTCTCGTGGGTGATGTAGTCGTACTCTTCCCGATCTCAAGATCGCGTAGACGATCCTTCCCGGCTGCGTTCCTGGCGCTCCCGATCGGTCACACGCGTTCGGTTTCGTGAAGACCTTCCTCTCCCTTGTTCCAGCGAGCGGAGGTTGTAGCACTCTCCTCGATTCCGGCAAAGAACGGCGTGGTACCGGAAGTAGAGGGGAGATCTCGCAGGGCTTCGCCTTAAGCCGGAGCGAGTATGGTGGAGTATGAGAGAGTCCCTCGACGATCTAGGGTTTAGACACGCCGAGGAGGGGGAAAGGCCGACGGCTAGTGTTGCTAGGCGGTGGCAGCGGTTTGCCCTAGGGAGGCGGCGGCGGCAGCAGGTGGCGGCGCCGGCGGCTTAGGGTTTGGAGGCGGGGATCTTGTGTGTCTAGGAGGGGAGCCCTGCCCCTCCTTATATAGGTGGAGGGGCCGGCCGGCCAAGGGAGTCCTCCCAACTCGGCTTGGAGGTGGGCCGGCGGTGGAGGAGGGACTCCTCCCCAACTCGGTTTCCTCCTCCTTCCCCACTTCCCAAAAATAGCCGTTTGACTTTCAAACTTGGCGTTTGACTTTTCAAACTAGGATTTGAATAAACCCTCTATTTTATTCAGCGATGACACCGAGTACATAATGCAATCATACCAACTTGATATAACACATTCATGTACCCTTCCCCTCCGGAGTGTCGGACATTCCGGAACCTTCTAGAACATTCCCGATGAAAACACCGGAACCATTCTCCAACTCCGAAACGGGACTTTCCTTATATGAATCTTATTCTCGGGGATCGCTAGGATCTCCTCGTGATATCCCTAATCCCATTCGAGACTCTGAACAACATTCAGACTCTTTCTCATCATTCCATAACTACTCAAACAATGTCGAATCCTTAAGTGTGTCTCCCTACGGTTCGTGAATTATGCGGACATGATCGAGACACTTCTCCGAACAATAACCAATAGAGGAATCTGGAAATTCATATGGCTCCCACATATTTCAACGATTACTTTGCGATCGAATGAACCACTTACATACGATATCAATTTCCCTTTGTCTCACGATAGTTTACTTATCCGAGGTTATGATCGTCGGTATCTCTGCATACCTAGTTCAACCTCGTTACTGATAAGTACTCTTTTCGCTTCGTGATATGTGATCCCTTGTGAGCCAGTCACATGCTTGCAAGCCAATTGGATGACATTTCACCGAGAGGGCCCAGAGTATACCTATCTGTCATATGGATGGACAAATCCCACTCTTGATCCATGTGTCTCAACCAATACTTTCCGAACACTCAATGTCACCTTTATAGCCACCCAGTTACGGTGTGGTGTTTGATGTCATCAAAGCATCCATCCGGTAAAGGTGATATGCATGATCTCATGGTCGAAGGAATTAGATTACTATGTATCAGAAAGCATATAGCAATTGAACTATTAAAATGACTTGATCTTTATGCTACGCTTATCTATAGGAGTATGTCCACCATATCATTCTCCTAAGGATATGATCTTGTTGTTAATAACATCTTAATGTTCATGATAGGGAAACCACAATCATCTATTAACCAACAAGCTAGTATTAAATAGAGGCTTTACTAGGGACTCTTATTTTAGTCTACAAATCACACAAGTATTAATGTTTCCTTGTTAATACTATTATAGCATGAATGTAAACATTTATCATAAACACAAATATATAATAATAACTATATTTATTATTGCCTCTAGGGCATATCTCCAACAGCATCATGGAATAATGACAACACAGCAACAATGACTGTGAACGATGGGCATGATTCGGCGTGGCATTATCACGCGAAAAGCATCTCTCTGGGTGCAGTATATCCTAGCAAGAGACATCTGCAGGAAGCAATTATTGAGTGGTCAATGTCCATGCAACGAGTCTTGAAAACGAAGGTGTCATAACAACAATATTTGACATTGGTTTGCGAGGAAGTTGGATGTCCTGCAAGGGTGCATGCCCATGTCCCTAGGTATGACACAAACTGGAAGGTCGCCGATGTTGTGATGCACACATGCACACTTGACAATGTCCTTCAGGACCATCGTAACCTCACATCAACCCTCCTGGCTAGACTGTTGTACACATAGATAGTGGAGGGCAAAGCCATGGGGGTGAAATCTACCATTAACAAAGGTTTTGTCAGATTCCGCTACAATATTTCATACGGGAAGGCTTGGAGGACTAAGCAAAGGGCACTGGAGGCAAGGTTTGGTTCGTTTCGAGACGGGTATGACTGTGTTGTTAGGATGCTCCAGACACTGCAGTCTAGGAATCCAGGCACCTATGTGGACATCTAACACTTTACATTGACACAGGAACCTAATTTGAGAGTACTTCATCGAGTGTTCTTCTCATTTGCTATATGCATAGAAGCTTTCACTCACTGTCGACCAGTCATCTGTGTGGATGGTACATTTCTCACTGGAAAGTATAGGGGTCAGATATTGACTGCCATAGGTCAAGATGGAAACAATCAAGTTGTTCCACTTGCTTTTGCTTTCGTGGAGAGCGAGAACACCGAGAGTTGGGTATGGTTTTTCAGGCAACTGAAGATAGCAATTGTGAGATATACACCGAATGTATGCGTCCTTCATGATAGGCATCTAGGTATACTAAGCGCGATAAAGAAGCTGACACAGCCCACTCCTGATGAAGTAACTCCATGGCTGGACATGCAGAGTCGTTGGTGCATGCGGCATCTAGGGGCCAATTTTTTCCTCACAGTTCAGGAACAAGGCTCTTATGAACCTATTCAAGAAGCTTTGCAAGCAGAACCAAGAGTGGAAGTACATCAAGTGTCGTGGCTATCTTGATGAGACTTCACTAAAAAACATGTGACTCAGAGGAGAGCAGCTAGAGCAGCAGCGGTCGTGGCTCATGCAGCGGCGTTAGCTGCACAGGCAACAACAGGAGCAACACCACCGGAGGAAGAACCCATTGCCCTTTGTGACTTGCCAGGATTTGACCAACCCGGTACTAGGAGAAGGCCTGGCAGAAGGATTAAAAATTTTCAGGAATGGATACAACACGAGCCTGTAGAGAGGTGGTCTCTGCTGCATGACACTCATGGTGCTAGGTTTGGCATCATGACTAAAAATCTGGCTGAAACTTACAACTTTGTCTTGAGAGGAAGTAGGGCTCTACCATTAACAGCCATTGTGGAGTGTATTTTCACTGGAAATCTGAAGTATTTCAGAGACAGACTCCAGATGGCTCAGATGCATATCATGAACAACCCAAACACGAGGTATTGTTCAAAGATCATGCATTACATGGATGCCAAGATGGAGAAGGCTTGGTCCATGCATGCCATCGCCATCGGTAATCAGGAAAGAAGGTTCGAGGTACGCCTCCCTTCCAACCGGATTGGAACAGGAGAAGAGGTAAAGACACAGGAGGTGAGGATAGGCAACAAAGCCTGGCCAACGTGTGAGCGCACGTGCAATAAACCCAAGTTGTTGCATCTGCCTTGCTCTCATGTACTAGCTGCATGCGGGCTGATGGGTATGGATGCGATCTCGTTTGTGTCTCCTTATTTCCTTAAGGACACGGTGGTCAATACGTGGACAGGCGAGATGATGGGATACAGGGCATGGGGAAATTTCAACAAAGTAAATCCAGGTGAAAGGGTTTACATCCCAGATCCTGAACTGATGCGGACAGGAAGAGGAAGGCGACAATGTGTCCGCATCCGTAATGATATGGATGAATCTGAAGCCGGAGGCCCTACTAGGCAATGTTTTCTATGTAATCAATTTGGTCATATAGACACCAGTTGCCACATCTTCGGGACTGGTGGAGCTGCTCCTCGTGGACGTGGCAGCCGAGGAAGAAGAGGCAGACGAAGAAACTAGATGTGTGGAACTATGTCTTAAATTTGTAATATGTACGGAACTATGTCTTAAATTTGCAATATGTGTGGAACTATGTCTTAAATTTGTAATATGTGCGGAACTATGTCTTAAATTTGCAATATGTGTGGAACTATGTCTTAAATTTGTAATATGTGTGGAACTATGTCTTAAATTTGCAATATGTGTGGAACTATGTCTTAAATTTGCAATATGTGTGGAACTATGTCTTAAATTTGCAATATGTGTGGAACTATGTCTTAAATTTGTAATATGTGTGGAACTATGTCTTAAATTTGTAATATGTGTGGAACTATGTCTTAAATTTGCAATATGTGTGGAACTATGTCTTAAATTTGTAATATGTGTGGAACTATGTCTTAAATTTGCAATATGTGTGGAACTAATGTGCAGATGGCGGGATCTTTGCTGAATGCTGACATAGATAGAAAGCACCGGTCGATGGTATTGGATGCTAACCCGGGGTCCTTAAAGTACCTAGTGACTCGCACTCCCATGTCAAACTGGTGCATACATCCTGATTGGCTTCAGAGGCATGTGACATTTATTTCTCCTGCTGTTGGGATATTTATGGGCCAGAGTGACTAAACTATTCTGCTTTCTTCTTATGTAGATTGAAGTGGGCTGGGCTCTTACCCTTCGTTCGTTTGGTTGAGGCCACTCGTATGAAGGAGATAGAAGGGAGACACCTTGGGTTCCAGACTAGTCGCTTACAGTACGACTCGTCTTTTCTCACGTGCTTGGTGGATCGATGGAGGCCCGATACTCACACTTTCCATTTTCGATGGGGAGAGATGGCTCCTACCCTTCAGGACGTCTCGTACTTGCTGGGACTTCCGTTGGCTGGCGTGCCCATAGGCCCAGTGGATCCACCGGCAAATTGGGCCCAAGACATGGCCCAACGATTCTTTGGCATTCGTGATGGAGCTCAGGCCTTTGGCCATGATAATCATGGGCCAAAATTTGGATGGTTGGAGCAGTATCAGGTGTGTTTCATTTATTTGTTTTATTTTGTTGGAGAAGTATCATGTACTGAAAATTGTTCTATTTGCCAATGCAGATACAGAGGTTTGGGTTCCCAGCCACTCCAATGACTGCGCCACAGATTACACGCAGCCTGGAGGCATACATTATGTGGCTGCTCGGGAGGTGATGTTCACTGAGAACCATGTGTCGACCATTAGTGCGTGATACATCCATTTTGCTAGAGGGATCGCGGAGGCGACGTGCCAGGAAGAATGCACACAGTGGAGTTGGGGTTCAGCTGTCTTAGCAGCTACGTACCAAGGTATGTGCAATGCTTGCCAGTTAACCAAGGACAGTTCTGCCTTGCTAGGATGCCCATTGTTGCTGCAACTGTGGTCATGGGAGAGGTTCCCTATCGGCCGAACAGAAGTAAGTGTCAACCAAATAGTCGGCAACCAGGAACATGAAACAATTGTCTACCACTCTGACCTGCTGTTCGACGAAGAGAAAATTGACTTGCCTACATTTGGCACTCACTGGACCCGTCGCAAGGTCAATGTAATGTCTTAATAAATTGCACTTCTGGTACTACAATATGAAAGTTACTAACAACTATTTTGTCATGCAGTGTCGTTTCGTGGGAGAGCAAGTCGTTAGATGCTATCCATCATTCAGCGAGCAGTTCGACACACTGAAAGAGGATGTTGTGATTTGGGAGCCGTACACCCTGCAGACACGACACGCACGATATCCCGGCGGGTTATCTATTATGTGCACTGGAGATCGAGAGTATTGGCTGACTGCATCGAAGATCATCTTTGATTGCCAAGTTGAGGAGATGTCTCACAGAGGGTCATGCGGCAGTTCGGTCTTTGCCAGATGGTAGATCCCCCGCGTCTGGATGTTCCCCTTCCAGATGTCGTGCACGCGTAAGTAAATATATGTACATAAGGAATGCGTCTTATACTTTATCTATGTTCTTTAATGATGGTCTAACAAATTCTAATGACATGTACTCTCGGAAAACTAGCAAGACCGCCACTCAATGGCTCCAACGGGTGGAGATTTACGTCAACGAGTGGCAGAATGCATCAACACAAGTATGGCACGCTGGCCCGTTTGATATGGAGCTATTCCACGGATACTTACAGAGGTACATGTCGATGACACGGCTACGTCCCATTCAACACGCACATGACGATGAGATATACCCTAGCCAGTCAACACTGGAGTCCAGACAGTCAGCGGTAAGTAATTTATTTAGAACATAATCGACATGAGTGCCTTTGTAGTGCATACCTAACTATGAGATAAATGCAGGCCGATATGACGTGGGAGCTACAGACTGAGGTGGCTCAGTACGGACGATCGCTTTCGATCGTTCCTCTTGTGCCCCGTCAGCAGGCTCAGTCCTTTGCCCGGCGGGTCGAGGAGAAGTTGTGGCGTATCTACGCGGCCATCACGTGCACCAGCGTCTCAGACGTCGTTCAACACCGAGAAGCACAAGTCGATCCACGCAACAGCTCCCACCGCGTCACTCGGTGGAGGAGCGCGCCCCACGTCGATCCATGGAGCAGCCACCTTCTCCAGACCAGGCTGGAGGCTCGGGATGGCACGAAGAGCATATTTCTCCTCCACTCCTCCATGGGCCTCGTCCACGACTCTCACAGCAGGCGCCACCGAGAGCACCACCTCCAAACCAGGCTGGAGGCTCGGGGTGGCAGCAATCACAGTTTACTTCTGACCCGTGGCAGCAATCGCAGTTTAATATCGACCAGTTGCAGCAGAACCAGATTACTTTCGAACAATGGCAGCATCAGCAGCCGATCCCCTACATGGACTTCGCTTATCGACCACAATCTCATCCCCATGGTAAGCATGTCCCTTCCTACTATTGTTAGATGCAGTATGACATTGTTCAGTACTTAATTTCTTGTACACTAGCAGGAGACTCCTTTACATGGGACACTACTGACGACCATGATCAGCAGACACAACACGAGCAGGTAGACTGGTTTGGCCAGTATCAGCCAGGTACTCCACCACCTATCCCCACACAGGATACACAGGATCAAGGTGAAGGGTCAACTGCACCTCGCCGTGATGTGATGCCACCTCACATATATGGATGGAGTACACCGAGGCCTCCGCCACCTCGTCGTCGACACCAGTGATATCTACTTATGTATCAGACATTTATCTATCTATGTATGAGACATATATCTACCTATATATGAGACATCATTCTATTATTTCATGATTTTATTCGACAAACTACTCAACATAGCTTGCAACACAGTTCAACATAACTTGCGGTACATAAATAAGAGTCCTATCTATCCCTAGCATGATGCCTTTCCCTTTTCCTTCAATGATGCCTCGCCCTTTCCCTTTGACGATCCCTCGCACTTGCTCTTCTTGGCTTGCGCTTTCTTCTTCTCCTGCCACTTGTCCCACTCAGCTCTCGCTTTGCTTCCAACGGGTGGTGGCATGAAGATATCATCCTCATCTTTGCTCTCTTCTATCCAGGCCCTAGGTGCCACAACCTGCTCCGTCATGCCAGCTTGACTCTTCTTGGCCTGCGCTTTCTTCTTCTCCTTCCTCTTGTCCCACTCAGCTCTTGCCTTGCTTCCAACGGGTGGTGGCATGAAGATATTATCCTCATCTTCGCTCTCTTCTATCCAGGACCAAGGTGCATCAGCCCGCTCCATCATACGGGCTTCACTCTTGAAGGTGAGCTTGTCCCACCTTGCCTGGATCCCGAGAAGCTCTGCTCGTACCTGATTTGGGGTCTTCAGTTTCCACCCTCTCCGATGAAGTGACTTACCAAGCATAATGAGAGCATCATGTTTCGTTACCAACGTCTCCCAGTGGGCTGGTTCATCGCCTATCATAACACTTCTCGCTATTTGGAGAAGCCCAATGGACATATCTAGCGGCCAGGGAAACGCGTCGATCATAGTGG
Organism: Avena longiglumis; assembly: GCA_030063025.1. Lineage (NCBI taxonomy): Eukaryota > Viridiplantae > Streptophyta > Magnoliopsida > Poales > Poaceae > Avena > Avena longiglumis. The sequence continues at coordinate 69,913,076 of CP125977.1, read as the reverse complement.
AGATGAGTGGAGGAAAATGCGAGAGCAAGAGGAGAGGAGGGAAATTAATTACAGAGTAAGAGGAGGAAGAGATGACCTGGGTGAAAAGATACATCTCGTTGCCCGCATTTATAGAGGCACCAAACAGAATAGGCGGGAAAAAAGGGCGGGAAGGACTGGCGGAAAAAAAAGCTGGGAAGGACTGGCGGAAAAGAAGGGCGGGAAGGACTGGCAGGAAAAATCAGCGGGAGAAATCGGCGGGAAGGAGTGGCGAGAAAAATTGGCGGGAAGTGACGGCGGGATAAACGGCGCGAAACAATAGTTCGAGACCTAAAGCTTATTTGAAACCTGAACCCTTGCATGATCAATGCACCCTTTGTCTTTCCAACAGACGAACAGTATGTTCGTCTTTCCAACAGCCGATCATCTGGGCCGTCGTCCTCTCGAAAGACGAAACATTGGGTCGTGTGTTGAAAAGACGAATCGTGTCGGTCGTCTTTCGAACGGCCGACCGACCGTCAGTTTTGCAATTTACCCGTTTTATGTATTACTATTTGTAAAATTCAATTAAAAATATATTATTTTAATAAAAATATCTATACTGTGACCTGCTCGAGCTCTACGCTGGGCTACTTTTCCATGGTGCGTGTTCAGGAATATGGACCCCGGTACACCAGTACGTGCCTCTCCTCCCGGTCTCCCCTGTCACATGGAGGGCTGCGCCATGTGCCGCGCGATCTACAAGTGCTGAACAGAGCACATGTGCCGCGCCATCTAGAGGGGCTGAACGACACAGCATTAGGATATGACCACTCCATGTTGATCTAACCAAAAGAGAATAGTACCTGTACCTGCACGGCTGCACATCGTGATTCTCGTCGGGGTTTCTTCAGCTTGACATGTACCTACCTGGTGTGATCGATGAAGTTCACCGCAGCATTGCGGTTTCTGTCTGCCGCATGCAGCCCAGGATGCAGAATCATGACTCGGAATGCCCCGATGTAGTCTGTGCAGAAACTTCCTGCTGCCAGTACTTTGGTTTACGACAAGTTCACCGTTCCGTCGGCGAACACCACCAAGAGCGGAGCCTCGGCACACTGCACTGCAACAAGTCGGCAACGCATGGCTCATCACCTTTGTCTGACACACTGACGACCCAGTGGCGCAGCACATGCCGAGGACAGCAGGCCGTGTCCACTCCGCAGTAACTGCTCACCTTCCCCACCGTCCACCACCACCCACTCTCACTCACTGGCTAGCATATAACGCAGCCGATCCAACCGAAATATCTCAAGCTCACACACATTGCTCCACCCCCAGCCACGGAGAGAAGCAGCAACAAGCGCTATCTATCACTCATGGCCAAGATCTCCTTCCTCCTCCTGGCGCTCCTCGTCCTCCTCGCCGTCGCCCTCCCTGTGGTAACTAACCTCGCTTCACATCTCACACTTTCAGTCTCCAACCATGGCCACGCTTTCATGCATGTTCACTGACCGGCCGGCACTCTTCTCCTACTTGGTGGCATGCAGGAGGTGATGGGAGGAGCAGCAGGCGGCGGCAACCTCAAGCCATGGCGTAAGCTCGCTCGCTCGCGACCTCGCCACATTAATCTGAAGCCCAATCTTGGTCTTTCTTTAACTGATGTTTCTTTTTTTTGCAATTGGGGGGTGCATGTGCAGAGTGCTCGTCCAAGTGCTCGGCGCGGTGCTCGGGGACGCAGTACAAGAAGGCGTGCCTCACCTACTGCAACAAGTGCTGCGCCACCTGCCTCTGCGTGCCGCCGGGCCTCTACGGCAACAAGGCCGCTTGCCCATGCTACAACAACTGGAAGACCAAGGAGGGAGGACCAAAGTGCCCCTAGATTTCAATTTCATTCTGCACTCGATGCATCATTACTAGTACTAGCTCCTTCGTAACTCCACTCGTCGTCGGTTGAGACGGCACCACTAGTAGCTAAGTAGATCTGGTTGTGCTGATGGAATATCTCTCTGTGTGTTCGGCCACGGTGGTTTGGAACACTGAAATCCTTGAGAGGAGAGCGAGGATTCGTTGCAGATTGACAGGCTTTTGAATTCCCCTCCTACTTAGTACTCTGGTTGTATCTGTGGAAGTAACCAATTGCTGTTTTTCTACAAGAATTCGCTACAATGTATCAGTGTATACATAGTAATTTGGGCCGTTTAAAAAATTAGTAATTTAGTGCCTTTTTTTTAGAGAATAATGGAGATCTAACATAGAAGTTAAGTATAGACCACCTAAAACATAGTAAAGATTAATATCGTGAAGATACCAAATACCTACAGACTATTGTAAAAAACAAAATCACATACCGACTCTCCAGCAAAACAGTGACTTAAAGACACTACCGATGCACAGATACCGACTGCACTATCCGTATCAGAGCTGGCCTGATGTTATTGATAAAGTCTTAGTGCACATCCCCCCTAAGGACCCAACGCCCTATAGCCAAAGTCCACTCCATGGGAGCAAGGACCCAACGCCCTATAGCCAAAGTCCACTCCATGGGAGCAATGACTAGTCAATGCCACCGGCGAGATCGTCGTCGACAAGGTGGACCAGCAGACGGGTATATCTTATACTTGTCTCGTGTAGCCTCTTCATAGTCACCATAACAACACAAAAGGTTGATCAAATCCTAACTTTAGGAACCTTAGTACAACCCCGAGCATAAGTCTAAGGTCTTACCCCTCCTGCAGACGGAGCCGCAAACATAGAAGATGAGCCGTCAATTCTCGGTCGGAGACGGCAGAGACGAGGTAGATGATGATGGCGGTGGCTAGGGTGCACCTTTCTCAAGTCGCAAGAAAAAAAATGATTCAATTTAGGTTGCGTTCAGTTTGGTGCTTTAACTAGATACATAAAGGGGAGAAACTAATTTTGCCTCAGTGCACACATGATTAGTGGAGCCTATCGAGCATAGTATTTATGATTACTTTGCGGCCGTGCGGGCACACCTCTGAAAGATCGAGCATCCCCACGGCGTTGTGCCAAATCAGATTTGGGATGTCACCCGCAGGGTATGGGTATTGACGCAGACACCCCATACCCTACCCGTTGTTCCAATCTTACTGGTTAACCGTAACCATACCCGTTAATGGTTACAGGTTTTCCCATACTTGTCACGGGCAGGATAAATGGGTATCCGCGAGTAAAAAAACAGTGTTTACAACACATCAAATTGAGCAATAATATCTCTATAAATAATAACACATTATAAACAACAACACATAGTTATGAACAACAACATATTATAAACAAGTACATTCTCTAAACAACAACACTTGCCCATAGACAACACATCATAAATGAGAAACGAGAACACGTAGTTATAAACAACAACGGCATAGTCATAAACTTTAAGTTCACAAACTCACAAGAAAGTATAAAGGCATTTTGACCATATATAAGACCACAAAATAAACATCAGAGCAAATAATAGCGCTAGATTGTTTCGGCCAGAAGAAGTCCGCGAGGACCACACCACTCCACAAACTCCTTGGCATGGTCGTCGAGATGGGGCTGAAGCTGAGGAGACCTTATTGGAAGAAATGCCTTCACCACCACATGAGTGTCGCCCCACCAAACCTGAACCCTAAAAATAGAAAACGGAGCCTTCCTACCGACGGGGGGCTATATTCACTCCGCATCCATGGCCCGAAGGTCACAAAAGCGATTTTGAAGCAAATAATACTAAAACTGGATCCACACAAAAATGAACGGTCTGATTAGACAAAAAATACACAATCCCACATGCTTAACAAAAGGTTTAAAAAAGCATTTCAAAAATTATCAAATAAAAAAATATATAATATTAAAATCATATATTAAAATATTTTAACCGATATATATTTAGGAACGTCATAAAAAACATTTATAGAGTTAAATTGCTCTCGAGGTTTTATAACTATTTGCGAGATTCAAAAGGTAGCCCGTATATTTCAAAAAAATGCTGACACTAAAAATTTGTTTTCATAGTTCAAACAATTAATTCCTGAATTTAAAAATGTTCATTAGATTAAAAAATCTAGTGTAGTTCAAAAACTCCATGAGGTTCCAAAAATGTTCGTGTGGTAGAAAAATAATGTTCATGCGGTTTAAGAAAAAGTGTTCGTATAGTCAAAAGGATGTTTATCAGCTCTTGTTCATGTGAAAAATGAAGGTTCACGTGATTCAAAATAATTTTTCATGAATTTCATTAATAATAATTTTTCATGAGTTTCAAAAAAAATCATGAGGTTCAAAAATCATACCCACATTCACAATAAATAATTCATATAAACATATAATAACGAAAAAAACATATGAAAAGAAAAGAGAAGATAAAAACTGAGAAGAAACAAAAGAAAATAAGAAAATTAAAAAAAAGGCAGCAAAGAAAACTAGTCTATACTCGGTTGGCCCACTTGAGCCAGCGATTCGCTGCGTCAAATAGGGTTTGCCCATCCAAATACAGTGCGTGGCCTTTTGTGCACTCAGTGGCGGCGTCACACAGGAAAGAGAACGGCTCAAGCCCCAAGACGAGCTTACAAGGCCTAGGTAGCCCATGCGTTCTAGCCCAATGCAGAAGCTGGAGCCTCCGCCGTGATAACGAACGCTGCATGAGCTCTACGCGACCCCGATGGAGAAGGGAGTAAGAGCAATTGTAGCTCAAAAAAAGAAAGAAAAAAAGAAAGAGCAATTCTAGCAATGGAGAAGGGAGTAAGAACAGTTCTAGCACACATCGTAAAAACATAAAACCGTAATATTCCGGCGAGATTTTTGACACTCTTTTTATCCAGAACAGACACGCCAAAAGTCTGTAGACCTATAAATATTTTGGGAGCATGAAACGGGAGCCTCCGGTCCTCGTTTTTAAGAGCACCCCCACTCGTTGGGTGAATCTAGACCAAAATCCGGACCAAATTTTAGCCGGATGAAACTCGTTTTTGGTCTGGGAACACCGAGTTTTCCGCTCGCGTTCCCAGGCCGAGTTCACACGTTCGACGAAATTCAGTTAAACACGGAAAAATTTGAGCGAATATAGACGGATTTCATTAATTAGGGCAAGAACGCACATATTACATCGAATTTAACTAGGAAAATGTTAAATTGAAACTAGGAAAAGGCCGCCGCCGCCGTGGTCGACGACGGACGTCGCTTCTACAGGCCGAGGCGGGGGTGGTTGCCGGCCTGGATGTGCTTCATGACGGCGGCGAGAGTTTGCAATGGAATGCTCCACCAACATTATGACACGTCGGCGGCGAGCCCAGTGATCCCTCGTGTAGGGCGAGATCCTGGAGGCGTCTGTCGTCGAAGAACTGCCTCCAGAAGACCAGGTTGCCAGGATCCTCAGCGAGATCCGGGTCTTGCATGGCGGCGATAGCCGCCTGGATCTCTCCGGCAATGTCCTCGTCGGCGGGCACCGGCGGAATAGGGATCCCGCCCGTGCTGAGTTGCCAGCCGACAGGGAGACGAAAGTCCGACGATGTCGTATAGCCCACGTCGTGGAGCAGCCGGGCTTCCTACACATGCAGCTTGCGTCGGCCGTTCGCGACCGAAATGTCGCCGGAAAATCTCTCGGCCATGGCTTTTCGGCGGAGTTGTGGAGGTACAAAGGTGCGAGCGTCTGGAGTTCGCCGGAGTTGGGAGCGGTGTGAGATAGTGTAAAGGGAGACGGAGAGATGTACGCCTTTTATAGGCCGAGGTCGGCGGCGAGGGTGGGAGGGGTATAGCGGCGAGGGCGGGAAAAGTGAAACGGCGGAAAGGATGACGACGACTCGGCTTCTATCGCTGACAGACTGGTTCACTCGGCCAATTCGCTTCGTCCAACGTTCCTAGGGCGTACCCGGGATACTGGAAATGGCCTGGGAAGTCCGGACCAAAGTTGTCCTAAATCCGAAAAAAAAGAGGTTTCTGAAAATGCGACAGGGCCGATTTTCATCGTCCGGACCTAAATTCGGCGTCTGGTCCGCGTCGTGGGCTCGTTGGGCGAACCCAGGACGAAATCCGGACCTTTTTTTGGCCGGACGTAACTTGATTTCGGCCTGGGTACGCCCAGTTTTCCACTCGCGTACCCAGGCCGAGTTCTCGGGTCGCCCGTTTCCGCTCAAGTTTGGCTCAAATTCGGCTCAAATTTGTCCAGATTTCGGCATAGTTGCATACAATGAATACAGAACAATTTACAGCCAAAGTTCGGCGAAATTTTAAACATAGTTTGGCGTAAATGTAAACATAGTTCGGCCTGCAGTGAAAGTACAACATATTTCAGCCAAGTTCGACCAGTTCATGCTCGGCATCTACAACGTGTTGCCCCTACGTATCCATAGGTGCTCAACAGGATCATCCTGCGGCTGTTGATGCACCGTCGGATCTCGGATCTCCTGACGCATGGCGATGAATGCAACCCAGGTTAGAGGCACCTGATGATCAGGCTCGGCAAGAGGACCCTGTTTGTAGTATGGCTCGTTCTCCTCGAGCAAATTCACTGTATCCTTCCTCTCATCCTCAATGATCATGTTGTGCAAGGCCACACAACTGTTCATCACTTCCCGCATCTGATCTTTCGACCAGGTCATAGCAGGGAACCGGACAACTGCAAATCTCTGCAGCCATAAGGCAAGTGACGTTCTTGATGGGAGAATTCTCATTTGGAGAATCAAAGAGAGAGAATGTCGGAGTAGAGGTGGTGGCTAGAGTCGCCACACCATTACAAGTTTCCTCTTCCTCATCTTCATCATCTTCATTGTCGGAGGAGTATTCTTCATGAGTGATCAAGACAATTTCTCCCGACTTCTTGTTAATGGGATTCTTCTTGATGACGGGTTTCTTGTAAGGTGCTTTGAGAGTCTTCTTCAACACAAGCTTACCCCCATGATCTTCTCTCTTCTCATAGGGACAACTTGCCACAAAGTGATAGCGGTCACCACAATTGAAGTAAGTTCTCAATCTATTAGTATTTTCTCTTTTCCTATTTGGGTTGCTTCTTTGTTGCATTTCCATCTTGGCCTTGGCGGGGTTCTTCCAAAAGTTCTTTGCATAGAAGGCCATATATTTACTATGAGCAATCTTGAATTCATCGGGGTGGTCCATGGAGAGACCTTCATCACTATCATCTTCATCTCCATGGTTCACAACTTTGGCCTTCAAAGAAACATTGACAACGTTGCTTGTACCAAGGGCACGGGAACGAGCATCTTTGGCATTCTTGGCGGCAACTTTGAAGGTGGCCATCTCTTGCATAACTTCATTTGAGGTCATGAGATGGTAGTTGTGTCTTCCTTGTAGGCTCTTCAAGTCGGTGGGCTCAAAGGGCATGAGTGCACTCACATATTTCCTTCTTATCCACGCATCATTCACATGTGAGGCACCCATGTTTCTAAAAGCGGTGGCGGTGGTCTTGAGCCTTCGGTACATGTCTTCGTGATCTTCACCTTCCTTCATGTATAAGCCTTCGGCTTCATTGCTTAGAGCATCATACCGGTTCCTTCTCATACTCTCATTTCCAACAAACAATATAGTGAGGGCATCCCAAGCTTCCTTGGCAATGCTAAAGTGATCAATGCATGGATAATCCTTTGTACCTAAACCTTGTTGAATCTTATGCAAGGCAGTGGCATTGAGTTGACTATTGACAACCTCTCTTCTTGTCAAGTTGTTTGGATCCCCAATAAAGAGTCCATGCTCGATGATGATCCATAGTTCAATGCAAGAGCTACGCATATGAGTTCTCATTAGTGATTGCCATTGAGCAAAAGTAGCAGATTATTCAAGCTTAGGTGGGTCACCTCTATTGTATACATGAGGGTGAGGGATTGGAGGGTTGGGAGAGTACCATGAGTCACGATGCTCACCCTTCCCTCCATCATTTTGTGTGGAGGAATTAGTGTTGTCTTGTTTACCCCTTACCATCATATCCTCGGGGGATACCGGAGTACTCCCTTTAGGTAAAACGGATCGAGGATCCTCTTGAGGAGAGTGGGATGATGAGCCATCTTTGTCTTTAAGAAGCTGCTCAAGCATCTTCTTGACTTCGATGACCAAGGAAGAGCTCAATCTTGTTTCCAAGTTTTTGAGATCTTCCATGGTCACCGTGGTAGGCTCACCATCACCATCCCCTTCGTGGCTACCCATATTCTCTTAGGCGGTAAAGCCCAAATAAAGAGCTGAGGCTCTGATACCAATTGAAAGGATCGTATGGGCACCTAGAGGGGGGGGGTGAATAGGTGCTACTTTAAATTTTCTTATTTTTCAAATTAAGGTTTGACAATAAGGTAAATTCTCTAGATAATGAAACTAAGGTGAATTTACCTATATGAGATATATGCACGAGCTAGCACAATACTAAGTAAGAACTAGTAAGTAAAGTGGGGTAAAGGATAGAAGTAACCAAAGTGGTGGACGTGGAGACACAAGGATTTGTTTCCCGTAGTTCCTTCCTTTTGAGGGGAAGTACATCTATGTTTGGAGAGGGGGTGGTGTCAAACCACCAACGCCACGAGAGGCCTCCCTTGTTCTCCGATGAATCTCACCCCAACGGGATCGATTCACCTTCCACTATATCGGCAACCTTCAAGGTGGAAGCCGACACCTTTACAAGTTTGGGGCATACATCCACAACTTAATTGGAGGCTCCCAAATACAAGAAAGCTGTCAAAAAAATCAAAGACAAGCTTGTAAGAACAAAATCTAGAACTAGGGTTTCCAAGAAAACACTAGAGCAAAGGGGCCCTCAATTGAATGAGTGGGAAATGAAGATCTCTTTTGGTGAAGTAGTAGATCAAGGCCTCCTCCTTCGATTCCCCAAAGATCAAGGACTTTGGGTGGTGGATTGAAGAGATCTTGTGGATTTGGTGGCTCCAATGGTGGTCTTGAATTTAATGCAAATGAGCACCTTGTCCCAAGGTAGGTGAAAGGCTATTTATAGCACCAGCTCCAATCTGACCGCTGCAGCATTTAATGAAGCGGTAGTACCGGATTTTCCAAGCGGTAGTACCGGAAACAACCGGTACTACCGGACAGGTACCGGAGATGCAATGTTGAGTTGCATAGCCCACAGTTTCCACCGGTATCAAAGTGTGGAGCTATCGCAGTACTACCGGACACATGCGGTAGTGCTGCATTTTGATACAGGGGAACAACAGCGTGAGTCAAGTGGCCAATCTCCTCAGAAGTGATCGGTACTAAAATGCGGTACTACCGCATTTTGGTACCAGTCAGTTCTGAGAAGATTGGCAAGCTTGCCAATCGCTTCAGTCTTGACCGGTATCAAAATTCGATACTACTGCTTTTTGATACCGCTCAGTTCTGAGGAGTTTGGCGAGCTTGCCAAGTTCTTTAGTCATGAGCGGTACCAAAATGCGGTACTACTGCCTTTTGATACTGCTCATTACTAAGGCCTTTGGCTAGTGTACTCATCACACTGCCAGGCCCGGAAGTGAAACCCGGTGCTACCGGACTTGAGTGGTAGTACCGGATGAATTATCCGGAACTACCGGACATCACCGAGGCAGAATATGGAGCAGTAGGCAAGTCCTTTTTGTGGGCAATTAGACAGGGAATTCTATGCATGCAACCTGTAGAATACTTGGCAGATAATTAGTCCGTCATGTGAGTTGTAATAAACACCAAAATCTCTAGGTATAAGAAATGTTCTTTCAATCTCCCCCTTTTTGGTGTTAGATGACAACACACATTTTGCATGATAGAATTGATGACAAGTAAGATTTTGTAAAATAGATATGGGGCTCCCCCTAGATAAGTAGAGACAAGTCACACATAGTGCACATACCTTTGCACACAAGTGTGTGATGAGAAACACAATGATAAGGAATAGGTAATATCATCACACACCACATAAGATGGATCCAAATGATAATAACCATACCACACAGATGATGGATACATAAGATAACCACATAGTTGTCACATACATAGCACAAATAGTTAGTTCATAAGTTTCACGCATAATAAGAGGCAAGTAGCAAATAAAGTTCACAAGCGATTAAAAATCAAAGGCAAGAGCGAGCTTGTGACTTTCCCATGCATATCCCGCATGCCTAATGTAACTCTTATCCCCCTTTGGCATCAAGACACCAAAAAGGGACAAGAGCAACTCTAACGTCCCGGAGATCACTGGTAGTCATCATTAGAGTCATCCCCATAAGGAGGCGGAGCATGGAAAGTGGAAGAGGCATCATCGTCCCAGTGGCTGTGCTTGGAGATCCATTGCTCTTCAGGAGTGATGTTGTCCTCGGATCTCTCGGAGGTGATCAACCCTTGAGCTTGCATTACTTCTTTCTGACGTGCACTGGCTTTCTTGGCATAGACATGGGCCTCATACATACGCTTCTGATTGACCTGGAAGCAGAAGACCTTCTTAAGCTTAGCCTCAATCCTCTTGGCCCATGATGGTTGGGCAGTCTTGCGGCGTGAGGCCACCAAATCAGTATCTTGGGCATCATCATCATCACCGGACCCGTCCTCAAGTGGGTTCCCATCCTCATCAACAAGTTGACCATTCGCGTTGCATGGTTTAAGATGGGTCTTGATCAATAGATTCTTGTGCTGGTGAGTAACAAGACGTTGAGAGGAAATGTTCCGAGCAAGAGATGGGCACTTGCGAAGAATAAGTGCCATGATGTACGGGGCAAAAGGAGGAACCCGCCGAGTGTAAGTAGCATTAACCATCTCGTTCCAAATCACATCCGTCACATAAAATTGGTTATCCTGAATCACGTTGGCGGTGAGTTGTGATCATGAGGTCCACCATGAAACCATGCATCTCATCAACATTGCCAGAACGGGGAGCAATGGTCTCACGAAAAATACGATGCAAGATATCATATGTTGGGAGAAGCCCCTTGATCTTTCCAGCAATACCACGCCCACGGATGTAAAGTGGAAGAAGAACATCCTTATTCATGGGACGCTCGTTGTCGTGACAGCGGAAGCCAACCAGAGTATCTCTCCCACGGTCCTCATATCCAAGGATAGCCCCAAACTCAGCCAATGTTTTGGTCTTGACAACTCCCTCTGTCATACAGGTGATAGTCCGAGTATGGTTCTTGGCAAAGTGAACGGTGGCATAGAACTGCGCAATGAGCAAGGGGTCATATTCACACTTGAACTGCATAATGGGAAGCAAGCCAATGTTTGTGCAAATCTCAAGTGATTCACCAAAGTAGTTCAAGTTCTTGTTCACATGGTTCATCTCAATCCACTTCTAAGGAACCACAATCTTCTCACCCGTCATGAGTACCTCAAAGTAGACCCGCTCTTGGAATTCGATGAAAAATAGACTATTGTCCCTAGACTCATGGCGAGCAGTAACATAGGGATTGTCAGACCGTAGGGCAAGAAACTCAGCATCGGGGATGTCAGACAACTTCTTTAGCCCAGATGGCCCTGAACTCTGACTCTTGCGGCGACCCATGCAAGGAGGAGAAGGAGGAGCACTACCTCGACCAGCACTTATGTTAACTCCCCCTCCACGCCGGCCCCAAGTGGTTTTTAGCTTCAGATGGTTGCTAGGTTGCGGCATGATCTCTTCTTCTGATTGTGTCTCTGACTCTGACTCAAAGTCCTCTATCTCATGATGAGCTTTGGACCTTTTGCGTGATCCCTGGGAGCCCCTTGCACATGACAAAGAACAAGGGAGGTAGCAGTGGAATAAGGGCACAAGAACCCGAAACAAACAGAAGATGAAATTCAATTTTTTGAAAAAAAAATTGCCGTCAGTACTGAGCGGTAGTACCGGATCTACTGGCGGTAGTACCGGAAACACGTCCGGTACTACCGGTCATGTGACAACATCACAGATCTGGTGCTATTGATCTAAGGACGGGCAGCAAAATTAATGCAAAACAAGAATCCATCGGACTAGGAGTAATGGTATAAGCGTGCACACGATACAACCTCAAAAAAACACAAGTTTTGACTAAGAATCGAAGTTTCCCTAGATTCAATGGGGAAAACAAGTGAGAAGAAGGGAAGGACGGTAGTACCGGTGTCCATGGTGGTGGAAAAACAAGGAGGAGCCCGCGAGGAGGCCGGATTCGATGCGGATCCAGGGAAAGGAGGAAGGGACGGAGCTCCGGCGGTGGTCTTGGCTCCGGCGGCGGCGGTGGTTAGGAGTGGAGATGGGGGAAAATAAGGCACTGAGGGGTGCCCCTCCCAGCGTCTCCACCCTTAACCGAGACGCACAGCGGTAGTACCGGTCCGAGAAGCGGTAGTACCGTAGGAAATGGCCGGTAGTACCGCACCTGGGGAGTTTCTAGAAAATCAGCCTCGAAACAGGTCCTTGTGCGGTAGTACCGCTAGTTTCTTGCAGTAGTACCGTCTCACGATAGTACCGTTTTTTGAACCGGTAGTACCGTAACCACCAGAACAGACAGCCAAGTTTAAAAACTGGAAGGTTCTTGTGCGAAGTAGATGAGTTTTGTTGTAGGATAAGGAAGTCTTGGGTTAAGAGATTTATACTGATATGTTCCTATGCACTCTAAAAATTAAAACATCAACCTCAAATATGGAGAACCAAACAAGAGTGCATTGACCGAGGAAGGAAAACCAACTCAAAAATGACAAACATGAGTAAGCACATCAACCTCTCGAGTGAGAGGGGGCGGTGGCCTAGACCACCATATTTGAGTATACTCGTCTTGGCACCACGAAGATATATCTTGGGTCCATCACCGAAACTCATCATTAAGCTCACATATCACAAAATGATATTAAGAGGAATGATTTTGTTTACTTTGCGCATAATGGGCGGAGGGATAGTCCAATCAATTAGGACCGCACTCCCCCCTATGTCCATGCCTACACCTAAACCAAATATGGGTCGAATATTAGGTGAGAATGTAAGATAATCAAGTCAAGCTCCTTGAATCTACGATATTTAGTTCATTCCTCAAGTAGCAAAACCTTGCTTCATCAAGTGCCTTCGTGAAGATATCGGCAAGTTGATCTTTGATTGACACATATGATAGATCAATATCACCTCGAGCAACATGATCTCTAATGAAGTGATGGCGAATCTCAATATGCTTTGTCCTTGTGTGATCCACCGGGTTGTAGGCAATCTTGATGGCACCTTCATTGTCACATAGAAGAGGCACTTTGTCACAATGGACATCGTATTCCTTTAAAGTTTGCCTCATCCATAGCAATTGAGTGCAAGCACTAGCAGCTGCCACATACTCGGCTTCGACGGTGGAGAGAGATATACAATTTTGCTTCTTAGAATACCAACATACCAAGGAATTGGCAAGCCCCGGATGTTGATTTTCTATCATCCTTATCACCCGCCCAATCCAAATACGTGTATCTACAAAGAGCAAATGTTGAGCCTCGAGGATACCAAAGACCATAAAATGGGGTATGAACTAAATATCGAAAGATTCTCTTGACCGCCATCAAATGGCTTTCTTTAGGAGCCGCTTGATATCCTGCACACAAACCTACACTCAACACAATATCGGGTCTAGATGCACAAAGGTAAAGCAAAGAGCCAATCATGGACCGGTATACCTTTTGATCCATATCTTTACCATTTGGATTTTGTTCTAGATGAGTCTTTGTAGCCATGGGAGTAGGAGCTCCATTTAAATCTTGCATTTTGAATCTCTTGAGAATATCTTGAGTATACTTGGCTTGATTTAAGAATGTCCCTCCTCTAACTTGCTTGATCTCAAAACCAAGAAATACTCTCAACTCCCCCATCAAAGACATCCGGAACCTAATAGTCATAAGCTTTGAGAATTCATCATTAAAATCTTTGTTAGATGAGCCAAAGATAATATCATCAACATATATTTGGCATACAAAAAGCTCCCCATTGACTATCTTAGTAAAAAGAGTGGGATCGATTTTCCGAACCTCAAATCCACGGTCAAACAATAACTCTCTAAGGTGCTCATACCACGTGCGTGGGGCTTGCTTGAGCCCATAGAGCGCCTTATCAAGTTTGTAGACATGGTTTGGGAAGTTGGGGTCCTCAAATCCCGGGGGTTGCTTAACATATACCAACTCATTTAATGGACCATAAAGAAATGCACTCTCTACATACATTTGTTGCAACTTGAAATTATGATGTGCCGTATAAGCAATGAGGATACAGATGGACTCAAGGCGAGCCACGGGTGCATAAGTTTCTCCATAGTCAATGCCCTCAATTTGAGAATACCCTTGTGCAACCAATCTAGCCTTGTTCCTTACTATAATTCCATGCTCATCTTGCTTGTTCTTGAATATCCACTTTGTTCCAATAACATTGCGGCAATCCTTTGGCTTCTCAACTAACTTCCATACTTTGTTTCTCTCAAAGTTGTTGAGCTCTTTGTGCATAACTTCTAACCAATCCGAATCTTTAAGAGCTTCCCACACTTTCTTAGGTTCAATCATGGAGATGTGTGCTTGGTGTTCACTGAACCTCTTCAATTGTGCTCTTCTGGAAATTCCTTTCCTTAGGTCACCAACTACATTTTTTAGAGAGGTCTCTTAATTCCAACATTCTTTCCTTTCTAGCTTCACGATGAGCGTGGATCTCCGTGTTGTTTCTTGGGGGACCCTCTTCATCATTTTGGTCCTCGTCTTGACCATCAACTTGACCTTGATCATCATTGGAATCATTCTCTTCATCTAGAGACAAAGATTGACCTTGGTCTTGATCAAGTGCTCTTCTAGCATCAATCTGAGCTTGTCTCAAAGAAGTTTGTATGGATATTCCTTGAGAAATTGCCTTGGCTCCACTTGACACCCTGGAGAATGAATCAAGCTCCCCTTGACTAGAGTTCTCACTATGATCATCATGTTGAGGGTCCACATCTTGTCTTTGGCATGAGTCATTTTCCTCCTCGGTGGATGGAGCTTGTTGATGTTGTGAAGATGAGGGCTCCACTTGAGTGGAGCATAGTTATTCTCGATCCGCCATAAGGGGTTCCTCAACGGGGCGGATATATACCACACCCATTCTTCCTATGGCTTACTGAGGCATTTCATCATCTGCATCACAAGCATCAACACGCCCCCTTGGGGACCATCATATTCTTCAAAGGTCACACTACAAGATTCTATGATGGCTCCGGAGAGCTTATCATAGATTCTATAAGTGTGATATTCGAGACCATATCCAACAAAAATACCCTCTAATGCTTTAGACTCGAATTTGGCCAAACGAACACCTTTTATGAGATAGAAACACTTACAACCGAACACCCGGAAGTAAGATATGTTAGGCTTGTTACCGGTAAGTATTTCATATGGAGTCTTGTTGATTTGTTTGCGGAGGTAGAGCCGGTTTGAAGCATGGCAAGCGGTGGAGATGGCTTCGGCCCAAAAGTTGTATGGAGATTTAACGGCCACACCATTTTGTTGAGGGGTGTATGCAGTGGAATATTGATGTTTTATCCCCTCATCACTAAGGAAATCATTCAAGGTGTAGTTCTTGAACTCGGTGTTGTTGTCACTTCTTATGATCAACACATGAAGATTGTATTGACGTTGGACCATGTTGATGAAGTCGATGAAGGTCTTTTGGGTCTCACTCTTCAACTTGAAGAAATATACCCACGAGTATCTTGAGAAGTCATCAACGATCACCAAACAATATTTCTTCCCACCAAGACTTGCATGAGATGGAGGACCAAAAAGATCCACATGGAGGAGCTCCAAGATCTTGGTAGACTTGATGCGGTTCTTAGGCTTGTGAGGAGCATCATGCATCTTCCCTAGAACACATGCCCTGCAAACACGATCTTTGGCAAAGGAAACATTTTATTTTAGTCCAACAATATGGCCCTCCTTGTGGAGACTTTGCAAAGTTCTCATATTGACATGGGCTAGTCGGTGATGCCATAACCAACCCACATCGGCCTTTCCGAATAAGCACATCACACTTGTAGTGGCTTGCCCCGAAAAGTCCACCACATACAAGTCATGTTCGACGTACCCAACGAAAGTAACCTTGAGAGACTTGCTCCACATGAGGACCACGATATCATCATCAATAAAGACGGCAAAACCCATCTTTCCAAGAGCACGAACTGAAAGTAAATTGTATCCAAGGGTCTCAACAAGCATGACATTCACGAGTGTAATGTCGTGAGCAACCACTACCTTGCCGAAACCCATTACCTTAGAATTTGACTTGTCGACATATGTCACGGCGATTTGATCATCATTTGGCTTTAAGTCCTTGACAATAGATGAGCTTCCGGTCATATGACTCGTGCAACCACTATCAAGCATCCACTTTGACCCTCCGGAAGCATATGTCTACATAAGATCAAGCTAATTTTTAGGTACCCATTTTTCAATGGGTCCTCTTTTGTTAGCAACAAGGGTCTTGGGAACCCAAATAGACCAAGCAATATAACCATCATATGGGCCAACATATTGTGCATACACATCACCATAATAATCTCGTGTTAGAACATAGTGAGGGTTAGAACTTCCCGCAAAGTCATCATGAGACATAGTTTTACCATTTGTGGACTTACTATCCACAATGGTCGTGTTGATCTCTTATGCGGTATTGGCCTTCTTCTTAGTTTTAGAGACAAAACCAATGCCCCCTTTATCACCACTAGGCCTTTGCTTACTCAAAAGGTCATCAATGGACTTGTTGCCTTGTGGAAATGTGGTCTTGGCTAGCTCCCCCTTCAACCTAGCATTTTCTTCAAGAATAGTTGTACTACTAGATGAAATGAAGTTACTAGGTGAAGGAACATTGGCCAATTGAGTTTGAAGCGTTTCATGGGACTTTGTGAGTGACAAGAGTTCACTTTTCAAAGCCTTGCGAGCCTTGTTAAGCAGACTAAAGTCATCAGCAAATTTTCATGAACCACACCAACCTCAATCTTGTCCTTTTTAGCCCTTTTGTATTTAGCAATAGCATGATCATGCTCTTTGATGAGTTTGTTAACAATAATGTCGTTTGCCTCATCAAGCCCTTTAAGTTTTAATTCAAGTGACAACCTAGTCTCTTGTTCTTCTTCTAGAGCATTGTGTGTGGGAAAGTTGATCTAGGATGTTACCAAAATGTATCTTAGCATCCCCTTGTAGTTTCGTCATAAACTCATCAAAAGCAATTAATTCCTTTTTAACATCAATAGACATCTCATCATCAGTTTCATCATTAACTAAGGGAGTAGAGTGAGATGATGACGATACCTCCATTCCTCTTGCCATAAGGCAAGTGACGTTCTTGATGGGAGAATTCTCATTTGGAGAATCGAAGAGAGAGAATGTCGGAGTAGAGGTAGTGGCTAGAGCCGCCACGCCATTAGAAGTTTCGTCTTCCTCATCTTCATTGACGGAGGAGTATTCTTCATGAGTGATCAAGACAATTTCTCCCGACTTCTTGTTGATGGGATTCTTCTTGATGAAGGGTTTCTTGTAAGGTTCTTTGAGAGTCTTCTTCAACACAAGCTTACCCCCATGATCTTCTCTCTTCTCATAGGGACAACTTGCCACAAAGTGATAGCGGTCACCACAATTGAAGCAAGTTCTCAATCTAGTAGTATTTTCTCTTTTCCCATTTGGGTTGCTTCTTCGTTGCATTTCCATCTTGGCCTTGGCGGGGTTCTTCCAAAAGTTCTTTGCATAGAAGGTCATATATTGACTATGAGCAATCTTGACATCATCTGGGTGGTCCATGGAGAGGCCTTCATCACTATCATCTTCATTTCCATGGTCCACAACTTTTGCCTTAAAAGCAACATTGACAACGTTGCTCATACCAAGGGCACGGGCACGAGCATCTTTGGCATTCTTGGCGGCAACTTTGAAGGCGGACATCTCTTGCATAACTTCATTTGAGGTCATGAGATGGTAGTTGTGTCTTCCTTGTAGGCTCTTCAAGTCGGTGGGCTCAAAGGGCATGAGTGCACTC
The DNA here is from genome assembly GCA_030063025.1 of Avena longiglumis. NCBI lineage: Eukaryota > Viridiplantae > Streptophyta > Magnoliopsida > Poales > Poaceae > Avena > Avena longiglumis. The sequence continues at coordinate 69,895,207 of CP125977.1, read as the reverse complement.
ACATATTTCCTTTTTATCCACGCATCATTCACATGTGAGGCACCCACGTTTCTAAAAGCGGTGGCGGTGGTCTTGAGACTTCGGTACATGTATTCGTGATCTTCACCTTCCTTCATGTAGAAGCCTTCGGCTTCATTGCTTAGAGCATCATATCGGTTCCTCTTCATACTCTCATTTCCAACAAATAATACAGTGATGGCATACCAAGCTTCCTTTTTTTGACCGCTCATCCCAAGCTTCCTTGGCAATGCTAAAGTGCTCAATGTGTGGATAATCCTTTGTACCTAAACTTTGTTGAATCATATGCAAGGCAGTGGCATTGAGTTGACTATTGAAAACCTCTCTTCTTGTCAAGTTGTTTGGATCCCCAATAAAGAGTCCATGCTCGATGATGTTCCATAGTTCAATGCAAGAGCTGCGCATATGAGTTCTCATTATTAATTGCCATTGAGAAAAAGTAGCAGATTCTTGAAGCTTAGGTGGATCACCTCTATTGTATACATGAGGGTGAGGGATTGGAGGGTCGGGAGAGTACCATGAGTCACGGTGCTCACCCTTCCCTCCATCATTTTGTGTGGAGGAATTAGTGTTGTCTTGTTTACCCCTTACCATCATATCCTTGGGGGATACCGGAGTACTCCCTTTAGGTAAAACGGATGGAGGATCCTCTTGAGGAGAGGGGGATGATGAGCCATCTTTGTCTTTAAGAAGTTTCTCAAGCATCTTCTTGACTTCTTTGACCAATGAAGAGCTCAATCTTGTTTCCAAGTTTTTGAGATCTTCCATGGTCACCGTGGTAGGCTCACCATCACCATCCCCTTCATGGCTACCCATATTCTCTTAGGCGGTAAAGCCCAAATAAAGAGCCGAGGCTCTGATACCAATTGAAAGGATCGTATGGGCACCTAGAGGGGGGGGGGGTGAATAGGTGCTACTTTAAATTTTCTTCTTTTTCAAATTAAGGTTTGACAATAAGGTAAATTCTCTAGATAATGCAACTAAGGTGAATTTACCTATATGACAAATATGCACGAGCTAGCACAATACTAAGTAAGAACTAGTAAGTAAAGTGCGGTAAAGGATAGAAGTAACCAAAGTGGTGGACGCGGAGACACAAGGATTTGTTTCCCGTAGTTTATTCCTTTTGAGGGGAAGTACATCTACATTTGGAGAGGGGGTGGTTTCAAACAACCAACGCCACGAGAGGCCTCCCTGGTTCTCCGATGAATCTCACCCCAACGGGATCGATTCACCTTACACTATATTGGCAACCTTCAAGGTGGAAGCCGGCACCTTTACAAGTTTGGGGCACACATCCACAACTTAATCAGAGGCTCCCAAATACAAGCAAGTTGTCAAAACAATCAAAGACAAGCTTGTAAGAACCAAATCTAGAACTAGGGTTTCCAAGAAAACACTAGAGCAAAGGGGCCCTCAATTGAATGAGGGGGAAATGAAGATCTCTTTTGGTGAAGTAGTAGATCAAGGCCTCCTCCTTCGATTCCCCAAAGATCAAGGACTTTGGGTGGTGGATTGAATAGATCTTGTGGATTTGGTGGCTCCAATGGTGGTCTTGACTTTAATGCAAATGAGCACCTTGTCCCAAGGTAGGTGAAAGGCTATTTGTAGCACCAGCTCCAATCTGACCGCTACAGCATTTAATGAAGCGGTAGTACCGGATTTTCCAAGCGGTAGTACCGGAAACAACCGGTACTACCGGACAGGTACCGGAGATGCAATGTTGAGTTGCATAACCCACAGTTACCACTGGTATCAAAGTGTGGAGCTACCGCAGTACTACCGGACACATGCGGTAGTGCTGCATTTTGATACAGGGGGAATAAAAGTGTGAGTCAAGTGGCTAATCTCCTCAGAAGTGATCGGTACTAAAATGCGGTACTACCGCATTTTGGTACCGGTCAGTTTTGAGAAGATTGGCAAGCTTGCCAATCGCTTCAGTCTTGACCGGTATCAAAATGTGGTACTACCGCTTTTTGATACCGCTCAGTTCTGAGGAGTTTGGCGAGCTTGCCAAGTGCTTCAGTCATGAGTGGTACCAAAATGTGATACTACCGCCTTTTGATACTGCTCAGTACTGAGGCCTTTTGCCAGTGTACTCATCACACTGCCAGGCCCGGTAGTGAAACCCGGTGCTACCGGACTTGAGCGGTAGTACCGGATGAATTATCTGGTACTACCGGACATCACTGAGGCAGAATATGGAGCAGCAGGCAAGTCCTTTTTGTGGGCAATTAGACAGGGAATTCTATGCATGCAACCTGTAGAATACTTGGCAGATAATTAGTCTGTCATGTGAGTTGTAATAAACACCAAAATCTCTAGGGATAAGAAATGTTCTTTCACTGTTCCTTGGCAAAGTGAGAATGCTTGGGGAGCATTGGTTTTGAGATAGTCTTCACAAATATTAGCCATCTTGGATAGATGCCATTTGCTAGATAGTATCCCTTGTTGTAGTGGTGTCCACTGATCTCAAATTCCACAGGGGGAGCATGACCCTCAACAAGCTTGGAAAAGACAATTGAGGAGTTGAGTTCATTGATGTCGTTGTTCGATCCTGCCATGCCAAAAAAGGAGTGCCATATCCAAAGATCATGTGTAGCATCTGCCTCAAGTATCACAGTGCATCCTCCTTTGTGGCCTTTGTACATTCCTTGTCATGCAAATGGACAGTTCTTCCACTCCCAATGCATACAATCTATGCTTCCAAGCATACCAGGAAATCCTCTACTTTCATTGACTGCGAGGATCCTAGCAGTGTCTTCAGCAGTGGGTGATCTCAAGTACTCTTCCCCGAGCACTGCAATCACTGCCCTGCAGAACCTGTACAAGCAATCAATGGCGGTGGACACGGTGGTACGGAGATAGTCATCGGCAGCATCAGCCAGCGCTCCATATGCAAGCAACCACATCGCCACGGTACACTTCTGAAGTGAGGAAAACCCAACCAAGCCGGTGCAGTCCTTCTTGCAAACGAAATAGGGGTCGAACTCCCAGATGGCATGCACGATCTTGAGGAAGAGCTTCCGGCTCATCCTGAAACGGCGGCGAAACACGTCCTCTCCATGGAGTGGCTGGTCGGAGAAGTAGTCGGCGTACAACATGCAGTAGCCCTCTATCCTTTGTCTCGCCTTGCACTTCGGCGACCTGGCGCCGAACCACCACACTTCGGCTTCGTCATCTGCATGTACAGCTGGGCGAGCGATGCGAGGATCTGCAAGTGTTCTTCACCTTTGGCGACCTCAGCGCTCTCCTCCTCCAGGAGTACGGCGAGCATCTCCTCGTCGTCGGAGTCCATGGCGAGTATTTCGTCCTTGTCAAAGTCCATGGCGAGTATCTCGTCTTCGTCGGAGTCCATGGATGAATCCGGCCAAATGCCGAACACTTGGCGGGCGTGGTGGTGGGAGCACGTAGCGAAGCAGAGCTATAGCGAAGCTCGGTCGGTGAGAGCTGCAGCGTAGAAGGCGTCGAGGTGGGCGGCAACTACGGAGAGCGTATCTAGAGGCGTGGGCATGTCTCAGCGCGGGGGAGCTCCGCCGGCGAAGTCATGGTGGCAGGACGCGCTGGGAGCTCTTCGCCGCAGTCTGGACGAGTGAAGTGGGTGGGAACGAGACTGTCTCGCCGACAAAGCTGGCCCACATCCTTTTTCGCGGCGTCCGGCGCCCCCATGGCGTACCCGGGAACCTAGGTTTGGCCTGGGTAGGCCAAACCAAATACGCACAAATCCGGACGAAAACAAGTCCTTGGATACGCGACTGGGCCGATTTTAGACGTCCGGACCTAAATTCGACGTCCGAATCGACGTCCTGGATAGGCTAGTGGAGATGCTCTAAGGTTCAGAGGGGTGTATATAGGTAACAGACTGACCGGACTTTCCACACGAAAATAAGCTGTTATTGGGAATACTACTCACGGAAAAAGATGAAAGAATGTACCGATAGAAAAAAAATGTTGTTTTTGAGAGTAACCACGTATTTCATGAATTGAAAATTAAGTTACACGAAGCAACACACATGCACACTAAAACACAAATCGAGATAAAATGATTATTCTGAAAAGACTGCAGAAAAAAAACTAAAAAATCAAGATATACAAGTCAACCCTTAGGTTTTTCTACAACCATCGAATCTAGCGGCCGCAGCCAAACTCCAGCGTCACGAGACGAACACCGGAAGATACGCCGAGCCTCTACCATTGCAAGATCCAAAAAAAGCACCATCTCCAACGATGTTTTGTGAGTCGATAAACAGGTCTGCTGCACGCAGCGAGGCACATGTCGTTGTGGCACGTATTGGGAGACGTCCCCGTGCTGTCTTGGACCAAGATCCGCCGGCTCCCATCAACTAAGTCAGAGAGGAACGACAGATCCACCACCTCCGGACCAACATCCTTGCTCCAGAGAAATGTAACATCCCAAAAATACTAAACTTGTAACATCAAACTCTAATCATCAAAATTAGGGTTAACAAAAACTTTTCTAATTAAAATTATGAATGCATGCATATGTGTATGCATTGATTTTGAAATTCTTTTAAACCACCTTGTTTGATTGTGGCATTGCTTGTGTCTAAAACATTTCCCACACTTTTCATAAAGACAAGTAAATCAAAACAAATATATAAAAGGAATGGTCATTTTGACCAATTTAACTCCCATGCCTACTTTGGCTGTCTCAAACTTTCAAAATCTAACAGAAACCTTTCTGGATCTTTGCACCCCTTGAATGTACTCATAACAAAGTATCAATGCCCACTTTGTGATCATCCAGAAACTTTCAAATGCATAGTTTAAATGACAATTCAAAATTGAATCTTTATCATATGGGAAGATCCCACTTTTTCAAAAACCACTCAAACAAGCTCAACTTTCAAAACCCAAGCATCTGCAGACTCACCAGCACCAATCTAGCAAACCCACCAAAAATCTTTTCAAAATTCAAAACTTGATTTCATGCGGCCATTTCATCAAACAGGGTGCAGACACAAATCAAACAAACATCAAACACTATTGTGAGCAGTGATTCTTGCCTAACTGGTTCCCCATTTAGCTCACAACCAGCTCAGTAGATCATCTAGCAAGATTAACCAAGCACTAGCACCACTGTGAGCTTGCCATTGCCATCAATGGTGAACAGCCGAGCACACCATTGCCACCCCTTAGTCGACAGCAAGCTAGGAGCAGCAACAAGCCTAGCCAGCATGTCTGGGAGGCAGCCCACCGTCCACCGCCACTCACTGTCCCAGCCGCGAGCGTTGCCAAGCCCTGAACCACGCGCATGAACCGCGCCCAGACCACCAGAGACCATGCCGAGCGTGCGCCAGAGCACCACCCTCGACCGAAGCCCACAGACTGCGCGTCGCCCTCGCCGCGTGCATACGTAATCCCCACCGACCCAGGAGACCGCCAGACATCCCCGTTAGCCGCCCCGTGACGCATAGCCACCACTCTCCGTCGAAGACGCCGCCTCTGCCGTGCAGAGCATCGCCTGCCCTGCACTGCCGCACCGCCCCATGCCTCGAAACCATGTCGTTGAGCATCGCCAGGAGACACCACACCGTCCCCTACCCTTGCCCATGCCAATAGCCGCCTGTAACATCGCCCCCGACGAGCTCACCGTGCGCCCGACGGTCCCCTCGCTCGACTATAAATAGAGGCCACCCCCGCTCGATTTTTTGACACCATCTCACTCCCCTATCCTCACTGATCGTGCCACACCGTTCTCAGAGCAAGGCGAGCACCACCTCGCCGAAATTTCACTGGAGCCTGCCGCTGCCGGAGAAGAAAGGAGCCAACGATTGGAGCCGCCCCAGGAGCTGCCGCGACCACCCCTGAGTTCGTCGTCGACTTCGCTGCTCGCCTCGCCGACCCTCGCCTGCACTCCGCCTCAGCCCCACTGGCCGGCGCTAGGTTTCGTTCATCGGCGTTGTCTCGCCGACGATGACTCCCACCGTTGGATTAGAATCGATCGAGCGACCCACGTTGCCCCATACCGCTTCGCCAGCCCGTGTCACCGACGGTGGGGACACCCACTTAAGCCAGGAGCATCATGCTTAGCAGCCCGTTAACGCTTCCAAGAGCCCAGTTATTTGAATTAAACCTTTTCCATTTTATTTCAAACACACTTTTGTACCCATTTTCAAAAATCAATCCAGGTCGATTCAGAGCACCAATTTGAATGAAACCAATTTTGTTGGAAAGGTATGTGAATGATGAATCCAAGCCCGTTGGATTCAATTCATTTGGATCTGTAGATCATCCTTAGTAAAAATGACAAGGCAGAAGCTTTTCTGCATCCAAACATTTTTCAAATTTAAACCATAATAGCTTTTGAGTTGATTCCAACTCTCAAAAATCACATTTAACCATATCTTTCAGAATATATAAAAATATATAGGTTTACTTGCAGAAATAATGTTCAAGTAATAAAAGAATGCTACATAGGCATTTCTAGCCACTTTAATTAATTAGAATAAAAGGGTAAAACCTTATTAAATTGTGACACCACTTTAAATCATATTCCCATGGACTAAAATATGTGGTGATGACATGTGTCAACATGATCCCATGTTTGGTTTGGAGAATATTAAATCTTAAGTAGTTTTTCAATGAGTAGAAATTACTTTTCTAAAAATAATAAAAGGAATTAAATCAAGCCTTAACCTTTTAATGTTAGAGATGATGCTAGATCATCTATAGGACCCTTGTGTGTGATGATTGCAAGTAGTTAAGTATTGTTTGGTGATTGTGTACCTCGTATTTATTCATAGACGCTAGTACCGACCAAGTATACGAGGAAGAAGGAGGATACTACGAAGAAGAAGCCGAGGAGAACTTAAACCACTGCTCTGCACAAGGCAAGCCATACTAATCAAGTTGACCTATGCAAGCTAACACTTGCAATTTAGCAAGCTTATACTGATATTGTGCAAGCAAATACTTGCTTGTTACTATGCTTACTATATGCCTTAAGCATATGTGATCATACCCACTTGATAAACCAATCCTAGTTTTATTTGCAAGCTTCTTACTTTATTTCTTTATCAAAGCTTACTTAGAGTTTACTTAAGTGAATTATAGATACTAGAAAGATATTTGAAGGTTGCATAAAGAGCATAAAATTTGGCCTAAGCTAAATAACCTTGATATCCTCCCAAGGCATAAGATTGAACTTAGTTAGCACCTACTAGTTACCACCCCTCATCAGTGCTTACCCCCACTTGTAGATGCTAGTGATAAGCATAAAACTTGATCAACTTTAGATGGGAATACTTGGTGGAAAAATGGTTATGAAAACCTTGGAATGATGGATCATTCTATTGAAATGTTTTGGGCATGTGTTTCCAAACACCTGATGATTTTGGTGATGAAAATGTTGAGGCATGAGCCTTAGCCCTTTATAAAAACTGATGGTTGCCTGGATGCGATACCATTCCAATTTTATCGTACAACCACAATACCCGAATATTGGGTAGGGCTTGACTGGAAACTTATATACCTTAGTATTAGTTCCCTCACGTCCAATGTCTGAGCTGAGGCTACCTTGTGAAGATTGTCCACCTGTGCAGTACCCAAGATGACAGTTGGTCATGGTTGGGAGGCCAAACTCATAGGAGAGGTGCTTATACTAGGGCGTGTAATTGAAAGGTTAGGATTGATTATCCGCATACTGAGTATGGTGAATTCAGGATTTGTTCCTGACGGATGTATCGAATGTTGTGGTGAAAGTGTACAATCTCTGCAGAGTGTCAAACTATTGAATAGCGGCGTCATGATTATGGACAATTGGAGTGGCCATACTGTTCCCCCGTCAGACTTTTCAAAATGACTTGTGAAATGAATTGAGACTTTGACTTGACCACAACAGAGTTGTGACCTGAGTTACAAGATCCCACCTAGGAGTTATAAAATTTTGACTAGCTTCGGAATTTAGTAGAGATAAATCTGGCTTTTGAAAAACAACCCTAGAGCCTTGTGTCCTATTATCCAAAAACCCCTTTTACCTGTTAGTATTAGCTTGCGAGTACTTAAAGAGTACTCATGGCTTTGTCCCTGGCTATTCCCATGGCCAGACTATGAAGAGGAGTACCTGGAGGATGGACCCCAGGGAGGTTACGACAACTAGGATCATCTCCCATCGTCAGCATTGCCTGTGACCCCGAAGATGGAGCTTCGCCTACGCTGCCGTTATTATTACGTATTCCGCTGCTTGAAGTTGTATTAAGAACTGGATCATGAGATCCCTATTTGTGTAAGAACTTATGTATCGTTTGTAATGGATGATGTACTATGGTATCCAATTCTGTTATGTCACGCAAAAATGGTAATCCTGAGATTGCGATGTATGGCATAACAGGCATCTGGGATTAAAAATCCGGGTGTTGACAAGAAACCACCTCGCTCCGGCCGTCAGCGCCATCGCAGATAACGACGAGCGCCAGCGATACAATGAGAAATAGATCTCGCCGGATCTGAAGAACGACGAGAAGACCAATCCGTCGATCTGAAGGACCGATTAGCACACATTGCCATCAACTCCGAGGCTTTGCCATGAAGGACGTCGCCGGTGTGGGAGTAGAGTTGATGCAGATTTATTGCCCGTACGTTGCTCCCACCACCCCAACGGTGCACCTCGGCAGACAAGCCCTAATCCTAACTATTCGACGAAGAAATAAGGTACCCCCTCCCTTCCTCCAGCCGCCGGAACAGCAAGCGGAGGGAGAGGGGACGAGCGATCAGTCGTCTGAGATCTAGAGGATTTGATCTCCGCCGTTGTTGTTGGGAGTTAGGGAGGGAGAGGTAGCTGTCTTTATGTAATTCGGTTTTTTCTGGGCTCGACTAAAAATATGTTGTTTTACGCGTGTGATTTGCGGGATATTTTTTGCGCAAGGCAAATTCGGTCAGAAAACAAGTTTTTGCGCGACATGTAAACGATTTTTTCAGCGACGTTTGCCATATGCGCTAGAGATCTTAAGAGATAGCTTCTTCCACCCTCTAAGAGATAGCTTCTCCACCGCTTGTTCTATAATGAACTCGGAAGAATGGCTGCAGCCAGTACTAGCAAAGCATAGCGGAAAAGAATTGACATGGACGATGGGTCATTGACGACGGTGCAGCTAGCTAGCATGGAGTAGTGCATAGTACCTGCTCCTGCTGGTTCGCACACCGTGTTGCGGTCGGCAAGTTGGTATCAGAGCCATCCTGACCAAAGGAGACCCTAGTTAGACTAGACGTTTGAACCAAAAACTTAGTTTCAAAACCAAAGAAAACAAATATTTACAAAAACTTATTCTAATTCTTATCCCTTTTATTCTTTCATAAAAATTCATGTTCCTCAAAAACTCTTGCAAAGTACATAAAATTTTGACACACTTGATCCCCCCGTTAATCTACTCATCCTCTATTCTTATAGATGGACGTGAAGTACAGCAAGTTTTACCAACTTGGGAATGGAGGAGACCTTATCTTTGAGAGGGATTTGTACCAGCTTTGAATTTGGGCGTCTGCACTTTGAGTTCTTGGAGCTCAGCTCAATGATCAAGGAGGAGAAGATCTGCGGTGGCTAATTGTTGCAAGTCTCCGAGGAAAGATTGAACCTCCCACTGCGGAGGAATTGATTTACCTTGAGGGAAAACAACTGGCTCGATGGACTTGCCAGAGCAATGCAGGAAGCTCTTTCCCGTCTGTGTGGGCAGAGCATCAATCAGATCAAGGGTACTCGCTTTGAGTTTTGTCCAAGGCGTGATGCAAATGGACAACCACTGGAAGCCCCATACCACCCCGAGCTAAAGACTCAATTGGACCACCTTAGCTTCATGATGTATGATCGTCAGTAAGAGTTGGACAACTGCCGTGACTACTGCAACCACAAGTCTGCCATCATCAAGACAAAGGACCAGACCATCACCATGATAGCAAAGGATCGCAAGTCTCGCCTCCGTCAGCTCTACAAGAAGGAGCGCATTATTGCCCGTCTTCGCCACTGCATCTCATCTTTGGAGGAGACCATCCACGAGAGAGACATGCAGTTGGAGGAAAGGGAGAATGCAGGAGAGGATCTTCGTGGAGACCCTTACTCCTATATCAGCGATGACGATTATTTTCTGGAGGATCAGGCCATGGACTTCTTCACCGATGATGATGATTTCGCCTTCATCGATGATGATGAAGATGATGAAGCCACAGACTCCGAGGAGTAGTAGCACTTGAGCACTAGCGTAGTGAGTAGTATTCGGTCCCACTGTATCGTAGTTCTCAGAATGGTTCTTAAAACCATCTGTTTTTCTTTGTTGTGGTGTGTTGTACTATGTGCTATGAATGGATGAATGAAAAAGCAAGTTGCTAGAAAAATCTGAGTCAAACCTTTAAAACTTTTCAAAGTCCCCGAAACCTTAGAAATTTCCCTCTTTTCTCATGATCTATCTAAATCTTCAGATGCCACGTGGAGGAAGTGGTTCAGCCCCGGACCCGATGTTGCAGATCCTGCAAATGTTGACTTCTGACCGCGAAGCTGAAAGAGCGGAACGCCAAGCCAACCTAGCCACTCTGCAACAGATAGCCCAGCTAGCCCACAACAACCAAGGCCACGGAAATTAGGACAACCATGGATCTAAGCTCAAGAATTTCCAGAATACCAACCCACTTGTTTTCACTAAGTCAGAAGAACCCCTAGACGCCGATGATTGGCTGCAAACCATGGAAAATAACTTAGAAGTCGCTGGAGTAGAAGCCAACGAGAAAGTTCTGTTTGCCACCCATTATCTAGCCGGATATGCGAGGGCATGGTGGAACAGTGTTCGTGCAATGACCGGAGGCCAGATGATGACCTGGGAGGAATTCAAGGTCAAGTTCAGCAGAACCCATGTGCCACCGGGTTTGATCAAGAGAATGAGAGACGAGTTCAGAGAGCTGAAGCAAGGAAGGATGTCGGTAGTGGAATACCGTGACAAATTTTTGTCATTAGCTAGGTATGCCCCGGACGAGATAGACACGGAAGCCAAAAATAAGGAGAGGTTCCTGAATGGTCTGCATGACGAGATGCAGACGGTGTTAGTCAATATCCCCTTTGCGGATATTGAAGCCCTTGTCGACTCTGCCATCCAGATGGAAGGAAAGATCAACCAAGCCAATGAGAACCGCAAGCGTCGCATGATGCACCAACCAGGAACCCATCAGACCCCAAAGTATCGCCCCAACCCATCTCCAGGATTTGCCCCAAGAACCAACAGACCCCCGATGAACCGTCCGACCTATCCCAACCGTGGAAACCCTAGACCCGGAGGAAATCACAACAACCCCGGAAACTCTAGCAATTTCACCCGTGCCCCACCCAAGTTCAACACCAACAATGCTACCGCCAACACCAACACTGCCCCGAGGACTGGAAGCAATGTTGTGCACAAGACCAAGGACAAGTCGCAAGTGACTTGTTATGACTGTGGAAATAAAGGCCACTATTCCAACGAGTGCCCCAACAAGAAGAATGCTACAACCCCCAATGCCAATGCCCCAGCTCAGCAACAGCGTCGTGTTCAGCCAGGGAGAAGATTTGCCCCAGGGAATTCACTCAACCGCAATGGCCGTCTTTTTCTCATGCATGCTGAAGAAGCTCAGGAAGCGCCAGACGTCGTGTTGGGTATGTTTTATGTTAATTCAGTACTTGCAAGAGTGTTGTTTGATTCTGGTGCATCGCATTCATTTGTCACCGAAGAATTTGCATGCACTAGTAAATTCAACCAACCAAACTAAAGCATGTTATGATTGTTCAAATTCCCGGATCAACCACCAAGGCTAGGCAAATTTGCAAAGCCGTCCCTGTCCGAATCCATGGCATAGATTTTTATGCTAATATTATAGTACTCGAAACTAAAGGTTTGGAAGTAGTACTAGGAATGGATTGAATGTCCAAACATAAAGGATTGATTGACTGTGCCAAGAAAGCCATCACCATGACCAGTACAGCCGGAATATCAGTCGAACATATATCTGAAACCTTACCTCGCCAATTCAAATGCAACAAGAGTATAGCCCAACCTACCACTGACCAAGTCCGGATAGTCTGTGAATACCCCGATGTATTTCCAGATGTTTTGCCCGGTATGCCCCCAGATCGGGATATCGAGTTTATCATTGAACTAATCCCCGGAACCGGACCCATAGCTCAGAGACCATATAGTATGAACCCGTCGGAGTTAGCAGAACTGAAGAAGCAACTGGATTCCATGTTGGAAATCGGATTGATTGAACCAAGTGCGTCACCATGGAGATCACTTGTCTTGTTTGTGGACAAGAAGGATGGAGGTAACCGTTTGTGTACGGATTATCGAAAGTTGAATGATGTCACCAGCAAAAACAAGTACCCCTTTCCCAAGATAGAAGATTTGTTTGATTAGTTGGCCGGTGCCAAAGTATTTTCTAAGATTGATCTTAGAACTGGCTACCATCAACTCAAAATTCATGCAGAGGATATTACAAAGACTGCCTTTACCACCAGATATGGATTGTATGAGTATACGGTCATGTCTTTCGGATTAACCAATGCCCCCGCTTATTTCATAAACCTCATGAATAAGATTTTTATGGACTTCCTGGATAAGTTTGTCGTTGTTTTCATCGATGACATTCTGATTTATTCCAAATCAGAAGAAGAACATGAGCTACACCTAAGGACCATTCTTGGAACCCTTAGAGAGCATCAGTTGTATGCAAAGTTTAGCAAATGTGAATTCTGGTTACAGGATGTAGGATTCCTCCGTCACATTGTATCAGCCGGAGGAATTTCCGTTGACCCTTCCAAAGTGAAAGATGTAGAAGATTGGCAAGCCCCAGCCACTCAAACCCAAGTTCGTGCTTTTCTCGGATTGGCGGGATATTACCGCAAATTCGTAGAAGGATTCTCTAGTATCGCCAGACCCATGACCCAATTGCTGAAGAAAGACAAGAAGTTTGAATGGACCGACAAATGTGAAGCGAGTTTTCAAGAACTCAAAAGGAGATTGATTTTATCCCCAATCTTGATCATGCCGGATATCACGAAGCCCTTCGATGTGTATTGTGACGCATCCAAGATTGGTCTCGGATGTGTGCTAATGCAAGAAGGCAAATTTATATCTTATCTATCTCGACAATTGAAGCAACATGAGCAAAACTACCCAACCCATGACCTCGAACTCGCAGCCGCAGTTCTAGCCCTGAAGACATGGAGACATTACCTGATGGGAAACCTTTGTGAGATTTATTCGGATCACAAGAGCCTGAAGTATATATTCACTCGGAAGGAGCTGAATATGAGGCAGAGAAGATGGATTGAGCTAATCAAGGATTATGACCTGGAAATTCACTATCACCCTGGTAAAGCCAACGTGGTAGCCGATGCCCTTAGCAGATTGCCGTGCCGCTTGAACTCCATGATTTTGAAGGAGCAACCAAGTTTGCACAAGGAGATGGAAGATTTTCGAATGGAATTAGTAAGTGAAGGATTTTTGGATAGCATAGAACTCCAGCCCACTTTGATCAGTCAGATTAAGGAGGCGCAGAAGGAAAATGCTAGTATCGACGGAATCAAGCGTCGTAGCGGTACAGGCAAAGTACCCGGATTCACCAAGGACGAAGAAGGAGTGTTGTGGTAGAAAGGACGCCTTTGTGTACCAGCATATTCTGAATTGAAAGAAGTTATTTTGAAGGAGGCTCATGATACTCTTTATTCTATCCATCCTGGAGGAACTAAGATGTATCAAGATTTAAAAGAGCAATTTTGGTGGCATAAGATGAAGAGAGAAATCGGAAGCTATATCGCCAAGTGTGATATATGTCAGCGAGTCAAGGCAGGACATCAAAGACCCATTTGGATTGTTGCAACCTTTGCAGATTCCGGAATGGAAATGGGATTCTGTAGGAATGGACTTTATCACTGGACTGCCTACTTCTAGTAGGGGAAATGACTCTATCTGGGTCATAGTGGACAGATTGTCCAAAGTCGCCCATTTCTTTCTCGTCAAGACCACATATCAGAGTTTGAAACTAGCAGCGTTGTACATCGCTAGAATCGTTAGTTTGCACGGAGTCCCTAAGAACATAGTATCGGATCGAGGAACTCAGTTTACCTCGAGATTCTGGAAGAAAGTTCAAGAAGGTTTAGGAACCCGCTTAGATTTCAGTACCGCGTATCACCCTCAGACCGATGGACAAATGGAGCGAGTAAATCAAATATTCGAAGATATGCTTAGAGCATGTGTGTTAGAATATGGATCCAAGTGGGAAGACTGTCTGCCGTTTGCAGAATTTTCCTACAACAACAGTTACCAAGCCAGTTTGCAAATGGCCCCATTTGAATTCATGTACGGAAGAAAGTGTCGCACCCTTTAAAGGTCGGAAGTAGGAGAGTCGATTTTGGACCCGACATCCTACGAGAAGCAGAAGAGAAGGTTCACAAGATTCGTGAGCACCTCAAGACCGCCCAATCCCGACAGAAGAGTTACGCCGATAAGAGACGTCGAGACCTCTCCTTCAACATAGGAGATTTTGTTTATCTGAAAGTGTCGCCATTGAAGGGAATGCAGCGTTTCCAACTCAAAGTAAAGTTAGCCCCCAGATATATCGGACCTTTCCAGATTTTGAACCGTCGAGGAGAAGTATCGTATCAATTGGAACTACCTGAAGAGATGTCAGCCATGCACAATGTGTTCCATATCTCGTTACTTCGCACGTGTCTCGAAGTCCCCGAGAAGACCGAAGTGTTCAAGAATATCGACCATCGGACCATAGAGATCAACGATGACCTGACCTGTCCCGAAGTACCCATCCGCATTTTGGAAGAAGCTTTTCGAACTACCCGAACCCGAAGCATCAAGTTTCTCAAGATTCAGTGGAGCAACCACACAGAAGAGGAAGCTACCTGGGAGCGCGAAGATCACATCAGGACGGAGTTTCCCGATCTCTTCAAATCCTAGGTAATATTTTCGTCCTTTTTCAAATCTCGGGACGAGATTTTGTTTAAGGGGGGAAGGTTTGTAACATCCCAAAAATACTAAACTTGGAACATCAAACTCTAATCATCAAAATTAGGGTTAACAAAAACTTTTCTAATTAAAATTATGAATGCATGCATATGTGTATGCATTGATTTTGAAATTCTTTTAAACCACCTTGTTTGATTGTGGCATTACTTGTAAAATGTTTCTTAGGTGAAATAAACATCATCTAAAACATTTCCTACACTTTTCATAAAGACAAGTAAATAAAAAAATATATAAAAGGAATGGTCATTTTGACCAATTTAACTCCCATGCCTAATTTGGCTGTCTCAAACTTTCAAAATCTAACAGAAACCTTTCTGGATCTTTGCACCCCTTGAATGTACTCATAACAAAGTATCAAGGCCCACTTTGTGATCATCCAGAAACTTTCAAATGCATAGTTTAAATGACAATTCAAAATTGAATCTTTATCATATGGGAAGATCCCACTTTTTCAAAAACCATTCAAACAAGCTCAACTTTCAAAACCCAAGCATCTGCAGACTCACCAGCACCAATCTAGCAAACCCACCAAAAATCTTTTCAAAATTCAAAACTTGATTTCATGCGGCCATTTCATCAAACAAAGTTGCGAACACAAATCAAACAAACATCAAACACTATTGTGAGCAGTGATTCTTGCCTAACTGGTTTCCCATTTAGCTCACAACCAGCTCAGTAGATCATCTAGCAAGATTAACCAAGCACTAGCACCACTGTGAGCTTGCCATTGCCATCAATGGTGAACAGTCGAGCACACCCTTGCCACCCCTTAGTCGACAGCAATCTAGGAGGAGCAGCAGCAAGCCTAGCCAGCATGTCTGGGAGGCAGCCCACCGTCCACCGCCACTCACTGTCCCAGCCGCGAGCGTTGCCAAGCCCTGTACCACGCGCACGAACCGCGCCCAGACCGCCAGAGACCATGTCGAGCGTGCGCTAGAGCACCACCCTCGACCGAAGCCCACAGACTGCGCGCCGCCCTCGCCGCGTGCATACATAATCCCCACCGACCCAGGAGACCGCCAGACATCCCCGTTAGCCGCCCCGTGACGCATAGCCACCACTCGCCGTCGAAGACGCCGCCTCTGTCGTGCAGAGCATCGCCCGTTCCAGACCAAGCCGCACCGCCCCATGCCTCGAAACCATGTCGTTGAGCATCGCCAGGAGACACCACACCGTCCCCTACCCTTGCCCACGCCAATAGCCGCCTGTAACATCACCCCCAACAAGCTCACCGTGCGCCCCGACGGTCCCCTCGCTCGACTATAAATAGAGGCCACCCCTGCTCGATTTCTTCATACCATCTCACTCCCCTCTCCTCACTGATCGTGCCACACCGTTCTCAGAGCAAGGCGAGCACCACCCTGCCGGAATTTCTCAGAGCAAGGCGAAGAAGGGAGCCATCGATTTCGTCCATCCCAGGAGCTGCCGCAACCACCCCTGAGTTCGCCGTCGTCGACTTCGTCGTTCGCCCGCCTTGCCGACCCTCGCCCGTACCCTGGTGAGCGCCCAACACCCCCCACTGGCCGCGCTAGGTTTCGTTCTCGCCGGCGTTGTCTCCCGTCGATGATGACTCCCAACCGTTGGATTAGAATCAGATCGAACGACCCACGTTGCCCCATACCGCTTCGCCCAGCCATGTGTCACTGACGAGTGGGGACACCCACTTAAGCAGCCTGCGGGAGCACTGCGCTTAGCTGGTCGGCCCGTTAACTTTTCCCGCGCAGCCCAGTTATTTGAATTAAACCTTTTCCATTTTATTTCAAACACACTTATGTACCCATTTTCAAAAATCAATCCAGGTCGATTCAGAGCACCAATTTGAATGAAACCAATTTTGTTGGAAAGGTCTGTGAATGCTAAATCCTTTGTAAAAATAACAAGGCAGAAGCTTTTCTGCATCCAAACATTTTTCAAATTTAAACCATAATAGCTTTTGAGTTGATTCCAACTCTCAAAAATCACATTTAACCATACCTTTCAGAATATATAAAAATATATAGGTTTACTTGCAGAAATAATATTCAAGTAATAAAAGAATGCTACATAGGCATTTCTAGCCACTTTAATTAATTAGAATAAAAGGGTAAAACCTTATTAAATTGTGACACCACTTTAAATCATATTCCCATGGACTAAAATATGTGGTGATGACATGTGTCAACATGATCCCATGTTTGGTATGGAGAATATTAAATCTTAAGTAGTTTTTCAATGAGTAGAAATTACTTTTCTAAAAATAATAAAAGGAATTAAATCAAGCCTTAACCTTATAATGTTAGAGATGATGCTAGATCATCTATAGGACCCTTGTGTGTGATGATTGCAAGTAGTTAAGTATTGTTTGGTGATTGTGTACCTCGTATTTATTCATAGACGCTAGTACTAACCAAGGATACGAGGAGGAAGGAGGATACTACGAAGAAGAAGCCAAGGAGAACTTCAACCACTGCTCTACACAAGGCAAGCCATACTAATCAAGTTGACCTATGCAAGCTAACACTTGCAATTTAGCAAGCTTATACTGATATTGTGCAAGCAAATACTTGCTTGTTACTATGCTTACTATATGCCTTAAGCATATGTGATCATACCCACTTGATAAACCAATCCTAGTTTTATTTGCAAGCTTCTTACTTTATTTCTTTATCAAAGCTTACTTAGAGTTTACTTAAGTGAATTATAGATACTAGAAAGATATTTAAAGGTTGCATAAAGAGCATAAAATTTGGCCTAAGCTAAATAACCTTGATATCCTCCCAAGGCATAAGATTGAACTTAGTTAGCACCTACTAGTTACCACCCCTCATCAGTGCTTACCCCCACTTGTAGATGCTAGTGCTAAGCATAAAACTTGATCAACTTTAGATGGGAATACTTGGTGGAAAAATGGTTATGAAAACCTTGGAATGATGGATCATTCTATTGAAATGTTTTGGACGTGTGTTTCCAAACACCTGATGATTTTGGTGATGAAAATGTTGAGGCATGAGCCTTAGCCCTTTATAAAAACTGATGGTTGCCTGGATGCGATACCATTCCAATTTTATCGTACAACCACAATACCCGAATATTGGGTAGGGCTTGACTGGAATCTTATATACCTTAGTATTAGTTCCCTCACGGCCAAGGTCTGAGCTAAGGCTACCTTGTGAAGATTGTCCACCTGTGCAGTACCCAAGATGACAGTTGGTCATGGTTGGGAGGCCAAACTCACAGGAGAGGTGCTTATACTAGGACGTGTAATTGAAAGGTTAGGATTGATTATCCACATACTGAGTATGGTGAATTCAGGATTTGTTCCTGACGGATGTATCGAATGTTGTGGTGAAAGTGTACAATCTCTGCAGAGTGTCAAACTATTCGAATAGCCGCGTCATGATTATGGACGATTAGATGGCCATACTGTTCCCCCGTCAGACTTTTCAAAATGACTTGTGAAATGAATTGATACTTTGACTTGATCACAACAGAGTTGTGACCTGAGTTACACGATCCCACCTAGGAGTTATAAAATTTTGACTAGCTTCGGAACTTAGTAGAGATAAATCTGGCTTTTGCAAAACAACCCTAGAGCCTAGTGTCCTATTATCCAAAAAACCCTTTTACCTGTTAGTATTAGCTTGCGAGTACTTAAAGAGTACTCATGGCTTTGTCCCTGGCTATTCCCATGGCCAGACTATGAAGAGGAGTACCTGGAGGATTGACCCCAGGGAGGTTACGACAACTAGGATCATCTCCCATCGTCAGCATTGCCTGTGACCCCGAAGATGGAGCTTCGCCTACGCTACCGTTATTATTACGTATTCCGCTGCTTGAAGTTGTATTATGTAGCATCCCAGTTGTCTAACACCTGTAATGCTACTTGTTCTAGTAATAAAAAGGGCCACTTCCAACATATAATTGTTGCATCATCATCATATCATGCTCATGTCATCATGTCACCTTGCTTTTGAGCATCATACAAAACCCTTTCTTGTTTGGTTCTTATCTCATGTGCATTATTAATTATAGTTGCCTCTTGATATTGTATTTGGATCTTGATATATTGTTAAATGCCCAAGTTGTTTTGGGGGCATCTCTTTTAATAACTCCACCATCCAATTAATATGAGCTTGGCATTTTTATTGAGTTGTCTCTAGCTCATGTTGGTTGGTTGGATTCCACCATAATCTCTTGCTTAGCCTTACTCCACTTTTGGGGATGCACATAAGTAAATGCCATGGGGTTATATGTTGTTTTCACAAGGATAAAACCAGGCATTTAATATGGATGCATGGCCCATGCAAGAACCACCTTTGGCTTGCCCTTTGAGTTTGTTTGTTTTCTTTTGCTTGGATCACCTCTTGCTTAAGCTTGTTTGTTTTGTCCAAACAAACCCATACCTCACCAAAACCTCCTTTTAACCTAAACCTACCCTAGTCACCATCCTCATCCATGCATACACATGTGATCATGTGTGAGCAAAAGCCTAAACCCCATCCTTCTCCCTACCTCCCTTTTTTTTATCTTGCTTGGCCATGTTTGGAACATACATGTTTCAAATCCCTAGCTTGCCCCCCCTTCTATATATCCTCTACCTAGCCCCCTCTCTCCTTAACCCCACCTATTTCCAAATCGAATCCCCTAGCTAAAACCCTAGCATCTAACCATCCCCTCTAATCCTAGCTCTAATCTAAACCCTAAAACCTACCCCTCTCTCTCGGCCCCTTTTCTATCAGCCAGCTGGCCCCACCATGCCACCTAGCTACCCCATCTAAGACAAACCCTACCCGAGCCTGTGGCATCCCGCAAAACCACTACTAGAAAATCGCGTTGAATTTGTGCATTGCATCGTCATCATCGTGCATTGTTTGCCAAAACTACTTTCGAAAACCCCGATTAGTTTTCCAAACGCCCCGTCTTTAATTCAAACGCCAAAACCGGGTCCCCGGAATATTTTGTTTTGGCCGCTATCGGTTTGCCAACGGCCCGTTTAACACAAATAAAATTTATATTATTTTTAGTCGGGGCAGTCGAACGGGCCGGATAGACCCGAACGACCGCCCCAGGTTTTTAAAACGGTCCAGCTGCACCGCCCCTAAATCCTATGTCTACCCAACTCTCTACCCACCCCCCAGCTTCCACCTCACCCTGCCCAATCAACATGTGCCACATCACCCTCTCCTCTCCTCCCAACCAATCATATGCTGACAACTCACCTCCCCACTTCCCTCAACCAACCAGGCCACCTGGGCGGGGTCCACCGCCACCTGGCCCAAGGTCCACCACCGACCACCCCTCACCGCGCCTGGACCCACACCGTGGCCCACCCACCACCTCTCTCCTCCCCACCTCTCCTCCCCACCTCTCCTTCCCCCACGCGTTCTCCCTCTCCTTCCTTCCACCTTTGCTGGCCAGGCCTCCTCCCTCAAGCCCACCTCACCTCGCCTCTGGCCGTCCTTCCCTCGTCTCCCGGCCTGGTCCCTCGCCACCGCGTCCCAACCTCGCTCGCCTCCTCGGCCACCGGCTGGCCTCCCTTCCCTCCGCCTCGGCCTCGTCCGCCCTCACCGTCTGTCCGACCCCAGGCGCCTCCTCTCCCCCGCCCATCACCACCATGACGGCCTCCCGCCTGCTCGCTCCTCGCCTCATGCCAGCAGTGCGCTGCCGCTCCTCCGCCCGACCGGCCCCACCGCTCGGCCTCGGCTCCCTCTCCGGCCACGCTCGCTGCTTCTGCCCTCCGCCCAGGCCCGGCCAGCACCTCCTCGCCAGCCTCACTCACCGCCGTGCCGCCGCCCTCTGTCCGACTGGCTGTCAGCTGCCTCATGACGCCCCCTCTGACGTCTGCGAGCCTCCTCCGCCACCCATCGTCCGCCCGAAGCTCGCCTGGTCGCCTGCCGCAGCTGGCCGCCGCGCCTTCAGCCGTCCTCCTCCCCACGGACCCGGCCACCAACCACCCGAGTTCCGCCCGTCCTCCACGCCGTCCCGAGCACGTCGTGGCCACCTCCTGCCCTGCTGCTCCACGTTCTCCGAGTGAGAAGTGGTGTTGGTACCGGCGGTGTGTGCGAGGATAAGGAGATGTTGTTGCGGTCAAGAGACCAAGACCGCACCGGAGCCTCAAGATCTTCGTCCGGAAAACCCAAGCACACCGACAAGAAACCTCCGGCGCGAAGTGCGCTTCATGGATCCGAGACCGATCCGAACGTCAAGGCTTGCTTCCGGATTCGACGCCCGAGACTACCACAAGGATGTGAAACTCCAAGGCCCGAACCCCGACGCCGGGTCTCACAAGATCTACATCAAGACCGCCACACGGACGCCGAGGCCCTAAACCCGGGGTCCATCTACAAGACCGCCGAGAACCGCGGGTGCACAACCATGGAAGACCGAAGACCGATCCCGGCGAAGTCCGGACCCGATGACCACCAAGAACGTCTCCGGTTTAACAAGTACGCCCTCCCGGAACGCCAAGGACCCCGCGAGAGACGACAAAACCGACAACATGACCCGATGCCCCGGATGCCACGTCGAGAACCCGGATGCGACAAGTACTTCCTCGAGGACCGACAAGATCTGTGTAACGACAAGAACGCCAGACCAGGCGGACCCAATGCGCCGGCGCCGAACCAAGTACTCCCTCGTGAACGCCAAGGTCTACCTCACGGACACCGAGACCCCGAAGCGCCAAGACCTACCCCGATACCCGAGAACGGAACCGTCGAACCCCGGACCCTGTCGAACCCCGAACCCCGGAAACCCCAAGTCCGTCGAGACCCCTCAATGTGTGAACCCCTTATCCGAGAACCCTATTTTATAATATAATAACAACTTGTTGCATGTTTAATAGTCATCTCGCATGCATCTCATTGGTTTGGGGGCCTTTTGCCGATTCACCTAATAATCAAATATGGGGCTCATATGCGGGCAAATCTAGCCTTATATTGGCCTCATTTAAACTTGAGTAGCGAATCCATACTATAATCTTTCATTGTTAAACAACATTTAAATTGCGGGCTTTCTAAATAACTTGAACCATCTAATAATTGTCGGGACCCCGGTTCCGCTTAATTTGACCTAATTGCATCGCACCTTGCCATGTCATTCATCATACATGCATCATGCCGATCTTCTGCCGTTTTATTAAATAGTGCATCCGGTGTTTCTTCTAGTGTTTTGCTTCTTCGCGGATAAGGCCGTTGAGTTGATGTGAGCTTCGCCCCGATCTTCGGTCGAACCTTTCGACAATGTTTTCAAAGCAGCATCTCCCTTCTTTATCTTACTTTTATAGTATTTACTTCCCTCCTGTTGATCTATTGCTATACGTATTGCGATGCTTTAGTTTCGTACACGTGATACAATGCAGCCCTATATCGCCTTGGACACATCCTATTACCTGTTGTTTGGTAGATAGTTGGACTTGCGCGTCGTAGTTGCTTGCTCAAGTGCTGATGTGTGTCGCCATATGCCACAGTTGTCGATGTATTGCCGCATGTTGATGTTGGAGATGATACTAGTTTTACTTATCGTCACTTTAATTTCTGTTTAACAACTAAAATTGAATAAGCAGAGGCATCGGTGGGTGATAGATAATATTTGGTTTCCGAACGCCCACTTGTGTCCCGTAAGACCCCGAGTACTTGATACCTGTTCCTTGATTTTGCGCGCTATCCACATCCGGGAGGTATGTGGGACCCCCAGCCGAGCTTGATTCGTCTTATTTCTTGGGGCCACAAACTAGTTTGAGGTTTTATTACGATCTGTACTTATGCCATGCTTTACCGCTTTATTTACGATTGTGCGAGTCTACCGCACACTTTCTTTAGGATCGGGACACGATTCATGTGTCGACAAGCCCGTTTGGGGTTCCCGTCGTTCACTGACCCTACCCACACCTTGAGGCCGTCTCGGAGCTTGTCTACTCGTTGCGGATTCTACTTAAGGGTGGCCCCTGAAATATTCTCAATCTGTGATTGTTCAATGTGAAAGCCTCGTTGGGTTTTGATTTGGTTTTTCCGAGGTTGATCGAGCGTGTGTTGCTATTGGTGCACCCCGGCCGGGTAAAAACTTTCTGAAAGCCGTGTCCGCGGATATGGACGACTTGGAGCACAGTATCTCGATCATAGACAAGCATAACTAAAGTTTACTGCTATAAATTTGACTTATAATGACTAGTAATCAGCTTCACTATAACGGAATGGCTAATAATACTGCCCACAATTGCTTGTTTGGGTTGTCGCTTGCGACAAATGTATCTGACTAGTAAGTATTGCAACTACAACGAATTGGCTGAATAAAAGTACCAACAACTGCTGGGTTTTGGGTTATCTCATGCTATCTGTATCTGATTAGTAATTGTTGCAACTATAACGGAATGGTTAACTAAAAGTGCCCACTGCTTATTTTATCAGAACGATTATCTCAACTTGACTAGTAAAGTGCCGCAACTATAACTGAATAAGTAAAACTGCCAACTGTGTGAGTTCCTCGGTTGACTTCCTCGATGGGCTTCGAGGGGAAACACCAGGATGGGTTTGTTTGGTGATAGCTTGTGTTGGATCCGTTAGGTCATTCTCACCCCTCTCGATAATCGCCAATGTATCGAGTCTCTATAGTTGTTTAGTGCATCTTGCCGCCGCCGCATCCACCATACCTATGTAGGCGAGGACCGCCAATTCTAGCCTCGCTGTCTTGGCCTCAAGATCGACGCTCCTTCTTTGTTTTCTGCTTTGCCCTTTCGGCACCTTTTGTTAAGCAGGTTTTGAGATCGACGCCGTTAGCGTGGTTACCCTTCCGCTTGGCACAGGCAGGGTTATGGACGCCATTGGTTATTCTTGAGGGCTCTTAGCCCCATTTGCTTCTTGTCCGTAGTCGGACGCTCTACCGTTCAAGGTGATTTGGATCTTTGTATATTATATCTATTCTTGACTCTTTGAGTCGTTGTTATATATATCTGTGGGTCCCATCGAGGACTGTTGTGTAATGTTATTACTTTATTCCACCCTTGCGAAAGTGCTGGTGGGCACCTTTGAATCGTTTCTGCGGGTTTGGTGAATTTTGCCCAAACTTGCATAGGTCCGATTCTGAGGGTGTTCTGAGTGGTATCGAGCACAGCAGTTGCGATACCCCACAAGTCCAGCCTGTAGGATAACCTAGCTAACGGCCGAAGTAGAGTGTCAAAACTATTTTGCAAAATCGGTTGGATAGTTCTGGTTAGGTCTGATTTTATTCCTTACCCCTCTGCTGTTCTTCTCTTACCTCGACGCGTTTTGAATCCGCTCTCATCTCTTTCTTCGAGTCCAGGATTTCTCGTGGTTGGGTTTCCGTCGTACCTTCAGGGTTTCGCTTTCGCCCTTTTTGTTTCCGGAGGTTCTTCGATCATCAATCTACATTGTGCTCACAGCCGTCATCCGATCTTTTGTTCTTAAGATCTTTATCTATATGTGTTCCTTGGATATCAGTGTCGTTGAAAAACACAGGAGAAGGACGAGCATTGGTGAAGTTGGAGTATACCTTGAGCATGTGTTGTTCATGCCAATGGAATCATCGCGAAGCCTAATCATTGTGTCTTTCATACGATTTACCGGCATTATTCCTTTGTTCCGATACCGTCTATGAAGATCTTCAGTCTAATTCCGAGAGTTGGATGCTCGATCCGCTTATTCGTGTGCAGAGTAATGTTTGAGTGTGGGATGGAGTAGCTACCCTACCACTGCTCTTATCATTCGCTCTTGTACGTCGAATCGATGGATTCCAGCTTTACTCCGTCCACGGAAGTTAGGGTGGCCTTATTTGCGATACCTCTAACTTCGACCTTTTGTTCCCGGAGTGTTCTCTCGACAATCACGGACAACGACCTCTTGTTGGTGGTGTCGCCGTTTTCAAGATGAAGGAGGAACCATCGTTAGTGGTGTCGCGAAGATCTACACGAAGTGAGGAGACGCAGATCGCCGACCTCCCTTCCGGTACCATGAGGCGGATCTCGAGGGCGAGATCCATTGTTAGTGGTGTCGAATTGTGGCATCCCGCAAAACCACTACTAGAAAATCGCGTTGAATTTGTGCATTGCATCGTCATCATCGTGCATTGTTTGCCAAAACTACTTTCGAAAACCCCGATTAGTTTTCCAAACGCCCCGTCTTTAATTCAAACGCCAAAACCGGGTCCCCGGAATATTTTGTTTTGGCCGCTATCGGTTTGCCAACGGCCCGTTTAACACAAATAAAATTTATATTATTTTTAGTCGGGGCAGTCGAACGGGCCGGATAGACCCGAACGACCGCCCCAGGTTTTTAAAACGGTCCAGCTGCACCGCCCCTAAATCCTATGTCTACCCAACTCTCTACCCACCCCCCAGCTTCCACCTCACCCTGCCCAATCAACATGTGCCACATCACCCTCTCCTCTCCTCCCAACCAATCATATGCTGACAACTCACCTCCCCACTTCCCTCAACCAACCAGGCCACCTGGGCGGGGTCCACCGCCACCTGGCCCGCGTCCCACCAGCCCCACCGACAACCCCTAACCGCGCCTGGACCCACACCGTGGCCCACCCACCACCTCTCTCCTCCCCACCTCTCCTCCCCACCTCCTTCCCCACGCTGCTCCTCTCCTTCCTTCCCACTGCTGCTGTCGCCAGGCTCCTCCTCCCGCCCGGCTCACGCCCACCTCACTCTGCCCGTCCTTCCCCCTCTCGGCTGGGTCCCGCCACCGGCGTCCCCAACCTCCTCCTCCGCCACCTGCTGCCTCCCCTTTCCTCCGCCTCGGCCTCCGTCGCCCTCACCGTCTGTCCCGACCCAGCTCTCCTCCTCTCCCTTCGCCCATCACCACTGACCGGCTCCACCTGGCTCGCTCCTCGCCCTCGCGAGAAGGCTGGCCAGTCGCCGCTGCTCCTCGCTGACCTGCCCTGACCAGCTCCGGCCTCGGCTCCTCTCCCTGGCTTCTCGCTGCCTGCCCTCGCTGGCCTGCCACGCCGGCCCGCCGCACTCCGCCTCCGCAGCTCCGGCCGCCGCCACCGCCGCCCGCCCGTCTGAGCAGCCGACCATCGCCGCTGGCCTTAGCCGCCTCTGGCCGTCTGCGAGCCTCCTCCGCCACCCATCGTCTCGCCTGAGCCTGGTCGCTTCTGCCGGCCAAGGCTGCCTTCAAGGCGTCCTCCTCGCCCCACGCGGACCCCGCCACCAACCACCCGAGTTCCGGCCGTCCTCCACGCCTGCCCCGAAAGCACGTCGTGGCCACCTCCCGCCCGGCTGCTCGCACTCTCGAGTGAGAAGTGGTGTTGGTACCTTGAGGTGTGTAACGAGGATAAGGAGATGTTGTTGCCCAAGAGACCAAGACCGCACCGAGCCTCAAGATCTTCGTCCGGAAAACCCCAAGCTCACCGACAAGAAACCTCCGGGCGCGAAGGTCTGCTTCATGGATCCGAGACCGATCCGGAACGTCAAGGCTTGCTTCCCGGATTCGACGCCCCGAGACTACCACAAGGATGTGAAACTCCAAGGCCCGAACCCGATGACGCCGGTCTCACAAGATCTACATCAAGACCGCCACACGGACGCCGAGGCCCTAAACCCGGGGTCCATCTACAAGACCGCCGAGAACCGCGGGTGCACAACCATGGAAGACCGAAGACCGATCCCGGCGAAGTCCGGACCCGATGACCACCAAGAACGTCTCCGGTTTAACAAGTACGCCCTCCCGGAACGCCAAGGACCCCGCGAGAGACGACAAAACCGACAACATGACCCGATGCCCCGGATGCCACGTCGAGAACCCGGATGCGACAAGTACTTCCTCGAGGACCGACAAGATCTGTGTAACGACAAGAACGCTGCATCAAAGCGGACCCAATGCGCCGGCGCCGAACCAAGTACTCCCTCGTGAACGCCAAGGTCTACCTCACGGACACCGAGACCCCGAAGCGCCAAGACCTACCCCGATACCCGAGAACGGAACCGTCGAACCCCGGACCCTGTCGAACCCCGAACCCCGGAAACCCCAAGTCCGTCGAGACCCCTCAATGTGTGAACCCCTTATCCGAGAACCCTATTTTATAATATAATAACAACTTGTTGCATGTTTAATAGTCATCTCGCATGCATCTCATTGGTTTGGGGGCCTTTTGCCGATTCACCTAATAATCAAATATGGGGCTCATATGCGGGCAAATCTAGCCTTATATTGGCCTCATTTAAACTTGAGTAGCGAATCCATACTATAATCTTTCATTGTTAAACAACATTTAAATTGCGGGCTTTCTAAATAACTTGAACCATCTAATAATTGTCGGGACCCCGGTTCCGCTTAATTTGACCTAATTGCATCGCACCTTGCCATGTCATTCATCATACATGCATCATGCCGATCTTCTGCCGTTTTATTAAATAGTGCATCCGGTGTTTCTTCTAGTGTTTTGCTTCTTCGCGGATAAGGCCGTTGAGTTGATGTGAGCTTCGCCCCGATCTTCGGTCGAACCTTTCGACAATGTTTTCAGGCGAGCATCTCCCCCTTTCTGCCTATCTTACTTTTATAGTATTTACTTCCCTCCTGTTGATCTATTGCTATCTGTGTTGCGATGCTTTAGTTTCCGTACCTGTGATACACCGTGCAGCCCTATATCGCCTTGGACACATCCTATTACCTGTTGTTTGGTAGATAGTTGGACTTGCGCGTCGTAGTTGCTTGCTCAAGTGCTGATGTGTGTCGCCATATGCCACAGTTGTCGATGTATTGCCGCATGTTGATGTTGGAGATGATACTAGTTTTACTTATCGTCACTTTAATTTCTGTTTAACAACTAAAATTGAATAAGCAGAGGCAT
Source organism: Avena longiglumis (assembly GCA_030063025.1). Classification (NCBI taxonomy): domain Eukaryota; kingdom Viridiplantae; phylum Streptophyta; class Magnoliopsida; order Poales; family Poaceae; genus Avena; species Avena longiglumis. The sequence continues at coordinate 69,867,383 of CP125977.1, read as the reverse complement.
CGGTGGGTGATAGATAATATTTGGTTTCCGAACGCCCACTTGTGTCCCGTAAGACCCCGAGTACTTGATACCTGTTCCTTGATTTTGCGCGCTATCCACATCCGGGAGGTATATGGGACCCCCCTGAGCCAGAGCTTGATTCCGTCTTATTTCTTGGGGCCACAAACTAGTTTGAGGTTTTATTTACGATCCTGTACTTATGCCATGCTTTACCGCTTTATTTACGATTGTGCGAGGTACTGCACACCGCATCGCTTAGGATCGGGACACGATTCCGCGGTGTCGACAAGCCCGCTTGGGGTTCCCAATGCTCACGCTCACCCAAAGACCTTGAGGCCGTCTGAGCTTGTCTACTCCGCTATGGATTCTACTTAAGGGTGGCCCCCAAATATTTCTCAATCGTGATTGTTCAGTGAAAGCCTCGGGTTTTGATTTGGTTTTTCCGAGGTTGATCGAGCGTGTTGCTATTGGTGCACCCGTACCGGTAAAACTTTCTCAAAGCCGTGTCCATGGATATGGACGACTTGGAGCATATCTCGATCATAGACAAGCATAACTAAAGTTTACTGCTATAAATTTGACTTATAATGACTAGTAATCAGCTTCACTATAACGGAATGACTAATAATACTGCCCACAATTGCTTGTTTGGGTTGTCGCTTGCGACAAATGTATCTGACTAGTAAGTATTGCAACTACAACGAATTGGTGAATAAAAGTACCAACAACCTTTGGGTTTTGGGTTATCTCATGCTATCAGATTCGATTAGTAATTGTTGCAACTATAACGGAATGGTTAACTAAAAGTGCCCACTGCTTATTTTATCAGAACGATTATCTCAACTTGACTAGTAAAGTGCCGCAACTATAACTGAATAAGTAAAACTGCCAACTGTGTGAGTTCCTCGGTTGACTTCCTCGATGGGCTTCGAGGGGAAACACCAGGATGGGTTTGTTTGGTGATAGCTTCAGGTTGGATCCAGTTAGGACATTCTCACCCCTCTCTGATAATCTCCAATGTATCGAGTCTCTATAGTTGTTTAGTGCATGCTGCCGCTGCCGCTTCAGTCCACCATACCTATGTAGGCGAGGACCGCCGAATTCTAGCCTCGCCGTGTACTGGCCTCAGTACTGACGCTCCTTCTTTGTTTTCTGCTTTGCCCTTTGTCGGCACCCCTTTTGTTAAGCAGGTTTTGAGATCGACGCCATAGCGGTGGTTACCCTTCCGGCTTGGCCTGGGCAGGGTTATGGACGCCATTGGTTATTCTTCAGGGCTCTTAGCCCCATTTGCTTCTTGTCCGTAGTCGGACGCTCTACCGTTTCAAGGTGATTTGGATCTTTGTATATTATATCTGTATTCTTGACTCTTTGAGTCGTTGTTATATATATCTGTTCTGTGGGTCCCATCGAGGACTGTTGTGTAATGTTATTACTTCGTATTCCACCCGCACGAAAGTGCCTGGTGGGCACCTTTGAATCGTTTCTATGCGGGTTTGGTGAATTTTGCCCAAACTTGCATAGGTCCGATTCTGAGGGTGTTACAGAGCCATACCCCCCTCTTCTTCCTACCCTAGCTCCAACCCTAGCCGAGGCTACCACCACCCCAACTCGAGCTCCTCCCTCCCCTCTTATCTCTCTGCCTGGAAGCCCCACACCGAGCCAGCCCTGCCTCCTTGGCCTCGCCCCTGGTCCCACCTGGAAGCCACCCTGCCCTGCCTGGCCGTACCGAGCACGTGAGGAGGTGGAGAAAAGGTGGCCGAGGCCATCCTTATCGCCAGCTCCCCCACACGGCAACCACGTCACCCCCTTCCCCCCCTCTGGCCTTATCTACCCCTCTCTCAACCTACCCTGCACCCCAGATCCATCCCAGAGGCCTCCCTCTTCCCTCACCTCGCCACCGTCTACCTCTCGGCGCCACCGTCGGGTTCCGCTCGTCATCGATCCAGAGGCGCAGCGGAGAGAGCGTGTCGGCGTGGTCGCGTGGAACCTCTGCCGCCCCGACCCAGACACGAGGAGGAGACGCCCCAAGAGTCTCGCACGCCGACGCCGCCGAACCCTAGCACTGCCACCGCCTCGCCGCCGATCAAGCGCGTCCTCGAACCACCGCCATCGACAGCCTCGGTGAGCCCTCTCCTCCCCGACAAGGTCCCTCGCCGTCGCTTCCTAGCGCCACTGGCGATCCGTCGAACAACCTCGGTGCGCGGTACGCTGCCACGTTGTTGCTGCCGCGCGGCGACCTAGCTAGTCCCCGCGCCTCTCACATCGCCACACAACCATCAGCGGCGGTTGCGCCACGCCACACGCCAAGCTATGGGTTCGATTCCTCGCCGCAAATTACGGCCTTTTATCCGTCGGTTAGTTCAGAGGGAAGAACAATGTTGCTCGCTGCACTTTGCACAAACCCCCGGCCTCCTTTTGTCTCAACCCGTTTCTAGCCCCCACAAATCCGAGTGGGTTTTATAAAAAGGGTCCTCTTGTTTGGTTTATTTAACCATGGGTCCTTCACTCTCGACTCATCGTGTGGGTCAATAAGCACCTGGCCCCACATGTCTGTGACCAGGGCTAGAATAGGCTGGGTATAAATAACTTTCCAGAGTCTGTTTAAAATTCAAATCTTTGTTTAAATTATTTCAAATTCAAATATAATTAAGTTATAAATAACTTTTCCAATATTAATCCAAATAATACAAACGATACATGTTTTGAGTTCAGAAAAATGTGAGGATTTCAAATATGCCATTTAAATTTCCTTTTGAACATTTAAAATTCCAAGTTGATGTAAATTACCACAAATGCCACTAGAACTTAAATAATTAATAACTTTTGATTTATAATTCCAAATTCAACAAATGATAGGTCTAAAATGATCATATCGACGAGACCTTTCTGTTTAGGCTATCCATGACTTGAATTTAAGCATGCATCATGTAAATATATAAGATACAGCAATCATTATGACAATAAAATGTGGCTCAACCTTAATAAAAATGACTTATTCTTGTATACCACACCTCACCCATGCCATGCTGCTTATTGCCATGCAACTTGTGCATCATTCATCATGGCATGATTGTTTGCTTGACGCATCTTATTCATATGCTTGTGCACTATATTCATGTTGGCCTTGTTTGTTTGGTTTTTCTCGGATAGACACTGAGCAGGGGTTGTATCAAGAGAACCAGGAGCACTACCCAGATCCGTCCCTCGCTTCAACTGAGTTGCCAGGCAAGCACTTCCACATGCTTGCATACATACAGTACCTATTGCCTCTATCTTATTCTTGCATCATTGAGTCGCGGTTGCATTAAATTGAATCCCAAGTATGCATAGCCTTTACTTTTAAACCCCACCAAGCTTGTCCCTCCATCCCATGAGCCATTACTATAGGAGTTGTTTGAGCCATGCGAGTCGTAGAACAGCATGTGTAGGGTTTGTGAGAGTCAGATGGATAACGAGGTACTTAAACAACTTAACCTGAGTAGTAATGGGATAACTAATGAAAGTGGCACCGGTGAGCAACATCTGCTATTTGGTTTTTCCTGCTCACTTGTGTCCCGTAAGACCCCGAGTACTTGATTCCTGTTCCTTGATTTATCGCGCTATCCACATCCGGGAGGTATATGGGACCCCCCTGAGCCAGAGCTTGATTCTGTCTTATTTCTTGGGGCCACAAACTAGTTTGAGGTTTTGTTTACTATCCTGTACTTATGCCATGTTACTGTTTATTTACGTTTGTGCGAGGAGCACACTGTACTGTTTAGGTAAGCGGAATGTTTTCGCGGTATCGACAAGCCCAGCCACACTTTCGGGTTCCCATCGTACATACCATTGTCGCAAACCTTGAGTCCGTCTCGAGTCACCGGCTTCGCTATGGGTCTACTCAATGGGTGGCCTCAAATATTTCTCAATCTGTGATTGTTCGACCGTGAAAGCCTCGTTGGGTTTTGATTTGGTTTTTCCGAGGTTGATCGAGCGTGTTGCTATTGGTGCACCGGCCGGTAAAACTTTCAACGCCGTGTCCGCGGATATGGACGACTTGGAGCACAGTTTCTCGATCATAGACAAGCATAACTAAAGTACCGCTTTAATCTGACTAAGTAATTTGACTAGTAAATAGTGCAACACTCATGGAATGGTTAATAAAACTGCCAACGGATGGGGAGGTTGTTCGTCCGCTTCCTCGTTGGTAAGCGAGGAGGAGGATGGATCTGATGAAATTACTATTATAACTGTTGTTCTTAATTCACGGACATCCGTCTATCATTGGTTAGGCGGATGGTTAGCGTTTATCTGTAAAACTGCTAGGGTTTATCTTTCGCTGCAATTGCGTCACCCCAGGTTGTGTCCCCTTTAGAGGCATTAAGACTTGCCGAAAATTTAGGGTCTCACACGATAAATTATTGGTTCAGATGAACAGTACCCTCACAGGACGGATCTTTGGGTGGAAGAAGTCATGATGTGGGCAACGATCGCTCGTGTAGAGATTCCGGAACGGGATCCGTGAGATCTGTGGTTGGGATGTGCTTATTTCTCGGCATCTTATGCCTATTTGCTTCTTATCCGCATCGGACTTTGTTTGCCCGCATGGTACTGATGTGTGTTGTATGAGGAAGTATCCTAAAATATAGATCTATCTAGGTCATTTGAATCTTGCCGTATGGCGTTGCTATATTTCCTTTCTTTCTAGATGGTATGGCTCTGATGTACTCTTGTATGGTTGCTTGCATACATACTCATTTGTGTATGTATTTGATCCTTCGCCGACACGCCAAGACAGTCCCGTTGAGATGGTAGTGGTTGGGACGGCCGAAAGGTCTACCCGTGAGTGGCTTTTGGGGCCCCACCGTACTATTTCAACCACTACCGCTCATCCAGGCTTGTGTCTAGGAGCGTAATTCACCGAGGTAGTTACAATTGGTATCAGAGCCATCCCGACCTTCAGGGTTTCAGCCAAACGGTCGTTGTCAGTCTAGCAAATATTTTGGTAGTTATGTATATTAGGGAAAAACAAAACGCGAGAGTAGGACTGCTTCCACTTTTCTTCTTACCCTCCCACCCACCCTTTTCTGGTAAGGAAGAGCAACGTTTTCAATCCTCTTCTCAAAGTTCAAACTAGGATTCACGTGTTCTGGGTTTCCGTAGTACCATAGGTTGTGTGTGTGTGTGGGTGTGTGTAATCCCTTGTCTATCTGTTGCATCCAAGTTGTTATCTAATCATCCTTTGGTTATCAACTGTTGGTACATTCCATACCGACAGGCTTTTGTGAAACGACGCAATCTATCTTCCTCTTTGTATCTGACGTTATCTTGTTTGGGGTGTTCGTTTCCGTAGTTACCAATCTTTAGGTTCAACATGAGAAGAAGGGGTTAGGATATGTGTTCCACTTGTTCATGTGCGGAGTAATGATTTGAGTGCGGGATGGAGTCGCGACCATACCACTACTTTCATCATTCGCTTTTGTATATTGAATCGGTAGAGTCACTAATCTTGATTCGTTAAGTAATTTTGCGCATCTATTGGTATTGTAATGCCGAAATTTGTGGAAAAATTTTCTTTGATATATTTGTGTACCACACTCCTTTTCAGTCGTGTGTGATATGCTTAATATCTTCTAGGTGCTTTGAACTTTGTTGATATTTTAATATCATCTCAGTAAATTGTATCCTTTAATCTTGGTTAATTCCATCTTGGTACTATTTTGGATTATTATCATCTTCCATTATAGTACTGACTTGAGTTTTATATCAATGACAGGATGGCTCCACCACGTCGTACCGAAGAGGACATACCTCCGAATCGGCTCTACTGCTTAACATCGCTAATGCTTTGGCAGAATGCAAGAGAACCAGCGCTTTGAGGAGAGTGTCAAGAAACGAGTTTGCTCCACTTCCTCCACCTCCCAAGCGTGAGACATCAAGAGCTTCCTCAAATTCAACCTCGCCGTTTGATGTTTCGACCGACCTGACGCGGATGATTGGCTGCGTGAGATCTCAAGGTTGCTCGAGACTGCTGATGTTCCGGAGCAGGAGTGGGTCAAGTGTGCTACTCACCTTCTCAAGGGAGATGCAGCTCTTTGGTGGGAGAACTACTTGAAGGCAAGCTGCACTGGGTTCCAGCCAACTTGGGAGAGGTTCACTGCAGCTTTCAAAGAGCAGTTTCTCTTAGAGATTGTAATGGAAAGGATGAAGGAGGCTTTCCTCAACCTGAAGCAAGGAAATGATAACGTCAACACCTATATCAGGAACTTCATGAATCTCTCTCGTTATGGTGGTGATGAGGTATCTGATGACAAGAAGAAACAGAAGAGGTTCAGGCAAGGGCTCAATGCGTCGATCAAGTATGCGATCACACATGCAAGGCCAGCAACTTTCCTGGAACTACAAAGACACAAGACCGCAAGAGGAGGCAAGCAGCAAATGTTTGAGGAGTCCAAGAAACACAACAGGATGCATCAAGCTCGCAGCTATGGCATCTCCTTCTAAGCGGCGTGTCGGGTTCCTAACACCCCACCGCCGCCTCCCGCTCCACCAAGACACGCAAGTTTCGGCCAAGGCCACCAAACTTCACCACTACGGCTCCTGGGGCTACAACCACCACTACCCCGAGCGCTGGCGAGTCCCTGGATACTCTGCTCCACGTCCACATGGTGCTTGTTTCACATGTGGAGATCATGGACATCCCAACTGGAACTGTCCAATGAAGAACAAAGCTTCTCCCTCCACCCCCGCCAAGATCTGCAACAAGCTCTCCTTCGGTTCGTGCACCACCACCTCGGGCTCTCAACATCAACACCAAGCCCGGGTCTGCGGTTGCTCGTGCCAACTGCGTCAACGCCTCTCAAGCTGAGCTCGCACCTGGAGTTGTGATGGGTATGCTTTCCGTTAACTCAGTCCCTGCACGAGTGATTCTGGTGCATCGCATTCTTTTGTTTCGATGAAGTTTGCAAGTGAGAATGGGTTAGCGTCGGAGCCTCTTCTCAAGAAGTTAATGGTTCTTTCTCCTGGAGCAAATATGGTAGCATCTAAGATCAGCCATGGCAACCAAGTTGAGATTGGTGGTTCTTCATTCTTGGCTTCTTTAATTGTCCTGGGCAATTCGGACATTGATGTCATCTTGGGCATGGATTGGTTGACAAAGAAATGCAGTGATTGATTGATTGTCGAACGCCAGTGTCTCTCAAGATTCCTCAAGGCCATATAGTCTTTTCTCCAAGTCCGACTCCTGCCCAGCTCTTTTCCTTGGCGGCTCAATAATGATGCTATGGAAGCTATTCAGAGTGTACCGTGGTCTGTGAGTTCCCGGATGTCTTTCCGAAGAGTTGCTGTATGCCTCCGGATCGCGAGGTTGAATTCGTGATTGAGCTTGAACTCGAACGGCTCCTATCTCCAAGCCATACAAAATGGGTCCTTCGAGTTGGTGAACTCAAACGACAACTTGATGAACAAGAGAAGTTGGTTTCATTCAACACAAGACTTCTTCTTGGGGTAGCCCAACAATCTTTGTGAAGAAGCGTGTAACCGATAGGCTATGTGTTGATTACGGGCTCTCAATGCTAAAACCATCAAGAACAAATATCCTCTCCCACGGATAAATGATCTTTTGATCACCGCGTGAGCTGTGGTGTTCTCTAAGCTGGACTTGAGAAGTGGTTATCACCAAATCAAGATTCGCAAAGAAGATGTGCCCAAAACAGCTTTCACCACCCGCTATGGCCTGTATGAGTACACGGTCATGTCTTTCGGTCTCACCAACGCACTGCTACCTTCTCGAGGCTGATGAACTCCGCTTTCATGGAGTACCTTGATAAGTTTGTCGTGGTCTATCCGGATGACATTCGGTCTATTCCAAGTCTAAGGAAGAGCATGAAGAACACTGCGGTGTGTCCTAAACAAGCTTCGTGAGAACCGCTTGTATGCAAAGTTCTCAAAGTGTGAGTTTTGGCTGCAAGTAACCTATCTTGGTCATGTTATCTCGCTAAGGGCATTGCGCCAACCCGAAACCGTGAAGACAATAGTTGAATGGCTTCCTCCGTGAATGTCAAGGAAGTGCGGAGTTTCCTCGGTTTGGCTAGCTACTCGCCGCTGCTCGTAACTTCTCGAAGATAGCGAAGCCTCTTACCGATCTCCTCAATAAAGGCAAGAAGTGCCTGTGGACTCCTGCATGTCAAGAAAGTTTTGAGACACTCAAAGAGAAGCTAACTTCCACACCAGTCTTGGTTCCTCCGGATACATCTAAGCCTTTCCAGATATTCTGCGACGCCTCTTTGCAAGGATTGGGTGCGGTCCTTATGCAAGAGAAACAGTGGTCGCTTATGCCTCTCGCTTGAAGACGCATGAGATCAACTATCCCACATGACCTCGAGCTAGCAGCTTGTCTTTGCTTTGAAGCTATGGAGGCACTACTTGCTTGGTAACTGCTGTGAGATCTTCTCGACCACAAGAGTTTGAAGTATATCTTCACACAACCGGATCTCAACCTTCGGCAGAGGAGATGGATCAAGCAATCAATGACTTTGATGTGACCATCAACTACACCGGCAAAGCAAATGTCATGGCGATGCGCTTAGCCGTAAAGCTTATGTCAACAACCTCATGTTGGAAGAGCAGCACCTCTCTTGTGCGAGGAATTCCGTCCACCAACTCGAAATAGTGGAACAAGGGCATCTCCGAACCTTCCGCTACTCCTCTCTTGGAAGAAAAGATTCGCCTCGTCACCTTGGTGATCCGCACACCAAAAAGCTCATCTCTAAGCTTGACCTTCAAGTATGAGTCCTTCCACGTTGATGATCAAGGCACGCTCTTCTTTGAACACCGGATGTTTGTTCCAAACTACCCGGTCCGAGAGACCAAGTTCTCAAGGAGGCGCATGATTCGGTTCTTTCTATCCATCCCGGCAGCACAAAGATGTACATGGACTTGAAAACACAATACTGGTGGCCTGGTTGAAACGGCATCGTGCCAAGTATGTCTCGAATGTGATGTCGCCGCAGAGTGAAGGTTGTCCATCGAAACCATTTGGTCTTCTACAGCCATTGAAACCTCCTAATGGAAATGGGAGAAAGTAGAGATGGACTTCATCACCGGGCTTTCCAAGGTCGCAAGGGCAACGATGCAATTTTTGTTGTCATCGACAGTGCTTTCTAAAGTGGCTCATTTCTTCCCAACAAAGAAACAATTTCGAATTCAGGCTGAGCTCTATATCATGTAATTGTCTCTCTGTATGGGGTTCCACTCAAATCAGTTCGCACTGTGGGAGCATCTTCACTTCAAAGTTCGGGAGAGTTTCCAAAAGCTTTGGGAACAAAGTTGAACTTCAAAGACCGCTTACCACCCTCAAGAGCAAGGACAGTTGAAAGGATCAATCGATTCGGAGGATATGCTTCGTTTGCGCCATCTCCTTTGGCATGAAGTGAGAGGAATGCCTTCCTTATGCTGAATTCTCCTACAACAACAGCTTCCGGAAGAGTCTCAAGATGGCACCATTCGAGGCTCTCTATGGTCGCAAGTGCGTAACTCCGATTGGTTGGTCAGTGTGAGAAAGAATCTGGTTTGGCCCCGACATTGTAACCCAAGAGGAGAAGGTGCATATCATTCGAGAACCCGAAAATTGCTCGTAGTCGTCAAGAGCAACTATGACAGGAAACACACAGATATGGTATATGCCCCTGGTGATCTCGTCTACCTTCGTGTCACTCCCATGAGAGGAACACACCGCTTTGGTATCAAGGGAAAGTTGGCTCCTAGATACATCGGTCCTTTCAAGGTTCGTGGTAGAAGAGAAGAAGTTGCTTATGCCTGGAGCTCCGGAAAACTCAAAGTCCATGATGTTTTCCACATCTCTCACTCAAGAAGTGCTTCAAAGATCCCGCAGACCGTGGATCATGAGCTAATCGATCTCCAAGAAGACTTGTCTTATCAAGAACACCCCACCAAAATCCTTGAGACCGCAGAATCGAAGGACTCGCAACAAGTCCATCAAGTTCGCAAGGTGCAAAGGTCACACCATTCGCTGATGAAGCCACATGGGAGCGTGAAGATGAACTCCGTGCCAACCATCCTTCTCTCTCGTGTCTTCTTCTTCTTCCTAGAATCTCGCGAGATTCCTGTTTAGTGGGAGAGTTGTAGCATCCCGCTTGTCTAACACCTGTAATGCTACTTGTTCTAGTAATAAAAGGGCCACTTCCAACATATAATTGTTGCATCATCATCATATCATGCTCATGTCATCATGTCACCTTGCTTTTGAGCATCATACAAAACCCTTTCTTGTTTGGTTCTTATCTCATGTGCATTATTAATTATAGTTGCCTCTTGATATTGTATTTGGATCTTGATATATTGTTAAATGCCCAAGTTGTTTTGGGGGCATCTCTTTTAATAACTCCACCATCCAATTAATATGAGCTTGGCATTTTTATTGAGTTGTCTCTAGCTCATGTTGGTTGGTTGGATTCCACCATAATCTCTTGCTTGGCCTTACTCCACTTTTGGGGATGCACATAAGTAAATGCCATGGGGTTATATGTTGTTTTCACAAGGATAAAACCAGGCATTTAATATGGATGCATGGCCCATGCAAGAACCACCTTTGGCTTGCCCTTTGAGTTTGTTTGTTTTCTTTTGCTTGGATCACCTCTTGCTTAAGCTTGTTTGTTTTGTCCAAACAAACCCATACCTCACCAAAACCTCCTTTTAACCTAAACCTACCCTAGTCACCATCCTCATCCATGCATACACATGTGATCATGTGTGAGCAAAAGCCTAAACCCCATCCTTCTCCCTACCTCCCTTTTTTTTGATCTTGCTTGGCCATGTTTGGAACATACATGCTTCAAATCCCTAGCTTGCCCCCCCTTCTATCTATCCTCTACCTAGCCCCCTCTCTCCTTAACCCCACCTATTTCCAAATCGAATCCCCTGATACTATCATCAAACAAACCCATCCTGGCGTTTCCCCCTCGAGACCAACGAGGAAGTCAACCGAGGAACTCACACGGTTGGCAGTTTTACTGATTCAGTTATAGTTGCGGCAATTTACTAGTCAGGTTTAGATAATCGTCCTGATAAAAGAAGCAGTGGGCACTTTTAGTTAACCATTCTGTGATAGTTGCAACACTTACTAGTCAGATACAATTAGCATGAGATAAACCCAAACCCAGCAGTTGTTGGTACTTTCATTTAGCCATTCCGTTGTAGTTGCAATACTTACTAGTCAGGTACAATGGTCGCAAGCGACACTCCAAACAAGCAATTGTGGGCAGTATTATTTAGCCATTCCATTATAGTGAAGCTGATTACTAGCCATTATAAAGTCAAATTTACAGCAATAAACTTTAGTTATGCTTGTCTACGGAGATATCAGGCTCCAAGTCGTCCATATCCATGGACACGGCTTTCGAAAGTTTTACCCGGTCGGGTGCACCAATAGCAACACACGCCGATCAACCTCGGAAAACCAAAACAACACCCAACGAGGCTTTCACGATCGAACAATCACAGGATTCAGAAATATTTCAGGGCCACCCTTGGAGTCTACCCACGAAGTAAGCAAGCTCGAGACGGACTCAAGGTTTGCGACAATGGTCAGAAGCGATCGGGAACCCGAAAACTCGGGGTGTCGATACAGTAATCACTCCGCTTACCTAAATAAGCGATGCAGTGCTATCCGTCGCACAATTTAAATACATAAGTAGCATGGCATAAGTACAGATCGTAAATAAAACCTCAAACTAGTTTGTGGCCCCAAGAAATAAGACCAATCAAGCTCGCTCGGGGGGTCCCATATACCTCCGGATGTGGATAGCGCGATAAATCAAGGAACAGTATCAAGTACTCGGGTCCTACGGACACAAGTGGCTCGAAACCAAATATTTTCTATCACCCACCGATGCCTCGCTTACTTCAATTTTAGTTGTTAAACAGGAATTAAAGTGAACGATAAGTAAAACTAGGATCATCTCCAACAGAACATGCGGCAATACATCAAGAATCGTGGCATCGACTAAACGCACAAAGACTTGAGCAAGCGACTACGACGCGCAAGTCCAACTATCTACCAAACAACAGGTAATAGGATGTGTCCAAGGCAATATAGGGCTGCACGGTATATCACAGGTACGGAAACTAAAGCATGGCAACACAGATAGCACTAGATCAATAGGAGGGAAGTAAATACTATAAAAGTAAGATAGGTGGAAAGGGGGAGATGCTCGCCTGAAAAACATTGCCGAAGGTTCAACCGAAGAACGGGGCTAAGCTCACATCAACTCATCGGCCTTATCCGCGAAGAACCAAAACACTAGAACAAACACCGGATGCAATATTTAATACAACGGCAGAAGATCGGCATGATGCATGCATGATGTATGACATGGCAAGGATGCGATGCAATTAGGTCATATTAAGCGGAACCGGGGTCCCGACAATTATTTAGGTGGTTCATGTTGTTTATCTAACCCGCAATTTAAATGTTGTATTAGCATGGCAAAAGATATCACCGGGTTCGCTACACAAATTTAAATGAGGCCAATATAAGGCTAGATTTGCCCGCATATGGGCCCCATATTTAATTATAAGGTGAATCGGCATCAGGCCCCCAAACCACATGACAAGATGCATGCAAGTATGACAATTTAATTATGCAACAAGTTTTATGTTTGGCATTTATAAAAATAGGGGTTCGGATAAGGGTCACATATTAGGGGTCTCGACGATCTTGTTAGGGTTCGACGAACTTGAGGTTCCGGGGTTCGGGGTTCGGTCTCAGGGTCCAGGGTTCGACGGAAACGTTCTCGGATAGCAGAGGTAGGTCTTGGCGCATCCGTGGTCTTCGGGTCATGTTGACGGTCATGGCGTTCGGGATGAAGTACTTGTCGCATCGGGGTCTCGGTGTCCTCAGATCCGATTGTAGATCTCGGCGTCCTCGAGAGGGTACTTGTCGTATCCGGGAAGAAGGTCTTGACGTTCGGTGGCGATCTTGGCGGTTTCCGGGTCCGGGCCTTGGCGTCCGAGAGGAAGTGCTTGGCGTGACAGGGTTCGGACTTCGCCTCCGGGAACAGGGTCTTCAACGTCTCGTCCATCGGGTACGGTACAGACTACGGAGCACGCGGTTTCTTGACGTGGTCCATCGGGCCCGGAGATCTTGTCACATCCTCGGGTTCAAGACTTGAGAGTTCCATCTTGAAGCCCTAGGTAGTCAGGGCGGCGACAGCGAGGCTTGGCGACGGCGGCGACCTTGCACAAGGAGGCGCGGCGACTTCTTCCAGCCCTTCTCGCGGCCGGCTGCTCCGGAAGGCATCGTGAACACGGTTGATGATGGCGTCGAACACTGCAAGAGCTGCCTTGGTACAGGTGCATGTCCGGTCGATGGCTAGGACAGAGGAAGGCGGTGGCGACCTGAACTGCGAAGAACGTGCGGAGGTCGCGAGGTGCAGAAGAGGTCGACGCCGACGGGGGTCGCCGGCGAGGCGGACGGGCGGCGCAGGCGACGCGGCAGGCCGGAGCGGAGGAGGGGAGGGCGACGGAGGCGCGGGTGAGCGCGGAACCGGAGGGCGACGGACGCGGGCGCAGCTCGGGGACGAAGCGCGCCATGGCCGGAGGCGGTAGAGGCGGACGCGACGGAGGTGTGCCGTGGAGGCGAGGTCCGGGGAGGCTCGCCGAGAGGAGGTCGGGCAGCCGGGCGCAAGGAGGCGAGCGGCGCCCGGTCGCGAGAGGACGGGAGGCGCGCGGCTCGGGCGAGATGCGGCGCTGGCTGCGCCGGGCGGGCGAGAGAAGGGGCCGCGGAGCTCGGGAGCCGGGGCGAGGCGAGGAGGGAGGCAGCGCCGGCGAGGCGAGCGGCACGGGCGGAGAGGCGGGCCGGAGGGGGTCGGAGGTCGGGCCAGCGCTGCTTGGCGGCGGGCGAACTCGGCCCGAGGCGGGCGGAGCTGAAGGCCGCTGGCCAGGGACGGGCGGCGCGTGCGCCGGAGGAAGCGAGAGGGGGCCGCGGACGGCGGCAGGCAGAGGAAGGTGGCGTGCTGGCGGGAGGAGAGACGGCGGCGGGGAGGGAGCCGGCCGGGGAGGGAAGGCCGCGGAGGGAGAAGGAACGCGGGGGAGAGGGAGTTGCGGGAGGAGGAAGAGAGGAGGGAGCAGGCGGTCAGGGTGGGACCGGTGAGCAACATCTGCTATTTGGTTTTTCCTGCTCACTTGTGTCCCGTAAGACCCCGAGTACTTGATTCCTGTTCCTTGATTTATCGCGCTATCCACATCCGGGAGGTATATGGGACCCCCCTGAGCCAGAGCTTGATTCCGTCTTATTTCTTGGGGCCACAAACTAGTTTGAGGTTTTGTTTACTATCCTGTACTTATGCCATGTTATCGCTTATTTACGCCAGAGGAGCACACCGCATCGCTTAGGTAAGCGGAATGTTTCTGTATCGACAAGCCCAGCCACACTTTCGGGTTCCCAAATGCTTACAGCCATTGTCGCAAACCTTGAGTCCGTCTCGAGTCACCGGCTTCGCTATGGTCTACTCAATGGGTGGCCCTGAAATATTTCAATCTGTGATTGTTCAGTCGTGAAAGCCTCGTTGGGTTTTGATTTGGTTTTTCCGAGGTTGATCGAGCGTGTGTTGCTATTGGTGCACCCCGGCCGGGTAAAACTTTCTGAAAGCCGTGTCCGCGGATATGGACGACTTGGAGCACAGTTTCTCGATCATAGACAAGCATAACTAAAGTACCGCTTTAATCTGACTAAGTAATTTGACTAGTAAATAGTGCAACACTCATGGAATGGTTAATAAAACTGCCAACGGATGGGGAGGTTGTTCGTCCGCTTCCTCGTTGGTAAGCGAGGAGGAGGATGGATCTGATGAAATTACTATTATAACTGTTGTTCTTAATTCACGGACATCCGTCTATCATTGGTTAGGCGGATGGTTAGCGTTTATCTGTAAAACTGCTAGGGTTTATCTTTCGCTGCAATTGCGTCACCCTGTGTTGTGTCCCTTTAGAGGCATTAAGACTTGCGAAAACCCTTAGGGTCTCACACGATAAATTATTGGTTCAGATGAACAGGTACCCTCACGGGACGGATCTTACCGGTGGAAGAAGTCGATGATGGGCAACGATCGCTCGTGTAGAGATTCCGGAACGGGATCCGTGAGATCCGTGGTTGGGATGTGCTTATTTCTACGGCATCTTATGCCTATTTGCTTATCCGCATCGGACTTTGTTTGCCGCCCGCATGGTACTGATGTGTGTTGTATGAGGAAGTATCCTAAAATATAGATCTATCTAGGTCATTTGAATCTTGCCGTATGCTATATATTTCCTTTCTTTCTAGATGGTATGGCTCGATGTACTCTTGTATGGTGGCTTGCATACATACTCATTTGTGTATGTATTTGATCCTTCGCCGCCGACACGCCAAGACAGTCCCGTTGAGATGGTAGTGGTTGGGACGGCCGAAAGGTCTACCCGTGAGTGGCTTTTGGGGCCCCACCGTACTATTTCAACCACTACCGCTCATCCAGGCTTGTGTCTAGGAGCGTAATTCACCGAGGTAGTTACATATTAAGAACTGGATCATGAGATCCCTATTTGTGTAAGAACTTATGTATCGTTTGTAATGGATGATGTACTATGGTATCCAATTCTGTTATGTCTCGCAAAAATGGTAATCCTGAGATTGCGATATATGGCATAACAGGCATCTGGGATTAAAAATACGGGTGTTGACAAGAAACCACCTCTCACCGGCCGTCAGCGCCATCGCAGATAACGACGAGCGCCAGCGATACAATGAGAAACAGATCTCGCCGAATCTGAAGAACGACGAGAAGACCAAGCCGTCGATCTGAAGGACCGATTAGCACACATTGCCATCAACTCCGAGGCTTTGCCATGAAGGACGTCGTCGGTGTGGGAGTAGAGTTGATGCAGATTTATTGCCCATACGTCGCTCCCACCACCCCAACGGTGCACCTCGGCAGACAAGCCCTAATCCTAACTATTCGACGAAGAAACAAGGTCCCCCCTCCCTCCCTCCAGCCGCCGGAACAGCAAGCGGAGGGAAAGGGGACGAGCGATCAGTCGTCTGAGATCTAGAGGATTTGATCTCCGCCATCGTTGTTGGGAGTTAGGGAGGGAGAGGCAGCTGTCTTTATGTAATTCGGTTTTTTCTGGGCTCGACTAAAAATATGTTGTTTTACGCGTGCGATTTGCAGGATATTTTTTGCGCAAGGCAAATTCGGTCGGAAAACAAGTTTTTGCGCGACATGTAAACGATTTTTTCAGGCAGCACGTTTGCCATGTCTGCTAGAGATCTTAAGAGATAGCTTCTTCCACCCTCTAAGAGATAGCTTCTCCACCGCTTGTTCTATAATCTGAACTCCAGAAGAATGGCTGCAGCCAGTACTAGCAAAGCATAGCGGAAAAGAATTGACATGGACGATGGGTCATTGACGACGGTGCAGCTAGCTAGCATGGAGTAGTGCGTAGTACCTGCTCCTGCTGGTTCGCACACCGTGTTGCGGTCGGCGCAGATTACGGATCGGGTCCCCACGGTCAGCGCGTCGTCTGACAAACAAAACCCACACGCAGATCAGGCTTACCGGCCGGCAGTTTGACTAACTCCTCCAATTAATCAGCCGCACGGTGCACCCAGCTTGCGAGCACTAATCATGCATGCGCCAATGTCAACTACTACTACTCCCGTCTGATCTATCAGTGAGACGGGGAAAATACAGCAGCTGAGCATAGTCGAGACCTTTCACTGCATGCGCTGGGCCGAGAATGGCACCGACACGTACAGGCGGCGAAGTAGTGCACCACAAGTGTCGCGAAAGCCGCCACGCACGCACGCCATTCATACTTTTCTTGGTTTTGAACAGAAGCCATCGGTGCCTGAGCAGGGAAGCATCCCCAGTGCTGCCTTACGTCAAAACAGTGTCAGATCATCTCATCACGTGCCCTTCCATCGTAGTAATCTCGATTCCCGGAAGCCTCGATTAGCATTTGTTCGACTTTGTTAACCTGATCCCCCTCCTCCGTGTGATGCGCGCCATGTGGGCACGTATACCTACTGCATTCAAATCACTCGACCAGCAGCTCTTGTGCCGAATATATACACTGCTCCGGAGCGTCTATAAAGTCCACACGAACAGGCCAGTCTAGCCATCGCCATCGCCATCGCGTCTTGTGCAAAGCTCTGCTAGTTCTTCGGTTTCGGTCGATCTGCAGCAATGGCGGCAGGTGAGGGAAGAGGCAGCACACCTCTAGTCGCCGGCCTCCTGCTCCTCTGCCTGCTCCTTCCGGCCACCGCCAACGCCGCGAAGACGTACATCGTCGGCGACGCCGCCGGCTGGAGCAAGAACGTCGAGGCCTCGTGGCTGGGCGGGAAGACCTTCTACGCCGGCGACGTGCTCGGTAAGCCCGCCCATCATACAGTTAGCCGTATGTACATGTCGCCACTCTCCACTGTTGCTCACCGCGCAGGCACGCGTGTATACATGCAGTGTTCAAGTACGACAAGGAGCGCCACGACCTGGTGATGCTGGGCGGCAAGGGGTACCGGCGGTGCCAGGTGCCGCGGCGCAGCACCAAGAGCCGGGTGCTGCGCACCGGCAACGACGCCGTCACGCTGCGCAGGGGCAACAACTACTTCATCTGCGGCCAGCCCGGGCACTGCAAGAACAACATGAAGCTCGCAGTCAAGGCCTGGTAGCGGTAGTGGCAGAGGACCTCGATAATCGTCGACGCCGTTCTTCTCTCATGTTATTTTGCTTGTGGCCCTTGCCCTTCGAAGTATTTATGCTTGTGGGTTTTCACTCGTCAGTTTAACTTAAATCTGCGAGTGCCATGTCATGATTGAGCAAACATTGATGTTTTCCCTTCTTTTGAGCGGAATTGATGTTTCATCTTGGGCTTAGCAAGCCGATGTCTCAAATATAGACCCTTTCAAGCCCAACAGAGCAACCCAGCACGGCCCATCGTTGACTTCTGATGCGACCATGCACAATACTACCACTGGAGCCTGCACTTGATCTCCAGACCTCTTTTTGCGAAACACTTTCCTCTTCAAATGTCAAAGTAAAACGAGCTAAGTAAAAGCATCTTCACCAGCGAGGGTTTTTACGGTACCCTATACTGCTTCCAGCAGTATGGGCATTCCACAAATTTTTTGATGAGGGTAAATTAGACTTTTCTAAATACCGTGAGAGTTGTTCCTTTAGCCCATTTGCATCGTGTGGCTCTCACGCGTGCCTCTGCCTCACATCCGCCGCCACCGACCAAGCCAGCTCCACCATCTCCGACCTTGCCGGGCAACGCTCACAGACCTCGCCACACCCGATCATACAATTCGAGTTCAACACATGCAGGGATATTGTACGTGTTCGCAGACTCAATCTTGACACATGAAACTTGGAACCGTCTTACAAAATACCACGGTCAAGTACATGCTGAAGTCAACAGGGATTAAATATCCTCATATAGTGAGTTATTCCTTCATTCTGAGTTACCGCAGTATGAACTGCAATAGTTGATCGAATCGTTCTACAGTCCATGCGTGGCCAAGTAAAAGGTCTGAACCCTCTGTCTCTAAGTAAAAGGTGTTCTGGTCATACATTTTGAGATTAAACGCAATACTACAAGGACTACAAGAGATGCTGAATGGTTGAAAAATTCTAGTTCTACTTTCACATGATGCGAATTACCACAGTCATTGAGTGTAAAATGCAGCTCCTTTCACATGATGAGTAGTTACCCTAATGCCATATTCGGTGTGAAAATGACGCAGTATGCTATACAATGTTTAAGATTCTGGTTAACAATTTACAATAGTTCTCTGTACAACCATGCAATGTCATACTTCACCGATCATATGCTACTAGTAGTCTCTGCACGTAACAGGGGAGTTCCAGTAGTTTGTCTTGCTGTCCAGGAGCTCGTGGAAAATATTTCTTGCAAAGTTGCAGCGCTTACATGGCATAGCTCAATAACTGGGACTCCATTCGTACTACTGAACAGTACCAATTATACATGGGATCCTGGTTAATATATATTGAATAAAAGACTAATTCACATACCACATCTTCAGATTATATGGATCTATCTTAAGTTTGGTGGTCAAGGCTCTAATCTGATAGTCAGATGATACTACTTGTTCAATTTTTTCTCTTCCTTGCCATTTTGGTTGCTTCAGCTTCTTCTTCAGCTTGTTCCAAACCATCAGCAGCTTCAAGTGGTCTGACATAGCAAGGTCCACCTACATAAGGCAGAAAAATTAACAATCACACACTACCATACAGAAAAAGTACAGGGTAATTGGTTTTCTTCCAAAGCTGAAAAGACTGGAATACAAAATTGAGGCCATTGTTTATTTATTACATATAACACATTGACATACCAGGTTAAATTTAACAGTGGAAATTGGGTGCCAAGAACAGGTGGTCAGTGGTAACTAAAAGTCAAGAAAATAAACACGAATTCCTTTGTAGGACACTGGGAAGACAAAGGATTCTTAACTTAACAGGAAGTAACATCGATAGTGCACTTAGAACTTCAAGTGAGGAATTCAGTTGAGAATGCAAATTACCTTTGGCTGCACTCTGGTCGAATGATTTGGCACTGATAGACGAGCATCATTATGGCCATTTTTCCGGACGAACAAACAATGAGATCAAGAACTACTTCAACACAACCCTCAGCAAGAAGGTGTTGCTGCCCTGCAAGGGAGGAACCATAGCGGCTGCTTGAACCAGCGGCATGTCGTCGCGTCGCCCATGCCGGCTCTACCATATCCGCCTCGGCCGCTCGACCACCGGGCCACACGGGTAGCTCTTGCCGCCCGCCTCCATTCATGGGAGCCTCACCGAGGAGTGATTCCAATCATCGTTGTCCCTACCTAGCGGACTAAGAGAGGAGGCTGGGCCGGGCGTCGGCGGCTCGAACCCTAGCTCCAAGGATTTTCCCTTTGGGATGGGAAGCGAGGATACCGACGGCAAGCAGTGATCGGCGATTTTTTCGCATCAACGGGTGGACTGACCGGAGGCTAAAATTGTGATCTACCTAAATTGCCCTCCAACAATATACTGGCAAAATCATTCACGGTATACCCGTTCGCTACGTCACTGGAGCCAATTCCAGCAGTACCACTTGTTCTGGGTTGTTGGATCCCAGAATCGGACGATCTATATTCATCCCAGGGTACCAGAAAAGAGCTCTCACCAGCAGCGCTCTATTCTCGCGTTGCAGCGCGCTAACCCGATATGCGCGTGACGCCAGCGAAAGCTCCACCGACGCCAAAATGCAGCGCCAAACCAACAGGTGCATCAAAATACAGCGAATGGGGCCGACCCAAATAAGAATCACACACGTATATGCAAGCAACGAGATCAAACAAATCTAAATAAATTAACAAAAATGATGGTTCAAATGCATGACATAGTTTTACATATCATCCAAAATAACATAGTTCAAATGCACGATATAGTTTAAATACAAATCAAACTTGCATCACATCAATTGTCAACATCTTCATCTTGTGCTTCTTCTTCATTGGAATCTTTGATGGTGGTTGATTATCACTTGAAGGAGGCACTGGAGAGACCAAGGAGGCCACGAACCCCCCTCTCCCCGCGGTGCACCCATAGCTCCAAAGAGACCCGGAGCTGCTCCCACGCTGCCACTGTCACCCATTGGCGTGCTCATCCCTTCATAGCCACCACAATCACCCATTCACATCCCTCCCATGGCACCCATTGCTCCAAATGCTCCCATGCTTCCTCCAAACATACCCGACGATGCTCCCATGCCTCCAAAGTACAGGATTAGAGATAGAAAAGTACTAGGGTTTTACCCTCGATCTGTAACCGACCCGGACAGTACCTGAGATCTAGCTTGTGCATATAAAAGCTAGGAGGGGCCGCCTGGGACGGCACTCGCAATACACCTTACACATCTATAGCATACACCAAATCCAATCTATGCATCCATAGGACATTTGCGAAATACCAACGTTTTGCCAAAATAGAAATGAATCAACATTTTGGCAAAACAATGGCAACTCGTTCACACATAAATACATGAGATCATGATCCAACATATGAGGAACGATCCTCCATACATATGAGCATATCCTCTATACACGTGAACACATCCTCTTACATGGACAATTTACCGAGATGAGAGACCGAGAAGATGGAAGGAGAGGTGAGAGGCCAAGAGAATGGAAGAAGAGCTTTCCTCTCTTATGTATGTAGCATCCAAGATAAGTTTTACAAGTTACAAATGGTGAAAGAGTGAAAAAATTAAGGTGAGAACGAGGAGGGAGGACGACCAGATCCAAGGAGGAAGAAGGAGGAAAAAGTAAAGTGAAAGGTGATAGTGGATAGCCATGTGCAAAAAATGGCTGCAAAAAGTTGGTGCCGGCACACCCATGCGCACATGCCCGAAGTGCGCCAGAGGCATGAATCTTAGCCGTAGTGTACATTCTAGCAGTACGCCACGAGTCTGTTTGCCCATCTCCAAACCATACGGCACCAAAGTTACTAGTAGCGCACTGGGCCTAGGTGCACTACGGCTAAGTGGTCTACAGCCACCCGTGCCATGACCCACACGTAGTGGTGGCGCACCCGCGGCATGTGTGCCACAGATACACAAGTTAGCTGTAGGGATCTTCGAAGCCGGGCGCCACGGCTATTTACCCGTAGGGCATTACCACATGGCTGTCTGGATTACATATAGTTGTTTTCCTAGTAGTGATGGGGACTTGGATGATAGTTTCAGGCCAAGGTCGTGGTCGGGCTGGTGGTCATGGTCGCCATCGAGGACGAGGTTCCCGTCCGGATCTTTCTTGCTCCATCGTGAAGAACCTGCTGGAAGCGGTGGAACCAGCGTCGAGGGAGAGTGAGAAGAGGGATGGAGTGACACGTGACAGACTCGGCTGCGAGGGGACTTGTGGCGTGTAACCACGAAGCGATGCGGCGCACCGAGGACTGGACTATCGAGCAGCTCGACTCGTTAAATCTTGGCTCGTTAAGGCTCACGATCGTTAAGGCTCGGATCATTAAACTCGTTAAGGATAACGAGCAAAAAAGTAAAGCTCGGCTCAGTTCGTTAGATGTTATGGAGCGCTCACGAGCTGCTCTTTAATAAAACACATAGACAAAGGCATACCGATAATTAAAAACGACAATTACAACCATATATATACCAGTATTAAAATACGACAGATAATTATCAATATAAGTGCTTGGACGACATCTTACGCTTATCCACGTGAATTGATGTGAGTAGGAAGGCCTGGAACGGATGAGAAGGACTCCAGCCGGCAAGGCTCGGTCGGTGCCGCGGTCAGCAGATCTAGATCGAGAAGATAAAGATGGTGTATTCCTCAATGGGCCAGTTGTTTGTCTTGGATGGACTGCCAGATTAGACATGTAGCAACATAAGTGGGCCATATCTTGGTTGTTACTGAGCTTAATGAGTAGCTCACGAACATCGTTAACTCGATCATTTAGCTGGTTAAGGATATCGAGAAAAAACTACAGCTCGGATCAAATCGTTTAAGGAAACAAGTCGAGTTCGAAGCGAGCTGAGCAAAATGCTTATTAAACTCGTTTTATGTTCAGCCCTAGGCGCACCCTATTCTTCTTCAATCGTGCAGCCTGGGCTCCCGGTGCCTGGCCCGACTCAATGCGATCCACCAAACCCGACCTCAGTGTGTCTCACTCAGACCAAGCCACCGAGGAACCGTGAGCTAGAAGTCAACCAGATACGTACGTAGTACTGGAACGCGAGGAAAACAGGGCACGCATCTTCTGGAACCGAACTCCGGCTTCTCCTGACAGGGTCTCGGTCGGTCGGTCGGTCGGTCGACGTCCCTGCGCTGCGCTGGGGCCGATCGACGGCGGCGAAGTAGTGTACGTGGCTCGCAAGTGTCGTGAAATCCGCCGCACGCAACCGGCACACCAGGCGTGTGCGTGCGGTACCGATCAGTGCCACACACACATGGCATGATCGCGTAAGCGTACGAACTCGCACCACGCAGAGTGCCGCATTGCGCGGGCGCGACGCCGACGCGCGCGCAACCTGGATTCAGGCACACGTACACTACGACCTGCGTTGTTCTCGCTCGATCGGCTCGCCACTGACCGACAGACCCAGGTCACGCAGACGCGACGCCTCTAGGCTTTGGGCCGGCTGGGTTATAAAGACAGCATCACTAGCAGCACGTAATAAGCACTCACCTTAGCTCCTTTCAAGCACCACATATTCACATCCCATCGAGTGTTGTTGTCCCGTGCGCGCGGCTATAGCTTTGGGTTCAGGTCGGTTTGGAGGAGGCACGCAGTACGTAGCAATGGCAGCAGCAGCTCACGGACGACGCGCCGGCGCCCTCCTCGTGCTCCTCTCCCTGCTCGCCGGGGCCGCCGCCGCGAGGACGTACATTGTCGGCGACGACGCCGGCTGGACCAAGAACCTCCAGACCTCGTGGCTGGCCGGGAAGACCTTCTACGCCGGCGACGTGCTCGGTAAGTCCGTCTTCCGTCCACCGTACATATATCGCCGTCGTATATATGTCTTCCACCTGCTCACTGCGGCACACGCAACTATGGCAGTGTTCAAGTACGACAAGGCGCGACACGACGTGTCGGTGGTGGGCGGCAAGGGGTACCAGCGGTGCGAGCTGCCCAAGCACAGCGCGCACAGCTGGGTGCTGCGCACGGGCAACGACGCCGTCACGCTGCGCAGGGGAAACAACTACTTCATCTGCGGACAGCCGGGCCACTGCGACAACAACATGAAGCTCCACGTCAACGCACTCTAGACAACATCCAACTGGCCGGCCGGAGATCGACATCATACCGATCGACGCATACTTGCACGGCCCGCCGGCGTTAAACTGTTCGTACAGCTTCGGCTTCTCGAGCCGTCACTAGTAACTTAAATGCCACGCTGTCATGATCCAGTAACCTCTGATGTTTCCTACATACACGGTTAATATATTATTAAGCGCTCTGTTTGCTGAATGAAATATAAATGGACTGGATGGTTTCTCGCGTGCATGACGTGTCAATTCATGTGCTTGCACGTTGACTTGGCTGTAGCCAAATCAGTTTGGACCTGAGTAGCAGATCACCGGTTTTTATTTCAAAAAACAGTACTCCGCGAGGGACGAGTACAGCAAAACGTGGACGACGAGAGGGTTATCTGTAGCATATACGGAGTACATACCAGTGAAAGACAAGTTTGTTTCCGCTGAAGAACGTACAAAACGAAATGTAGCAGGCAAATCGCGGTGTCTTTGCATGCTTGGCTTACGCCTGACTAGGGCCGGCTTGTTTGGACGTATGCCTTTGTTGCATCACGGATTCACGGTTGATGTGATGACCTGAAAAAACAAGTCGCATCTAAACTTAGGTTTGGTTGCTCAGAGAAAATCTCTTTGCCTTTTTCCAATTTCCCACCATTTGATTCCTCCAAATTTTCTTTCAGATGTTATACTACTCCCTCCGTCCAGAAATAACTGACATGAGTTTGTATAGATTCGAATGTATCTAGACGTATTTTAGTGTATAGACATATTTGAATCTAGACAAACTCAAGTCAGTTATTTCTGGACGGAAGGAGTAGAGTTTTTCAACTTCAGCAAGCATGTAATAGCCTCTCAGTTAGTAGGGTTAAACGGAGCAGAAAATAGCACCTGCAACCAGGATTATTGCATCTCCAGTGTTGGCAACATACGGCTCCTCGTAGGTTGACCAGAAAGTTTGAGCAAGTACCACTTCACCCAGCATTAACCAAGATGACCAAGGAACTGCCACACACTTCAATCTCCATATGAAGTGATGCTTTTGGTTTTACTCGCAAAAAGGATGCCACACTGCCATCATATACAGCCTTTTCTAAATTAAAACTACAACTGTCAAACGTTTACCAAGTTTATCATCAGGCATTGTTCGCTTATTTTACCACGAGACGAATACGGCGAACAGCCTATTTATTTACTTATTATTGCAATCCAGCCAATTTGACAAACTAAGCAAAACAATAGAAGGCATGAAAGTTACCACCAAAACTGGAAGCTCCAAAATGATGCCAGATGCCAGTTGAACGCGGTGCCCTTCTCCGATGACCGATTCAAAGCCAAACCTGTGAACATAACATTAACATACAACATTCAGCGCAAGTACCACGATGAAGCCCATAAAGCAACAAGATTGATGCACTGGAATTGGTCATCAAAGTATGACTGTGTCATATCTTTAAACCGACAATGGTGTTGTTGCTACAAGTATATAAGCATTAACAGCATCAAAGCTTGCAACAAAGGCGCGGCTACACACCCTCTATTCCCATACTCCTCACATATTCACAATCTACCCAACTAGCCAGCACCATGGTTGGGGAGTGGTCAGTCGGGCTTTTCGACTGCTTTGGAGACTGTGGCACCTGTATGTAAAGCTAAATTTCCTTTTCTTCCAACACCTCTTATGCATAGGTTGATAAAATAATGCAAAGCATTCGTCTATGTTTCATTCTATCGCCTAATATTGCAGGTTGCTTGACTTTCTGGTGTCCGTGTGTTACCTTCGGTCGAATTGCTGAGATCGTGGACAAAGGCTCCACATGTAGGTGTTTCACTTAGAATTTGTGCTTGAATAACACATAAAAGAATAATCATCGCTCTTCATGCCTGACTCCCCTTGTTTTCAGCATGCTGCATGAATGGGACCATTTATGTTTGCCTGGCATGCATAGGCTGCAACTGCTTGTACTCTTGTACCAAACGCTCGGCGATGCGGTCGCAGTACAACTTGGAAGAATCGCCCTGCATGGACTGCTGCGTCCACTTCTGTTGTGAAAGTTGTGCTCTATGCCAAGAGTACAAGGAGCTGGAAAACAGCGGCTTCAATATGTCCAAAGGTCTATCTGCTTCTTACTGAGAATGAATAGTCAAGAAAATTCATGTTCACAAAAAACAAACCATCATTACTAAATCGTGCTCTACGTCATGACATTTGCAGGATGGGAAGGTAGCAACAAGGTGGTGGGCTGTGTGCAAGGCATGAAAGCACCAGGAAAGCAAGGGATGTGCTTCTAGAACATGCATGCATGGCTCCACAGTTTATCGCCTGTGATGATTCAAACTGTCTCTATGATGGATTTCTGCCGACTTTCATTTGCAAGTTCCCCATGTCACCTAGAAGGAAAATAAAGCAGGCTTTAATTTGCAATGTTTCCCATGTCAACTAGAAGGAAAATAAATCAGCCTTGTAATCCTTATGGTGTTTCACTCTCGAGTTGCTACATATTTTGCACTTGTGTCGGCTCCACTGTTAAAACATCAGTAGGCAACATATATTATGTGATTTGCAACTTGATAAGTATTGTAAGGTTGTAGGTTGCATTGTAGGCCAGTGTCTTGTTGGATAGATCTCAACGTGACTGGGCCCAACGGCCCAGCACGCCCCCTAACTGCGCCCTGATCGGGGGCGCCCGTCCTTATCTAGGACGGTGGGCCCCTGTCGCCAGCGCTATATAAAGTGGTGGGGAGCCGGCAGCACGAACTACGAGGTTAGCCGTGCCCTAGCCGCCCCACCTACAAGCCAATCCGATCTAGGCTAGCGCTGCGCCGACGGGAAGCTCCACCGCCGCCACTCTAGCCACACGCTCGCCACACTCAACCCTTTTCACCCATGGCCAACGACGGAGGTTCTAGCTCCGGCACCAGCTCGGGCATTCCCTCTGGCTCATGTCTGTCGAGCCAGGGAGCAGGTAGAGTTCATCTCTTTCTCTCTCTCTCTTTGTTCTCGCTCTACAAAGGTGAAATACGGTGCTACTGTTAGATCTAGACTAGATCCTTGTAAAGATGGTTATAACATTGGTATCAGAGCGAGTTTTAGTTGCTAGATTTTTCAGTGCATTTGTAGAAAGCAAGAGAAAAGAAATAGATCTAAAGTGCGCCTGCCCTATGCCGCGCCGTTCCTCTCGATCTAGATGGGCATCCATAGTGGAGACATCTAGAAGAAGAACATACCCTTCGGGGCAAAGCAAAACCCTAGATCTAAGTCCCAAAAGCATCCCAAATCCCCAAAGATCTAACCCCGAAAAGAAACTCAAAAAAAAAAGGGAGGCAGACCCACACCGGCCAGCCGTGCAAAGGCGCCGCGCCATTGCTGTTGTGACGGACGTCGCCACCCACTGGTGGACGCACCTCCGCCAAAAGGGGCAGTGAGGTGCCATGGCTTCGGCCAAGGTCAACAGAGGGAGGGGCTCGCCGGAGCGCCGGCCACCTCACCTCGCACATGCACAGGGGAAAAGAAGTGAAAGCCTCAGCGATGGAGGAGAAAGTGTTGGAGATATGCCCTAGAGGCAATAATAAATGTAGTTATTATTATATCTTTGTGTTTATGATAAATGTTTACATTCATGCTATAATAGTATTAACAAGGAAATATTGATACTTGTGTGTTTTGTAAACTTAATTTGTAGTCCCTAGTATAGCCTCTATACTTCACTAGCTTGTTGGTTGATTAATGATTGTGGTTTCCCTATCATGAACATTGAGATGTTATCAACAACAAGATCATATCGTTAGGAGAATGATATGGTGGACATACTCCTATAGATAAGCGTAGCATAAAGATCAAGTCATTTCATTAGTTCAATTGCTATATGCTTTCTGATACATAGTAACCTAATTCCTTCGACCATGAGATCATGCATATCACCTTTTAGGATGGATGCTTTGATGACATCAAACACCACACCGTGGCGGGTGGCTATAAAGGTGGCATTAAGTGTTCGGAAAGTATTGGTTGAAACACATGGATCAAGAGTGGGATTTGTCCATCCACATGACGGATAGATATACTCTGGGCCCTCTCGGTGGAATGTCATCCAATTAGCTTGCAAGCATGTGACTTAGTCACAAGGGATCACATATCACGGAACGAGAAAAGAGTACTTATCGATGTGAGGTTGAACTAGGTATGCGAGATCTGACGATCATAACCTCGGGTAAGTAACATATCGTGAGACAAAGGGAAATTGGTATCGTATGTAAGTGGTTCATTCGATCGCAGTAATCGTAGAAATATGTAGCCATATGAATTTCCAGATTCCTCTATTGGTTATTGTTCGGAGAAGTGTCTCGATCATGTCGCATAATTCACGAACGTAGGGAGACACACTTAAGGATTCGACGTTGTTTGAGTAGTTATGGTATTATGAGAAAGAGACCGAATGTTGTTGAGTCTCGGATGGGATCCGGGATATCACGAGGTGATCCGGAATGGTCCGGAGAATAAGATTCATATAAGGAAAGTCCGTTTGAGTTCGGGAATGATTAGGTGTTTTCATCGGAATGTTCTAGAAGGTTCGGATTGTCCCAAGACTCAGGGGAAGGGTACATGAATGTGTCATTGCTCATTGAATGATTGCATCATGTACTAAGTGTTCTTCTGTCCCAAATAAAGGATTAAATTGAATCCTAAACAGAAAAGTCAAATGTCCGGTTTGAAAGTCAAGCGCCAAAACAAGAAACGTGGGAAACAAGCAAGAGGAGTTGGAACCAACTTTGGAGGAGTTGGACTCCTCCAGGCCGGCGCCAGCCCTAGGCCGAGTTGGGGAGGGACTCCCTCCCTCCCCTGGCGCGCCAAGGACCCCCTCCCATATAAGGAGGGGCAGGGCTCCTCCCATGGACACATAACTTTCTACTCTAGATCTCCGGTTTAGAGCCGTTTTGGTTTAGAGCTTCTAATTGCTTTAGCCAGCGGTTTAGAGCCTTCTAATTGGTTTAGAGCCTTCTAATTGGTGTGTCTAATTACTAGACCACTAATAGCCTCTCTCATAAGCTCCACCATACCGCACTTGCGTCTTAAGAAGCCTCGGGATCTCCCTCTACTTAGGTACCACGCGTTGTCTTTGCCGAATCGCGAGGAGAGTGCTACAACCTCCGCTGCCTGCTGGAACAAGGGAGAGGAAGGTCTTCGTCGAGTACCGAACGTGTGACCGACTGCAGGAGCGCTGCCGGAACGCAGCGCCGGAAGGATCGTCTACGCGATCTTGAGATCGGGAAGAGTACGACTACATCACCCACGAGAATCCGCTCTCGTTAAACAGTTTGGAATCTTCAAGGTAAGTTATTCCATCGACTCGTTGCTACAATCTAGTAGATAGATCTTGGCTTGTTTGTTTGTATGCGATAGAAAATTTTTGTTTTCCATGCTACGAACCCCTACAAAGGTATCGAGCCGTGTCTATATGTAGATCTGTTGACGAGTAGAACACAATGGTCATTGGGCGTTGATGCTTTATTGTAGATTGCTTTTGTGTACTTTGCATCTTGCGGTATGTTGGGATGAAGCGGCCGGGCTAACCTTACATGACATCGTTCATGAGACTTGCTCCACGCTTGACATGTAACTTGTATTGCATAAGTGGCTTTTGCTTTATGGTGCATGTTTCTCCTAGCATAGTTAAGATCCAATTTACAACGGGTGATCCACAATGCTAGTATCAATGTTGTGGTTCTTGTTCGTAAGTTAGAACGACACTTATTGAAAGCCCCAAACCACGTAAAATATGCAAAGAAAGTAGAAGCGTCTAACTTTGTTTTGCGGGGTGTCGATGATGTGATATGGCCATGATTGTGATTATATTTGATGTATGCAATGTTCCTTATTGTAAGTCGACAACGGCGGAGCCATATGGTTGTCTTTAATTTATGTTAAGACCCGTGTCTATTCAAAGTAGTTGTAATAGTTGAAGCGGTGGGCGACAACCATGGAGAAGCGTCATTGACCTTGATGCAATGCCGGTGATGATGGAGATCATGTTCGTGCTTGAAGATGGAGATCGGAGGCACGAAGAAGAAAACCATATCATATCACATATATATTGAATTGCATGTGATGTTAATCCTTTATGCATCTTGTATTGCTTAGTAGACATTGATAGCATTATAAGATGATCCCTCATGCACATCAATTTCAAATCATAAAGTGTTCACCCTTAGTTAGCACCGTTGCTAAAGCTTGTTGTTTGAAGCACCACGTGATGATCGGGTGTGATAGATTACGCAAGTGTATACAACGTGAGCAAGCAGATTTGCTCATGCGAAACTAAGGTTTGATCTTGTGACGAGCCTAGCATGTACGGACATGGTCTCGGAACACGGATTACCGAAAGGTAAAGCATGAATCGTATAGTAGATATGATGAACATGATGATTGTTCGCCATTGAAACTATATCAACTCTCGTGATGATCGGTGTTGATGTAGTGGATTTGGTTCGTGTGATCATTAAAACAATGTGAGGGATGTTGTTTTGAGTGGGAGTTCACCTAGTTTAATTTCATTAATTAATTTGAACTCAATTTGTCATAAACTTAGTCTAAACTATTGCAAATATGTTGTAGATCAATGGCAGCCCCTACCATCAATTTTAATGCGTTCCTAGAGAAAGAAAAGTTGAAAAACAATGGAAGCAACTTCGCGGATTGGTTCCGCAATTTGAGGATTGTCCTCACACGGTGGTAATTTGACCTATGTCTTTGGATGCACATTGGGTGACCCACTGCGGTGATGCTTCCGATGAAGTAAAGAATGTTTACCTCGCTCGGAAGAATCGAGACTCCATAGTTCAATGTGCTATCTTGTATGGTTTAGAATCGGAGCTTGAGAAAAGGTTTGAAGAGTCGACCCATATGATATTGTCGAGGATCTCAAATTGATTTTTGAGACTCATGCGGCAATTGAAAGCTATGAGGCTTCGAAAAGTTATTTAAGCGCAAGATGGAAGAGGGCAGCTCAAGTCGGTGAGCATGTGCTTAAGATGTCCGGGCACGCATAAACAAACTTCAAAGCTTGGGTATAGTGATTCCTAATGCTTTGGGGATTTACCGTGTCCTCCAATCACTACCACCAAGTTACAAGAACTTTGTGATGAACTACAACATGCGTAACATGAACAAGATGTTGCCGAACTCTTTGCCATGTTGAAATCTGCGAAGTGGAGATCAAGAAAGAGCACCAAGTGTTGTTGGTCAATAAGACCACCAAATTCAAGAAAGGCAAGTCTAAGCAAAGGGACACTTCAAGAAGGGTGGTAAGAAAGCTACCACGCCGAAGAAGACCAGGCTGGACCTAAGCCTAAAAGCGAGTGCTTTTCCGCAAGGGAGAAGGTCCTTTGGGCGGAATTGCCCAAAGTACTTGGCGGATCTCAAGCGGCAACATCAAGAAGAAAGGTATATCGATATACATGTTATTGATGTGTATCTCACTAGTACTAAATAGTAGTGCACAGGTATTTGATCTTTGGTTGTTGCTCATATTTGTAACTCGAAGCAGTCTTTGCGAATAAGCGGAAGCTAGCGAAGAGCGAGGTGACGATGCGGCGTGGGAAAGCGGATCAAAGGTTGATGTGATCGCGTCGACACGCTACCCCTTCATCTACCATCGGGATTAGTTTTATACTTAAATAATTGTTATTTGGTGCTGCGTTGAGCATGAACATTATATCGGGATCTTGTTTATTGTGAGACGGTTACTTGTTTAAATCGAGAATAATGGTTGTTCTATTTATATGAGTAATATGTTTTATGCACATGCACCTTTGATAGATGGTCTATTCTTATTGAATCTCGATAGTGGAAATACACATATCAACAACATTGAGGCTAAGCGTTTGAAATCAGCGATAATTCGACCTATATGTGGCATCGTCTTGGTCAC
This sequence comes from Avena longiglumis, assembly GCA_030063025.1. Lineage (NCBI taxonomy): Eukaryota > Viridiplantae > Streptophyta > Magnoliopsida > Poales > Poaceae > Avena > Avena longiglumis. The sequence continues at coordinate 69,835,661 of CP125977.1, read as the reverse complement.
ATCGGAGTGAAGCGTATGAAGAAACTCCATTCGATGGACTTCTTGAATCACTTGATTTTGAATCACTTGAAAGATGCGAAGCATGTCGATGGGAAAAATGACTAAGACTCCATTTTACGGTATGATGGAGCGAGCTACGGACTTATTGGAAATCATACATACCGATGTGTGGTCCAATGAGTGTAGCGTCATGTGGTTATCGTTATGTTCTTACCTTCACGGATGACTTGAGTAGATATGGATATATCTATTTCATGAAACATAAGTCCGAAACTTTCGAGAAGTTTAAGGAGTTTCAAAGTGAGGTAGAGAATCAACGTAACAAGAAGATTAAATTTCTACGTTACGATCGTGGAGGTGAATATCTAAGTTCTGAGTTTGGCGAGCATTTAAAGAAGTCGGAATACTTTCACAATTGACACGGGAACACCACAGTGTAATGGTGTGTCCGAGCGTCGTAATCGAACTCTCTTAGATATGGTTCGTTCTATGATGTCACTTACAGTTACCGCTATCATTTTGGGGTTATGCATTAGAAACACCGCATTCACTTTAAATAGGGCACCGTCTAAATCCGTTGAAACGACACCGTATGAATTATGGTTTGGGAAGAAACCTAAATTGTCGTTCCTTAAAGTTTGGGGATCTGAAGCCTATGTAAAGAAGTTCTGACGGACAAGCTTGAACCCAAAGCGAAAAATGCGTCTTCATAGGATACGAAGGAAACTATTGGGTATACCTTCTATCATAGATCCGAAGGCAAAACATTCGTTGCTAAGAATGGATCCTTTCTAGAGAAGGAATTTATCTCGAAAGAAGTGACTGGAAGGAAAGTAGAACTCGGCGAGGTTGTTGAACCTTCTCTCGAAATTGCGAGTAGCGACACCGGAAGAAGTTCTGTGGTGCACCAATAAGGGAGGAAGCTAATGATGATGATCATGAAACTTGGTTGAAGTTGCTCTGAGCCTCGGAGGTCAACGAGAACTCGTACCACTCCAGTTGGTATGATTCCGTTATGAATGTCATGGTGGTGGACAACACCGATGACCCGAGACATATGAGGAAGCGATGATGAGCCCAGATTCCAATAAATGGCAAGAAGCCATGAAATCCGAGATTGGATCCATGTACGAAAACCAAGTATGGACTTTGGTGGACTTACCGGATGGCGGAAGGCTGTCGAGAACAAATGGATTTTCAAGAAGAAAAGCAGATCTTGATGGTAATGTTCTTGTCTATAAAGCTCGACTTGTGCATAAAGGGTTTCGACAAATTCAAGGAGTTGACTACGATGAGACTTTCTCACCGATGGCGAAGCTAAAGTCTGTGAGGATTATGTTAGCAATCGCTGCATATTATGATTATGAGATATGGCGGATGGATGTCAAAAAGCATTCCTCAATGGAGACATTGATGAAGAGTTGTATATGATGCAACCCAAAGGTTTTGTCGATCCTATAGATGCTAACAAGGTATGAAAACTTCAACGGTCCATCTATGGATTGAAGCAAGCATCCGAAGTTGGAATCAACGTTTTGATAAGGTAATCAAAAGTTTTGGTTTTATACAAACTTATGGAGAAGCTTGTATTTACAAGAAAGTGAGTGGGAGCTCTGTAGCATTCTTAATCGTATGTGGATGACATATTGTTGATTGGGAATGATGTAGACCTTCTTAATAGTGTCAAGGAATATTTGAATAATAGTTTTTCAATGAAGGATCTTGGCGAAGCAGCTTACATATTAGGCATAAAGATTTATAGAGATAGATCGAAGCCAAATATCATTGTCACAAAGTACATATTTGGACAAAGTTCTAAAGAGATTTGGAATGGAAGAAAGCAAGAAAGGGTTCTTGCCCATGTTGCTCATCGACCTTGAGTAAAACTCAAAGTCCGACATCGGCGTAAGATAGAGAAAGGATGAGTAAGACTCCTATGCCTCGACCATAGGATCTCTAATGTATGCCATGCTATGTACTAGACCCGACATTGCATATCTTTGTTAGTTTAACTAGCAGATATCAAAGTGATCCGAGTGGATCATTGGACGTGATCAAAACATCCTTAAGTACTTGAGAAGAACTAAGGATATGGTTCTTTCTTATGGAGGTGATGAGCACTCGTTGTTAATGGTTACACCGATGCTAGTTGGAACACCGATCCGGATGATTCTAAATCACAATCGGATCGTATTTATTTTGAATGGTGCAGCGATTAGCTGGAGGAGTGCAAAGCGTTGTGGCGAGATCTTCAACCTGAATCGAATACATGGTGCTTGGAGGCTTCACAAGAAGCGATATGGATGAAAGAGTTCATTACTGAAGTGGGTGTGGTTCCAAGTGCCTGGACCCAATGTCTATCTCTTGTGATAACATGGGCGCCATAGCCAATGCGCAAGAACCAAGGTCACACAAGAAGTCAAGCATATCAAGCTGCGTTTTCACGCTATTCGAGAACATATCCGGGATGGGGATATAAAGATTTGCAAAGTACACACAGATCTGAATGTGGCGGATCCGTTGACTAAACCTCTCCAGGGCAAAACATGACCAACACCAAACTGCCATGGGTGTTCGGTATATTACCATGTAATCTAGATTAGATGACTCTAGTGCAAGTGGGAGACTGTTGGAGATATGCCCTAGAGGCAATAATAAATGTAGTTATTATTATATCTTTGTGTTTATGATAAATGTTTACATTCATGCTATAATAGTATTAACAAGGAAACATTGATACTTGTGTGTTTTGTAAACTTAATTTGTAGTCCCTAGTATAGCCTCTATACTTCACTAGCTTGTTGGTTGATTAATGATTGTGGTTTCCCTATCATGAACATTGAGATGTTATCAACAACAAGATCATATCGTTAGGAGAATGATATGGTGGACATACTCCTATAGATAAGCGTAGCATAAAGATCAAGTCATTTCATTAGTTCAATTGCTATATGCTTTCTGATACATAGTAACCTAATTCCTTCGACCATGAGATCATGCATATCACCTTTACGGATGGATGCTTTGATGACATCAAACACCACACCGTGGCGGGTGGCTATAAAGGTGGCATTAAGTGTTCGGAAAGTATTGGTTGAAACACATGGATCAAGAGTGGGATTTGTCCATCCTCATGACGGATAGATATACTCTGGGCCCTCTCGGTGAAATGTCATCCAATTAGCTTGCAAGCATGTGACTTGGTCACAAGGGATCACATATCACGGAACGAGAAAAGAGTACTTATCGATGTGAGGTTGAACTAGGTATGCGGAGATCACGATCATAACCTCGGGTAAGTAACATATCGTGAGACAAAGGGAAATTGGTATCGTATGTAAGTGGTTCATTCGATCGCAAAGTAATCGTAGAAATATGTAGAGCCATATGAATTTCCAGATTCCTCTATTGGTTATTGTTCGAGAAGTGTCTCGATCATGTCGCATAATTCACGAACCGTAGGGAGACACACTTAAGGATTCGACGTTGTTTGAGTAGTTATGGTATTATGAGAAAGAGACCGAATGTTGTTGAGTCTCGGATGGGATCCGGGATATCACGAGGTGATCCGGAATGGTCGGATAATAAGATTCATATAAGGAAAGTCCCGTTTGAGTTCGGGAATGATTAGGTGTTTTCATCGGGAATGTTCTAGAAGGTTCCGGATTGTCCCAAGACTCCGGGGAAGGGTACATGAATGTGTCATTGCTCATTGAATGATTGCATCATGTACTAAGTGTTCTTGCTGTCCCAAATAAAGGATTAAATTGAATCCTAAAGCAGAAAAGTCAAATGTCCAGTTTGAAAGTCAAGCCCAAAACAAGAAACTGGGGAAACAAGCAAGAGGAGTTGGAACCAACTTTGGAGGAGTTGGACTCCTCCGGGCAGCCCTAGGCCGAGTTGGGAGGACTCCTCCCTCCCTGGCGCCAAGGACCCCCTCCCATATAAGGAGGCGGGGCTCCTCCATGGACACATAACTTTCTACTCTAGATCTCGGTTTAGAGCCGTTTTGGTTTAGAGCTTCTAATTGCTTTAGCCAGGTTTAGAGCCTTCTAATTGGTTTAGAGCCTTCTAATTGGTGTGTCTAATTACTAGACCACTAATAGCCTCTCTCATAAGCTCCACCATACTGCACTTGGTCTTAAGGCGAAGCCTGCGGATCTCCCTCTACTTAGGTACCACGGTTGTCTTTGCGGAATCGCGAGGAGAGTGCTACAACCTCCATTTTCTTTGGAACAAGGGAGAGGAAGGTCTTCGTCGAGTACCGAGCGTGTGACCGATTGCGGAGCGCTAGGAACGTGGCGCTGGAAGGATCGTCTACGATCTTGAGATCGGGAAGAATCGACTACATCACCCACGAGAATCCGCTCTCGTTAAACGCTTTGGAATCTTCGAGGGTAAGTTATACCATCGACTCGTTGCTACAATCTAGTAGATAGATCTAGGCTTGTTTGTTTGTATGCGATAGAAAATTTTTGTTTTCCATGCTACGAACCCCTACAGAAAGAGGGGACCGTCGCCGGCGCAGTCGCCGGACGGACGGCCGCCTCCAACCCCCCCAACGCCGCCGGAGCCAGAGGGAGGGGCGCGCCGGAAAATGGCCACCTCGCCTCGGTTGTCGCACGGGCTGCGCCGCCGGAGCCAGAGGGAGGGGCTCGCCGTCGGCGGCCGCCTCGCCTCGGCATCGCGGGGATCTTGCGCTAGAGGTGGGCGCGTGGGGAGGAGGGACCCGCCGCCTCGTCGCTCCTCCACGCCGCCCGCTGCGCGCCGCCACGAGGCTGCCGCTGAGCTAGCGCCACCGCCACGAGGGCAGCAGGCGGAGAGGACGTCGCCGCCGGGCCAAGCCGACGCTGCCAGGTGTGTGGCGCCGCCACGAGGGACGCGGGGCGACAGCAGCGCCGGCCATGAGAGAGGACGCAGGTGGGGAGAAATGCTTTAGGGTTAGGGGGCGGCGGTGGGGCCTTTATACCTCCTAGGCCGCGGTCCGCCGTCCGATCTAGGGCGACCGTGATTTAACGGACCAGATCGCTCGGCTTGCAGCGTGGCGGGTGGCAGTGTCTTGCCAAGCAGGCTGGCCGGGGGCACACGCATCTATGGGCCGCGTGGGCGGCAGCCAGGCGCGGCGTCGCCAGGCCGTTTTGGCTGCCTTGCTTTTGGCCCGATGGGGCGTTCATTTTCTTTTTGAAATTGTTTTGATGGTTTTTGCTTAGTTTTAAGCAAAATTTTGCATAGTTTCTCTAGTCCTTTTTAATTTTAAGTATGTTGTGACTAGAGAGGGTTACAAAGGCAGATTTTTTCTGCAAAGTATAAGTTTTTTAACGAAAGTTTCCGCTGCAAATAGTGTTTTTACATTGCAAATGTATGGTTTTAAATGGCACAAAATGCAATAAAAGTTGATTAAATCTTGATATAAAGATGTGATTAAAGTGATTATGACTCATGCTATTAATTGACCAACGTTATTAATAATCATGACCATAATTTTTCCTATTAAGTATAAAAGGTGCGTTTAAATTTATTTCTGCCCAACGGTGATGTAATTTTAAATAGCACGAAACGATTGCATGCTTAATTTATATCAACGTTGAATTAACGCATACAGTTGTTTTACTTGGTGATCTCATATCTTTTGTGATTTTCAGGAGGTCTCAACCTCATGGCATGTCTGAAGGACGTCCCGCTCCTCAGGGGGGACAATTACTCCGAATGGAGGAAGAAAGTTGACTTGGCGTTCGTATGCGCCGAAGTGGATTGGGTGGTTGACACCAAGCAACCAGTCAAGCCCGCTGACCGGTCAGGAGGCGGTGAGGAAAGTGCGACTTTGAGAAAGGAAGAGGACCATGCTCCATTGGAGCTGGCTTACTCTATCGATAACCAGAAATGGGTGACGCCAACAAGAAGTGTCGGCATTCGTAAAGAACACAATTGAGAACGCTATGGGCTCAATTGGAGAAATCTTTCTGGTGCAGTATCTCGCCAAGATAAAGAGCCGCCATGGCTCTTCAAAGATAATATCACGACCAATTGTTAAAGCAGATTCTTGAAAAAGTATCTGGGAGGACCCACGGGATTAGAGAACACATCTTGAGGATGTCGAACATGGCTGCAAAGCTCAAGCCAATGGATGAGGACCTCGAGTTAAAGCCCGACACTCTTGGTGCACCTTGTGATGGCCTCACTTCCACAGCCTTTGAAAACTTCGTGATAAACTATAATATGTCCCGAAAAGTGGGACATAGAAAGATCATTGGGATGTGCTCCCGGGAAGAAGAAAATGAAAGCCCTTCACGGCGGTTCTCGAACTTCGTGAAGGACAACAGAAGAGAGGCTTCACAGAGGCAACCATGGTGGCTCACCCTCCAAGCCCCATGGCAAGGGTCCAATGCAACCGATGCCAGTATCACGTCCACCCACAGGGAGAAGGATCAGTGCCATCACTGCAAAAAGCCGGGCCACTACAAGAAAGACTGCCCGATTTGGCTAAAGTACATCATGGCCAAAAATGGTAAAGATATTGTTTCTTTTGTTAATGAATCTTTGTATGAAAAGTTTACTAGATCCACTTGGTGGATTGATTCTGGAGCAACTGTTCACGTTGCCAACTCTTTACAGGGGTTCCATTCGACAAGGACCACGCCAAGAAGAGAAAGACACATTGAAGTGGCGAATGGAATAGAAGCAGAAGTGGAGGCCATTGGTGACGTCCCCCTGGAGCTGGCTGATGGCTCTTTGCTTTTGCTCAAAGATGTGCTTTTCGTTCCTTCATTACATAGGAATTTAATAAGTGTTTCCTGCTTGGATAAAGACTCTTACGAATGTTATTTTGGTAATGGCAAGTGTGCCATATGGTTAAAAGACAAATGTGTGGGTGTCGCTACATTATTTGATAAGTTATATTTGTTATCCCTGCATGAGAAAGTTCTTTCTGTGTGTGATGTGAATGAAAAAGTTCCCTTGTCAAACAAAGAACAAAAGAAAAGAAAGCGAACTCTTGACTCCTCGAGACTATGGCACTGCAGACTAGGCCATATTTCGAGGGGAAGAATTGAAAACCTCGTTAAAAATGACATTCTTCCTCCGTTAGAGTTCTCCGACATAGAACAATGCATAGATTGCATTAAAGGAAAGTATGTCAAACAGATTAAAAAGAGTGCAAACCGAAGCAAAGCTACACTAGAAATAATCCACACGGATATTTGTGGACCGTTTCCGGTGAAAAGTGTGGATGGCTATGATTCATTCATAACATTCACGGATGATCACTCCCGGTATGGTTATATTTATCCAATCAAAGAAAGATCTGAAGCGTTGGATAAATTTAAAATTTTCAAAGTCAAGTAGAAAATCAGACGATAAAAGAATCAAAATAGTTCGGTCCGATCGTGGGGAGTACTACGGTCGGCATACTCCATATGGTCAAGTACTGTGACCCTTTGCACGGTTCTGCAAGAAAATGGAATAGTCGCCAAAGATTCAATGCCGGGCGAACCTCAAAGAACGGAGATGGTGAAAGGCAACCGTACCCTTATGGATATGGTGCGCGCATGATGAGCTATTCCACCCTCCCATTGGGATTGTGGATGGGCGCTTAAAACCGCCATTCATATTCTCAGCAGTACCAAGTAAGTCGGTGCCCAAAACACCGTATGAATTGTGGACGGTGAGTCCCTCTCCGCACCACTTGAGGTCCAGGGAGCCAGTGAGGCAAAAGTTTTAAATCCAAACATTGCAAAATTAGACCCCAAAACAGTATCTTGCCATTTTATTGGCTATCCGAGATAAGTCCAAAGGCTATCGTTTCTCTTGCCAACAGATACACAAAGTTTGTAGAAAGCAGACATGCGATCTTCTTGGAGGACGAATTGATGAGGGAGCACGGTAGCTAGGAAAATTGATCTTGAGGAGAAGGGTGCATGCACCTAATCCGATGATTCAGAGGCATTTTCTCGCTACTGTTGTGCCACCATCTACAACCCCGAGGTTGTGGTCGGCACTGTTGTGACTCCACACGTGACAAAATGGGCGAAAGTTCGAACACATCCATCGAGCCACCTCAACCCACCGTTGAGCACGAAGGGAGCCGTAACAGCCACCTAGTGTAAATATGCACAACCCGAGGCAAGAAATGAGCAAGAGTCGATGAACTCGACGGTCTAAAAGAGAACGAAGACCAGCCATTTCAAAGAAATCTACAAAGTTTACAATGTAGTTCATATGGAGGCGATCCTACCACATATGAAGAAGCCATGAGTAGCCCTCACTCAAGTGGGTGGAGGCAATGGAAGATGAAATGAAATCGATGAGTTCCAACAATGTTTGGGACTTAGAGGAAATTCCCAAAGGAGCCAAACAGTAGGATGCAAGTGGGTCTACAAAACAAAGTATGACTCAATGGGAATGTAGAAAAGTACAAAGCTAGACTCGTGGCAAAAGGCTTTACGCAAAGAGAAGGCGTAGATTACAATGAGACTTTTTCTCCGGTCTCATGTAAGGACTCCTTCAGAATCATTATGGCACTAGTTGCACATTTTGATTTAGAGTTACATCAAATGGATGTCAAGACGGCATTTCTAAATGGATATTTAGAAGAGAATGTTTACATGAAACAACCCAAGGGTTTTTTCATGGAGGGGAAGGAACATATGGGATGCCGCCTAAAGAAATCCATTTATGGGTTAAAGCAAGCCTCTAGGCAGTGGTATTTAAAGTTTAATGATACCATTAAAAGATTTGGATTCAAAGAAAATGTTGAGGACAATTGCATTTATGCAAAGTTCAAAAGTGGGAAATATATTTTCCTAATTCTATATGTGGATGACATTACGCTTGCTAGCGGTGATGTTAGTCTACTACTAGAAACAAAGAAATTCTTGTCATCAAACTTTGACATGAAAGACCTTGGTGAAGCATCCTATGTTTTGGGCATAGAAATTCACCGAGACAGAAAGAATGGAGTGTTAGGACTGCAGAAAGCGTATTGTGAAAAGATTTTAAAGAAATACAATATGCATGCGAGTAATTCAACACCGCTCCCATAGTCAAGGCGATAGTTTGGGAAATCCCAATGTCCAAAGAATCAATATGAGATCGATCAAATGAAGTCGAGACCATATGCTTGGTTTGTTGGAAGCTTCAGATGCACAAGTGTGCACTCACGACTTAGCATTTATCACCGGGGTACGGTAGATATCAAGAGAATCCAGCATAGAAACCTTTGGAAGATGGTAAAGAAAGCTTTGCGTTATGTGCAAGGCACAAAAGGCCTCATGCTTACATATAGAAGATCTGATTCCCTAGAGATAAAGGGTACTCGGATGCAGATTTTATGGAGATAAAGAGGCAGAAAGTCCACGACAGGGTATGTCTTTACTCTCGCAGGGGGTGCTATTTCGTGGAGAAGCGCCAAACAGTCGATAGTTGCATCATCTACGATGTATGCAGAATTCATAGCATGTTATGAGGCCATGGGACAGGCGTTATGCTTAAATAAATTCTTACCCGACTTGAAAGTGGTTGACTGCATTTGCAGGCCACTAAAGATGTACTGTGACAACGAGCCCGCAGTATTCTATGCTCACAACAACAAGTCGAGTAATGCTTCAAAGTCTATAGATATAAAGTATTATGTTGTGAAGGACAAGGTCCAGGATCAAACTATAAGTCTCGAGCATATAAGGACAAAGGATATGCTTGCGGATCCACTAACGAAAGGCTTACCACCCAATGTGTTCAAGGAACACATAGCCGGCATGGGTTTAACGGCAAGCCTATGACTCCTGGACTATAGAGGCCCAAAAGTAACAGAATTTGTTTCGGAACATGAAGGTATATAGTAGATGTAAGATTCTATCGGCAATTGAGCCGAGACGATGAAACATGCTCTATGTCTCATTCTGTGATGAAATAAGTAAAGAACAAGGTTAAAAGTAAAGTCGAGATCTAGGGGGAGAATGTTGGATAGATCTCAACGTGACTGGGCCCAACGGCTTACGCCTCTAATCGCGATCGGGGCGCCCGTCATATCTAGGACGGTGGGCCCTCGCCGCCGCTATATAAAGTGGTGGGAGGTGGCAGCACGAACTACGAGGTTAGCCGTGCCCTAGCCGCCCTACAAGCCAATCCGATCTAGACTAGCGCCAGCCGGGAAGCTCCGCCGCCACTCTAGCCACACGCCGCCACACTCAACCCTTTTCACCCATGGCCCAGCGGAGGTTCTAGCTCGCACCGGCTCAGGCATTCCCTCGGCTCATGCCGAGCCAGGAGCGTAGAGTTCATCTCTTTCTCTCTCTCTCTGTTCTCGCTCTACAAAGGTGAAATACGGTGCTACTGTTAGATCTAGACTAGATCCTTGTAAAGATGGTTATAACATGTCTGTGACAGAAAGGTACCACTAAATTCGCAATGCTACGGCTCACTAGTTCACTACTCATGGGAAAACTGGCATAGGAGAATAATTACATACTTGAGGACAGAATACCGCCATTGTGTGATTTAAATGACGAACTAAAGATTTTGTGTTATAAACTGATTATACAAAAAAAACCATGTCTTTATAAAAAAAACTGCCATCTACTGAACCTCAAAACTAAAATGGTAAAAAATGCAAGCAACAGATAGTAGAGAAATAACAAAACACTATAATGAGAAACATAAAAAACCGGAGCAAGTAGTAAGCAAACTTCCCTTTAGGATTTAGGTGTCCATGCAATCTAGGTAGATGGGCGTTACATTCAACAAAATCATGAGATATTCTTGAAAATTTTGACAGCATAATAAAGTACTCCCTCCGTCCAAAAATAACTGATTTAGGTTTGTCTAAATTTGAATGTATCTAGACATGTTTTAGTGTATAGGTACATTCGTATCTAGACAAACTCAAGTCAGTTATTTCTGGACAGAGGGAGTATTAATCTTCACAAAACTGTCAATCTAAATACAATCTGTGCAAACAAAAAAAAGAAAATTCAGTTGTAAATATTACCTAATTAAAATCATACTTCACTGCAGGAATTTTCCATTTGTTTCTCAAATTTAGATTTGCA